>CM046874.1:691590420-692221017 GCA_025667525.1 Glebionis coronaria | reverse complement strand
CATTTAAAGATTCACTAAATTGTGAACTCTTCTCACTGGCTGTATGAATCAGCTCATCCTCTTCATCCTCCCCTTTGGAAGATTCCTCCATTTTACTCCTGCTACAAGGATTCTCCAAAACAGTTACCCGCTCCCTCAATACTTGGAGTTCACGGCCCTGATTATGGACAACTTGTACAAGGCTGACATTTTGCTTTTGCAAGCTAATGACAGCAGCCGTCAATTCATTCAATGTCATAGGTTCCAATCTGCCCTCAGCTAGAATGGGAATTTGACCTCCCAAAATAGAATCATGGGGCATGGATGAGGTCTTAATGATGTTGGGACTGTCTTGACCAGCATCTAAGCTTGTGCCAATAGCCCCAGCCTCATCCATGTCACCAGCCACACTTGTGGAGGTGGTTCTCTCTACAACAAGGCTAGGACCACTAGAGGAGAACACTCCAGTAGTCCTTTGGCGTTTATTCAACCTAGATTGTAATGGGGTGGAAGATGATGTAGATTGTGTGGGTGTTGGTTGGTTAAGGGTTGTTTGGGATTGTTCAGGGATGTCATCAGCGTTGGGATTGGCTGTGTCAGCGCCAACATTTTGAGTGTCAGCGTTGACATTGGCTTGGTCAACGTCCATGTGGTCAGGTGAAGGTAATGGTTCAAGAATAGGCTCAAGTTGAGGTGCAGGGTCTGGTTGTGGTTGGTCAGCCTGAATTACTTCAAGCATGGCTTGGGTAAGAGGTATAGATCTGTTTGTGGAGCTCATTTTGTCAAAATGGTTTTCTTTTGCTTAGGGATCTCATAAAAAGTGTCATGATCCCTAGTACAATATTCTTGTAAATCAAACACCATTTGCAAAAATCTTGGGTAAGCCAAAGTCATTTTACTTCCCTTATTTTTACACATCCCTTCAAAAATCATTTTTGAAAAATTATACTTAAGCCCACGTGACATACAAACCAAAGCACTTGCAATGGACCTGTTTATTTCATTAAAAGCAGTACATTTTGGACTTAAGCATTGAAGAAGAACATGTATCAAATATTTCCAATCCGAGGGAAATTCCTGCTTATGATATTTATTTAAAGTTTTACCAGCAGGAATAGGATAACCCAATTCCCTAAGACCTTGTTCTATTGTTGCAATGGCAAGGGTAGTCACACCATCAGCGTCATTAAGACGCAAAGCTTGGCGAACCAAAGCTTCAGTGACCACCAATGTTCTACCATGAACAGTAGATGTCAATGTAGTCACTCCATTAGCTGTTGTAGAACTAACATTATTCCAAAACTGTCTAATGTGTGCGACAGGGACTAGTGGTTCATGAGAAAGTGCATACCTTATTGAGGATGCATTTAAAAATGCCACCATTTGTGAATACTGAGGGAACAAATCATTATCAGCGGCCAAGTAAGCTACCATATTATGTTGGCTCTTGAACTCCAATGTCAGATTGTTTGAGTTGAACTTTGGTTCCATGTTGAAAGCTGTTTAGGTTATGTGATATGGGAAAAATCTAGGAGAAAAATGTTAGACAAGAAAATATGAATACCCAGAATAAAAAGTTTAGCCAAATTTATAGGAGAGATGCATGATTATGATTGGTAAAAAATGAGGCAGTTATATTCAAAGAATAATGATGAAAATATTGAATCAAATATAACTTATCTCATGCATTAATTAAAAGTAACAACTCCCCAAAATTACGGTCAAAGATTAGTCAAAAATAACAACTGGGTAGGGCCCACTAGGTGTCAACGGTCAAAAATAGGCCATCAACGCCCAACGGCTATATTTTCTTGTCAGCGTTTGCCTAAAGCCTTGCCAGCGTCACGATTGGTCGTAACAGCGTTTGGAGAAAAACTTGTCAGCGTCTAAAAATAAAAATATGTAAAAAGAAAAAGACCTTAACAAAGTAATTTATCCTAAGGGAAATATCTTGCAAGTTGATAATAATTACTGGGCGGCAAGCACTGTCCACTTATGCACACTTGCTTAAGCAAGATAGACACAAATGTCCTCAAGTGTCCCTTGCTAACCAAAATACTTACCAACAAAGTTATTTCATAAAATCCTTTGTAACTCCCAAGTAAACCCATAACAAAAATATTCCCAAGTCTCCCAACAGACCACAACCAATTCTAGGCCAAAAATGTCTTGGCAGCATGCATAGTTTGTCAACTTTGCATGCTACAGTGCCTCATGGTTTAGTAAAACTAACCCATACTCACCTGTGGACACAATCTAGAATTGTGATAAGAGTATTATAAGAATACCCAAGAGTCCTAAAGGTTCCTTAAACCTCCCCTTAAACTATGATACATGAGTTTCTCAAAATATATATGAACATTAAAAATTTATGTCAAGATAGGAATATAAATATTCCAACCATCATCCATAAACAAAAACATGTCCAAATAGCTCTTCAAAGATCCATAAGCAACTTTGTATCCAATGGCATAAAGCTACCACCACCTACACATTTAGATTGAAAAACCACAAAACTAACATTGTTGCTGACAGCGCCCCGACAACACTTATCAGCGTTGAAGGAACTCTTGTTAGCGTTAGACAATAATATTTCTAACAACGGCAAAATAACACTTGTCAGCGTTAAATTTACCTTTGTCAGTGTTAGAAAAATAAAGTGGAAAAATCTAAATCATCCCTAGAGCATCCACTGTCCCAATATCCATAGTCATTAACCTATTTTTGAATGCCCTGCACATAAGAAAACAAATTAGTTTTCTTTGGGAACCCAAGCCTTGGAAGACTTGGATTCATCTGGTTGTTCAACAAGAACAGACTTGGTTCTCATAACAACCCCATTTTCATCCCTTTTTGGATGAAATGCCCAGTTAACTCCAATTGGTCTTGACATGACCTTTGAAATATAATGAAACCTGTTGCATGTCATAGAAAGACCAGTAGAATTAGGGTTTTGGTCTTGTTTTGGTCTCCATGTTAAGCTAGTAGAAGCTTTAGACCCATTTCCCTGTGGTTGCAAATACCTAGGTTTGGCAGTGTGTCTGTCAGCGCTAAAATTGTTCTTGTCAGCGCCCCGATTGCCTTTATCAGCGTTAAACCTAGGGTTTGCTACAGGAACCCATTGCCTATTGGACCAAGTGTTTGACTTTTGGAAAGGTCTTAGGCCATGTGTGTTAGACCCTCTAGAAAAGAATGGGGCTGGTCTAACAACTTGTGAACTTTTGTTCACAAAGGTATTGGGTCTGACAGTGTTTGACCTATGTTGACTTTTGTCAGCGCTGAAATGGTTCCTATCAGCGTTGACATTGGAAGCGTTGACACATTTGTATGCCAAATGTGAAAAGCTACCACAAGTGTAACAGGCTTTTCTAGACATAGTCTTAGGTCTAGAAGCAAAGAAGCCTGTTCCATGGTTACTAACTTGGCTTTTTGGTGACCTAGTATTCCCATACATCTCTGCATACTTAACACTAGGTTTTCTAACAGTTTGTGAGCCAAGGTCAACAGCTTTGCCAGTGGTTGGGTGTGTGATTTTAATAGGTGTAGGATCATGGCTCGTGATTGGTGTGGGCTCATTTGGACTTTCACACAACAACCCTCCCTTAACAAACAAAGTGTGGTTAGCTTTCTTCCACTCATCTAGGTCAGTCAGTTTTTGTTTATATTCTTCAACTAGGGAAGTCACTCTAGGTGGAGGAATGAATTCCTTCTCTTGGAGTTCTGGCAAGCCAGTCCATGATAAGTCCTTTGATTGGACACCATAGAAATCCCCAGCTGGTGGTGGAACACCAGTATAATCTTTCATCCCAATCCCACTCATGTCCTTAGAGTCTCTTTGTTTGCTAACACACTCTCCTAGGGTTTGTGTGGCCTTATCAAATCTCTGGATTTTAAGACTCACATTATCTTTATTTTTGTTAGCCTCATCTAACTTAGCTATCAAATCAAGATTAACCCTGTTTGTGATATCTTGAATATCTTTACTTTGATGTAACTCATGTTTTAAGATATTTATTTTATCCTTTAATTCAAACTCCATTTTCTTATACTCAGCTACTGTCCTTTCTGTTTGGGTGAGAGCAATTTGATAATTAGATACTTTGCATCTTTCAACACTTGCTTCATCTAATAATTTTACTATCTCTTGATTTAGTTTTTCAGTATTTAAACGACAACCCTTAGAACAGAAAGCATCATCATATACCTCATTATCTGATGAAGAGGAGGAGTGTGCCATGAGAGCATATTCAACATGCTCTTCTTTAACTTCAGCAACCAATGCTCTGTCCTCTTCCTCATCCTTGGCCAAAAAGTTCCAGCTCCAGTCCCATCCTCCAACACCATCAATTTGTTGAACAGCTACCATGGCCTTGGAATCTTGGCTCTTAACCATTTGGGTTGAAGGCTTACCAGCATCAGATCTTCTTGGAGATCTACATTCCCTCATAAAGTGCCCCATACGATGACAGTTGTAGCACTCAACTTTGGATTTGATCCCAAACTTAGATCGATTAAGCTTTGTGTATACGAGATTAGATCAAGTAATACACGTAGCGAAACCTTTGCTTATGAATAAAGTAACTAAGTGTTATGCGGAATTAACACTTAATCTAAAACACAAAGATGTTAAACAAACTTTCACTTGTATTAGAATGATCGAACTTGATTACAATGAAAGAGGTTTAACTTGTGAAAACTTATTATAACTGATGATAAACATTAACCTAAAAGATCTTCTTTTATAGATTAAGAAGTCTTGTACAATAAGCTACGAATCAACTATTCTAGGTAAAGATAATAATGGAAAATACAATGTCGAGCTTATCTTTACCATACACAAATAAAGAAACAAATAAACAAAAAGATTCGTATGAAGATATATTCCATCAGTGCTAGTCTTCAAGGCTGTCAGCGTTGACTTCTTCAAATGTCAACGCTTGGTTGTCAGCGTCCAATGTCATCTTATCAGCGCTTGAATTCTTCTTATCAGCGTCTAGTGAACTGACCCATAATTTATTCCCAACAATCCTCCCCTAAACTTGATATCTATTCCAATGATCAAGTTTCTGAATAAAAACTTAAGGCTTAGGAGGAATCTTACAAAAACTTCTTATGTTGGTGATAAACATATCTAATCAAGTCTTTGGCCACGTCACTAGTGTAATCAATCTCCAAGGGTGTCTCCTTCATCTTCTCCAATACTTCTTTGGACAAGAAATAGTCAGCATCCACAAGTAGATACTCTGAAAACTTTGTAGAGCTCAAATGAAACACACCACAAGTAGAATAAAGCCTCCAATGAAGACCACTGAGGTCATCTTCAAGATCCTTCCATATGGCAGGATCTGCTTCCCTTGGACCACACAAAGTCAAAAATGTGTGCCATAGTCTTATTCCATTTGCTGAAGTAGGTGCTTCAGCTGTATACTTGGCCTCTATCAATCTCCATAGATACACCAAGTCTTCTCTGTCTATGCTTGCAAAGATAGAAATAATTGAAGTGAAAGTGTGTACCTCCTTCCCAAACCTGCCAATCTTCCAAAATCCACACTCATCTTCATCAAAACTTATGATTGGATTTCTGGCATCTAGAGGTACTACATTAACCAAATCTGAAGCTTCCAATGGAGAAAGCTTGAGATGCTTCCTTATGACAGTTTCATTTGGATAATACACATCCATATCTTTGGGAAATTGGAGAGGATCTCCTTTCTTCACTGGTCTTTGAGCAATCCTCATCTCCTTTTCAATCTGCATTTCCTCAGCAAGCTCTTGTTTCCTTTCTTCTGAAAGAAACTGTAAGACATTATTTTCTTGCACATGCCTCCAAATAGGATGTGCCCTATACTCTAGCTCCTCAAAAGATAAAGCCAGCAACTTCCTTAGCATCAAAGGTCATCTTCTTCTTGAACCTTTTATTAAACCTGTTTGCTCTTAAACTTACAAGAGCCATAGTCCACTTGATGTCCATCTCTTCCAATTGCTCATCACTTATTTGCTCAAGATCCTCATATGTAATCCTTGAATCACTGGGCAAAGAAGCAATGAATGCACACACAGTATCTAGATCTAAACCAGCAGGTTTAATTCTATCAGTGCCAAAGTTGTGAGTGTCAACGCTTGAGTATGAGGCGTTGACAGGATATGATCCAGCGCTGGCAGGATGTGTTCCAACGCTGATAGGATGTGATCCAGCGTTGACACATGCAGATCCAGTGACTGGATGTCCATAGGAGTTCATGGAATCAAATTGACCTTCACTTTGTGAGAAGAAGGCCATGTTGCTACTGGAAGATTTATTATCACTCTCCAAAAGCCATTCATTCTCCAACAGTCTTAGTTTGTTGAAGATGTCATCAAACCTAGAGGTTTTGTGGGTGTTATTGACAAGAATGGATCTTGCCTCAATCTTCCATACATCACCAAGGCTTTTGAGAAAAGTAGCATTCAAGTCAGGGTCATCAATCTGTGTTCCCATGAAGGAAAGTTGACTTGTAATGTCAAGCAATCTACTTCTCACACTGCTGAGATTCTCATTGGGTTGAGCCTTAAAGACAGCATACTCATGCATGATTTGCTTCTTCTTTTCTTCTTTTGTGTCAGCATTGCCACCATGTGCTACTTCAAGAGCTTCCCAAAGCTCTTTTGCAGACTCAAAGCGTTTGTACTTGTGCTGATTCTCATGACCCAAGGCGTGTTTCATGATGTTCAAAATTTTCATGTCCACCCTTTTCTTGGCTATATCTTCAGCAGATACAGCTCTTCCATCTTCAGGCTTTTCCTTCTTATCAGCTTCAGGACAATTAGGAACAGCTATCCTTGTGGCAAGAGCATTAGCAATCTTTTGAGCTTTGTTGAATGTGTTCCCATATTCAACAATCTCCCAAAGAGTGTAGTCATGGATGGCTACATATTGCTCAAAATTGGACTTCCAAAGCTCGAAGTTCCTGGCATCAAACATGGGAATTTTGATACTAGGGTTTGTGGTGTTGTTTTGAAGCAAAACAGGAGCAGGAGGTTGTTCTGAGCCAGACATGATGTTTTTAGGGTTTTGAGAATTTTAGGGTTTTTAGGGTTTTTGGTGTTTTAGGGTTCTTGCGTTACTTAAAGATCAAAAGTTTCTCAACAAGCTCTGATACCACTTGTTGATCCCAAACTTAGATCGATTAAGCTTTGTGTATACGAGATTAGATCAAGTAATACACGTAGAGAAACCTTTGCTTATGAATAAAGTAACTAAGTGTTATGCGGAATTAACACTTAATCTAAAACACAAAGATGTTAAACAAACTTTCACTTGTATTAGAATGATCGAACTTGATTACAATGAAAGAGGTTTAACTTGTGAAAACTTATTATAATTGATGATAAACATTAACCTAAAAGATCTTCTTTTATAGATTAAGAAGTCTTGTACAATAAGCTACGAATCAACTATTCTAGGTAAAGATAATAATGGAAAATACAATGTCGAGCTTATCTTTACCATACACAAATAAACAAAAAGATTCGTATGAAGATATATTCCATCAGTGCTAGTCTTCAAGGCTGTCAGCGTTGACTTCTTCAAATGTCAACGCTTGGCTGTCAGCGTCCAATGTCATCTTATCAGCGCTTGAATTCTTCTTATCAGCGTCTAGTGAACTGACCCATAATTTATTCCCAACAGTATCAAGTCTTACAGGCGTTGAATCTGTTTCCATTCATAAGGAAGAAAGAAGACTAGTTGTCATCGGATATGTTGATCCGGTAGAAGTGGAAACCTGCGCGAGGAAATTTGAGAAGATAGTTAAGGTTTTATTAATCTCATATGTCTGACAGTTTGAATTCGAAGCATAACAAGGAGGCGTTACAGTATATTTTGTTGGTGATTTTGTGTTACCAATAATGATTTAAGTGTAATGGATTTACTTTTTTGACCAATGTGTAATCGTGATAAACATTCATCAAGTCGGGGTTGTGCGGAGTGCACACTTGTATGACATTATTACGGTTATCATACGGGGGCGAAGCCCCGTATGACGGGGGTCCGGGGGCAGCGCCCCTGGGCAGGGTCCAACGGGCGGCAGCCCCTGGCAGGGTCCAAGGGGCAGCGTTATTTACACTAGAAAATAAAATTCCCAGGTATTCGGACATTTTTTAGCCCATTATTTACACTGTCGGTTTATGGTTAATATAACTGCTTTTGCAGTTACAACCGTATGACAGTTAATTGGTCATATAACCTTTCTGGTTTTCTGGTTCTGGATTATAACAACAAAACACATAAACAGTTCGAATCTGAGTTTTATCCGATTGGAGATTTCGATAGAACCATCGAAATACTTTGATCTGAAAGTGTTTGACACGACTCTCAGATTATTTGATCCACCCATATTTCTAACATATTTAACGAGGATGTTTTAGGTTATAGCCCTTCAAAGATGTATCATGTTGGATTTCGAACATGTTTTAGTGAGCCATAAACTATTCTACATGAAAGACACCAATTTTTCAGGAAAAAATAATAATCTAAATGTGTTATAGGGTTTTCATTTATCTGATAGACGAGTTAGCTATTTCGGAATTTCCGTTTGTGGTAAACGGAAAAACGTAAAAGAAAAAAAAAAAGTTGTTATTTGTCTGACGGTATTTATTCAGAATTGGCTACTTTTGTGAATACTTTTTCGGTTTCAAGGTATGAAAAAACCTGGTGATTTAAAAGAGTTCAAGAAAGCGCCAGAAAATATATTGAATGTTGTTGATACAAAAGTTGGATGGACAGTGTTTAACCCGAATTAGTTTTAATTCGGGTGTTGAGGACTCCTGCTTTTGCACCAAGTGAACTTGTATGAAGACCTTGCACACTAAAAAATAAACACCGTTAGACTTACCATGGGAATGTATCTCACGATTATACTCCAGCGTGAGAGTAAGTAATCGGTTTAATTGAGTAATCAGTGTGGGTTTAGAGATTGTAGATTGTTTTTTTTTTGAACGGCAGTTTGATGCAGCGGAGTATCTTGCGTGCCACCGAGGCACCAAGTCTCTTAACCCGAGTTCGAATCATCTCACAAAGAGAATATCAATCCCCATGCTAGCCATCCAGTTTCCCATTAAGGGGCTTCAAGGCATTGCGATGGGATTCAAACTCGGCTGCCAATCTGGGAAAATCCCCCACATGGGGAATGACAGGAGTCGAACCCCTGAACTCCCTCACATGGAGACTATAACAAATGCATCCATCCAACTGAGCTAGACTTCATTTGAAGAGATTGTAGATTGTACCTTTGTGAAACCTCGGGGGTTCCTTTTATATCCGGTGAAACCCTAGTTGAGCTTCCCTAATCTTGCAGCCTAAGTAAGAGATAATTACTATATACAACGAGATCCTTATCTCATAAATAAGGAGAGTGTATATCCTCTTAACTTAGGTGAATCATAATCCTAATTAGACTATGATTCTGTTTGACTCTACCGTGTGCGGTCAGAGTGCGGCTTTTGTGAAACCGGGCGCGACAGCGGCTTATTGGGCCTTGTGGGCTTCAGTGTTGTCTATCATAACCGATTAGTAATGGATTGGATACAGATAATGCCCGTGTGGGTCGGGTTTTCAGCCCGACTAGGGACTATACGTCATCATATCCCCCAGTCTAGTAGTCGCAGGGCGTGCTGGGTGGCTACTAGACTATAAAAGTAACGCAGTCACACTTGAAACTGAGCTGATGAAAAAGGAGAAGTGTAGCAAAGAAGTTTCAAATATTCCGGCCAAGACTTGCACATACATCCCCCCTATCACTCACTACCTTTGAAATCGTAAAAAGTGCTTGACACGTCAGCTAGTCACTTCATCTTCCACCGTCTGATTGTAATAGTGGACAACACGTGTCAATCATCCCTTCCGATGAACAGATAACCATAGGGGTATATATACCCATATCGCCTTTTCATTATGTTTCACGCAGTAAAAACAATCCAGCCGCCATTAACGAATCTTCAACTCCAGCGCGAATCCATCAGAAAAAAAGTAACCTCGCCGCGACTCCATCTTTTACTTATAAGCCAAAATGTTAAAACGGTTACATGAGATCACTTCCCGCATCACTGAGCAAGAATTGCTTGACCTCACCTCAGATTACTACATTCAAATGAACCTTCACATAGAAGTGTATGCACCCCGGGCGCACATAGTAAGCTTCCTAGTCGGGCTAGTATGAGTGTATACCAAGTGCTTCGAATTTGCCAACAACTGCATCCCACTATCTCGTTTTCTTGTAAATGTATTGGCTTACTGAAATGTGTATAGTTGAAGTTCGTTTTTCTCAGTTCTTAACAAATTGAAAGTCCTAACAAGATCGGGTTTTTAATTGTTTTTGGTTGTTAATGTTTTTTTTGGATATTCTATTGCTAATTCAAACAAGTCTTGCCAAAATGAAAAATATCGTCTACTTATATGTAAAACGCAGTGCAAATACCAAGTTTTTATTCCATTAAAATGCAAAATGTAAATTCTATAAACTATAAGGACTAGAAATGTAAATTCTATGAAATTTAAATGCTCAAAATGTAAAGCTGAAAAGTACAAGGATTAAATGTGCAAAAACAGTAAACTATGAGGGTTAGAAATGAAAATCATCCAAACTAGTAACTAATTCTCAACAAAATTTAAACTTCCTAACTAAATTTGAACAAACTTGAAATTATAAGGACTGTGTTTTTGCAAAACCTAAAAACTTGGAAAGATTAGCCAAAATTAAGAACAGTTTAATACATCAAGGACCAAAGTGCAATTTTTCAAAACTTATTACCAAAAACGGGTTACAACCTTCAATAAGCTTGTTTGAGCTTATTTCTCAACCAAATTCGACCAAATAAGTTGCAATCGACTTAAAATCAGATTTAAACTAGACCTATCCAAGGAAATTGGCTTAAAGTTACTGAAAAGCTGATAAGCTAATTTCAATAAGCACAAAATAAGCTATAAGCTAATCCAGACTTGCACAACTAGATTTTAGTGATGAAAATGCTTAATAAGCTCAAAATAAGGACGGGAAATCAAGTCTCATGAAAAATCATCAAGTAATAAGCTCAAAATTCTAAAATAAGCAAAAAGAGTGCTTATGTTGACTTTCGTTGACCAAGAATTTTCAATAAGCTCAAATTCTCAAAATTCAACCAGGAACACTTATTGAATGATTTTGTGAAAGAAAATTGACCAGTTAATGAAGTGGAAATAGAGATATGAAAAAGCAGTTAGTCAAGTTATAGTAACTTGCATTTGCTTAATGGTTCAAACTTTTGCTTATTCCCAGCTAAATACTGGATACTGTTGGCTCTACCAGATGTAGATCTTGCAGCCTGTCAGGAACGGTGAATGACTTCTGTAATCACAAGTCAATCTACAGAGAGACTCTATACACAATATGAATGTAGAATACAAATATAATAAAGAAGAACAGAATAACTATAAAGACTTGATCCTTTCTAAGGATTTCTAATATTGATAATCACTAGAACTACGTTTGGTGAAGGTATATCTAACCCTTCTGCCTAAGGTTCCTTTTATACTACAAGGAAACCCTAATACCGCATTAAACAAAACGTGTAAAACTGATATGCATATCCTTTCCTAACATATCTCATGCATATCCTAACAGAATAATAAACAAATAATAAAGTTTGACTTTGACCAGGACCAGGAGCACGACTTGCTCCTACTATTACTAGGACCAGGAGGAACTACATACCTCCTAGTCTACCTATTACATTTAACTATTACAATGGTCCTAACAATCCTCCCCTAAACTTGAATTTGATCTGTTGAGTTCAAGTTTCCCAGAAAACGTACAAACAAAGCCCGAGGATTGTATCAGCAAAACTAATAGCAGCATCAGCAAGATAAGAATCAGAAAAACCGCCGCAACATGAAACACTAGAAGCTTCTCCAAAGCTTGGAACAAATCAGCATCGTGTTGAATCTTTTCAGCAACATGAGCAGATTTGATGAGCCTTTACCAAGTAGCTGCTCGCTCTTAGGCTAGCCAGTCTTTCTGGTGGAATAAGCATCACCCTGGGAGACTAGAACCCAGCCCAACTCTTAGAACGTGAATCAATGGTGAGTGGGGGTACCCTGATGACTTTAGGCAAACCATCACAGCCGTCAACGGATTTGATAGGTCTTTACCAGAAGCCGTACCCCTCTGGACTCGCCAACTCTTAGCAAATAAAGCATCGGTGAGTTGAAAACCCTATAGCTATAAGCAAGCTATTACAGCTATCAACGGATTTGATAAAATCTTTACCAAGAGCCATACCCCCTTGGATTAGCCACTTTTCAGTCTAGGACCATGGCAAGTGAAAACCATCCAGTTTTGGGTAACCTGGCAACCATCAACGGATTTGAGAATCGCACCAGGAGCCGTACCCTCAAGGTGAATCAACTCTTTCTTTTCGATTAGACATGGTGAGTTGAGGACCATTTGTTGTGAGGACCAAGTCCAACACCAAGTGAAACCAGTAACCAGCACAAGCACAATTCAGTAACCAGAACCCATAATGTGAAGCAGCAAATGGTATCATATTCACAAGTATAAAATCCAAGATGTGTTAAAAGTATAAGCAGATATTATATAAAAAGTTTTTTTTTGTTTAACTATAAAGAATGAAATTCACCAATCACTTTACATATTGGTGAAAAGAATGATAATAAGAACAAATGAACAAAAAATACAAAACAGAAACACTTACAACCCAACCAAATCACAAACCAGAAGCAGCCTTCTTATCTGCTATCAAACGAGCCTGAATTCCTTCCACCAACGCAGTTGCCATAGAAGACTCATCCCCTGATGGAGCATTGGAAATTTGCAAGTGACTAGCCAACATAGCCTCCATCGAAGAAATCGTCAAAGGATAATCCACATCTGTGAGCATGAAAACCATATGACCAGATTCCAACTCCAACATATGCACACCACATCCCGCATATAACTTCCACCGCTGAATCACCCATTGCATCTGATCCTTCCATATACCAAAAACAGGAGCATGAGGAGGTGCATCAAGCATCAGCTTAAGATCAGCCCATATGCGCAGACCAGGCCAGGAAGACACAGCCATGGGATCAAAAGGCATGCCAGAATCCACAAACCCATATAAAGCCATAAGATCCATACGATCAGCCCAAGACAAAACACCCTGCAAACCCGAAGCTAATCGCACAGACCCATCACTCAGAGTAATTCTATGGGATACCATACCAGGAAGAGTTGTGGAACGCTCAACCGTCCAACCAGTAATATTTCCATTTCCCAAAGGCAAATCAGAATCACTATCAGAAGCGACATCAATCAAATTCTCAGGATCACGCTTCTCATAAGGGACCGTCTTGCCACGTCGAACACGTCGAGCTGTTTTCTGGCGAAGCGAACGTCGAGGTGTGGAATCACTTGGTGTGGGTTCAACCTTTACCCTTACCTCAGCAGCAACAGTGGGAGCAGGAGAAGTAGACTCATGAGTTTGCCCACCCAAGGGATCAATAGGAGCTGCACTAGAAGTAGGAATAGGTTAAGTTCCAGGAACCGGTGGTGATGGAGATGGCATATCAGGTGTAGCAGCAGTAGTTGTTGTGGTAGCAAAGGTGGTGGTGGTAGCATGTGTGGTGGTGGTAGCAGGACCGGAAGAAGAACCCAAAGGAGCAACCAAAGGAGAAGTAGTGGTACCAACTGAAGTAGCAACAAAAACTGATGGACTAGCAGCAGAACCAGGAGTAGGATCAGATGAAGGACCAGTAGTAACAGCAGGCGAAGAAGAGGTCACCACACGAGGATGATAGATAAATCATTCCAGAATTGGTTGACTCTGACGCTTAACCATACGTTCATAAAGTGCCTTGAGCTCATCAAAAGATAAAGCCCGAACCCTGTCCCACTTCCAAGGAGCATTAAAATAAGCAGCGGACTGATACTTCACATATCGCTGCATCTGCTTGCGCTCCTCAGTTCTTGATAAAGGTCTGTTCTTTCTCTTCTCACGAAGCTGTGCAGCAAGTGCCAACTGTTTCTTGCGCATCAACACCATGGCTCTTGGAATACAGTTATGCTCATCCACATCGTCACCCAAAAGATCAGTGAACTGGGCATAATCCCTGGTAAGAATAGTCAATACCTGCATCCAATCACTATCACTCCAATGCATTGCATCATGCTGAACTTGTTCACGCCTCTGCTGTTGAAGCACCTCAGCCGCAGCCCTCTCAGCCTCATCAATCTCAGCTTGGATCCGTTGAGCAGCCTCCTCACCGAGCCTTTCCTCCTCAAGCTGTCTACGTGTACGCTTGCGAGGTGGTGAGGGAGCATCAGTCATTGGGGCCTTCCCCTTCGAATCATGGGATGGACCAGCATTGGAACCAGCAGCAGGACCAGAAGCACCATCCATAGGAGTAAAAACGCCAGCCGGAGAAGGAACACTGGAGGATGTCGGAGGAACCGGCAAATCATCATACAATTTATCAGCAAAGGCAGCCTTTGCCAACAATGTCAAACCATCCTCAACACGCTTCGTACCCTCCTCATCAGAATCAGAGTGGATCACATGCTTCTTTCGTCGTCTTTGCTGAGTCTCCAAAGCTTTGATGCGATCAACCAGAGGAAGAACAAACTCCCTAGTAAGTTTCCGGTGTTGGTTCAAATCAGCTTCCAAAGAAAGAATCCGCCCATGATACCTGTGCATAAGATCAAGTAACGACATAATTGTAGTAGGCTCCTCCGCCTGCCCACCAAGAGGACTTGGGTCAGGGAAGGCGTCATTGGAGCCCGAAGCAACAGATAGGTCAACATGTGGAGTACTAGCACCAAAAGGTTTATCAGCAGAGTGTGGAGCAGGACTAGGAGGTGGAGACTCCACAAATGGAGATTGTTGTGGTACTGAAGAAGGACCAGCCTTGGAAGGGGATGGTTTTTCAACCACCACCTCCTCAACCAGCTCCTCCTCAACCACATGAGAAGCACCACCAGTAGGAGCCTCCTCCTCCATAGGGTCATCATCAATCACAACAAACTCAGGAGCCTCCTCCTCCTCATCCATAGGACCCTGGGCCAGCCTCAACATGGCCTCAGTAAGGGGCCTCCACTCCCCGGTAAACCCATGGACCATATTATAATACACTTTTGTAGTAAGCTTAGACGGCACATGTTCAGTCCTATCACGAGGAATGCAAACCAGTATTTGTTGTAAAAACCTAGGATACATAAGAAACTTCTTTCCAGAACCAGCAGTAGATAAATTACTAACCATTCCCTCAAACAGATAATGAGAGAAATTAAAAACTCTACCCTGAGCCAAGCAAATAAGACCAGTAGCCAAAGGAGTAGGGAAAGCATCCCAACTCCCAGACTTGGGACTCAAACAATGAATCAGAAAATGCACCAGAAGCTTCCATTAGGGGGAAAACCTATTTTTCTGGAAGTTAAACTTCCCCCCATGATTGTACCCTATAGCAGCCATCCCCTCCAATACCTCCGAATTAGGGATGGACTCAACAGCACCTTCATCTTGAAGATGAAGAGAAGATCGAATAGAAGCCTCAGTCACCACGTATGAACGTCCATCTATGGTAGCATGGAGTTGAACTGGACGACCAACCACAACCACAAGACGAGCAGATGCCCAAAATTGACGAATAACACTATCATAAATAGTGGGACATACAGTAAACGCATACCTTAGGTTGGAAGCTTCAATGAATTCCAGAATGTCAGCAAAATGTTTACGATGTGGACCATCACCCAGATAGGCAACTTTGTTGTGAGCAGGTTGGTAAACTAGGGCAGCCATGGATCTTGATTAATTGGATGAAGGAAGATTTTGGTTAGGGTTGAGAGAGTAGGATCGTTTTTGTGTGTGTGTGATGAATGGAATGATTGTGTCAAGGGGGTTAAGTTGACCATTAATAAGGAAAAGAGTAACTGTTCATTGACCCCTATTAATGGGGGGTTGCCCTTTCAAATTAGACATAATTGCATAGTAACCACTTGCCCCTTTTAACATAATTCCCAACTCCCAATTTACCATAGTTAATTAAAAATGTAAATACCAGAATTGGGAGTGTTGACCAAAAGTCAAAGCACACAATGGTCAGACCAGAAGCAAAATGTGGTCAACAAAGGACAAAAGGAATGAATAGTGTCCCAGACCAGTACCAGAAGCCAATTACCACTTGACAAAGAAGGATTTCGAACCACCAAAAGCCAACCAATTATGACTAGAAGCTGACCAATGAGGACCAGAAGCCAGTCATGTAATACCATAACCACCAGAAGTGAGCAAAATCCTCCACCAGAAGTAACACACACAACCAGAACCAATCTAATATATTGTTAAAATCTATCAATACGTTAGTCTGTCCTAAGAATATGTACACAAAGCCTCCCCTTAGGCTTAGCCACCCCTCAATCCTAGACCTCAAGGATTGACCATCCCAATGTGAACCACCAAGTGGTTAAACCGAGGACCATCAAAGGCCTTTGTCAACAAATCAGCAACATTATCATCCGTATGAACTTTAAGAACCTGTATCAAATTCTTCTCATTGGCATCCCGTATAAAATGATGCCGAATTTCAATATGCTTTGTTCGCTGATGAAAAACAGGATTCTTCACAATGCAAATAGTGCTTTGATTGTCAATAAAAATTTTGGTGTTCATAAAATTGAAACCATAATCCAACATCTGATTTTGGATCCACAAAACATGTCCACAACAACTAGCAACAGCAACATATTCAGCTTCTGTTGAAGAAGTAGCTACTATTGTCTGTTTCTTGCATTGCCATGAAATAAGTCGACGACCCAAAAATTGACAACCACTAGTAGTAGACTTCCTGTCATTATTAGCACATGCATAGTCACTATCACTATATGCTTCTAGAACAAAAGGTGATTCTCTAGGATACCATAAGCCCAGTTTAGGTTGAGCCTTGATATACTTGAAAATCCTTTTTACTGCATTTAAGTTCGAAACCGTTGGAGTCACCTGGTGTCGAGAACAAGCACTTACTGCAAACATGATATCCGGACGTGATGCAGTCAAATACATGAGGGAGCCAATCATAGACCTGTACAAGTGAACATTGACTGGGGGGTCTGGCTCATTCTTAAGTTTGACTTTAGCAACTTCATAAGGAGTTGCTGCTGGTCTAAGAGGATCCATGTCAAACTTCTGAAGGATCTCATGAACATATTTATCTTGACTGATAAAAATCCCATCCGTTTGTTGCTTGACTTGAAGACCAAGGAAGAAAGAAAGCTCTCCTATCGCACTCATCTGAAATTCGCCTTTCATCAAGTGTTCAAACTCATCACATCATTCCTTCCTAGTAGAACCAAAGATAATGTCGTCCACATAAACCTGA
This sequence comes from Glebionis coronaria, assembly GCA_025667525.1. NCBI lineage: Eukaryota > Viridiplantae > Streptophyta > Magnoliopsida > Asterales > Asteraceae > Glebionis > Glebionis coronaria. The sequence goes on along the minus strand of CM046874.1, from coordinate 692,203,649 downwards.
ACAAGGATAATGTCCTTGGTATTCCTCCGAAGAAATAGTGTTTTGTCAATAGTACCCCTTCTATATCCATTCTTTAACAAGAAAGTTGAAAGACGCTCATACCAAGCTCTAGGAGCCTGATGTAATCCATAAAGAGCCTTGACCACCTTGTAAACTTTCTTGGGATGAAGTGGATCTACAAAGCCCTTAGGTTGAGTGACATACACCTCCTCGTCAATTTTGCCATAGAGAAATGCACTCTTGACATCCATCTGAAACACCGTAAAGCCCACATAAGAAGCAAAATCCAAAAACAGACGAATGGCCTCAATCCTTGCAACCGGAGCAAAAACCTCAGTATAGTCAATGCCCTCAATTTGAGTGTGGCCTTGTGCGACAAGCCTTGCTTTATTCCTTATGACAATACCCCGTGCATCCTTCTTGTTCTTGAGAATCCATTTGGTATTGATTGCTGTCTTTCCATCTGGTAAGTCAACCAGAACCCAAACATTCTGAAACAAGAATTGCTGCATTTCCTCCTGCATAGCCTCCACCAAACTTTGATCCTCAAGAGCATGAGAAACTGACCTAGGTTCCACATGTGAAAGAAAACAAGCAAACAAACAGTGTTGAAAGTCCGTATGATTATTACGCTTTTGATCTTCAATATAGCTCACAAGAGCATGATGATCAGACGAGGCCTTCTTCTGCATTCTGCGTGTCTTGACAGTAGAACCAGGATCTCCAATGATTTGAGTGGTAGGATGATCTTTGTGTGATTGCAAGACTGGATTGGAAGAGACCTCCACTTCTGGTGCCAAGTTATTGAGATTACCAACAAAGTCAGCATCATATGAAGCAGCGTTGAAAATCCCATCTAATGGTTGTTTATGAATATCATCCAGTTTAGTAGAAGACTTCTTTTGATGGTTCCCCAAATCAGAAGGACTGGAGAAACGAGTATTGGAAGCAGACTTACTAGCTGGAGTACCAATAGGTGATAAACTGACACCAGGAGCAGAAGTTGGGGTACCAAGAGCAGCATTGTCAGTCGGCGTATTCAACGGGAACTCAAAACCACCCTGATCAGCTGCTGTAGTAGCTTCTTGTTGTTGTTTGAGTAAAGTGTCAAGAGCGACTTGGGAATCCAGTACATCCAATGGAGTTGCATCACTAGGAGGAGTAGGAGAGACTGTGGTGGAGTAGGATGGAACCACAAAAATGTCATCCTCATCATCTGAATCAGAAAGATTAGAAGGAACACCAGTACTAGAAGTTGCAAACACTTGTGGGCCTGCATCATGGTTAGTTTTGAAACAAAAATATCCTAACGAATCACTAAGATAATCAAGATCAAAATACCATTCAGGACCCTTGCCTTGGATGTTTGACTTCTCTTCAAAATACCTGAGATTTATAGTTTCAATGATCCGCTTGGCCTGGAGATTGTAAACACGATAAGCCCGAGAGTGAGCTGAATATCCCACAATGTATCCTTCATCTGCCTTGCCATCAAACTTCCCCAAATAGTCACTAGTATTCAGAATGGTGACTGGACACCCAAAAGGCTTCAAATGAGCAATATTTGGAACTTTGCCTGTTAGAAGCTCATAAGGAGTCTTCTTGTGAGGATTGGTAATAGAAACCCTATTCAAAACGTAACTTGCAGTATTAACAGCTTCTGTCCAGAACATGGTTGGAAGCTTGGAATCGGCAAGCATAGTTCTTGCTGCTTCTATTAGTGTCCTGTTCTTTCTTTCTGCCACGCCATTCTGTTGAGGAGTCCTTGCTGCACTATAATCTCTTTTGATGCCCTTAGCATTACAAAGTGCTATGAGGTCTTTATTTTTGAACTCGGTTCCATTGTCGCAACGAATACCTTTAACCTTCTTGGTCAACTGGTTCTCAATAAGGGTAAGAAAATCTCTAAGAATTGAGTAGGTCTTACTCTTGGCAGCCATGAAGAACACCCACGAAAACCTGCTATATCCATCAGTTACCACCAGACAGAATTGTTTGTGGTCAATGCTCCTAATGGAAGTAGGACCAAATAAATCCATGTGTAGTAGCTGCAATGGTTCAGTAATAAGACTAAGAGCAGTAATGGCCTTGAAGGATGCTTTGTGTTGTTTGCCTTTGCTGCAAGCAATACAATTTATATCATTTCTAAACGACTTGGGAGGTAAACCAGAGACCAAATTCAGATTCGCAAGTTTGTGAATGGTCTTGAAGTTCACATGCCCCATCCTTCTATGCCATTGAGTGGCTTCATCTTCTGAGGCTTTAGCAACTAGACATGCTAGCTGACCAGTAGGATTGACTTCATTCAGCTTGATGCTATAGAGATTGTGTCGTTTAGGGATTCTGAGGAGAACTTGTGAGTCATCCGGAAGCTGAAAGTCTTTGGAGAGCACAAGTGCATCAGTATCGGTGAAGAGAACAAACTGCTTCTTGTCACAAATCTGAGAGACATATATCAAGTTGAAATGCTGAAGTGCTTCCACATAGTAGACCTGCTCAAAATTTAGATTTGGCGTCTTAATTGTTCCTTTGCCAGTGATCCTGCCTTCACCCCCACCAAAATAGACCTTGCCTCCATGAAATGGTACAAAGTTAGAGAGAAGACTTTTATTTCTTGTCATGCTCCTGGAGCAACCACTATCAACAATGCCTAGACTAGGATCTTGGTATGGAGTAACCTACAACAACAAGATAATAAAAATGCAAAAGTTAGTGTCTTAAGGGGACCCAAACCTTTTCAGGTTTGAGCCTGCCTTGTGGATCTTTAGTAGAGTGCCAAGAAGATTGATGAGATCCACCGTTGTTCCTTGGTTGCCAATGCATCATATGGGTATTATTATTTGACCAAGAACAACCTGCTGAGGGCTTAACAGCAGTTCCCAAACTTCCCAAACCAAAATACGTGTGGTCCAAATTATGTGGATAAACTGGATTAAAATTTTGAAAACAATTACTGGCGGTTTGTAATCCAATGTGTCTCCAATGATCAGAAACTAAAGGAGAGGACCTTCTAGAAGAAGAAAACGATTGAGCACTAGGATTAAGTCTTCTAGAAGTATATGGGGCAGCTTTTGGTGGACCAGGAGCAGGAAATGCATGATAAACAGAAGCATGTGTGTCATAAAAATCACAATCTTTAATTAAATGAAGTGCACTTCCACAAACAAAACAAGTTTTAATAGACCTTTTATTAGAATGAGATTGTTTCATACTGCCAACATTATTACACACAATTCTAGGAGTAACATTCTTCCTAGGACGCAATAAACTAGGACCAGACACACTTGACATAACAGCAACTCTTTCTTCACACTTCCTAGCACCAGTAGCAGCATGATCATTCAACTTGGAACTTGTAGGGCTTGACTCTTCACTTGAACCACGAGATGTAGAGTCACTGGCTTTGTCACTGAAAGTACACGAGACAAAGTCATTAGAATTAGTAGAACTTTTTGGGGACTCATGCATCTGTGATCCATCCAAGTCATTATGCCATGAAGTGGGCATAAAAGTTCCAGTAAGAGGAGGAGGGACAGCATGCATTTCTGCTGCTGGTTTAAACCTATTGTAACTAGGTTTTCCCTCATCCTCTTTGTCGGCATCAAAGACACTTGAAAAAGATAAATCAAACACATCTTCTGAATCAATATATTTTTCAAATCCTAAGCCTCTTTTAGTTCTACCAGACATGCTACTATCAATTAATTTTGAAAGATTTTTAGGTGCCTTTTGCCATTTTTCAAATCTCAGCATTGTAGCATCTAATTTTTCTTGCATCTCCTATTTTTCTTTGATACTGGTATCTCTTACTTTTTCTGTATATTTAAGCATATTAGTTGTGTTTTCTAAATCGATGCTTAGTATCCGAATTTTATCCTCATACTCACGTTGAGTATCTTGTAGCCACCTCTTTTGTTGTTCCAATGTGTTTAAAGAAGCCTTATAGGCTTGAACCTCTAAAAAGTACTTATCATTTTGATCATTCACTTCATTAAATTGGGACAAAAATTCAGAGTATTTATCATGACAACCAAGAGGAAAATGTTGTACCTGAGATGAGATGCCCATAAGAGCAAACTCGTCTGCTTCTTCTGCATCAGAGAGATTCCCAGCAATCATTGCAAACACGTCAGTCGAGGACTCAGCTGATTCCAGAGTAGAAGCCTGATGATCATTCCAGTTGACCATAGAGTCAACAGATACCAATGCCTTTTTGTCATCTTTTATCTCATGAACCTTAAAAGTGGAGTACCTGCTCTTCTCTTGGTCATTCTTGCTAGGGCATTCCCTTGCAAAGTGACCTTGTTGCTGGCAGTTATAGCATCGAACTTTGCTTCTGTCGAATCTTGCTGGCTCCCGAGGGTTGTAATTAAATTTCCGTCCTGCTTTCTTCTCAAACTTGTGAACCCTAAGAGTGAGCATGGCCATCTGCCATTTAAGATCCATTTCATCCAGGTCAAGTTTATCGACCTGTTTGAAGTCATCAAAAGCAAGTTGTTGTTGAGCATCAACATCAGCCACAAAAGAATGGAGAACAACTTCTACCATACTACCAGACTTGGCAGTAGGATTAGGAGCAGAAGTATGCTGAAAAGTATGTTGAGAGGACACAGTATTGCTTGGGCTACTAGCATATGACATGGGACTGGATGCCATAGAACTCACAAAGGCAGAATTAGCAGGAGTGGGAAAAGAGTTACTTGAAAATCCTCTCACATGAGGTTCAAAAGTTCTGAGTTTATGAAACAGATCATCAAAGTTGAGATAGTCAAGCCCACCTTTGGCTTTGAGAGAAATCACCACCTGATTCCATGAGTAGGGTAAGGCTTTAAGAAACCTTGCATTAATATCACCATCATCAGGCTTTGACCGAAGTTGATTCAATTGGCTCAATATCTTCTGAAACCTGTCATACCCTTGATGTAAACCTTCAGTTTCTGAGATTTTGAATTCTGTGAATTCATCTCTCAGCATGGATCTTCTCATTTTCTTTGACTCCTCATTCCCACCAAACCTTGCCTTTATACCATTCCAAATCTCTCTTGCATCATCCAAATGGTAGAAGTCACCCATGTGATCATCAGGAAGCGATTGAAGCAAAATTGTTTTTGCTTTGACCTCCTTCTGAATAGCTATGATTTCTTCATGAGATTTAGGGTCAAGAAGAGTAATATTACCATTCTTGTCTCTTCCAGTTAGCTTCCTGCTGTTTCCATTTAAAATAATCTTCCAAAGGTCTTGATCAGTATTGGTGATCCACCATTCCATCTTCATTGCCCAACTATCATACTCATCCTTTTTCAGAAGAGGGAATTTACCATTCGTGTTGGAAACCGTAGCAACGATCTGCTGAGGTTGCACAATTTTAGGAGTGCTGTCTTCTCCTGTTTGAGTAGAAGTTGAGGCAGACATGATAAAACAAAATTGTCAGTAATAAGAAAACTTAATTCTTCTTGTATAGAGACCCTCCCAGGCTCTGATACCACTTGTTGGGTCTACCAGATGTAGATCTTGCAGCCTGTCAGGAACGGTGAATGACTTCTGTAATCACAAGTCAATCCACAGAGAGACTCTATACACAATATGAATGTAGAATACAAATATAATAAAGAAGAACAGAATAACTATAAAGACTTGATCCTTTCTAAGGATTTCTAATATTGATAATCACTAGAACTACGTTTGGTGAAGGTATATCTAACCCTTCTGCCTAAGGTTCCTTTTATACTACAAGGAAACCCTAATACCGCATTAAACAAAACGTGTAAAACTGATATGCATATCCTTTCCTAACATATCTCATGCATATCCTAACAAAATAATAAACAAATAATAAAGTTTGACTTTGACCAGGACCAGGAGCACGACTTGCTCCTACTATTACTAGGACCAGGAGGAACTACATACCTCCTAGTCTACCTATTACATTTAACTATTACAATGGTCCTAACAGATACTATACACTTTCCTTATACAAGTTGAAACTTCATATATTGACTGAGATTTGAGAACTGGTTTGAGGTAATTTCATCAAGTAGTAAAGAAATGACAAGCAAATCAAATTGACAACTTTCTGAAAAGGAACTAGTATAAAACTGACCCAGACTTTTTTATGACCTATTGCCTTTTTGACCTAACACTTGACTAGAAAATGACTGAAAACCTTTTGTTATGACTAGTTAACTGAAATTTAAGCAAAGTTTACCAATTTTTAAAACTTGAAACTCAGTTACAAGCTAATGCCAAACACTACTCTCTAATCTTTTTGGAATTTTTGTGAATACTTTTTAAGCAAATGATAAGACTGAGTTAAAAGCTTTATCAAACTAAGTTTAGTAGCCAAAAAAAAGTATATGAGAACTAGAAACAAGCAGGACACTTAACTAGAACACAAAATGGATAGCAAAGCTAAAGTTACTGATACAAGCTGAAAACAGGTCAAGTATTTAAGCTATAAGCTATATTAAGCTACAATTAAGCTACCAAATCACTGAAATCAGATCAGAAACAGGCTAAAACAACTTTTATCATACAATCAAGCAAGATTAAACTAGAATAAAGCATGCAAACAACTGTTTAGTGGAATTGAAATTCAGAACATGTAAACCTTATGCAAAGGCCTCCTTTGGGGAGTAGAGGAGCGCTGAGCTCTCTATTCTAGTGCTAACCACCACCTTAGCACTAGAAAACACTATCAACTACCAATCAACAACAATCAATCATCAAATTCGCCATGAAAGAACTTGAACTCATCAAAATTATGCTAGAAATGGAACTGGATGATCAAACAGCTACAATCTTCAACTTAGCCAGTTATGATCAAGAGATGATCATAACAAACCAAAATCAGCAACAAATGGGATCAATGAAGCAGGTAATGAACAGTAGAATAGTATGAGAGTTTTGGAGGGAAAATGGAAATTGAATTTTATTGAATGAAAAGTAGTTACAAGGGTAGTTAAACTGTTACAACTAACTATAACAGACTCAAGAGTGTGTCAAACTCTTGAGTTGTTAAGCTGAAACTAAGAAATGAGATGAGAGGAAAACTAAGTGTGTGTAATTTCACACTTTCTACAACTACAAGAAATGAGAACTAAACATGGTATTTATAGACTTCAGGAGTAGAGCAGTTGGGGTTGGTGACGTGTTGGAACCAATCCCAGGCTTCCACGTGTCAAAAATCTGCTAAATGAATTTTGCTGATGAAGAACAGATTTGGGGGTTTTCTCTTGGTTTGATTTCAGCTTAATTGGTTGTGACCATTGAGTTTGTCTCTCAAAAACGAACAAGTTTCATGTTTATAACATCCCTTGAAATTGCTTCTAGCTCAAAGTCGATTCTGGCAATACGTTTTAATGAAGATGACACGTGTCATGTTTTGGTTGGGTAAATAAAGTGCACACGGATCATAATCCAAAACGGATAAACTGAATATTGGTTGGCGCAATCTGATTGGTTGAAAACTAGAAAGTGGAAGTTACTGTTGGGATTCTTTCATTTAATGTTGCGGTTGTTAGTGGCCAGCTGGCCATGACATGGCAATCCAAAGTATAAGTTTCTTGCATTTTCATTGGACAAGAGCATATCACACGGATTTAACTTGTATAAACTTCCAAACTTGGCAGATTTAGTCCCTTGACTTGGCAGATTGTCTTTTTTAGCTAGTAACTTCATTTATTTGGCATAATTGGTCCTTCAAACTTCATTCTTGAACAAATTTGATCCTTTGACTTAGTTGACTTGAGAGTTGACCATATTTGACTTTGATCTTGACTTTGTCATATTTGCACTTTTGGTCCTTCATCTTTGGCAGATTGTCAAGATAGGTCCTTTTTCTTCAAAGTCTTGTCACTTTTGATCCTTCTTTGTCTTTTTCATCAAATTAAGCTTGATTTCTCTTTGTTTGCTTGAAAATGTATCCTTTTTACCTATTTGAACACAAACACAAAGCATACCACATAATTCCGCTTTATAGCACAAAGTTTAGGTATTTTTATTGTGTTTTAGGGTGATTTGTTGATAAATTGATATGAGTTTTTGCTCATATCAAATCCCCTACACTTGAACATTTTCATGTCCTCATGCAATGCTATATATTTTAAAGCACAAAGTTTACATTCTCCTCATAATTAATCCACCTTGGCCATTATCGAATGCATCTACACTACTCTAAACTAAATGATGCATGATTTTGATTTTTTTAACAATGCAATAAACAAATTACAATTCTATCTATATTATTTTGGTTTTTCTTGAAATGGTTTTGATGGAAATAACTCATAAAGAATTCCATGACTTTGATTAGGGCTTGGGTACCATGAACACTTATCACCCTCAAGTTTCACTTTCCCCATACCAAGCTTAAAAATGGGATCATTGTATTCACAAGTAAAAAGTGCATCAACTTATTCATGACAATTAAATGTGGAACCGGTTATTATTTGAGCAAATTGCTTGTGGGCAAATCTGTCATTTATTCAAGTGTGAAGTATAAGAAGTGTAAAATCCAGAAATAAGGAAGCACGGTTTTAATCCTAAGTAATCCTCTCATCCATTACTTGAAAAACCGCTCACAATTAATACAAGTCCGTTTCAAGAGTAATAAGTCATTCGCCTTATGTGTAAAATCCTCATGTCATGCTTTCATAAGTAGCTACACACTCGCTAAGGAAAGAAAAATAAAACTCACGCAATAATTTACATCCTCCGCCTTTTTGAGACTTTGGATCTTCAACCCCGCAACCCGTCAAGGTAATATTGGATTGGAGCAATCTATTGAATCCCCGCAACCCGTCAAGGTAATATTGGAATTCAATAGTCACTATAATTAACACCACACTGCCCCTCTTGGGAGTCTTGTATAATTATTATTTTTTTATTTTTTTTCTCTTTTTTTTCTAGCCACTCATTTTTTTTCATAAGCCGCTCTTATTTTTCTTTATTCCTCTCAAAGAAAATAGAAAAGAATAAAAGGAAAAACACCCGCTAAATATTGAGCATGACATAAGTCTAGTACACATAAAACGTTCTAACTTAGAATCTTAAGACGTACTTATATCAACCATGAATGATTAGACAAAAATGCATAAGAGATTACAAACCAATTAAAACCGTTCTTGATTATTTTTTAACATATATACATGCGAAGAAACTAGAGGTAAAGAAGAGAAGGGTTTAGCCACAAGTAATTATCATGAAGTTTATCTAGCCCTTTTATACTTGCTTCAACTCTATCATTTCCCATTCTCCACAAATTTAAAATCTCAAATAATGAGAGTGGTGGATGCTTAGCCTAATAGACCAATGAAGGTCTACATGGTTAAGGATACTAGCTAGAGAATGCTAAGATAAGCAAACTCGGGTTGAGTCAAAATATCCATGGCGGGCCTAATATGTCAAGGAAATCTAAATTTGTTAAACCATGTTTTATTATATTTTTCTCTTTTATATATTTTTGATGAAAAATAAAAGAAAAGATATATACAATGCAAATGTGATATGCAAATTAAAAATGATTAATGCAAAAATTATGAATGCATATTTTTGGTGGCCAAAGTAGATCAAAAATTTGAAAAATGTTTGAAAAATAATTTTCCGAGTTATCATGAAAGACAATGACAAGTTCTAGGTAAGGTCACTTCGATAGAAGACCCCCCTACACTTAAGCTAAACATTGTCCTCAATGTTTAAGAGTATGGAAGTATAAAAACTTCCCCTACACTTATGACAATGAATAGACTTTGCTTAACCCAAGTTAAGGAAAGGACAACTATTAGTGAATTCATGTTTAAGCACAAGGTGTCAATGAAAGATCACAATAGTAACGAAGTGAACCGGATACAAGGGCCTCCTCCATAAGCTCCAAAGCATGAAATGAGTGAGTAACCCTACAAACAACATGAAGACAAAAGAATGTCTCCCCTACACTTATCTCCAAGTCTATACCTTTATTGCTAACCTACAACACTCTAAACCTAGTTATATGATGCTTGAGTTAATGAGTCTCTAGCTCGACTCGTCCCTCAATGAATTAATTCATGGGGAAAATGGGGATCTCTTGGACCATTTCAATGGAAATTTCCTCCCTAAAATAATGTTTCACACGGTGACCATTCACTTTAAAGTTTGGACCATCGGGTTGTGACAACTCAATAGTTCCATATGGAAACACTTGAGCAATAGTGAATGGACCGGACCATCTCGACTTAAGCTTGCCCGCAAAAAGTTTCAACCTCGAGTTAAAGAGGAGAACCGGCTCTCCAACTTTGAACTCATGGTTCTTGATCTTAGCATCATGCAATTTCTTAGTCTTTTCCTTGTAAATCAAAGAATTTTCATAGGCATTGGCTCTCAATTCATCCATCTCATTAAGTTGATCTTTCCTATGTGAACCGGCTTGGTTTAAATCAAAGTTAGCCCACTTGAGAGCCCAAGATGCCTTGTGTTCTAGCTCGAATAAGAGGTGGCACGCTTTACCATAGACAAGCCTATAAGGAGTACAACCAATTGGTGTCTTAAAAGCCGTCCTAAAGGCCCACAAAGCATCATCAAGCTTATTCGACCAAGAAGCTCGATGCTCTCCCACCGTTCTCTCTAAAATTCTCTTTAAACCATGATTTGTGACCTCGGGTTGACCATTGGTTTGAGGGTGATACGCGGTAGAAAGTCTATGATTAACTCCATATTTCTTCATAACTCTCGTGAATTGATCATTACAAAAGTGCGTACCACGATCACTTATGATGGCCCGAGGTACACCAAATCTATCAAACAATTGCTTTAAGAACTTCACAACAACTCTAGCATCATTGGTAGGTAAGGCTTTAGCCTCCACCCATTTAGACACATAATCCACCGCCACAAGTATATACTTGTTTCCCTTAGAGGATGGAAAAGGTCCCATGAAATCAATGCCCCATACATCAAATATCTCACACTCTTGAATAAAATTTTGTGGCATCTCATCAAGTTGCGTAATTTTTCCTTGTCTTTGACACACATCACAAAATTTCACCATTTCATGGGCATCTTTGTAAATGGAAGGCCAATAGTAACCCGAATCAAAGACTTTCTTGGCGGTATAGTTAGGCCCAAAATGTCCACCCGTAGGTCCTTTATGACACGCTTCTAAGATCTTAAATGCCTCGGGCCCATCTACACACCGTCTAATGATTTGGTCCGCATATTGCCTAAAAAGATAAGTATCATCCCAAAAGTAATACTTAACTTCCTTAAGAAATTTCTTCTTTTGTTGATAAGTAAGACCCTCAATAAGCACATTTCCCACAAGATAGTTTGCTATATCCGCAAACCAAGGAGTGGCATCCTCTTGGGAAGAGATAGACATGAGCTCCTCTAATGGAAAGGATTCATTGATTTCTTGATGTGGAAAATCTCCTTGAAAGGGATGCTCAATTCTACTCAAGTGATTCGCCGCTAAATTCTCGGCCCCTTTCTTATCACGAATTTCTATCTTAAACTCTTGAAGCAACAAAACCCATCTCAAAAGCCTAGGCTTAGCATCTTGTTTTGTCATGAGATACTTGAGAGCGGAATGATCCGTATACACTATGGTTTTGGATAGCACAAGGTATGGTCTAAATTTCTCAAAAGCATAGACTATAGCAAGCAACTCTTTTTCTGTGGTAGTGTAATGAAGTTGTGCACCGGTCATGGTTTACTCGCATAGTGTATAGGTTGAAAATGCTTATTAACTCTTTGTCCTAAGACGGCCCCCACCGCATAATCACTAGCGTCACACATAAGCTCAAAATGTAATTCCCAATTTGGAGAAACCAAAACGGGAGCCTTTGTCAATTTCTCCTTAAGAGTCTCAAAAGAATCCAAACAATCTTGGTTAAAAATGAAAGGAGCCTCTTTTTCCAAGAGATGAGTCATCGGTCTAGCTATCTTAGAAAAATCTTGTATAAAGCGCCTATAAAATCCCGCATGACCTAAGAAACTCCTCACACCTTTAACCGAGGTGGGTGGGGGAAGCTTAGCAATCACATCAATTTTAGCTCGATCCACTTCTAATCCCTTGTTGGATATTTTGTGTCCTAAAACAATTCCATCTTTCACCATAAAGTGACATTTCTCCCAATTAAGCACTAAACGTGTTTCCTCACAACGCTTAAGCATTCTCTCTAGATTGGTGAGACATGAGGTAAATGAATTTCCAAAGACGGAAAAATCATCCATAAAAACCTCCATAGTTTGCTCTATCATGTCATGGAAAATTGCCATCATGCACCTTTGAAACGTCCCCGGTGCATTACATAAGCCAAAAGGCATCCTCTTGTAAGCAAATGTACCGTAGGGACAAGTGAATGTGGTCTTTTCTTGATCCCTAGGGTCAATGGGTATTTGGAAATAACCCAAAAAGTCATCAAGAAAGCAATAGTACTCATTTCCCGCTAAGCGTACAAGCATTTGATCCATAAAAGGTAATGGGAAATGGTCTTTCCTAGTAGCCTCATTGAGTTTCCTATAATCAATACAAACTCTCCAACCGGTAACAAGTCTTGTAGGAATAAGCTCATTGTTCTCATTAGGCACTACGGTGATTCCACCCTTTTTTGGAACACAATGTACCGGGCTAACCCATGGATAGTCGGAAATAGGGTAAATCATACCCGCATCAAGGAGTTTAATCACTTCCTTCTTAATGACCTCATGGATTTTTGGGTTAACTCTTCGTTGACTTTGAATGGCGGGTTTGTAATCATCCTCCATAAGGATTTTGTGTGTACAAAAATGTGGATCAATTCCCCTTATGTCGGATATTTTCCATGCTAAAGCTTTCTCGTGTTTCTTAAGGACTTCAATAAGTTGCTCCTTCTCATCCTCTTTTAACTCTTTAGCAATGATCATGGGTAGTTGGTCTTTGCCCTCTAAGAAAGCATACTCTAAGTGGGATGGAAGGTCCTTAAGTTCAATGGGAGGTGGACTCTCTATGGAAGGTTTTACTATGGAAGGATCCTCATTGGTAACTTCTTGTGGAATAGGAGAAGGAATAGGGTCCTCATTGAGCAACTTTTGGATAGTAAGAATATCTTCTTCCCAATTAATGGGAGAATTATCATCACCTAGAAAGTTTGACTCAAATTCCTCCAAGAGGAAATCACTCTCTCCAAAAGGTGTTAAAGAGGGAGCAATTGAGGCCACGGTTTCAACATGGGGCATCTCATCACTAGTACTCTTGCAAGCATCATGAAAGTGATCATCACACACCTCATCTAACACATCAACTATGTTAATAGTCTCACTAGGTCTAGACTCCTTAACCTCTTTCCTATCACAAACTTTCCCTAACTTAAACACCACTTTCTCATCCTCTACTCTCATAATTAATTCTCCTTCCGCCACATCTATCAAAGTACGACCCATTCTCAAAAACGGTCTACCAACAATCAAAGGAACTCTAGCATCCATGTCATAATCAACCACTACAAAGTCGGCCGAAAATGTAAACTTATCCACACCTACAAACACATCCTCTGCTATACCTACGGGGTAAGCTATGGTTCGGTTGGCTAACTCAAGGGTCATCCTAGTGGGAGTGAGCTCGGGAAGAGAGAGTTTTTTCCAAACCGATAAAGGCATGAGGTTAATGCTTGCCCCTAGATCCGCCAAAGCCATGCAATTTTCAACACCGGGAAAATTACAAGGTATCAAGAAGCGCCCCGGATCTCCAAGTTTTGTTGGTAAGGTTTTGAGTAGCACGGCGGAACAATTTTCATTAAGGGATGTGTTGGGCAAATCAACCAATTTTTCTTTGTTTGAGAGTAAATCCTTGAACATCTTAGCAAACTTTGGCATATAAGCAAGAGCTTCCGCAAAGGATATATTGATGTTGAGTTGCTTGAACATCCTTAAGAAATTTGAGACTTGGATGTCATCCTTGTTCTTTAACTTGTCCTTTTTCAACCTTGAAGGATATGGAAGAGTTGGTTTTGGTGTAGGTGGAATAGGTGTTGTAGTGGAAGATTTTTCTTTGTTAGCTTCTTCATTGGGAGGTGTGGAAGGTAAAGGAGAAGTAGGAATAGGTTGAGAAGGTATGTTTGATTGAATGGGAGCATTTTGAGGTGGTGAAGTAGAGGTAGAAGGCTAATCACAAGTAGGAACAAAAGTGGGTGGAACAATAGGAGGCTTAGGAGGTGAAGGATCCTTTGTTGTCTTTCCACTTCGTGTTGTAATAGCATTGACATTTGCTCTTAGATTTGTTTGTGTGTTAGAAGGTAAAGCCCCTTGTGGTCTTTGATTATAAAGCATCATAAACTTCTTATTTGTGTCTTCATGCATTTATCTCATTCTTCTCTCATGAGCTTCATTCATTTCTCTTAATCTCTTCTCATTAGCTTGGAACCTCATTTCATTCTCTTGATTCATTTTGTGAAAAAGCTCAATTGTGTTATAATCTTATGGCACATTTCCTTGAAAACCTTGGGGTTGGAAAGGTGGAGGTTGATTGTAAAACCCTTGATTGTTACCTTGAAAGGTATTTCCTTGATTGTTGAAGGTATTTGGTGGTCTATAGTTATTCCCTTGGTAAGGTGGTCTTTGCCCTTGATTCCTTTGTAACACTTGAGGAGGATTTTGTTGAATTTGGGTGGGTGGTTGGGGTGGGAATCCCGGTGGAGTAAGGTAATTTTGGGACTTGTAAGAAAGGTTATTGGGATTGATATTTGGCTTGAAGTGTTCACGATGTTCCTCTTGGTAAGCATAACATTCCCCTTGATAACCTTGCACCTTATCACATTGTTCATATGAATGGGGACCTCCACAAGTTACACAAGAAAGAGTAATTGCATGCACATCATTTGAAGAATTGTTCAATGAAAGGATCTTAATGGCTTGAATCATTTCTTGTTGTGCCTTAAAACTCATCTCATGATCTCTATCTATCTTTTGCATGAGCTCTTGGTGATACTTGAGGAATTGGTTATCACAAGGTGTTTGAGAATCGTTTTGGATAACATGAACCCTTTCTTCAAATTGAGTGTTTGTTTGAACCATTGCTTTAGTCTCAATGATGTCCACGGCCTCTTGAATGGATTTAAGAGGAATATTCCCTCCCGCGGAAGCATTGAGTGAATCTTGGTGATGAGGTTTAAGGCCATCGTAGAAAGTATTGATTTGGTGAACTTCATCCAATCCATGGTTAGGGCATCTCCTCAATAACTCTCTAAACTCCTCCCAAGCATCACTAAAGGATTGACTAGGTTTTTGTTGAAAGCCTATAATTAAGTTCCTCAAAGCCGTGGTCTTAGATGGGGGAAAGAACTTGTTCAAAAACTTAGTGGTGAAACCATCTCATGTGGTGATACTATCGGGTGGTTGTGTGTCTAACCAATGCTTAGCGGGTCCTTCTAGTGAAAATGGCACTAATATTAACTTAATAGCATCATGTGGGACTCCATTGTACTTAAGGGTATTGCAAAGAGAAAGGAATCTCTTAAGGTGATCATGAGGATCATCATTCTTGTGACCATAGAAAGGTGTGTTAGAAACCAAGGTAATCATAGCCGTTTTTAGCTCAAATGAATTTGCGGGAATGTCGGGAATCCTAATAGCATTAGCATATCCATGAACATTGGATTGCAAACGTTCCATCAAAGAACGATTATCAACAGCCATGGCTTCTTGTTGTGGATGAGTCAAAGCACGATTCTCGTGATCGGCTTGATGGACGGTGGTGGTCTTACTCTTTCTCTTTTTCTTCCTTTTCGGAGAAAGAGGTTGTACACCAATCGGTATTTGTGCACGCCCACGAGTGAGCATGCAACTCAATACGAGGAATGAGAGAGAAGCTCTCGTGTGACTTTGAAGAGAAAAGGATTATCCTCTTCGAGTTTCAATATGAAATATCCACAAGAAAATAATAATATACGTATGTACTACTTAGGTGCAAGACCCCCAATGAAGCCTTCCTTCTTAGAATACTCACAAGTGAACGGGGGGTTAGGTGGCGCGAAGCACTTAAGTACCTATTGACCCTTAGATGGCATTTTATAGCACATCGCCTTTCTATTCACTTAATTGTTTGTATTCTTTGAATTGTTGCTTATTGAGAGTATTAATCTATTCTTGCTTTATTTTGTTTGATCGATACACGTGTCAAGGACCAGAACGCCCCTCAACACGGTGTATTGCCTTGGCAATACTTATGGAGAATATGTAGATTGGTTGTTCTTATACGTATACGTATTTACTTATAATAATATATGGAAAATATTTTTGTATTTATGAGTTTTTAAGAGAAATTACTATATGTACATAAAAACCGAGAGAATCCAATAATATATATTTTTGGGTGCAATCTCTTAGGAAAAAGATTGCTTTTTGGATTTTTTAATTTGTTTGGTCAATTCTTTAGGAAAAGAATTGTTTTGTTAATTTTTTAGTTTTTATATATTTTTATATTTTTTATTTTTTTATTTGTTCTTGATTTATGATACGTAAAAATAACGTTCACTAGGTGAACGGATCCCAAAAGCCAATGAAAACCGTCAATCGATAGTCTCTCGTAAAGTCAAAGAACCGGCAGCGGCGCCATTTGAAATGTGTATAGTTGAAGTTCGTTTTTCTCAGTTCTTAACAAATTGAAAGTCCTAACAAGATCGGGTTTTTAATTGTTTTTGGTTGTTAATGTTTTTTTGGATATTCTATTGCTAATTCAAACAAGTCTTGCCAAAATGAAAAATATCGTCTACTTATATGTAAAACACAGTGCAAATACCAAGTTTTTATTCCATTAAAATGCAAAATGTAAATTCTATAAACTATAAGGACTAGAAATGTAAATTCTATGAATTTAAATGCTCAAAATGTAAAGCTGAAAAGTACAAGGATTAAATGTGCAAAAACAGTAAACTATGAGGATTAGAAATGAAAATCATCCAAACTAGTAACTAATTCTCAACAAAATTTAAACTTCCTAACTGAATTTGAACAAACTTGAAATTATAAGGACTGTGTTTTTGCAAAACCTAAAAACTTGGAAAGATTAGCCAAAATTAAGAACAGTTTAATACATCAAGGACCAAAGTGCAATTTTTCAAAACTTATTACCAAAAACGGGTTACAACCTTTAATAAGCTCGTTTGAGCTTATTTCTCAACCAAATTCGACCAAATAAGTTGCAATCGACTTAAAATCAGATTTAAACTAGACCTCTCCAAGGAAATTGGCTAAAAGTTACTGAAAAGCTGATAAGCTAATTTCAATAAGCACAAAATAAGCTATAAGCTAATCCAGACTTGCACAACTAGATTTTAGTGATGAAAATGATTAATAAGCTCAAAATAAGGACGGGAAATCAAGTCTCATGAAAAATCATCAAGTAATAAGCTCAGAATTCTAAAATAAGCAAAAAGAGTGCTTATGTTGACTTTCGTTGACAAGCTCAAATTCTCAAAATTCAACCAGGAACACTTATTGAATGATTTTGTGAAAGAAAATTGACCAGTTAATGAAGTGGAAATAGAGATATGAAAAAGCAGTTGGTCAAGTTACAGTAACTTGCATTTGCTTAATGGTTCAAACTTTTGCTTATTCCCAACTGAATACTGGATACTGTACACTTTCCTTATACAAGTTGAAACTTCATATATTGACTAAGATTTGAGAACTGGTTTGAGGTAATTTCATCAAGTAGTAAAGAAATGACAAGCAAATCAAATTGACAACTTTCTGAAAAGGAACTAGTATAAAACTGACCCAGACTTTTTTATGACCTATTGCCTTTTTGACCTAACACTTGACTAGAAAATGACTGAAAACCTTTTGTTATGACTAGTTAACTAAAATTTAAGCAAAGTTTACCAATTTCTAACACTTGAAACTCAGTTACAAGCTAATGCCAAACACTACTCTCTAATCTTTTGGAATTTTTGTGAATACTTTTTAAGCAAATGATAAGACTGAGTTAAAAGCTTTATCAAACTAAGTTTAGTAGCCAAAAAGAAGTGTATGAGAACTAGAAACAAGCAGGACACTTAACTAGAACACAAAATGGATAGCAAAGCTAAAGTTACTGATACAAGCTGAAAACAGGTCAAGTATTTAAGCTATAAGCTATATTAAGCTACAATTAAGCTACCAAATCACTGAAATCAGATCAGAAACAGGCTAAAACAACTTTTATCATACAATCAAGCAAGATTAAACTAGAATAAAGCATGCAAACAACTGTTTAGTGGAATTGAAATTCAGAACATGTAAACCTTATGCAAAGGCCTCCTTTGGGGAGTAGAGGAGCGCTGAGCTCTCTATTCTAGTGCTAACCACCACCTTAGCACTAGAAAACACTATCAACAACCAATCAACAACAATCAATCATCAAATTCGCCATGAAAGAACTTGAACTCATCAAAATTCGGCTAGAAATGGAACTGGATGATCAAACAGCTACAATCTTCAACTTAGCCAGTTATGATCAAGAGATGATCATAACAAACCAAAATCAGCAACAAATGGGATCAATGAAGCAGGTAATGAACAGTAGAATAGTATGAGAGTTTTGGAGGGAAAATGGAAATTGAATTTTATTGAATGAAAAGTAGTTACAAGGGTAGTTAAACTGTTACAACTAACTATAACAGACTCAAGAGTGTGTCAAACTCTTGAGTTGTTAAGCTGAAACTAAGAAATGAGATGAGAGAAAAACTAAGTATGTGTGATTTCACACTTTCTACAACTACAAGAAATGAGAACTAAACATGGTATTTATAGACTTCGGGACTAGAGCAGTTGGGGTTGGTGACGTATTGGAACCAATCCCAGGCTTCCACGTGTCAAAAATCTGCTAAATGAATTTTGCTGATGAAGAACAGATTTGGGGGTTTTCTCTTGGTTTGATTTCAGCTTAATTGGTTGTGACCATTGAGTTTGTCTCTCAAAAACGAACAAGTTTCATGTTTATAACATCCCTTGAAATTGCTTCTAGCTCAAAGTCGATTCTAGCAATACGTTTTGATGAAGATGACACGTGTCATGCTTTGGTTGGGTAAATAAAGTGCACACGGATCATAATCCAAAATGGATAAACTGAATATTGGTTGGCGAAATCTGATTGGTTGAAAACTAGAAAGTGGAAGTTACTCTTGGGATTCTTTCATTTAATGTTGCGGCTGTTAGTGGCCAGCTGGCCATGACATGGCAATCCAAAGTATAAGTTTCTTGCATTCGCATTGGACAAGAGCATATCACACGGATTTAACTTATATAAACTTCCAAACTTGGCAGATTTAGTCCCTTGACTTGGCAGATTGTCTTTTTTAGCTAGTAACTTTATTTCTTTGGCATAATTGGTCCTTCAAACTTCATTCTTGAACAAATTTGATCCTTTGACTTAGTTGACTTGATAGTTGACCATATTTGACTTTGATCTTGGCTTTGTCATATTTGCACTTTTGGTCCTTCATCTTTGGCAGATTGTCAAGATAGGTCCTTTGTCTTCAAAGTCTTGTCACTTTTGATCCTTCTTTGTCTTTTTCATCAAATTAAGCTTGATTTCTCTTTGTTTGCTTGAAAATGTATCCTTTTTACCTATTTGAACACAAACACAAAACATACATAATTCCGCTTTATAGCACAAAGTTTAGGTATTTTTATTGTGTTTTAGGGTGATTTGTTGATAAATTGATATGAGTTTTTGCTCATATCACTTACCACCAGATACACCTATCCCAACTGCACTGTATTGGTGCGACAAATATATCAAACACTGAAATAAATTGACGCGTCCTAGAAGTAGATGTTGGGTCAAAAAGTTGATGTGGCAGAAACTCAAAAACGAAGAAAACATGAAGGTATTTGTCTAGGCGTTGACAAGAGTATTCCAGGCGTTGACAAGAACAATTTAGGCGTTGATGGAATCAAGCATTGTCAAGAGCAATTCAAGCATTGTCACATGCAATTCAAGCATTGACAAAACGTAGACAAAGAAGCCTTTAGAAGCTTCTATTTGGATATATATGCAGGATATATTTTGTATATAGTTATTTAAATAGAAGATTCACATGTTTATTCATTCTTATCTCTTGTAAACCCTAATCCTTACACTATAAAAGGAACCAAGGGTATTAGGTTTATTCATAACTTTCATATACAATGTAAACCTAAAGTGTGTGTCGACTAGGTGTGGGATTCAATGTACACACACCTAGTGATTGTTTGTTATTAATATAATGAACAATCCAATTGTGTTTTAATTCATGTTATTGTGCCTAAACACCTTGTTAATGTGTTATGTTCTAATTCCGCTTTGATTATTTAATCATATGAACATGATGCATTCCTAGTTGCTTAAAAGATCCGGAAACCAAGGTTTCCACAATTGGTATCAGAGCCTCGTGGCTCGTGATGCTAGGACCAACAAGGTGTTCGTGTATCGTGAAGAAGAAGAAAAATTCGTAGAGTTTTTCTGGACGTTTTTGTGTGCGCAGCAGTATTCAGAAGGTCATAACTTTTGATTGAACCGTTGGATCGTCACGAAATTTTATATGTGTGTTCTACATACATATATCTAAACATTCACCGGAGGGATTGTCGAGTTTTATCTCCAGGCAAAAGTTATTAGGCGTCAAAGTCAGCAGTAGGAGGTATGCAGTTTTCTGTGAACAGCCATGTTCAAAACACGTTTTCTCCTTCGTTAACCGTTGGATCTTCGTGATTTTTGGACTGTAGATTCTTGGCACTTGTGTCTAGGATCTCACCGAAGGGATTTTCGATCTGAGCCTTAATGATGAAGTTATCATATGTCGAAGTTGGCTGCAAAGAAGGTATTCAACATTCTATTTTCACATGAAATCATAAATTAGGGTTTTCTCCAAACCCTAGAATGTTTTTGAAGACAGAAAAAGAAGTTTTTGGTTATGTTATGCTGCTATGAAGTCGATTGAAGCTGTGATTTAATTTTAATTTTTAGGGTTTGATCTTAAACCCTAGATCGATTGAAAAGTTGATGGTGTGGTATTCACGTCTGTGTTCACACAACCAACTAAGATTAACAGCGACATATGGACGAGTTTTTTTTTAGCAGCAAAGGAGATTAATAGTATATGGTTCGCTCGTTTCTCATTGGTGGAACAACTTGCATTCACACGATCACTTCCTATTTATTCACATGGTTATGGTACACCTGCATTCACACGATTGTGATAAGTGAGTTCACATGAATTAAAGATTTTGTATGTTCACACGAAGAAAGCTTTCTCATTGGTGGAGAAAGTGTGTTCACACTGTGATAGTTCTACGATTGGATGAAGCATATGTGAATTCAGGAAAAGATATATTAGCGTGATTTAAGGGAATGAATCTGTATCAGTTGCACTCCTACTTTTTAGGGATATAGTTGGCTTAATATTCGAAGATATATATACAGGTTTATTAAAAGTCATGTAGCTTGCTGTCAAAGAAAAGTTAAATATTATTTTTATTTTTCCAAGCTAATATGAGCTGCTGATGACGTCAGCAAAAGGTTAAGTCGACACTGACAGGAATTTGACGCTGACAAGGCTTAATTTAACGCTGACAGATTTACTTTTGACGCTGACAGAATAAGTCAACGCTGACAGCGTTGACAGTGTCGTCCGAGATATGGTTTTTCAAACGCTGTTAGGTATTGTCCGATATGTGACAATACACATTCCAGATATATTGGATAGAGAAGGATCTCGGATAACACAATGAAGGCTGCTGTTGAGAAAATTGGACGTTTTTAGCACACAAAAAGGAGGATTATACACACGAAGGTACATGGAATCTCCGTTTTAATTTAGAATATCATGTTGATATTTATGGCTCGGATATTTTTAAATGGAATTAATGATCTTAAAGCGAGTTAGCAACAATTCATGAGGTAATGAAAAGTGTTCATGAAGAGGTGTTGGCTTAAGGGGAAGAATTCCTATGATAAGTTTGATGATTGAAGAAGATTTTCGCGAGTTTGTGTTCTATCATATCTTAAAGTCGTGCACTCCCAGTCATAGACTTTAAAGATAACTTGTTCGTGCTTTACATGGTTGGTGACAAAGACTTGTCATAACACTTGAAGGAGTTACATTATCGTGCTCAGTGTCTCACATAGGATGAGAATATTGACAAGGGATCGAGGTCTACTTATACTTGGTCTGATATAAGTACTTTATCACATGGATAGTACAAGACATGGAACACAAAGTTTGGGTTATTCTGCTTCTACATCAAAATTATTGTACTTATTTTTCTTCAAGATCATTACATAGAGCTACATTTGGAGAATCTTCAAAGATTGCATACATTGTTTACTTCCTTGTTGATGTGACAAAAAGGGGAAGAAATACATGCTACACTTGAGGGGAAGCAATTTGAAGATCATGTACAACTTACAAGAGATACACATAGAGTTTTGCCACCATCAACTAGGGGAAGATTGTTGGGTCAAAAAGTTGATGTGGCAGAAACTCAAAAACGAAGAAAACATGAAGGTATTTGTCTAGGCGTTGACAAGAGTATTCCAGGCGTTGACAAGAACAATTCAGGCGTTGATGGAATCAAGCATTGTCAAGAGCAATTCAAGCATTGTCACATGCAATTCAAGCATTGACAAAACATAGACAAAGAAGCCTTTAGAAGCTTCTATTTGGATATATATGCAGGATATATTCTGTATATAGTTATTTAAATAGAAGATTCACATGTTTATTCATTCTTATCTCTTGTAAACCCTAATCCTTACACTATAAAAGGAACCAAGGGTATTAGGTTTATTCATAACTTTCATATACAATGTAAACCTAAAGTGTGTGTCGACTAGGTGTGGGATTCAATGTACACACACCTAGTGATTGTTTGTTATTAATATAATGAACAATCCAATTGTGTTTTAATTCATGTTATTGTGCCTAAACACCTTGTTAATGTGTTATGTTCTAATTCCGCTTTGATTATTTAATCATATGAACATGATGCATTCCTAGTTGCTTAAAAGATCCAAAAACCAAGGTTTCCACAGTAGACCCCACAATGAACTTATTCCACACCTTCTATACACCTTCATGTGCCAACGAATGGGTGTCATTCTCCAAACGCGTTGGTCACTTACAGTGCTACGAAGAAAAATTGGACTCACTTAAAAACTGGAATGCCAAGTTTTTCTGGATTAATAGCATTATATTCCCTTATGAATTTGATTCCGTGACCCAAGAGACTCTTATGGGAGATGTGAAACCTGACCCTGGCATGTACAATGCGGATGATGCTCAGGTAATAAACGCCAATCGCATCCTTATCCAACCTTATCCCGAGGCGCTCTTGTACTGCATTGAGCTAAGTCATGCGCCAATAGCGCGTGGGGAGGAGATCCCACAATTTTATGACAACGACAGCAAAGGTTAGTGACCATCTCTCCGCTTTTGTTTGCCTTGTAAGTACTTCAATCCTTTGTCCTTTAAACTAAATCGCATTGTATATCTTTGTCTTCAAAAATGGATATTCTACAAATTGTGAGAGCAGCCAGCAAAAGACGATCAATGTTCAACCGCGACCAATAGAAGAGGGCAAAGACCCTGTGAGTGTAGCCACCGTTGACCGTACCCTGGAGATGGAAGTGCATGGATCGTGTTCATCACAAGCACAGAGAATCCCCAGTTCTGCCCTATCCAAAGTGTTCCAGGATAAGAGCAACCACACCCACAAGAGCAAGAAAGAAGTATCGATCTTGACTCTATGAACATATCCGAAGCCACAAATGTCATAATAGAAGAGTATGATGCCAAGGAGGAAGCGAGCTCACGCCTAACTAGGAAAAGATGCAGAGGCCCCCTGACTCGTCAAGGAAGGCCACGCGAATTAAGACTGGACAACCGTCTGTCGTCGCACCAGTAATAACAGAGAGAAAGCCCACTCCTCCCCGCACACCTGAGAATGACACATGGAAGAGAACCCAGCTTACTCTCTCTCCTAGACTCCACCAGTGACCCTCAGACAAAGGTAACCGCATCCCCCACAATTGCTTATTATCTCCAATGCACAGTCATAATAACTAAGTGTTCCTTTTCTTGCGCAGCTATGACATCGAGATACCTATTCCAGTTGTGACCGCCACTCCTAGTTCGGTAGTGGTCGCCCTAAATGCCGAGAAGTCCACGTTGACCGCAAAATAAGGTGCTGCTGCTGAAGAAGACATATTTATTCCTAATTGGTGTGTGCCCAGATCCTATGACTTATCTAGAGCATTTAACTACCAAAGCTTCCTGAATAACCTCACCTCACTTGGGCGGGATCAACTTCTTGACCGCCTCACCGATGCGACCCTCATGGACGAGGTAAATTTTGCTGCCGCACATAACGCAACCATTATGTCGCGCCTGATGAAAAGGTTTGTGAAACTAATCAAGCAAGCTAAATCGATTGAAACCCGTCATACCCAAGCACTCGAAGAAAGGAACGCAGAACTGGCACAGGCTCAAATGAAGCTAGCGACTGAGGAAGCAAGAGCCCAACTAGAGGCAACTATCATTTATTCTTTGACCGAGGAGAAAACAGACCTCCTTGCTACCATTTCCCAAGAGCGCGCCAAGTTAGAGCAACTACACTCAAGCAACCAATGGGCCATGAAAAAACCTTGAGGCAAATAAGGCTAAGATCTTCACAGAATAGATTCCTTTGGTCCGGACATGCAGAAGAAGGTGGATGATCAAGACAGCAGGTTACAGCGCCTTAGTATCGAATGTGATGAAGATTTATGTAACACCCCACTTTGATAAGTAGATCATTATATGATAATTATGACGCGTCATCAAAGCATGCAAGGTAATATGTAATAAAAACATACATGACCATAAAAAGGGAAAACCAGAATCAAACATCGGTTCCCAAACATAAGCCTAAACATGCATAAAGTAAATGAAATGCAAAAAGAATAGAAGTATAAGGTAGCTCCCATCCTATGCACGTCTGCTAAATGCTCTAGTCCGTCCTTGGGTACCTGTCGTATGAGTCATGGAAAGAAAATACGGCTGAGCAATACGCTCAGTGAACTGATATAATGACATAATAAGAATATCTGGAATATAAATGAAGGATCTAGAATACTAAGCTGAACAGATAAAAGTACTGAAGCTGAAAGACTGATAAGTAAACTACAGCGAAAAACTATGTATGTCCTGGAAAACCTGGTTTATAACTTGTAAACTAACTGATAACTAGGGGTGGAAACGAGCCGAGTCGAACTCGAGCTCGCCAGTGCTCGAGCTTGGCTCGTTTAAGTTTTACAAAGCTCGAGCTCGAGCTCGGCTCGTTTCGAGCCTTATTATTTAGGCTCGGGCTCGGCTCGTGGTATGGTAGACAAGCTCGGGCTCGGCTCGAGCTCGGCTCGTTTATACGATTTTGCAATGGAAACATAAAATTCGGCTCGAGTTCGGCTCGTAATATACCTAAATGAAGCTCGTTAATAAGCTTGTTATTAAGTTCGTTAAGAAGTTCGTATATAAAACATTAGGCTCGTTTAGGCTCGCGAGCCCAAACGAGCTTTGTACGTAAAGCTCAGGCTCGAGCTCGTTTAATAAACGAGCTGCAACTAAGGCTCGAGCTCGGGCTAGAGCTCGTTTAGGCTTGGCTCGTTTGAGCTTTTTACCAATCTGATCCCGAGCTTTTCACGAACAGCTCGACTCGTTTCCATCCCTACTGATAATTGATAAGTCTGAAATCATGCATACAATATATTTTAAATGCCAAGAGCTTATACATAAGTCATGTATTATCTCAACGTGTACATGGATACATAGAGGGGTGACCTCGTCATGCTGTTAGAGGGGTGACCTCTAAATAATAATTTGGGTGGAGGGATCAGCTCCAATGTGAAGGATGTAGAGCATACACCACAATCACCTGTTAACTGTAAACTGATAAATTAGGATGCACCCATATGCCCCACTGATAAATACTGATAAATGGCCAACTTAAATAAAAGGGACGCCACGAGAAATCACTCCCTCGCATAGGAGTCATGACACTGGTGCCTCAAGTGTCATGGTTACGGTACCTCCGTAACTAGATGAAACTGGTCATGCATGTATATAAAGCTCAGGCAATTAAACATGGTAATTATGGTAAATCATGTAAAGTTTTATAACATATAACTGGGGAAAAAAGATGGCTGCAAACGGGGAATCCTAATCATGCATAGAAAGGAAAGTCCATACTGAAGGACGGAATATCTTTACCTTGTGTCCAGTAACTGACGGAAGATGAAGAGACGGAAATCCTACTCCGACTTCACACGAACTACATGAATAAAGGGATATGTATGAGTTGTCTGATCACTGTATACTTAACTGGTTTCTTAGTGTTCTTAACTTGATTTACATGTTCTTGTCTTGTTTTACTGTTTCATGTATTACCTTGTAATTCTTGTTGTTTCCATGTATTCTGATTAATGTGTTTCATGTATTCTTGTGTTATCATGCTTGTAGTATCATAATAAGTAATTTTCTAAAAATAGCAGGTTTTCATAAATAGTAAGTTTCCAAAATTAGAAAGTTTAGATAAATAATAATAAGCTTGTTTAATAAGTTAAAATATAAGCTATAACTTAATAATCCTAATTTATAAGTCATGATGAATTAAAGTCGTAAAGTAGTAAAGTTTAAAATACTTTAGTCTATACTTGATAGTTATTAATTATTAATATAATACATGGTTTTATCAATGATTATTGATTAATAATAAAACTTGAATAAAAATAATAATACTTTACTATAAGTTTACACTAGTATAATTAAATTAAGGTTTAATCTAATTAATCCATAGTTATCTTGTAATAAAATAAATAGGCTAAGTGTCATGAATAATAATATATAATAACTATATCCTAAGTTTCATTAATTATTCCATCTAATAATTATACTCTAAGTCCATGATAAATTTAATTAATATTACATGCTCTAAATTAATTAAGTTAATAAAAATGATTTAATAAAAATATCCATGTGACCTGAGCCCCTAAACCCGAGTCTACCAAGATACCCGTCCTCGGTCGCACTTAGCAAATCAAACCAAAAAATAAAATCAAGTACACCACAGGCAGCCACAACTGGCGGCTTTGGTTTTTGCCATCGACAAACAGCAGCCACCGGTCCAGCCGACACCACTGTTTGCTCAAGGTTCCCACTGACCTGAGCCAGGTTCCCCCCGACGCGACCAAACTACCCACCGAGAGTCTTTGGACTCTCGGTTCCCATTGATTGCCAAACGCTCCCACTGAGGGGGGCTGTTTGGCTTGTGACTGCCCAAAGTGCCCAAAAAGGAGGAAGAACCCCACGATCCCTGGGTCTTGTTCATCGATGGGTCCTCGTGTGTTGATGGAATTCACGTATGCCTTACGTTTTCAATTTACATCCACAAACAACGAGGCCGAGTATGAGGCGCTAATAGCTGGAGTGAGGATTGCAGATCGCGTGGGTGTACATAACCTGGAGGCTAATGTGGACTCAAGCCTAGTGACGAACCACATTTTAGGCGAATACGAGGCTAAGGAAGAAAACATGGTCCAATATCTTAGGAAAACTAAGTCATTGATCGAGGACTTCAACAAGTTCACCATACGGAAAGTTCCAAGATGTGAGAATAAGAAAGAGGAAGAACCAAAATTGGTGCCCGGTTCTCTTGCCCACTCCAAACAAACCCGACATGATTTTGATTGATTACAATAGCATGTTTTCCCATAATTTGTTAATTAAATTCGTGGCTAAAGATTTATAATGGAAAGAAGAAAATAAAAAGGGTTACCGAATACGTGTATTTGAACAATAACAATCACGAACACTAAACCTAAAATACAAGACAAGATCAACATCTCCTTGCCCTCCTCCTTGTTTGTTCTTCCGGCGGCTCAAAGGGACAAAAACCTTAATTCTATTTTTTTTTTGTAAAACTTGAAATGAGGTGAAAAATAAGATCCCTGGTGGTTTAGTTTATTTATTGGGTTGGGTTTAAAGCCCTTTCTTGTTTTCTCTTTTAGGTCGGCCAAATACAAGGCCTTAGTATACTTTACTTTTGCATGTTTTGTGTAATTCTCGTGTATTAATATCCGTGACTTGAGTTCGTGATTATTTGTGACATAATTTATTTATTTAACATGAATACTTGTCGTGTTCATTAAATATTCTTGAGTGCATGTCATCATTTAATTAATTAGACGTTTTCACTAATTTGTCATTTCATGTAATTAATATGTTCTGGATTTTTCATACGGGTTTTACAACTCTTCCCCTTTAAAAGAATAATTCGTCCTCGAATTAGAAACATGATATTGCTGCAGGTTTTACAACTTGTAACCTCGACTGATGGTTGTTGTTGCCAAAAGGTGTTGGCTAATCCGCCATGTTTTGCGAATGGCCGCTATGGGAGCTCTAGAGGCCCAGAACATTAGAGATGCATTTGCAGAGTCCATGATCGCGTCCATGGCCGCTGGTGAGAGTTCGGCCATACAACGCACCGTATAGAGAAGCTCCTCAAGGAAAGCTTTTATGAGATCCCCTTCTACGACCCCCTTGCTCAAGACAAACTAGACACTACAATGAAGCGGATAAAACTGTGTGAGCTTCCATCATTTGGGGTCGGGGAAGCAGATCAGGAGCTGCCAATTGGCGTGGTGATGGATGGTTTGACCCTTGAGAGACACAGGGTTGAAGGTGTTGACTCTGATCCTGACTATTCTATGAAGCCCAGCCTGGCACAGCTTAAGGTACCTATCTTCTATCAACCACGACATATTAAACCCTTTGAGGTGGACGGGGATGTGCCTCTGTAAGAAGTGATCGAGGTACATGTTGCTCGTGCAGCATGGAAGAAGGGTGCCCGCGGGCAAGATGTGACCTATGGGACAGGTGCGGCTCATCTTCCGTAAGCCAGTCCAGCGGACATTCTCCTTTTACCATTGTCCGCACGCGATACTAGAATCTTTGAAGACATGGTGCGGATCCGCAAGGAGCACACCACTTCTTCTTCCAGTACTGTTACTTTGAAGCTCAAGAGATCATCCTCTATTGGGGATTTGTTGTAGTGTCAAACAATGTTGATCTTGTTAAAACAATTCATTTTTATGAGTGCGAATGTTCGTACTCTGTCTATAATAATTGCTACTTTGGACCATAACCTAGGGTGTATGTTTTGAGAAGCACATGTTTGTTACTTTATGTTAACTTTGTGTATTTTACGTGATAACATCTTACAATATCGTATACGTATATCATAATTTACCCTCATGGGTTGAATTGAATCATTACTTACGGCGTGTTGATACTGCTATAAGGGCGGTCAAATGTTTTGACAAGTTATTGTTAGACGCGCACAGCGTGTCTTTCGCATGCCCATCCCGGAGTATGTGGGATGCATAACTTACTACATCGTCTTGATTAGTAAGGTGTCTAACAAGGATACGTCATCTGTGGTCAATGGGGTTGCATCCCTCTAACACGACAAGTTGAATTAATAGGTTCACTCAATCCTGTTATTTTACGTGGAAACGATAAATACATGTACGCTTGTGGGCATGATATAATGATAATTAACATTATTAATAATCACATAAAAGAAAGGGGCTTGGAACTAGCTAGGAACCCTAACGTTTTATTAATACTTGCAAGTTTTGATATACAAAAAAAGACATAATGCATAGAAAGAAAAAATACATGGATTTTTATTAAGGTTGACTATAGCTAAGAGCATCCATGCAGAGGCCGTAGCCTTAAAGATAACACTTCTTGAGGTTGCTTATATTCCATGTACGCCTTAGGTCGCGTTCCATGTCGCGAAACTTGTACGCGCCTTTACCCAAAGCTTTTGTCACTATGTAAGGCCCTTCCCACTTTGGTCCAAGTTTCCCTGTGTTTTCCACGCGACTTGCTTCGTTAGCACGATATACGAAGTCGTCTGGTTTAAGCGAGACGCCCCGGACACTAGCATCATAATAGCCCTTCATCTTTGACTTTGCCTTACCTTCATTGATTGCGGCCAACTCTCGTTTTCTGCTAGCAAATCCAAGTTTACCCGCAGTTCCTCATCATTTGTGATGATATCCACTTCCGTTGTACAGATCGTTGGTAGGCGGATCTCAGCCGGGATGACCGCTTTTGTTCCGTAGGTAAGTGCGAATGAGGTATATCCATGTCTTGTCTTCATCATGGTTCGATGCGCCCATAGGACATTGGACAACTCATCGACCCACTTCACGTTTTTCTTCCCTAGGCACGCCATAATACCATCGCCCAAACTTTGTTTGCCCTTTCCACCAGTCCGTTGGACTATGGATGTTTTAGTGATGCGAATCGCTGTGTGATGTTCAACGCTGCACACCAGTCCTTGAATGAATTATCAGCAAATTGCCGTTGTCTGAGACTATTTCTCCTGGTAGGCCAAACTGACACACGATGTTTTCCCATTCAAACTTCTTTACCTGCTTACCCGTAATGGTTGCGACAGCCTTGGCTTCGATCCACCGAGTAAAGTAATCCATAGCACTATTAGGAATTCAACCCCTCCTGATGCCACGGGAAAGGGTCCTGCAATGTCGATTCCCAACCTGTAGAATGGCCATGGAGATGTGATGGGCGTTAGCTCCTGCTGTAGGTGGCATGGTACCGGCCTATGGACTTGGCAATCATTGCACTTTAGAATTAGATTTCGCGCATCTTTGTGCATGGTTGGCTAATAATAGCTAGAAGGCAGTGCCCTTGCCACTAGCGATCTAGGCCTCACATGCATGCTGCAAGACCCTTCATGGACTTAACTGATGACATAGTTCGCTTGTCGTGATCCTACGCATCGTAACCACGGCTGCAAGAATGATCGCTTATAAAGGACTCCATTACGGACCTCGGATTGTTGTGATTGTCTTTTACTTGTCGCGCCTCTGTTTTGTCATATGGATTTGTTTCATCGGTCAAGTAATCAATGATTGAAGTCATTCACGTAGGACCTTCCTCCTCCACAATCGTGGGCACTTCTGCTTCCATTATTGACTTATCCTACAAGATTTCTACCAAAACCTATTTGGATAGATGTGCGAAGCTAGTGGATGTGATCTTACTGAGAGCGTCAGCCTTCTTATTCTCACATCTTGGAACTTGTCGTATGGTGAACTTGTTGAAGTCTTCGATCAATGACTTAGTTTTCCTTAGATATTGGACCTTGTTGTCTTCCGTAGCCTCGTATTCGCCTAAAATGTGGTTCGTCACTAGGCGTGAGTCCACATTTGCCTCCAGGTTATGTACACCCATGCGATCTACAATCCTCACTCCAGCTATTAGCGCCTCATACTCGGCCTCGTTGTTTGTGGATGTAAATTGAAAACGTAAGGCATACGTGAATTCCATACATTCCGGTGTTAAAATTAAGGGATCCTGGGGTTCTTCCTCCTTTTTGGGCACGACCACTTCCTCTTCCGGTTTCTCTATGATGAAATCAGCCAAGATCTGTCCTTTAACCACGGTGTGCGGTCTGTAAGAGATATTTTGCTCTCCCAACAAAACATCCTATTTTTTAGCCTTCGTGCAACACCCGGATTCGATATAATCTGTTTGATAGGTTGATCTGTGATCACGACTATGGGATGTGCTTAGAAGTAGAGGCACAATCTTTTCGCAGCGTATAGCAATGCCAAAACTAGTTTTTCAATTGCAGCATAGTTCAGTTCCGGTCCTTGTAGGGATCTTCTTATGAAGTAGACCGGTGTTTGAACAGATTCCCTATCCGTCATTAAAACGGCGACGATCGCTCCATACCTGTCTAGTAAATATACAATTAACTCCACTTTTAGTCTGGGTGCGACCAACATAGGGAGTGCTGCCAAGTGTTTCTTTAGTTGATCAAAGGCCTCCTCTGCCTCCTTTGTCCAACGAAATTCTTCCTACTTTATACACTTCTTGAGTGTTTTAAATAAAGGGAGTGATTTCTATGTGGATTTAGAGAGGAACCTATTTAGTCTCGCTAGCTTCCCGTTAAGGGATTGCACTTCCTTCAACGTTCTTGGTGACGAGAGTTGTATTACAGCCTCCGTCTTGTCTGGGCATGGCTTGATGCCATTGGGATCTATCATGTATCCTAAGAACATGACTTCAGTTGTGCCAAAGGTGCACCTCTTGGGATTTAGCTTCATGTTGATCCTCCTTACTGTCCTGAAAGTTTCTTCGATATCTCGGATGATTTCTTCCTTTGTCTAACTTTTTATCACCAGGTCATAAACGTGAACTTCCAAGTTACATCCTATGACTATTGAAGGCTTTATCCACCAGCAGTTGATAGGTAGCTCCCGCATTCTTTAACCTGAAGGGCATCTTAGTATAACAATAGACTCCTTGGCTGGTATGGAATGCCCATCTTTTCCTAGTCATGCTCTGCCATTTGAATATGGTGGTATCCTTCATATGCGTCCAGAAACCATTTAAAGGGATAGCCACACAATGACTCAACCTTCCAGTCTATTTCTGGTAACGGGTAGCAGTCCTGAGGACATGCTTTGTTAAGATCTGTAAAGTCAACACACATACGCCAGTTGCCGTCGTGCTTTTTGACCATG
This sequence comes from Glebionis coronaria, assembly GCA_025667525.1. NCBI lineage: Eukaryota > Viridiplantae > Streptophyta > Magnoliopsida > Asterales > Asteraceae > Glebionis > Glebionis coronaria. The sequence continues at coordinate 692,171,083 of CM046874.1, read as the reverse complement.
ACTTGGTTGGAGAGCCAGTAGTGGTAGTAAACTTCACACATGATTTCTACGTCCATTAGTTTCTTCACTTCTTCCAATATTGCATGGCTGCGCTCAGGGGCTTGCCCACGCTTTTTTTTACTTAACTGGGGGATATCCCTCACGGATTTGTAGTTTGTGTTCTGTGATTGAGCGCGGTACTCCAGTCATATCTTTTATTGATTCCAAACTTAGATCGATTTAGCTTTGTATTAATGAGGTTGAATCAAGTGTAATACGTAGAGAAACTTTGTGTTTGAAACAATCTAAGTATTATGCGGAGTTAATACTTAGAACAAAGAACAGCTGAATACCAAACTTTCAACTTTGATTATAAATAATCACGGCTTACAATACTATTGAAAGTGTTTTTAAACAATAAACCCTAAGGCCTCCTTTTGTAGTTTCTTAGTTCAGCATCTATATCTGAGAGTTTTTCTTTTAAAGTTGAAACCTTCTTCTTAAGGTTTTCTGTGTTTTGCCTACAACCATTACTACTATAAGCATCATCATATACCTCATTATCTGATGAAGAAGATGATTTGGCCATAAGAGCAAAGTGAACATGTTCTTCTTCCTTTTCAGTAACTAAAGCTTAAATATGTGTCACCTAAATCTTCCAAATAGCTCCAATCCAATCCAATTCCATCAATATTCTGCATGGCTACCATAGCCTTTGAGTCAGCATCCTCAATTTTAACAGAAGTGCGTACCACTCCCTTTCCACCATCATTCCTGTGTGGAGATCTACATTCTCTTCTAAAGTGTCCCATTATGTGACAATTATAACACTCAACCTTGGATTTATCAAATCCAGCAGATTCACCTTGATTGAATGTAAGCCTTTTTCTGAAGTTCTTGTAAAACATGTTAACTCTTATGCTTCTAAGAGCCATGTTCCACTTGATGTCCATCTCTTCAAGATTCTCATCACTTATCTGCTCAATATCTTCATAGACAATTTGAGATGTACTAGGAAAAGAAGCAATGTATGCACACACAATATCCAAATCTATTCCAGCTGGTTTAAGACCTTGTGAAACAAAGTCGGATGTGTCAGCGGCTGAGGATGATCCGCTGACATGTGGAATCAATCCACTAACATGAGAATTATTGTCAGCGGAGCGGCTGAAGAGTCATGGTTAGAAACAAAGGCCATGTTTCCAGGGGTTGAAGTAGACGATCTTCCCTGCTTTAGAATAGCTTCTGGTTCCATGATTATTAGTTGATTGTATATATCATCAAAAGATACATTCTTGTGACTTTTGGTAGCAATAATTGATTTGGTGTGAATTTCCCAAGTTTCACCAAGGGATCCAAGGAAAGCAGCACTGATATCTTCTTCTTGAAAGTCTAACCCATGAATGATAATTTGCTAGTGAGATCTTGAAGACGACTCGTAACTTCACTTAGTTTTTCATTAGGAAAGGCTTTAAAGACAGTAAACTCCCTTACCAGTTGCTTTTTCCTATCATTTAAAGTATCCTCATTGCCACCATAAGTGATTTTAATGGCTTCCTAGAGTTCTTTAGCAGATTCATACCTTCAAAAATTAAATTGCTCTTTTGGACCAAGAGCCAATTTAAGACAACTCAAAGCTTTCATGTCATTCCTTCTGTTAGCTATTTCTGCAACAGAAGTAGCTCTTCCATCTTGAGGCCTTCACTACTACAAAAACTCTCATAGAAACTGGTCAAAATGACCCATTAAAGGTGGTTTTGGAACCACTCTCCAAAGGGGGGTATCTCCATAATCGCGACATATGGAAACCGGTCACGCAACATGTCTCTATTAGAGACATCAACACCGGTTTGCTAGTAAGAACTAGTGTTTGTAATCAATGTCTGCATGCCTTTTTATAGACTAAAGAGACTATTGTTTATATAAAAACCAGTCTTGGTGAAAATTTATTTAAAAAATTAATTTTAGCTTTTGAGAAAAATATAAAATTCTCATTGTTCCATAATACAACTAAACTAATGTGTATAAATGTTGTTACATGTCAAGATAACCAACTAAAACTAGATTTTATATTATTGAACTTATTTATACTTTAAACAAGTTTAGAATCTACCACTCTCCAATACAAGTTCTATATCTTTGTTTACAATTTCAGCACCACGTGCACTTCGACAACGAGCTCCGTCTCTTTTAGTGTAGTTTTCAATTAGACCATCTAAGTAAGCGAACTTGCAAAGTAGTACCAATCTCCAAAAGTCCACATTCAACGTGTTTATAAAAAAGTTTAAATTTAATTTGTATCCAAATAGCCTAATATTCTCGGGGGGAAAAACAAAGCCATAAATCATCCAAATAACAAATGCACACATGCACCTAGAGGTGCAAATTATAACCGGATTTTTGGAATTCTGGTTCAAAAATCCAAACTGGTTTTTTCAAAATCCGGTTTTCCAAAAAATCCGGTCGGATTTTTTCTATCCGAACCGGTTAGACCGGATTTTAGGAAAATTGGATAAAAACCGGATAAATTACCGAATTTATCCGGTTTTCAAAAAAACATGTTTTAACCGGATTTTAAATTTTTAATTATTTTTTTTTATTACTCATATTTGATATAGAGGCCGGTTAAAAGAACCGGTGTTTATAAAGCTGGGCTTTTCTTTTTGGTTTCTTTAGGCTTTTGTGGGTTTTTTTGGATTTTTCAGACTTTTTATAAAATATAAAAGCATTATGTGTATAATTTATTTGAGCTTCTAAATGAAAACATAAATAGTTTTAAAAAAGATAGTTTTATTATTATTAACAAGTCTATTAAATAAATGACGAAGTTTTAAATTTCGAAAAAAAATGATAACGTAAAAAATTGATAACGAACATTTTTAACCGAAAATCCCCCGATCCGAAGTGTTTTTAACCGAAGAAACTTATCCGAAAAAAATCCGATAACGAAAATTTTTATCCGAAAAAATCCGATACGAACATTTTATCGGAAAAAACCGATTCCGAAAAATCCGATCCGATCCGAATCCGGATCTTTGAAAATCCGGTTTTTTCAAATCCGGATTTTTAAAATCCGAATCCGGTTTTATCCGGTTTATTTGCACCTCTACATGCACCTAATGGTGTGGCAACTCTTTATAGATTTAAACAAACACGTACACAATAAAACAAATATAAGGTCTTGCAGATTTAAACAAACACGTAACGTAAGCAAGTAGACCCCTACCACTCCGAGTTATCGTCTGAAATTACATCAAGCAAAACACCCGGGCAATGGTGGATACGTCTTAGGTTCTTATGATCTATAGACTACAGTATACAGAAGAGGGGCATGCTATATGCATCTACTCAAATGAAAAAAGTCAAGTAGGATCATAAAGTGTACCTTAAGCAGGCTTTGATACATATATTATTCACGAAAAATCCAAGGAAAATAAACTAACAAGGGAACTTCTTGTTGATCATGAACTTTGATTCTGACACAACACTCGTGAAGAAACTATGTAGTAGAGACAGAAAATGATGGGTCAAAGCCCCTTGTAGATACGAAGTTTTATAAGTGTAGCAATCTAGTAACAAAACTTATGATTATGGTCCTAGCTTTTGTAGATAAACATAATGTACCACCTGAATGTAATGAAATCTACTTGTCAGATTTCAATAAAACGGGAAATCAAGTACTCACTGGATTATAAGTTGTTGTAGAAATGATGAATAGATAGAAAAAATGACTAAATTCCTTCTGGTGTTGGACTTGCTGCATGAATAACCACATGTGCCTTCTAGTTTCTGTTTTATAAAGATGATCAAGTAAAGTAAACATTTTGCAAAGCGTAAATATAATAAGGTGAGTGACCACTAATGATGATATGTTTTTGGGATGAGAATGATGAAGATTTAAAGTACATAGATAATTAAGATAAGTGAGTTACCCTAATAGCATCAAAGATGCAAGTTTTCAGGCCACTTGCAATTTGTGGTGGCTCGTATTCTTCTCAAACATTGATTTCATCTTATTTCTACAAGAAGACAACAGAAAATAGGTGTAAGATGATTAAGTATACAATACATATCAAATGATATAAATCTACAGTAAACCTTTAGAAAATAGGATACCACTCGGAACTTAAATCCGTTTTTCTTCCAAACATACAACGAACACATGTAATTTTCATATTTTACAACTTGTCATAAAAAGTAGTACTTAATTTTCATGGAGGTGCTCACATCATAAGTATTGCAGTGGTTTGTATAAAGTGAAAACAAGTATCAGAAAGATAATTACTGAAAGAAAGTACTATGTGAGTACCGGTACACCACCCTCTGCATCAATGGTTGTCAACAAACTAGTGTTATTCATATCCAAATACTCAATCAAAAAGTCGTCACCCACAGCAAAAAAACAATTTTTGGTGGTACCAAACTGCACAACTGTAGCAGATAGCTTCTTGAGTCTGTAATGTGTGCGCATGACATCTACTTTACTTTCCCACTCACTAATAAGCATCCTACAAAAGTAACATACCATTTAATTTTATAATTAGTATGCACAAAAATTGTATTTGGAAGAAAAGTAATTATTGAATGGCTGAGTAATGACAAAGATACATAGAGATATCTATAGTCTACAAATTAACAAAGTTTCAAATGGAATCTATTTAGCTTATGTTATAAAATTTGAAAAAAATAATAATCATGAATCAGAAATCTACCTTTATTGCGATAATTGGGGTCGCTAAGTATCAGTCAAGTTCTCCACGTCATAAGCTTGGACTAACCTTTTATTTCTAGATGTCCGTGCCCCCTGTTTACAGTGGCAGGCCCAATACAAAATTCTTTTGAGTTGCGTTGAGGCTTCTGCAAAATAGTAATGTTTTCCAACATATTCGAAATTCATGCTGTCATTTTAAATTTATATGCATGGTTCATTTGCTAAACCTACAAAACCAACAACACATGCCAAGCCTTAAATCAGGTAGAGACATTTGAAATTGCAATAATACAATTGATTCAAATGATCATAAACAAATAACTTACCTCTTGCATTAGGAAATAGTTAAGATAACCATCATTCAAATAACCACCCTTTGGCATGGCCTTTCTGTCATCATTATCATGCAATGTCACATATATAAAACGGTCACATCTGCATATAACAAACAAAGTACGACATAAGTATCAACACAAGGTAACATCCGACTAATCGTTAAACCCATTATCCTCGTCAATCTTATACCCCTCATCATTAAACTTGTCATGCTCAACTAACAATTTCCTATAAAAAAATTTAAAATGTGACATTAAATGAAGGATTGAAGGTTAGCATGTTTCTTGATTGGGACCTCGACGTACGGTGTAAGTCGCTGCAAACACAAAATTAGCGATGAGCACAGTGATAATGGTGTAGTGCTCAATTTTGCTTTGCATAAAGTAATACCAATGTTCCTGTCACCTTCTCTGGAATTGCATGTGCATAATCTGTGATAAATCATGTTCCTATCACCTTCTATTAAACAACTAAAAACTTGAAAATTTTACATACTACTAACACATGCGATTGCTTTAAAACCCAACATATATTCCTTTTTGTAAACAGTTTTAGAACCACAATTGACAACACTTCATAGAGAAGATTTCTTAATAAACTAGTTCAAAAATGAAAATTTTCTAATATGTAATTATATCTTATCGGGTTGACCCGATAACCCGACAAAAAGATAACTAAAATCCTAACCCGATCCTAATAGGCTATCGAGTCAATCGGGTTGACCCGATAAGCTAAGTTGTACCTGAACCAACCCGACCCTACAAGGCCTTATCGGGTTTGAGCCAGGTCGGGTCAACCCATTTGGCTCCCATACTTGTAGATTATGCAAATCATATAAAAAAGATAGCAATAAAACTGCTTAAGTTAATGAGTAGGATACTTAGTTACTTACTAGATAGTTTATTAAACATGCCATAACCTTTATTTGTTGTGCCATTTGCACTATCCTCACTGATCTTAAAGAGCTACAAATGAACTAGTTGCCATGTAACCACTAAAAGAAAATTGATTTATTTAAGTATTACCTAGAGTAATGTTGGTACAAAATATTCATATGATCCATGACTTTCAATATATAGATGTGGCAGACGCAGGAAATTGTATTATGGGGGGGGGGGCAAAAAAGAGTATTGACAATGGCAAGACGAAAAAACTAAAAACCGAATAAAACCCCAAGTATTTTAACTTAAAATTGTAGGATTTATAGGTTTTAGAGTGTTAAATGTTGGAGTTTAATGTGTGAGTGGGGGGCTTTGAGTTTCGAGTGGGGGACATCTTAAAAAACGCTCAAAAATAAAGAAAAAGTACATTGTAATCTCGTTCTTTTTCTAGCCATGGGGGCACCGCCACCCCATACCCAGAGAGTATGTCCGCCCCTGTCTAGGACTTGAGGTATATCCTCACAAATCTATATTTATACACTAACTCGTATTTATGAGTCAGTTAATTTTAAAAAATTTAGGTAACAGAGTTTAAAATATCCTTACTACAAGACTACCACTAGCATGCCATATACAAAAAGGCATATCCTCAAAAGTGGCAACACAACATGGCAATTTGTCATTTTAATTGCAAGTCATTTTGGCATTTTATCAAATACTTACCTACATGTTAAATTATCACATACAATATTATTATAATTGTAACAAAACCACCAAACTAATCAGATATGAACATTGATAATGTGGTTTTACATCATATTAGTTGAATGATTAACCAAGTTAGTGGATATTTGGATATATCCAGTTGTAAGTAGAAAGTTAGTGGCGAATGAAGATGCTCGGAAAATCAAATGCAAATAGTAGTAACATCATTATGCAGAGATACCTCATGAAGCTAATCAAGAAATAGATAGGTATATAATATGTATAATACGATTTTAATCACAACAAACAGATCATGTTTTTGATTGTTCATGAAGACTTAAAAACGATGGATTCATACATAAATATGATAGAAAATCGAACTAGAATTATGACGGAGATTCAACCAGTCCAGACCTTTAAGGAGAGCCTTCACGGGAGTAGAAACAACAATAACATACTTGAGAGAAAGGGTATGTGAACTATCAAGTGTATCTTGAAAAAAGTCTAGTGGAAGAAGAACAAGAAAAAATTTATGGTGAAAGTCTAAAGGAGGTGAGAAAAAAAAGTAGAAGTGATATGTTTTGGGTGGGGAAAAATGGGCGGGTGAGTTTTAATTTACTAAGAAAGCTGAGCTGGGCGGGAGTGTTATGTTACAAAGAAAAATTTTCACTTTAACACTCTGTTCTCGAGTTTAATTTTGGAGTGAAAGAGAAAGTTTTGGGATGATAATAAAAATAAATTGTGTTCCTGAGTTTTTTTAAGAGAGAAGAGGAAAATAAGTGGGAGTAAATTACACCATAATTTCATTCCTAATCTTCTTCCCAATTTGGGATGACTGGAAAGAAAACACTGAGGGGTGTGATTTCCTTTTTCTAATTTAACTAAAATCCTTTACTTTTTGATACAAATGTTTTCATTAGGGTTCTAATTAATGTCTCGATATCCTCTCGAATTGATCTCGGCCTTAAGTGGAATGATTTGTTCTTGGTTAATAAAAAAGAGTTGGTTTGTTTATCTAATTTTAAACTAATAACAATTAAATGTAAATGACGTTGAGTATATTAAAGCTTTGGAAGATTAAACTAAATTGACAAGTTAATTATGAGTGCTTGAAAACGTAAAGAAAAGATTAGAAAATTACTTTGAAAACTTAATTGAATTAATGCTTAAAAACTTGTTCTATCGGAATAATGAAAATTATGGCTATCGGAATATAATTAACATGATCCATCGGAATGTTTCAAGTGAAGGTTCATCGGAATGCTTCTGTCAATCACCATCGGAATATTCAAAAATCTAGCTATCGGAATATTTAAAATGCAAGCTGTCGGAATGATGTTCAATCGCAATGAGGTCGATCGGAATGTAAGTACTATCGGAATATGGAGAACAAAAATTGGCCAGAGTTTCGACTTAAAAAGGACCTAACCCCGTCGGAATGTGCGATCGCAATATGCGATCGCAATCCCAGATCGGAATAGGGGGACTTACACCCTATCGCAAAGTAAAACCCCTTTTTTGGGTTATTGCGATACCAAGCAATGAAGCCGTCGGAATATGTCAAAACCCTTGTGTTGCGATGGAAGCAACTATGTTCCGAAAATGGTGGTAACTTAAAAAACTCAATAAGCAAAGGAAATAAGCTAGGTGATCCGAAATCTAAACACTTCAAAAAGGTTAAATTTGACAACTTTTGAAAACAAGAAACTTTAAAACTTAATAAACAAAACTTTTCAATGATTAAAACTTTGAAGAAATCCGAAAGTCAATAAGCATAGACAAGCAATTAACCAATAAGCATGGGAAGCTTACGGCTAATACACGTACTAGAGCTTAAAAGGGACAAGAAAGATTAAGCTAAGGGTCACGAACACATCCAAAAATCCCAACCGTATGGAGTTTAACAATCGGATCAAGGAATTTGATAGACTAAGAAAAATAGAAAAAGATTAAAGAACTTAAAAACTTAACTTAAATAAGATTGATGAAATCCCCAATACAAAGATTAAAAGAAGCTTGAATTAAAAGATGAAAAACAAAGATAAAGTTTAGTGAGAGAAAGTATGGAACTTTCTCTCTCTAGAAACTAGAGAAAAAATGAAAAACTAGAGACTAGCTAACTACTAAGTGTGTGAAAATTTGTGAGGTAAGGCCTTTATATAGGCGTTTGTATGGGCTTGTGAATGGGCTTCAGTATCGGGCTTCTTTTCTTCTTTCTTCCTTAGTCTTCACGCTTCTTTTAAATAACCGTTTTCGACTTTGGATTTTTAGAAGTGTCGGTGAATAATTCCAACTCGTCTTATAATCTTTTGTTTAATAGACTCGAGTTCTTCGACATATATGAATCTTCCATCTTTGGCTCTATTCTTCGATAAATCTTCAAATAGGCACAATGACTTCAAATCTTTTGCATCTCTTGGACAATAGACTTCGTCTTGAGTCTTTTTCTTCGATAAAACTCGTGCAATCCCATGTTTTCTTCAATATTCTCCCGGTTGACTCTGAAAACACAATAAACACAAAAGCCACGCATAATTCCAAACAAATGATATTAAATACGTGTTTTGGTCTTGTTTTAGTCAGAATTAAGTGGTAAAAGGATGGGTGTTTTCACACCTATCAAATCCCCTACACTTAACCATTGCCGTGCCCTCATGCAATGCTTAGCGATAAACCCATTTTACACTTTTCTCATAATTAATCAACCTTGGCCTTGTTCAAATACTACTAAACAAAAATTTAAAGTACTAAGATATATTAAAACATTAATATAAGCAAAAGGATAGAAAGTAGCTACGTGGAAATAACTTGTAAAGAGATCGAGGACTTACATTAGGGCTTCGGTGCTGCGAAGATTTATCACCCTCAAGTTTCACGTTCCCCAAACTAAGCTTAAAAACGAGATCATTGTTATTATAAGTTAGCAATTCAAACACTTACACACATGGCTTAATTAAGTGCTTAAACTCCCTTATTCCTAGGTGTATCTCTTATATTTTATTTTTGTCTTAGAATGATCATGAAGATGCATTTTTGGACTTATTTCGATAGTTTGCTTAGGCTGAAAGCAAAGTAGGACGATTTGATCAATAGTTAGCTAAAGGACAAAATCTCTTAAAACTGCTTCTCGGGATATCAAAAAGTTCATATCTTGGCATAACTCGGTTCGCGATTTGAGACCTTTCTCAGGCCGATATTTGGCATGTACTTCATACTTCATATCTTGAGAGACGTTCTTGAGATAATGGTCTTCTCATCATAATAGAGTTTCTTCACTTGGAGACTTTTGAGGGGTACTCCAACTTTGTTGACCACGACTTCATGATTATTTCTTCAATCTCTATTTGGGATTTTGAGATACAACGATCCGCCTCCTTTTCGGACTTGGATCTATTTATCCTCATACCTTGTTAGGGTCTTTTCGGATAGACTTCTCCATGATCTTTATGGGAGTTGATTGCTTTTCGTCGTGAGTCTTGATCCTTCATATTGATTTTGGGAATAATGCTTTTCACATCACTTTTGGATCTTCAGCAATAAAAATGGAATCCTCATGCCTTGTTAGGGCCTTTTCGGACTCGCCAATCTTCGCGCCCCGCTTCATAAGTTATGCCTTGGCTATGAAATCTTATCATTACCGAGCAACTTTTAAACGATCTTGGGCTAGAAGCTAAGTAACTTTTCAAATCGTACGACCTTACTTATTGCAGATAATTTATTAGCAAGTGATGGGAGAATAGGCAAATAATTACACCAAGTGAGCTTGCGCAAGAATACCGACTTATAATTGACTCTATCATTTCTCGTCCTCCACAATTTAAAATCTCAAGTAATGAGACTCGTGGACACTTAGCCTAATAAACCAATCAAGGTCTACATGGTTAAGGATACTAGCTAGAATAAACTTAGATAAGTCTATTCGGGTTGAGTCAAAATAATCACAACGGGCCTAATATGTCAAAGACTCCTAAACTAGCTATACCACTTTATTAATATTTTTGACTTTATTGCGAGATATATACATATGAAAGCAACGATAAAAAATTTAAAAATTTACAACTAAATGGCCAAAGTTAATAAAAAATTTGAAAAATGTTGAAAAATATGATTTTCCGGTTAAATGGAGGCATCTTCATGGAAAAGTCCACTTAAAACTTCGATAGAAGTCCCCCCTACACTTAAGATAAAACATTGTCCTCAATGTTTAAGCATGTGGGAAAAGTCTCCCCTACACTTATGACATTGTGCACGTTGGTTAAATCAAGTTAAGGAAGAGACGACTAACGTGATCAATTTCAAATGTGAGTATGAAGAAAATTGAATCACGATAGTTGAGAGATAGAACCGGATTTCGGATAACACGGGAGCACGGTTCTTCAGAGATTCCAAGAGTGCACTTATCCCTGTAATCACATCATCACACAAGTAGAAAACACCTATAGAGGTCCCCCTACACTTAGGAGGTTAAAACATAAAAGGATAGATACTCGGGCTGCCTCCCGAGGAGCGCTTGTTTTTTATAACCGAGTCACGAGCCTGACTCGACCCAAAATTAGTTCATGGGGAACGTGGTGAGGGATGGAATCATCTCCTGAGATATGTCCTCACCAAAGTACAGCTTCAGACGCTGGCCATTCACCTTGAAATTGGGCCCATTAGGCTGAGAAAGCTCAATGGTCCCATACGGAAAGATGTTGGCGACGGTGAATGGACCAGACCAGCGGCTCTTCAACTTTCCAGAGAAGATCTTCAACCGAGAGTTAAAAAGTAAGACTTGATCACCAACGTGGAACTCTCGGTTCTTGATTTTTGCGTCATGAAGGATCTTCGTCTTCTCTTTGTAGATCAGCGAGTTCTCATAAGCTTCATTCCTCAGTTCATTGAGTTTGTTGAGTTGACTCTTACGATGATCACCGGCTTTGTTGATGTCGAAGTTAGCCCACTTCAAGGCCCAGTGCGCCTTATGCTCCAGCTCGATGGGAAGGTGGCATGCTTTCCCGTACACAAGACGATAAGGTGTACAACCAATCGGGGTCTTATAAGCAGTACGGAAAGCCCACAGAGCATCATCTAGCTTATCGGCCCACGCGGCACGATGCTCTCCCACAGTACGCTCCAAAATTCGCTTTAATCCACGGTTGGATATCTCGGCTTGCCCATTGGTTTGGGGATGATAGGCGGTGGAAAGACGATGATTGACACCATACTTAGCCATGACTCTTGCAAATTGATCGTTGCAAAAATGAGTCCCGCGGTCACTGATAATAGCACGAGGAATGCCGAATCGAGCGATCAGCGATTTCAAAAAGTTACAAACCACCCTTGCATCATTAGTGGGTAAAGCTTTGGCTTCAACCCACTTGGAAACGTAGTCAACGGCAACAAGGATGTATTTGTTTCCTTTAGAAGAAGGGAATGGCCCCATAAAGTCGATACCCCAAACATCAAAGATTTCACATTCTTGAATGAAATTCTGAGGCATCTCGTCTTTATGTGTGATCGTGCCTTGTTTTTGGCAAGCATCACATTTTTTAACCATATCGTGAGCATCACGATAGATGGAGGGCCAATAAAATCCCGAATCAAACACTTTTTTGGCGGTGTAGTTGGGACCAAAGTGACCACCGGTGGGTCCTTTGTGGCAAGCATCAAGGATTTGGAAAGCTGCCGGTCCATCAACACATCGACGAATTATCAAATCAGCACATTGTTTGAAAAGATACGGGTCATCCCAGAAGTAAGTCTTAATGTCTTTAAAGAACTTCTTCTTTTGTTGGGATGTTAACCTGTCAACGAGAATTCCACCCGCTAAGTAGTTTGCAATGTCCGCAAACCACGGGGTTTCATCAGCAGTCGAGTTTATAGACATTAAGGTCTCCAGGGGAAAAGAATCATTGATTTCTTTGTTTGGGTGTTCCCCTTGGTATGGATCCTCAAGTCTACTGAGATGATCCGCGGCTAGGTTTTCAGCTCCTTTCTTATCGCGAATTTCGATTTTGAATTCCTGGAGCAGCAAAACCCAGCGAAGAAGTCTTGGTTTGGAATCTTGCTTTGTCAACAAGTACTTCAACGCGGAATGATCGGTATACACGATCGTGGTGGAAAGGACAAGATAGGGGCGGAATTTTTCAAAGGCATAGACAACAGCTAAAAGCTCTTTTTCGGTTGTCGTATAATGCAATTGTGCCCCTGTCATTGTCTTGCTAGCGTAATGGATCGGTTGGAAGTGTTTGTTCACTCTTTGTCCCAGAACCGCTCCAATAGCAAAATCACTAGCATCGCACATCAACTCAAAAGGCAGCTCCCAATTAGGGGTAACTAAGACAGGTGCCTTAGTAAGCTTATCCTTAAGCGAGTCAAAGGCTTCATGATACTCTTTGGAAAAGATAAAAGGAGTATCTTTTTCCAAGAGGTGGGTCATCGGGCGAGCGATTTGAGAAAAATCTTTGATGAATCGACGGTAGAAGCCCACATGACCCAGAAGACTTCTCACACCCTTCACGGTTGAAGGTGGAGGCAATTTTGCGATAACATCGACTTTAGCACGGTCTACTTCAAGACCGGCTTTAGAAATCTTGTGTCCCAGCACGATGCCTTCTTTTACCATAAAATGGCATTTTTCCCAATTCAGAACAAGGCGAGTGTCTTCGCACCTCTGTAGCATACGTTCCAAATTGGCAAGGCAAGAAGAGAAGGAATCCCCGAAGACCGAGAAATCATCCATGAAGACTTCCATGGTTTGTTCAACCATGTCATGGAAGATAGCTAACATGCACCTTTGGAAAGTCCCGGGCGCATTACATAAGCCAAAAGGCATTCTTTTGTAAGCAAATGTGCCATAGGGACAAGTGAATGTTGTCTTCTCTTGATCTTGGGGATCGATGGGTATTTGGAAATAACCCGAGAAACCATCAAGAAAGCAGTAATATTCATTACCCGCTAAACGTTCAAGCATTTGGTCCATAAAAGGTAGAGGGAAATGATCCTTTCTCGTGGCATCATTGAGTTTGCGGTAGTCTATACAAACTCTCCACCCAGTAACGAGACGAGTGGAAATTAACTCGTTGTGTTCATTGGGAACAACGGTTATTCCGCCCTTCTTGGGCACACAATGGATTGGACTAACCCATGGTGAATCCGAAATAGGGTAAATCATACCCGCATCAAGAAGTTTGATAACCTCTGTTTTGATGACTTCATGGATTTTTGGATTCACCCTTCGTTGGCTTTGAATTTTGGGCTTAAAGTCGTCCTCCATGAGACCATGAGAATTTTGTGTGTGCAGAAGTGAGGATCAATTCCACGAATATCCGAAATCTTCCAAGCAATAGCCTTCTTATGATCTTTCAACACAGCGACAAGTCGGGCTTTCTCTTCATCCTTCAAATCCTTCGCAATAATGACGGGCGACTTCTTGTTGTCGTCAAGGAACACATACTCGAGATGGGGCGGCAACTCCTTAAGTTCCAAATCTGGAGGATTTTCGACGGGAGGCGTTTTCAAAGTCGTGGCATCGATAGCAATAACCGTGGGAGATGGAGGCGAAGGATTGTCTTCGTTGAGAAGATTGTCAAAGAAATTCATGTCTTCATCCCCATTGATAGGAGAATCATTAGTAGCTAAATTCACATTTCCCATGGTATCTTCAAGATTGTTCCAAAATAGATCACTATCTCCAAATAGAGACAACGATGAATCAATAGAGGACACGGTCTCAACATTGGGAAGAGAGGTAGGAATACTTTTGCAAGCATCATTAAAGTGTTCTTCACAAGCCTCATCAAGAACGTCAATACAATTAACACTCTCATATGAATAAGGCTGTTTAGACAACTTTCCCATGTTGAAGACTACTTTATCGTCACCCACTCTCATGATAAGCTCACCGGCTTCAACATCGATGAGAGTGCGACCGGTCCTCAAGAATGGACGACCAACAATAAGTGGCACACGGGGGTCCATCTCGTAGTCGACGACAACAAAATCGGCAGGAAAGGTGAATTTGTCGACTCCTACAATGACGTCTTCGGCTATCCCCACTGGATAAGCAACCGTACGGTTAGCTAATTCCAAAGTCATTTTGGTGGGGACTAGCTCTGGGAGAGATAATTGCTTCCAAACACTTAGAGGCATGAGATTAATACTGGCACCTAGATCGGCTAGGGCCATGCAATTCTCTACTCCCGGGAAATTGCAAGGGATAAGAAAACGACCCGGATCACCAAGCTTGGTTGGCAATTTCCTTAAGAGTACTGCAGAGCAATTCTCATTAAGTTGGGTGTTGGCAATATCGAGGAGCTTTTCCTTGTCGCTCAGAAGATCTTTAAACATTTTTGCATACTTGGGCATGTGAGCGAGAGCCTCAGCGAAGGAGATATTGAAATTCAGTTGTTTGAACATTTTAAGGAAATTCGAAACCTGAATATCATCCTTGCTCTTTTGCTTCTCTTTCCTCAACCTAGATGGATAAGGTATATTGGAAGAAGAGGAAGGCTTAGGGAGAATAGGATCACTCACAACCACGGGTGGAGGAGGGGTAGAAGGAAGAGGTGGAGAAATTGGGGAAGGAGAAGGAGGAGGAATAGGAGCAGGTGACTCGTTCTCCTTAGTCACAATCACCGGTGGAGGTATAGGAAGCTCGGGTTCCTTGGTACCTTTACCACTTCGAGTAGTGATTGCTTTCATCTCCCCTCTTGGATTCGCAACGGTGTTACTCGGAAGAGTACCCGAAGAAGAGGGTTGATTACCATTGAAGAAACTAGCCATCATGTTCCTCAGATCATTAGTTTGGGTATCCAGCGTGTTTCTCATGTCGGCTCTCAAATCATTTCCTTTCTTTACCAAGTCTGCCTTCAAGTTTCGTACTTCCTGTTGGAGATTTTCCACAATCACATCATTGGTCCTCATGTAGGTTGCAACCTCTTAGTGTAATGCAGTTGTGGTTTGGTTGGGAGGAGCATTGTATGCAGGTGGTTGGTAAGCAGGTTGTTGGTAGACTTGATTGTTACGTTGAGGCGGTTGTTGCTGTTTGTGAGGAGGGATGTATGGTTGTCGAGGTTGTTGTTGTTGTTGCGGAGGGCGATTAAGGTTTTGTTGTTGGTTTGGGTTGGTAGGAGGGAAACCAGGTGGTGAAAGATAGTTGTTGGATCGATAGCTAAGCAAATTACGGTCACCTTGAGGTCTAGCTTGATAAGCAGGTTGAGGATAGGTGCCATATGCCGCATTCACATTCTCAGCAGGGTAGTCTTGGGTGGCGGTACAAGTTGTGTAAGAGTGAGGACCACCGCATATCTCACAAGGTTGGCTGACAGCGTTCACTTGAGCGTTTTTGGCGTTGTTGCTGTTGTTGTTGCTGACGGTGTGGGTGACAAGCGATTCAAGAAGCGTAGTGATTTTGTCCAATTGCTTGTCGCTGTCACTAGTGCTAGCACTAGCGACATTGGTCCTAACACTCTTGGTTTGCACATGAGATTTATTCTCAATGATGTCCCAAGCAGCATTGGAAGTCTTAGCCAAAAGATTACCCCCCGAGGCACTGTTCAGTGAATCTTGGTCACTCATGCTTAAACCATTGTAAAAAGTATTAATTTGATGTACTTTGGTAAAACCATGTTGTGGGCATTTTCTTAAAAGATCTTTAAAGCGATCCCAAGATTCACTGAACGACTCATCGTACTTTTGTTCAAAATTTATGATTTCATTCCGCAATGCGGTAGTACGAGAGGGTGGAAAAAAGTAATTGATAAACTTTGTTTCCAAATCCGTCCACGAGAGAATACTATGTGGCGGTTCCTTAGCAAGCCAATGCCGGGCTTGTCCCTCTAAAGAAAAGGGAAAAAGTTGTAACCTTATAACCTCTTGTGGAACACCATTGAATTTGACCGTGTTGGTTAATTGCAAGAATCTCTTGATGTGGTCGTGTGGATCATCAATGGTTCGTCCCAAGAATGGTTGAGCGGAGACCATCTGGATAAAGCCTGACTTGAGCTCAAAGTTGTTGGCGGCAATTGGAGGTATGACAATTGGGTCCGTGTTGCCATCTACATGAGCTTGCAGCAATTCAATCATCGGGCGATTATCCGGAAGGGGCTCATTGTTGTTGTTATTGTTCATGTTTTTGAAGGGCGGGTTGTTGTTGTTATTATTGTTGTTCGGAGGTGGTATGTTATTGTTGTTTTATACACCAGCCATGTCTAGGTTATCGAGAGGCTCGGGCTCTTGATAAGACGTGGATCGAGTGCGCATACACCTGCAAAAGAACGAACAAAGAAAAGCAAAGCACAAATATTTTTGGTTTTTATGTTTTTTAATTTTTTTGTCTTTTTGAAAATTTTTGATGAAAAAGTAACGTTCACGGGGAACGGATCCCAAAATCCAAGTTCTCACAAAAAACTTTTGATGTTAACGAGAAGAGCCGGCAGCGGCGCCATTTGATACAAATGTTTTCATTAGGGTTCTAATTAATGTCTCGATATCCTCTCGAATTGATCTCGGCCTTAAGTGGAATGATTGTTCTTGGTTAATAAAAAGGAGTTGGTTTGTTTATCTAATTTTAAACTAATAACAATTAAATGTAAATGACGTTGAGTATATTAAAGCTTTGGAAGATTAAACTAAATTGACAAGTTAATTATGAGTGCTTGAAAACGTAAAGAAAAGATTAGAAAATTACTTTGAAAACTTAATTGAATTAATGCTTAAAAACTTGTTCTATCGGAATAATGAAAATTATGGCTATCGGAATATAATTAACATGATCCATCGGAATGTTTCAAGTGAAGGTTCATCGGAATGCTTCTGTCAATCACCATCGGAATATTCAAAAATCTAGCTATCGGAATATTTAAAATGCAAGCTGTCGGAATGATGTTCAATCGCAATGAGGTCGATCGGAATGTAAGTACTATCGGAATATGGAGAACAAAAATTGGCCAGAGTTTCGACTTAAAAAGGACCTAACCCCGTCGGAATGTGCGATCGCAATATGCGATCGCAATCCCAGATCGGAATAGGGGGACTTACACCCTATCGCAAAGTAAAACCCCTTTTTTGGGTTATTGCGATACCAAGCAATGAAGCCGTCGGAATATGTCAAAACCCTTGTGTTGCGATGGAAGCAACTATGTTCCGAAAATGGTGGTAACTTAAAAAACTCAATAAGCAAAGGAAATAAGCTAGGTGATTCGAAATCTAAACACTTCAAAAAGGTTAAATTTGATAACTTTTGAAAACAAGAAACTTTAAAACTTAATAAACAAAACTTTTCAATGATTAAAACTTTGAAGAAATCCGAAAGTCAATAAGCATAGACAAGCAATTAACCAATAAGCATGGGAAGCTTACGGCTAATACACAATACACGTACTAGAGCTTAAAAGGGACAAGAAAGATTAAGCTAAGGGTCACGAACACATCCAAAAATCCCAACCGTATGGAGTTTAACAATCGGATCAAGGAATTTGATAGACTAAGAAAAATAGAAAAAGATTAAAGAACTTAAAAACTTAACTTAAATAAGATTGATGAAATCCCCAATACAAAGATTAAAAGAAGCTTGAATTAAAAGATGAAAAACAAAGATAAAGTTTAGTGAGAGAAAGTATGGAACTTTCTCTCTCTAGAAACTAGAGAAAAAATGAAAAACTAGAGACTAGCTAACTACTAAGTGTGTGAAAATTTGTGAGGTAAGGCCTTTATATAGGCGTTTGTATGGGCTTGTGAATGGGCTTCAGTATCGGGCTTCTTTTCTTCTTTCTTCCTTAGTCTTCACGCTTCTTTTAAATAACCGTTTTCGACTTTGGATTTTTAGAAGTGTCGGTGAATAATTCCAACTCGTCTTATAATCTTTTGTTTAATAGACTCGAGTTCTTCGACATATATGAATCTTCCATCTTTGGCTCTATTCTTCGATAAATCTTCAAATAGGCACAATGACTTCAAATCTTTTGCATCTCTTGGACAATAGACTTCGTCTTGAGTCTTTTTCTTCGATAAAACCCGTGCAATCCCATGTTTTATTCAATATTCTCCCGGTTGACTCTGAAAACACAATAAACACAAAAGCCACGCATAATTCCAAACAAATGATATTAAATACGTGTTTTGGTCTTGTTTTAGTCAGAATTAAGTGGTAAAAGGATGGGTGTTTTCACACCTATCACTTTTTCACTCTTCTTTCCAACTTAGGAACACAAAATGTTATATATTCTTTACCTTTCTCCCCAACTCGGGAACACAAAAATTTCAATCATTTTCTCTTCACTTCACTCCCCATCCTCTCACACACTTCATTTTAATTCTTTGTTAAACTCGAAAACAGAGTGTAAAATTTTCATTTAGTTTAAAATTGAAATATATAGAGACATGTTGTTACATACGCATTAGTTTCTTTGATTGTGTAAAAAGATCATTTTCACCTATAAAACCAGTTTTTATGCGTTTTTTTTATTATGAACATTGGTTTTTTTAAAAAAAAACCAATCTCGCTTCTTTCTATTCCCATTGGTTTCTTATCAAAGGAATAGGGTTTTATATAACCAGTCTTAATTTAGAGGTGTTTATAGCCTTTGTGTAGTAGCGCTTGATGCCTCCTCAGGCTTAGTACCCTCTGTGTTTCTTTGAGCTCTTGCATCTTCAATCTTTTTCTCCTTGTCAAAAGTGTTTCCATACTCAATAATTTCCCAAAGGACATAGTTGTCGACTTGGAGAGATTGTTGAAAACTAAATTTCCATAGTTTAAAGTTGTCATGGTCTAGCATGGTAATTTTGAGGTTGTGATTGTTGGATGAAGATGGAGTTAAAGCAATTAGGGATCCTGTTGAGATCATGTTGTTGCGTTTAGGGTTTGGTGCGATTTAGGGTTTTGTTATTTTGATCAAAGTTCCTCAACAAGCTCTGATACCACTTGTTGATCCCAAACTTAGATCGATTTAGCTTTGTATTAACGAGATTGAATCAAGTGTAGTACGTAGAGAAACTTTGTGTTTGAAACAATCTAAGTATTATGCGGAATTAATACTTAGAACAAAGAAAAACTGAATACCAAACTTTCAACTTTGATTATCATTAATCACAACTTACAATACTATTGAAAGTGTTTTTAAACAATTAATCCTAAGGCCTCATTTTATACATGTAAGGAGCCTTAAACATGAAGCTACATATCAACTATTCTAGGAAGATATCAAACAGATAAACATAAGAAATACAATATTCGTATATAGCTTCCTAAGTTATACAAACATGTTGACTTAACAGCTAATGACTTTTGATAGTGGCTTGATCTTCTTTTTTTAGCGTCTTGTTTGTCAGCGGCTTGATTACTCTTGTCAGCGTCTTGATTCCCTTTGTCAACGGATGTATAATTTTATTCCCAGCATCTTTTGGTTCCCATGCGAAGATATCTAGGTTATTCTTGAGGAGAGTGCACATGGCTGATCTCCCTTGGTCGGACAACGTTCCTCCAATCATCACTTCCTGTTCTGGGAAGTCCGGGTGGATGGCCACCTTGAAGTTTGGTGGTGATGGCACCCTTGGTTCTACGGCTACTCTTAGTGGTTCCGTGACCGTGTTGCATTCCGCCTGCGGTATGATACTGTTGAAAATTGTGACGACACCTCCCTCCACTGGGAATTTCATCATGCCATGGGCAGTAGATGTCACGGCTCTCATTGCTAAGATTCCCGGTCGTCCAATGATGCCATTATATTGTGAACAGAAGTTCATCCAAATCGTAGTTGAATGTTCATCATCGCCGACTGTTACTAACAAGCGTAATTGGCTGAGAGGCCATATTACTTCCCCACTAAAGCTGGTTAGTGGTCACATGGCTGGTAGCAGCTGGTTTTTGATATCCGGGCTCAGTTATAGGAAGCAATGCTCATACAGAATCTTAGTCGAGGATCCCCCATTGGTATACATACGGCGAACAACTGGTCCCCCATACTTACCTCTATTGTTAGAGGCCCTTCAGCGACATTGCTTGCGGTGAGCGGCGGGAACGAGATTTCTATTCCTCGAGAAATTTTGTTGGCTATTTTTCTGCCTGGTTCTGCGCTGCCATGACTGTACCATATTGATTGTTGTAGGCTTAACCTTTGGCTTATCCTTCTTATTCTCGAGTTTTTCCACATCCTTGACGAGATGGTTCAGTTTACCCGATTTCACCAATCTTTCGATGTGCCTTTTGAGTTCGATACATTCATCCGTTCTGTGCCCATATTCGTCGTGGTATTCACAGTGCATGTTGCCTATTCGTCTTTCCACCGGGGTGGTCATTGGAGGGGGTTTCGAAAAGTTCGCGCCTTCTGACAAGAATATTTCTTTAGGCGTCATTTTAAGAGGGGTGAACTTGTCATTCACCACCTTGGGGGTCGCTCGATAGTCGGAGCTCCAGACATTATTCTGGTTGTATGGCTGCCTCTTGGGCTGATCTTGGTATCTGTAGGTAGAGTTGTCTCTTCTACTATCAACAACTGCTATTTCGCCTTGGATAAAGGATCTGACTCGCCGCATTAGCTCATTAAAGGTTGCAGGGGTCCTATCATTTAGCTTCCTTATTAGGTCTCGATTGACTATTCCAGCCATGAAACCAGAATTTTTTAGGATTTATGGACATTCTCTAATGTGATTGCATTCCCTTTTGAGGCGTTCTATGAATTCTTCCAAGGATTCTCCCTGTTTTTGTTTGACCCTTGCGAGTGAAACAAGGCTATTGTCGCACTTCTTTTGCTGCTAGTTTCATCGGAAAGCTCTTCGCTGTTGGGAATAAAATTAGTTAAGTAACTGGAACGCTGACAAGAGGAAATTGGACGCTGACAAGAGTAAACGAGGCGCTGACAAATGAGACGCTGATAAGAATTATTAAGGCGTTGACAAGAAGAATCTTAAAGACAAAGACAAGGACTAAATCTGCCAATGATGAATTCTTCAAGCTGGTGGACAAAATATGAAGATAAGAATTCAGAATATATTCTTAATGTTTAAAAAAAGATTTAGTCAATAAGTTATGTTTATCTTATGTCTTTTCCTAAAATAGTTGATCTTATCTTTTTGTACAAGGCTCCTTAAACCTATAAAAGGAGGCCTTAGGGTTAGACATAAGACACATCTCACATACATCTTTTTCACACACCTCTTCCACATATCTCATAACGCTTTCATTGTAATCATTCATTGATATTATTAATCAAAGTGAAAGTTTGGTTTACTTTGTTTTGTTCTTTGTTCTAAGTGTTAAATTCCGCATAACACTTAGTTTGTTCAATACAACAAAGTTTCTCTACGTGTTAAACTTGATTTAATCTCGTTAACACAAAGCTAAATCGATCTAAGTTTGGGATCAACAAGTGGTATCAGAGCTTGTTGAGAAACTTTGATTTGAAGAACGAGATCCAATATCGTGAGGTGAACTAGGCTAAGGAAGAAGGTGAAAAAGAATCTGATGATGTTTTCAGTCAAGGCGAAGTCTACTTCAAGTTCCAACTCATCTTCGTCATCTGATAATGAGGTATGTGATGACTCTTCTTGTAGGATAAATACTGAAAAACTTAATAAAGAGATTTTAAAATTAAAATCAGATCTTTCAGACGTAAGATGCACGTTATCTAATTATCAAGTGGCACTTGTTCAAACTGAAAAGACTGTTTCTGAGTATAAGAAAATGGAGTTTGATTTAAAAGATGAAATAAATATCTTAAAACATGAGTTAAATCAAAGTAATGATATTAACGATATCGTGAATAGGGTTAATGTTGATTTAATAGCTAAGTTAGATGAGGCTAATAAGAATAAAGACAATGTGAGTCTTAAAATTCAGAGATTTGATAAGGCTACACAAACCCTAGGAGAATGTGTTAATAAACAAAGGGATTCTAAGGATATGTCTGGGATTGGGTTGAAAGAATATGTTGCCGTTCCACCACCTGCTGGGGACTTCTATGGTGTCCATAGAAAGGATCTCTCTTGGACTGGTATTCCAGAACTCCAAGAAGAGGAATTTATTCCTCCACCTAGAGTTCTTTCCCCAGTTGAGGAATATCAACAAAAGGTTACTGACCTAGAAGAATGGAAGAAGGCTAACCCCACTTTGTTTGTTAAGGGTGGGATGCTTAGTGAGAGTCCATTCGTGCCTACACCCATTGAGAGTCCAGTAGTATCTAAACCTATCACTGTGACCAATTCCATCACTTGAAAAGCTGGTAATCTTGGCTCCCCAATTAAGAAACAACCTAGTGTTAAATATGCTGAAATGTATAGGAAACCTAGGTCACTCAAAAGCCAAGAAAGTATTAATGGGACAGGGTTTTACCAGTCTAAGCCTAAGTTTGTGTCTAAAAAGGCTTGTTATACATGTGGGAGCTTTTCTCATTTGGCCTATAATTGTGTCAGTGGACACAATTCATTCGCTGGCAATAGGTCATCCAATGTCAATCATAGACCTTTTGTCCACACTAGACCACAGGCTACTAGACCAACTCCTTTCTTCTCTAAGGCAACTAATACCCATGGACAAAGGCCCTTTCAAAAGACCAACACTTGGTCAAACAGACAGTATGTTCCTGTAGCAAACCCTAATTTGGGCACTGACAAGAACAAATTCAGCGCTGACAAGAAAAAATTCAGCGCTGACAGGAACAAATTCAGCGCTGACAGCAATAAATTCAGCGCTGACAAGAACAAATGCAACGCTGACAGCTCCAAATTTGGTATGAGACCTTATTTTAGACCATATAAACAAAGATACTTGGTTAGTAAGGGTCAAGGGTCTAGGGCATCATCCCACATAACTTGGAAACCTAAACAAGAGCAAAACTCTAGTTTTAATGGTATTTCAATGACTTGCAATAGATTTAAATATCTTGAGAAGGTCATTACTAGTCTCATTGGAACAAATTGGGTGCTTAGGTCACAAAGGGATGAACAGGCATTATGGTAAAGAATAATACCACTCTAGTTGAACAACTAGACAGATCCAAGTCTGATAAGGCTTGGATCTCCAAAAAAAAAACTAATTTGTTTTCTTTTTGAGCAGCCTATCCAAAAGCAGGTTAATGATCAAGGATATTGGGATAGTGGATGCTCAAGGAACATGCATTGTTGGTCTTTCCACTGTTATTATTTTTATCCACTGACATGTTATCTCTACCCATTATTGTGGGAAAGGGTAGCCTCTGTTGGTGTGTGTTTTTGTGGTTTTTGTCTAACTATGCAGGAAAGTGGAGCTACATTTAGATAGATACAGAATTGTAAACTTTTATTTATGATGGTTGGAGTGTTTACATTCCTATCTTGAGATAAAATTTTGCTTCTTCGTTTGATTTGTATGCTTCTGTTAAGGGGAGGTAAACCTCTAGGTATTTGGGTACTCTTAGAGCACTCTTGCACAATTCTAGATTGTGTCCACTGGTGAGTGGGGGTTAGAAATAGTGAAGACTTTTTCTTATGGAATTGTTGGAATTTCTAAACCTCGAGGCACTGTAGCATGCACATAGTTTATTTTGCATGCATGCTGCCAAGACATTTGACATAGAATTGGGTGTGGTCGTATGGGTGACTTGGGGTAGATATATTTTTGGGTTACTTGGGGAGTTGCAAAGGTTTTATATAAATTAACTTTCTCTTTGGGGCATTTGTGAACAAAGGACTCTAGAGTTCATGTGTGTCTATCATACTTTTACATGTGTGTATGCATGAACAGTGTTTGTCACTCTTGCTTATTAGAGTCTAGTTAATTTCCTTAGGATTATTACCTTTGTTTATGTTCTAACTAAAGTTTTCTACTTTCTCAAGTCCATTTTATGCTATGACATCTTAGCTGGTGTGATTTATATACTTCTTTATAGTCCCAAAACGTTTCATCACCCTTACAGTTTTCAAATTTTTGGATATCTAGAAGCCTAATGATCATTGAGATGTTTTTCCTAGTGATTGACATCTAGTAGCAGCAGAGATCACTTTCACAAGGGTGTATAGTGTTATGGAGATGGCTAAGACTATTGGCACTAGCTTTAATGCAGGTCAAGTCAGTCTTATCATCAGTAAGTCCATCCCCATGTCCTATGAATCAACATTGAGGATTCATTTCCCGAATGTGGATGAGGACAGTATGAAACCTTTGACATTAATGGAATTGACGAAAATATGTATTAGCTTGTAAAAGCATAATACATAAATGGTACAAATTGTCAAGGATTGTTATTTTGGAAGCTGATGCAAGGAGGATGTTCTTGGTTCTGTCCTTATATATTGATCTTGGAGAGGAGTCTTAAAAAGGGGAGGAGCAATCAAATTTGAGTGACAAAAGTAATAAAGAAAGCTCCAAAGACTCTACAGGTGCTGAAGATGATTAAGACCAAGTGAAGGCTGACTATACAAGTGATTTGAGTGATTGAATTTTTGAGATTTATTATTACTCAATTCAGGGATAAGTATATTTGTAAGAATCCTCTCTATATGTTTTATTTTATTCAAAAACTTGATTACTAGAGTAGATATCAAGTTTAGGGGAGGATTGTTGGGAATAAAATTAGTTAAGTAACTGGAACGCTGACAAGAGGAAATTGGACGCTGACAAGAGTAAACGAGGCGCTGACAAATGAGACGCTGATAAGAATTATTAAGGCGTTGACAAGAAGAATCTTAAAGACAAAGACAAGGACTAAATCTGCCAATGATGAATTCTTCAAGCTGGTGGACAAAATATGAAGATAAGAATTCAGAATATATTCTTAATGTTTAAAAAAAGATTTAGTCAATAAGTTATGTTTATCTTATGTCTTTTCCTAAAATAGTTGATCTTATCTTTTTGGACAAGGCTCCTTAAACCTATAAAAGGAGGCCTTAGGGTTAGACATAAGACACATCTCACATACATCTTTTTCACACACCTCTTTCACATATCTCATAACGCTTTCATTGTAATCATTCATTGATATTATTAATCAAAGTGAAAGTTTGGTTTACTTTGTTTTGTTCTTTGTTCTAAGTGTTAAATTCCGCATAACACTTAGTTTGTTCAATACAACAAAGTTTCTCTACGTGTTAAACTTGATTTAATCTCGTTAACACAAAGCTAAATCGATCTAAGTTTGGGATCAACATTCGCAGATCTTCAAACCCGTTGATACTTCTATGCGATAGTTTGTCGAACCATTTTTGCGCATTACCAATCAAAGTATAATTGAACATGTGGCACCACATGGGTTCCGGCTAGCGCCCAATCCATGCCTACGACTCGAAAACTTTTAGGTGATCATCCGGATCCGTAGTGCGGTCGTAAGTTTTGACGTTTGATGACATGCGTCGCATTTTGTCTTCCGAGTAGTTTCGGATACGTCGTGTAAAGGCATCCACCTTTTTATGATGCCATGAGAGGGATAAATCATCCTCATCATGTTGGAAGAGCTGATGAGAATGTTTTCGGTGTTTCCTTTCGCCGTCTAAGGATTCCGAGGAAGAGTACTTTGGCCTGCGGCGCCTAGGGTGATGGTCATCAGAGTCAGAGCTAGGCGAGTCATCGCTCGGGGATCGCCTTTCTCTCCCGGTCTTGCTATGACGGTTTCTTTTATGTCTCCCTCCTTGTGATTCCTGGATGATGTCTTTTTCCACGGAGGTTTCTAGGGCTCTTGAGATCCATCCTGGTGATTCGAGGCTAGCGCCCTTCTTCTAGATCTGTCGTGGCTTTCTCTTTGGTTTGCTTAGCCCTCATGCGCAGTGACGAGTGGAATAAGAGCATCAAAATTATGAGTGATGTATTTCTTCATATTTCGTTCCTCAGTGGAAGCAATAATGTCACCCGTTGTTTGCGCGTGAGGCTGTTTCCGCTTATCCTTTTTAGGAGGAGGTGGGGTTGATCCTCGATTAGGGCTATGCATTCCTAGTGTAGGTATGGGAGTAAAGAACGACAAATTAGCTCCTTGTGGAGGCGGTTCGCAACGTTCCTGATGTTCTCCCCACTGGCTGTCCTAGGGGTTAGTTCGACGGAGGTGATCTGTGCGTTAGTTGTTGACGCTTTCTTGTCGCACGCTTTCTGGTTAAACACACCGCCATTAGTCATATTGAGAGTTTAGTGTAGGGTCCCACGGATGGCGCCAATTTGTTGATACAAAAGTTGGATGGACCATGCTTAACCTGAATTAGGTTTAATTCGGGTGTTGAGGACCTCGGCTCTTGCACCAAGTGAACTTGTATGAAGACCCTGCACACTAAAGAATAAACACTGTTAGGCTTTCTGTGGGAATGTATCTCATTATTAAACTCCGGCGTAAGAGTAAGTAATCAGTTTGATTCAGTAATCGGTGAGGGTTTAGAGATTGTAGATTGTAGCTTTGTGGAACCTCAAAGGTTCTTTTTATACACGGTGAAACCCTAGTTGGGCTTCAATAATCTTGCAACCTAAGTAAGAGATAATTACCATATACAACGAGATCATTATATTGTAAATAAGGAAAGTGTATATCCTCTTAACTTAGGTGAATCATAATCGTAATTAGACTATGATTCCGTTTGACTCTACTGTGTGCGGTCGTGAAACCACGTGCGACAGCGGCTTATTGGGACTTGTGAGCTTCAGCGCTGTCTATCATAACCCATTAGTAATGGATTTGATACGTGTAATGCCCGTAGGTCGGGTTTTCAGCCCGACTAGGGTCTATACGTCATCAAACGCGCTTTCGACGTCTTACAAGGTCGTTGGAGAATGACACGACAACCCGCACGTGCTCATGAAATTAACCACTTGAAAAGAATCATGTATGGTTTTATTATTTTACATAACATTATAATGGAAGACGAAAATTTTGCATTAAATTTAAGAGATGTATTTTAGATGATCTTCAGCCGAATTTTTTTTGAGACGGATATAGTCAATTTGAGCACTTTATAATCAATCATAAATCACTTGGAAAGAATTTGACGGATTTGGTCATCACCACTCAAAACATGACAAGTGTCATAATCTGTTTTAAATGATCAACAACGGTGTTCAACCAACAAATGCTCAACTTAACCATATCCGTTTTTAGTTGAGCACTTGTAGATTTGTGTATGACTAAATCTATCATATTCTTTTCAAGTGAGATATGATTGATTATGAAGTTTTGATTATAATCGTATTCGTCTTTTTCCCATATAAAATACATGAGAAAATCAAATAAAAAAATATATTATAAATATATTTGCATAACCAATGGACCAAAATGGCCCTTTCGTAATCCAAACGAAACGTAAAAAGAAAATCAAATAAAAAAATACAAGACAAAAGAAAAGCAAACTCAACCAAACATGATGATACGTGTGGTTCAACTCTTGACAATAACTACCCACCCACGAATAACACTCTCCGCCGTACACGTGTCATAATCTCAACGCTTCCACTCGTTACCAACCCTCTATAAAATTGGCCCCAAATTTCATTCATCTCATCATCTCATTCCATTCAATCTTCAATTCTCTCATTAATTCATTCAAGGTATCATCATTCTTTTCAATTTTCATTCTATTATTTAGGGTGTGATTATATCGGCTTATCACGAGCTTATTTCATTCCGCCTTATTTAGCTTCTTTACGATATAAATCTCAATATAAGCCGGAAAATTGGGTCTTATGTAATGTAATCCGGTCTCAAATAAGCTCATAAGCCCACATATATGTGGATTATTACTAGCTTATTTGATTTTGACTTATTCTGAGACTTGTGGGCTTATTTAGCTTTATAATGATATAACCTCATCATAAGTCTCAACCGGGCTTATGAAATTTAATCCGGCCTCAAATAAGCTCATAAGCCCACAAATAAGCCAAACAGTTTTTTTTGGCTTATTTGGAGACTTGTGGGGTTATAAGTCTCAAAATAAGCCACACAATTGGGGCTTATGTTATATAAGCAGAAAATAAGCCATATTTCGGCTTATATTTCATAAACCCCAATTTTTTAACCTTATCTGGAGACTTTTATGTAAGTCCTTAAGTCTCTAAATAAGCCCCAAAGTTGTGGCTTATTTTATATAAGCCAAAATAGGCTTAGCTTATATAAGCTAAAACAAACAGCTAGTTTGGTATGATCAGGCGCTGTTTATATAATATTGGTAAGATTATATGTGGGAGTATTACGAGCTTATTTGGTTTTCCCTTGTATTTCATTCACGAGCCTCAATTTTCCGGCTTACTTTGAAATTGTTGGCTTATTAAAGTTTATTGTGATTTGATAAATATATATACGGCTCAAAATAAGCCAGAAAATTGGGGCTTAGTATGAAATACAAGCCAATATCAAACAAGCTCATAAGCCCACGTATAAGCAGAAACAAACATGCCTCTAGTTTGGTGTGATCAGCTGCTGATGATATACTTATGTATATGGTTGTTGTTAGTTGGAGGCTGTATTGAAGCTTAAAAGACGTAATTGGTTAGATCTACATTGAATCAAATCAAGGCTTAAATAGATGTGTAACAGTCAGTGTTCACCTAGTTATAGAAGGTCTTTTTAAGCCACTTAAATAAATGTTGACTTTGTAGTGATCGGAATGTATCGATAGTGATTTTCCTAAGCCACTTTGGGTGTTTGTTTCGGTTTATATGTGGGTTTATGCGTTTTTTTTTATTTCGGCTTATATTTTTTAAGCTTCAATTTTCTGGCTTATTTTGAGACTTATGGGCGTACATAAGTTTATTAAGATATGATGAACGTATAAGCCACAAAATTGGGGCTTATGAAATATAAACCGAAATCAAATACCATATGATTAAATGTTGTATTGGTTGGGGCTATATAGTGTTTGACTTTTTAGTAACCAAATTGTTGCTTAACTAGATATTCACTTGTGATTGATTCCTTTGTTTGCAATGAAAGTACCGAGGTTTGTAACAGATGCAAATATAAAATAAGACACTAGAGATGGTGTTAGTTAGATGATGAGTTGCTTTTTTTCTTTTAGTAATTGTTAATGAGCTTTCGATATATTTGTTGAAATATGTTCACACCATCTGCTATATGATGTTTTGTGGATTCGAGTAACTCATGGTATTTCAGTCTATGAAGGGTTGATATCGTAGTATAATAAATTGCCAACACTAGTTGCTTAGCTGATTCAATACGATATTATCATTGCTGTTATGTGGTATAATTTGTTGCTAAGGTACTTTACTGTGTTCTGATTTTTTTATTATTTGCAGATGCAAATCTTCGTTAAGACCCTCACTGGCAAGACCATCACTCTCGAGGTCGAGAGCTCAGACACCATCGACAATGTTAAGGCTAAGATCCAGGACAAGGAGGGGATTCCTCCAGATCAGCAAAGGTTGATCTTTGCTGGTAAGCAGCTCGAAGACGGTCGTACTTTGGCCGATTACAATATTCAAAAGGAGTCCACCCTCCATCTCGTTCTGAGGCTGAGGGGAGGAATGCAAATCTTCGTCAAGACCCTTACTGGAAAGACAATTACGTTGGAAGTTGAGAGCTCAGACACCATTGACAACGTGAAAGCTAAGATCCAGGACAAGGAGGGAATTCCTCCAGATCAGCAGAGGTTGATTTTCGCTGGTAAGCAGCTCGAGGACGGTCGCACCTTGGCCGATTATAACATCCAGAAGGAGTCAACACTCCACCTTGTCTTGCGTCTTCGTGGTGGTATGCAAATCTTTGTTAAGACCCTCACTGGTAAGACCATCACTCTTGAGGTCGAGAGCTCCGACACCATCGACAACGTTAAGGCTAAGATCCAGGACAAGGAGGGAATTCCTCCAGACCAGCAAAGGTTGATCTTTGCTGGCAAGCAGCTCGAAGATGGCCGTACCCTTGCTGACTACAACATCCAGAAAGAGTCGACCCTCCATCTTGTGCTCAGGCTTAGAGGAGGTATGCAGATCTTCGTCAAGACTTTGACCGGGAAAACAATTACTTTGGAAGTTGAGAGCTCGGACACGATTGACAATGTCAAGGCTAAGATCCAAGACAAAGAGGGTATCCCACCAGACCAGCAGAGATTGATTTTTGCCGGTAAGCAGTTGGAGGATGGACGTACCCTTGCGGATTACAACATCCAGAAGGAATCGACCCTCCATTTGGTTCTGCGTCTAAGAGGTGGTATGCAGATTTTTGTTAAGACCTTGACTGGAAAGACAATCACCCTCGAGGTGGAGAGCTCAGACACTATTGACAATGTGAAGGCAAAGATCCAGGACAAGGAAGGCATCCCTCCAGACCAGCAGAGGCTCATCTTTGCAGGAAAGCAGCTCGAGGATGGACGTACCCTTGCTGATTACAACATTCAGAAGGAGTCCACTCTCCACCTTGTCCTCCGTCTTCGTGGTGGTAACTGATTAAAATCTCAGTTCTTATCTTGCTTATGGATGTTTGGTTGATGTTTCTTTAAGAATGTTTTTTTATGTTTCTTTGCAAGTGTGTGTGAACAATGTGGTACTCCTTTGATTTGAACTAATAATAATTCTGTTTGGCGACTTAATAACTTTTTGTGAATGTTGTATAGCTTTGTTTTGGTTGTGTACGAGCTTATGATATGTCTTATTGCCTTAGCATAAACACTGTTCGATTTTGGTTGTGTTTGAGCATTTAGTTTGTCTCATTAGCTTAGTACAAACCTAGCTCAGGTGCGCGAAGTGTGGCTTTGATTTGGTTGTGTATTGTAATCTTATTGGCTTGGCACTAATCTAGTTCAAGTGCGTTCAGCGTGGCCTGAACTCGATAATTGTTAGTGAACTATAATTGGTTTGCCTGGTTAGGTCTAATATTCTGATGATAAACACTACTGTATTTGGCAAGTCGGTTGCTACATCTAGGAACGCGTAGTTTGTGTTAAAAGTATATCTGTGAAGTCGCTTTGATCTTGCAGTATGTTTGTTGCAAACTGGGTAGGCACAATAACAATGTATCCTTGTCAGCCAGGATTTAGGGCCTTAAGCTCCAACGTCAACGATAGTGTTAGTTGTAGCCTTGTAGGTTAGATGTCGGCGACCTTTTGGCTTTACATCTTTAGGTAGGGCCATTTTATATGATACACTTTGGCTAGTCAGAGCAGAATAAAGACCGGCAAGGCTGGAAACCCCCCAATACATCTTAGGTTTTACTGTGCTACTGAACCAGCTTTGCTCGGTTAAGGCTTAAGTTGACGCATATGCAATTCCATATCCATCGAAAGTGTTTAGGTTTGAGTTCTCTATGCTTGGGCTCGTTTGATCGTTAACGGGTGTGGTCAGTTTTTGTTTGGATTCTTTCCTTGGACAGTTGGACTCGAGTAAACGAAAGTACAGAACTACAGTTTCAATTTTAAGCATAATTGTGGGTTTTCAAAACGTTTGACTTCATCTTTGATCGGTACCAAATTGATGCCTTTGAAATGAACAGCTAGGCAAGCAAATTTTCAGTCTTTAGTCGATAATCTAATATTCTTAATTTTTTTGTGTAATGTTAATACATAGGCTAAAATGACTTATTGTCTTAGAGCATAAAGTGTAGCAGGCTCGTATCATAGTTAAAAAAATGGTGTAATAATCAAAAAGTATTGTTACGTAGTGTATGACACGAGAATGGGTATGACATCATTTTTTGTAGCGAAGTGATGTCAAAAGACTAAAAAATGAATTAACGGATTCACATATACACCACTTTAATAATTAAAAAAAAATCATAAAACAAACTTTGTTTGGCTGGTGGCTACAATGTGACAAATATAGCACCAAAATGAGTTGTGGTGCGCGACTAATTTTTTTTGGCTGGTAAGCCATGTGAGCCATGACGCTTTGTTTGGCTGGTGGCTACAATGCGATAAATATAGCACCAGAATGAGTTGTGGTGCACCACTAGTTTTTTTTTTTTCTGGTAAGCGATGTGAGCCATGACGCCACCGTATCTCCTCTCTAAGATGATATTTGTTGAAGATAATGTTGCCACTTGGCAAACCCATCTACAAACCAACATGTCATTATTCTAATCAATATTTTGAACAAGAAATCGTTATATTTTTTGGAAAAAATGATGTTCAAGCTAAAATTACGCGTCGTCTAAAATGACAACAAAATCATGTAGGATTGAAGTTCCCAAACGAAATCGTGTAATTAACTGTTTTGCAACAAAGTCGTGTAATTTTTAAGTCAACAATAAAAGATACAAACTAAAAATAAAAAAGATTAAATTGGTACTTGAGTGTTGTTTCTCAAAATGACTATTTGGAAACAAAATAAAAGAAGAAAATATGATATGTGTCATTAGTGTAAATTTTGATGGATAAGATATTATTTGTTTCTTTAAATTAATATAAAATTTTGAATTGAGTTACTAATGCAAGTTTAATTAGAAAAACAAAATATGAAAAATTAAATATAAAACTTAATTTTTTTTTAGATAAGCATTAAAATCAAAAGGTAGAGGAATATTTACGATCATCATAAATAACTAAACACTATTTTCTATTTGCGTTGATTCACATAAAATTATGTGTAATTTTTTGTTTAAAGGTATGTTGTTTGTTTGTATGGTTTTTTAAGGCTACCCGCAACGCACCGGTTTTATCTCGGTCGCGACCGAGTTGCTGCGTTGCGGCGATTCGGTCGCCGGTCTAGGTTGGGGGCAAATCGACCCTGGTCACGATCTAGTGTTTATGTGCGTTTGTGTTTGTGTAAAAAAAAACGTGTTTGTTTGTGTTTAAAAAAAAAAGAATTTTAATATAAAATTTATACTATATACTGTAAAAAGAAATGTAAAAATCTTGTATTCGAAAGTTAAAAATTTATTCAATACTAATAAAACTTGAAAATACTGAAATACAATAGGAAATGCAATACGATACTAAAAATAAAATTACATAATACGATTAGTCAGTTCCCGGATCCGAATCCGATAACAGACCACAAGGAAACTCCCAACGCAATGTTTCTTCTTCATCTTCTTCCGCCATAATTTGCGCCTCCAGCTCCCTTCTTTCCCTTTCTTCTTCTTCCTGAGTTTGTCTCAACACTTTTTGATCTAGATATTCTTGATACAACTCATTGTCAGTCATTCTGCCATCTGTGAGGTTTGGAATTAGAAAGGGTAGATCGGGCGACTCATTTCTTCTTCGGTGTTGTTGCGACGAAGGACCGATATGAGTTGTTTGATATCGGGACGAAGAAACAAAGTTATTCAACCATTTAGTATTTTCTTCAATTCTAGCCTCCAATTTTGTCGACTTTCTACACAAAGATCTCCAGAGGCTGAAATCCAATTCAGCTTGCTTACTAAGATACGTGTCGATAAACTGACGCTCCTGTGGGGAGAGATCACAGCATTTCTTACATGCCGAGCTCAATTCCGTATTCTCTTCGGACGCAACATCGAAATCATCACCTAACTTCGTAAGCTCCTCGTAACGACGTTGTTGTTGAATTATTTGTCTCTTAATTATAGCCTTAATCTCGGCTTCGGTATGTGGGAACGAGCATGTCATTTTTGATTTCTGAATGTGTGTGTGAAAAAACAGAGTTGTGTGTGAAAATGTGGTATTTATGAAGAGAAAATAATGATTAAATTTTTTTTTGTTTTTTACTAGGTCGCACTAGGTCGCCGGGTTGTGGCAAATAGGTCGCACTAGGTCGCCGGCCGAAAAAACTAGGTCGCGACCTTCATGCGTTGTGGGTAGCCTAAAAAAATGGTATTTGACGGAATCTTTTTTTTAACGGCGAGTTAGTACTTAGTGATTCGAGCTTACAGTGATATCCAATTGGGCAGTATGCAAGCCTCAAACCTTCTCCTTATGGGATAAACACCACTCCTGCTTCTTAATTCGGGCCCCTGAAGATTCTTGGTGAGACTCGAACTCGAGATCTCTCCAAGAATACCTCTCCAAGATTACCCTTGGTGGCCAACTGAGCTAGCTCAACTGGTTGACGAAATCATTTTAAGTTCGTATATTTTTTGGTATCGAGCATGGTATTTGTATGTTTTCTTTTGTTTACTATATTGATTTCTTTCAAAAAAAAAATATGGTATGTGCCACTAAGTTGGTTGTGATGATTTGGATCATATTATACTGGTTGATGACGTATAGTGGTCGTATGCTCGACCCTTTGTGGGCTTATGTGCTAAAGTTGGATCCATATGTTATGAGTGGTCCATTAAGCCCGGTCCAACAGTAGGCCGTACGTAATTTACATAGGCCGCGACTAGCCGTATGCGGTAGTTATGAGGTGACCAGTGATTTGTATTTAGTAAGAAGATATGTTTAACTAAATAAAAGATATATTTGAATTATTTAAAAGGTATGAATAAGTAAAAATCTTGAAGATCACGATTGATAACTTGGGTTCACAAATTAGGTATTTCAGCTATAAAGGAAACATTAATAGCATTCAAACGCTAGAGTAATAGGGCACATCCTCACGCTAAGATTAACGGCATATCTTCCATTGTGCAGGATCTCTAACAAATTTATTTGGTTCAAAATTCTTTCATTTCACACTTTAATAACTACTTATTTGGGCCATTTAGGGCTCAACCAGACTTTTGCATCAACATCGGTCTAAGAAAACTTTAGCATGGTTTACTCGTTCATAAAGATCAAAAATAAAATTGTGGCATACATGATTTATTGTAATAGTATTTATGTATGAGTGTGGTGTGTGATACTGAACATTCAGGGACTGAAGCACATGTATATCATCCCAAGGATGTGCTTGTACCTGCTGAAGGAGGATGAAGTTATATACTTCTCAATGGTTAAAGTCTTTGAAAAAGTGATGAAGCAGGAGCATGGTCTAAAGAGGAACCACCTGTGTAAATGTTGAGGTTTCACCGCCTCAGGGAGCATGGATTTGGCTCTTACAATATTTATTAATTTGGATATGGACACATGACTAGTAGTGTCAGGAGTTGTTATGTATTTGAAAACTTATGTGTATTTTATCTTCAAATATTCAAAGTGGTTGAAGGGTTCAATTCTTAGAACACCCTGATTCCTGAATGTTTGAAGTAATGTACTAAGATGGAAATTCAATCCTTAGTATGTTTCATTTATGCACCGGTTTTGTTAATGTTAATTTGCATGCAAAAGGAATTGTAATATATTGGGGAGGATTGTTGGAGATATAGTTCAATTGTGGGTTCAATTCATACTGGTGAATAGGTAAGGAGGTACGGAGTGTACACCCATAAGTCCCTGAACACCCATACTCTTATAGTGGGTTACATGTTGTTCAACATTGCTGATGATCTTCAGTGAGTTAAATCTTCAGTGAGTTAAACTCTGGACTGAAAGTATTCATCAAGGAGTAACACCACTGAAGACATGTCTTCAGTGTTTACACTTTAGCAAGTCTTATTCAGTAATGAAGGTTTCAGCGGGAACACTCTTCAGTGTTTGCTGATGCTTCAGTGGGACTGGAGAATAGACAAATGCTGGAGCTGAACATGGATGCTTGTAACGGTCTTTGACCAATTCAAGTTCATTAAATACCACGTTTGATTGGTCTTGTAACCACTATGACCTGGTATTATGGAGCATATTAAGAGGAGTTAATGGGCCGTTAAATCCTCTTAATACCATTGACTAGGGTTTGAGTACTACACCTATAAATAGGTGATCATAACTTGCATGAAAGATATATACAGAAACAAGAAACACATAGCAACAAAAAGGTTAGAGATTTGTGCCTAAATCACTAACTGCATTTGGTCTTATCCCAAGTAGGTATTCGTGATACCCAGGCATTAGGGTCGAATAATTTACTTTGGAAAGTGATTACACGATTCCAAGTGATATCCGGTAACCATTGTTTTGGTACGTAGCTAGGATTGATTATCTATACCCTGGTTAGGACGAAGTAAATTCTTTTGTGATAATCAATGGCGGCTGCTATGAAGCATATGGTGGCTAACTTCTCCAAGCTGGATAAGTTTGAAGGGGTTGATTTCAGGAGATGGCAAAAGAAGATGCACTTTCTTTTTTCTACCATGAGTGTGGTGTATGTGCTGACTACTCCCATTCCTGATGGTGGTGATGATGCTACTTTGGAGAACATAAGGAAAAGGAGCAAATGGGAGAATGATGACTATATGTGTCGTGGTATTATTCTCAATGGTATGTCTGATTCCTTATTTGATATTTACCAAAATTCTGAATCTGGTAAAGAACTATGGGATTCCTTGGAAGCCAAATATATGGCTGAGGATGCATCAAGTAAGAAGTTCCTTGTGAGTGATTTCACAAATTACAGAATGACTTATTCAAGACCAGTCATGGAACAATACAATGAACTTCTTGGTATACTTGGTAGATTTACACAACATCATATGCACATGGATGAGACCATTCAGGTCTCTTGTGTCATAGATAAACTTCCTCCTTCTTGGAAAGATTTCAAGCACACCTTGAAACATAAGAAGGAGGATTTAACTCTTGTTGAGTTGGGCAGTCATTTGCGCATTGAGGAATCCCTCAGAATGCAAGATAGTGACAAGCCAAAGAGCAACAATGTTGCTAGTTCATCAGTTGTCAATATGGTGGAGCTAACAACTCCATCGGGTACAATGACAACAAGGGCAAACGTAAGCATCAGGATAACATCAAAGCTAATCCTAACAAGAAGTCATCAGTGGCTTGTTGGAAGTGTGGGAAACCTGGACACCTCAAAAGGGATTGCAAAGGTGTTGGTACTGGCAACAAAGCTAGTGGATCAGGCACAAATGGTTCAGTGATTGGTTCTAACAACACAACACTGAAAGGTCAGAATATGTTTAATGAATCTCTCCAGATTTATTATGTTACATATGTATCTGAAGCTTATTTTGTGCAGGATGATGATGTTGCGTGGTGGGTTAATTCTGGAGCAACTTTCATGTGTGTAAAGATAGATGCTGGTTCAAGACTTATGAGTCACTGAATGATGGATCTATTCTTCACATGGGAAATGAGTCAACAGCCCTAGTGCATGGACGTGGTTGTGTAGATCTTAAGTTTAGTTCTGGAAAGTTTGTTAGCTTGTTTAGTGTTTTGCATGTTCCTAATATTAGGAAGAATTTGGTTTCTAGCAGTGTTTTGAATAATTGTGGTTATAAACAAGTGATTGAATCTAATAAAAAAATTTCATCCAAACATAGTGTGTTTATTGGTTTTGGTTATTTGAGCAATCAAATGTTCAGGCTTAATATTGAAACAACCACCAACATTAACTCAGTTAGTGCTGATAGTGCAAATATTTGTTTAGTGTCCACCAGTAAATTGAAGGATTCTTCACTATGGCATGCTAGGTTGGGCCATGTCCACTTTAAGAGAATGAAAAATATGTCTAAGGATGGGTTAATCCCAGTATTTGACATGGACACTGAAAAGTGTCAAACTTGCATGCTGAACAAAATAACTAAGAAACCATTTCAAGATGTAAAACGTGAAACTGAAGTTTTGGAGCTAATCCGCAGTGATCTATGTGATTTGCATTCTACTCACTCATTAGGGAATAATAAATACTTGGTAACATTTATTGATGATGCCTCTAGGTTTTGCTATGTTTACTTGTTACATACTAAGGATGAAGCATTAGATAAATTTAAAGTATTTAAAACTGAAGTTGAATTACAACAAGGAGTCCAAATCAAAAGATTTAGGACTGACAGGGGAGGTGAGTACATGGATGCTCAGTATTTTCAGTATGTTGGTATTATCCATGAAACGACTGCTCCCTATACCCAACACAAAATTGTATATCTGAAAAGAAGAATAGAGTACTGAAGGAAATGGTTAATTCCATGTTGTCCTATTCTGGACTGAGTCAAGGGTTTTGGGGTGAAGCTATGTTGACAGCTTGCTATTTATTAAATAGGGTTCCGGTTGATCCCTTTGGTTGGATCTATATTCTGTTAAGAATTAGTATAATAGTTTGTAATCAAACTAAAACACTTTGAGCACTCTTACTAATACTAAATAAGTTATGTGGAATCTAACTTATAAAGCACAGAAGAACAAAATTACTTTTAACTATTCGATTCTCTTATTAATCGACTTGTATGAGGTACATGAAAGACATTGTACCTATGTTCCTTTTAAAGAGTAAGGAACCCTAGAAACCTTAGAATATTCTATAAAGATAACTATATCACAGACGATATATTATCAATATTCTAACTATTTAGGTATATCACATAAGATATACTCTAACTATAACTATGACATATCTTATACAAAGATATATTCGTCCTAATCATCATAGCAGTACTTACTTTATAAGTAGCAGTACTTACTATGTACCGCGTTAACACTAACGGTACTTACATAACACTAACAGTACTTGGAATATACTAACGGTACTTGACACTTAACAAATAATTCCCAACAATCCTCCCCTAAACAAGAAATGATAACTTGTTGTCTTCTTGTTTCTCTTGTACTGAATGTATTAAAAATACATGTCTTCAGTCTTTCCTTCATCCTTGGATTGAATTTGGTAATTTGTTTTTGTATCCAACTGAATGTAGCCAAACACTTCAAATGTAGATCTTCTTCTGATAAGATAATCTTCAAACATTATGAGCATCATCATTGTCTTCAAACTATGATCTTCGTGTGTCTTCTAAACATTCATTCATCTTTGCAGCATCAGTTATTGTCTTCTTTAGTTTAGTCCTTTAACTCTTGATCATAAATCTTTGTCTTGATTTGATGATAACAAAACCTTCTAAGTATTATTTTTAATACTTCTTTGCCTGCAATCTTCATACCTGAAATAAAACAGTTAACAACAAACAACAATCTGTATTGGCTTCATGATTTTTAGCAAATCACCAGCTATCAACGGATTTGATAAATTCTTTACCAATTAGCCGTACACTCTGGAATAGCCAATACTTTATTCACAAAGAATAAGGTGTAATGAAAACCTTACAATTTCTGGTAAATTGTCAACCATCAACGGATTTGATGAAGTCTTTACCTAGTATCGTTTATCTAGGACTAGCCAACTTTTTGTCTCGAAACAAGGTGAGTTAGAACCATATAGTTTTTAGCAAACTATCAGCTTTCAACGGATTTGATAAGTCTTTACCATAAACCGTTTGCTTATGGACTAGCCAGTTCTTATGTGTGTTAGACATGGTGAACTGAGAACCATTTATGAAGTGTGACTGAAAGTCAAACACTTAAGATTCTTTCTCAGCTTCTTCCTCATCTTTCAAATCCTTGATTTGTTGTTTAACCATTCTGATCAACTCCAAAGCATCAGCAGATTCTTCTATAACTTCTAATTGTTGTTCTAACATCCTTTCCAACAATTTTCTTTTGAAGGGGTAAGTTTTCTCTTGCAGCATATAGTATGTAACATCATCTACATCCAAAATATGCAATCCACATGACCTGTAATATCTCCAGTAACTAGGAACTTGATCCTCTAATACCTTCAACATTTCTTGATCACAGTTGTGTGGCTCATACATAAAGAGAAATTCCCTATATAATATTGACACTTCAGTTTTACCTGCACTGGCTTCTTGAACTAACCTTAAAAGATCTTGAATATCTTGTCTGTCAAGAATGTGAAGAATATCTTCCAAAAGTCTGAATATTCTTGTTGTGCCATCAGTTCTCTGAATTCCATGAGCTTCAAGTCCTTGATCTGTAGAGTAAATCCACTTAACAATGGATGCTCTTTTTCTAAAAATCTCTGTATCAATACATTGATCTTCAAATTTTACAATCTTCAAGTACTTTCTTAAGCTCTCAT
The DNA here is from genome assembly GCA_025667525.1 of Glebionis coronaria. Lineage (NCBI taxonomy): Eukaryota > Viridiplantae > Streptophyta > Magnoliopsida > Asterales > Asteraceae > Glebionis > Glebionis coronaria. The sequence continues at coordinate 692,130,774 of CM046874.1, read as the reverse complement.
CATCATCACTATCTTCTGTTGTTGTTTTAGCTCTCTTAGATTTCTTCTTTAGCTTTGTTGACCTTTTCCTTTTAACACTCTTGGAAATTCCCTCAAGTTCTGTTGAACCCTCTTCCAAGCTTGTATGTACCATTTCCTCAGTATGTACTGTTGTATGTACTGTTGACTGTGTATGTACTGCTTGTACATTTTCAGTCTGAGCAATACCTTGAGTTTCAACTCCTGTATTCATTCTTTGAGCAGTCTCTTCCTCCCTTGAACTTACTTTCTCCTTTCTATTCTTCCTCACATAAGTGGTCTTGATAGGTGGAGATGTACTTGTAGGTTCAGCAGTACTTGGCTCAATTCTAGGAGTACTACCAAATTGTCTTAGTTGTTGCAGATGTTTCTTGAATTCTTCAACAGCTTTCTTGTCTGCTTCAGATCCAATCTCAACAAAATTCAAATCAGTCCTCTTACTTTGCTCATACAAAGTCTTGATTTCTTCAAAATTCTTCTTGACCAGCTGAATATGAGTAAATCCTTTTACTTTCTTTAGAAAGTTCATCATCTGATTTCTTATCTGCATAGTAGTTGGAGGCTTAATCTTTTCTTTCCTTCTCTTTTCAGCAAAGAATCTTTGTTGTTCCCTTACCAGATCATCAATCAATTTTGATTTCTCTTCTTCATCATATGCATCTCTCTCTTCAGCTATCAATGAGTCTACAAGAAGCTCACTAGCATGTATCTCAGCTTGAATCCTGTCATACTCTTGTATGTTCCATTCTTGCTGTATCCTTTTAGCTTCTAGCAAATCTTGCTCTGCTGCAAGTTCTTCCTGCAATTCATTTTCACGAATTTGTGCTTGCATTCTATAAGCAAATTCCTCATCATGGTCTATTTGATTAAATCTGTACATGACTTTGTTTATATCATCATCTGAATCACTTTCATCTTCAGATTATGATAATAATTGCTTCTTCCCCTTATCCTTTGGATTTATCTTAGGTAACTTCTTCTTCAGCTTGGCAACTACTTCTTCATTAGCTAACTGTTGAATGACTATACCTTTTGTAGGGTGTGAAGCTTGAACCTTCTTACCTTGAATTTGATCCTTTGTGGCAAGAACTTCTTGTTGTGTCTTTACTTCTGCTTGCTTAGTCTTCTCAACTAAATTCTTCTTTAAATCAAGCAGCAATTGGGCTAAAGTCTCATTTTCTCCAAATGAAATTTGACTTTCTAGTGAAGGATGATCACCAACGGTACTTGCAGTCGGCTTAGCTGGCTTATCAGTACTTGGGTCTTCAACAATGTCAGCAGTACTTGCAGTCGGCTTAGTTGGCTTAGCATTACTTGGATCTTCAAAAAAGTTGACTTCACCAGTATTATCACACTTGTTTCTTCAATCACTTGTGTATCCCTAGATACTTTATCTTCCATAGAAGCCATCATATCAACTTGCACTTCTTCAGTCTTATCTGATTTATTGCTTTGTGGTGATGGGTAAGGAAAATAAATAGAAATTTCCTCCAACTTCTCATAGAAAGCACTCTAATTACCTTGAAGTGGTGATTGAATTGATGGTTCTGGCTGAGTTGCCAATGTTTCTGCAACTTGTGGCTCCTCTGGTTGATTTACCAACTTTTCTTGAACTTGTGGTTCCTCTAGCTGAGTTACCAACATTTCTTGAACTTGTGGTTCCTCTTGAGTAGGTTGTGGGTCTTGCTGTTGAATCTCCATATCTGAAGGTCCATCCACACCAGTCTCTAAACCAGTTCCATCTTTATAAGTCCCCATGACATCTTCATCCAATTCAAAATTGATGTCATTTCCAGAGATCCTTGTTTGATTATCAGAAGAAGGTGGTTGTTCTTCATTATTCCTTCCATGTTCTTCATTATTCCTCCCCTATTTGGTTGCATTAAGTTGCCTTTTCTTGTGGTTCCTGAATCTTTGCTTCTTGATTGCAGTTTTCTGAACAGATCTATATTGCCTCATCCAAGATGACACTTTGTTCCTTAACTTGAGTAGGCTAGCTTCCAATTCAGCAATTTTCTTGTCTTGAACAAGCTTTTCTTTATGCAATACTTGTACCTGTTGGGACAAACTTGTACACAAAGCAGTTAAATTTGCAACATCCACCACCTCTGGTGCTTGTGCTTGTGGTGAACCACTAGCAGAAATAGAAGCAGCAGGTGTGTGGATCATCTCATCAGTGTTTGGTGGAACACCAACATTGTGAGAAGAAGATTGCGAATCTTCTAGAGAGTGGGAGCTCTGGTGAGAAGGAGTTTGCTGAGAAGCACTAGTATTGCTAGGTTCCTCACCTTCTTGATTGTCAGGTTGGGCTAACATATGAGCAAACAATGGTGTTACTGTTCCTGTAAAGGCATTGCCTTGTTTCGTCAAGAAAGAGAAAGTTCTCTTTGTGAATGAAGGAACATCCCATGTATCAGTTAATGCTAGTAGGTTAGGTATTTGGTCACTAACTAAAGTCTGAATGAATCTAGGATACGTTAAAAACTTCTTAGTCCCTTCCAAATTCCTAGGCATGCCTTCAAAAATTAATTTTGAAAAATTAAAAACCCTGTTATTTGCTAGACAAATACTAGCAGATGCCAATGCAACATGTATTTGATCAAAAGATGTACTTTTTGAACTTAAACAGTGAATAATAGCATGAAAAAGCAATTTCCATTGAGGTGAAAATAATACTTTAAAGAAAGTAAGACTTTCCCTACCACCCCCATAGCCCATGGCTGCAAGGCCATCATGAATCTCTGTATTATTAAGCATACTAAGTCCATTTTTGTCAATAAGTATCAAACTTGCTCGTAGCAGTACCTCAGTGACATATATATTCCTATGATTCACCCTAGCCTTAATGCAAGGTTGATCAAAACGAGTACCTAACACAGCAGTATCCCAAAATTGTTCAACAATGGGTATAGAGACAACTAGACTTACAGTGAGTGTGAAGCAAACATGACTTCGAGATAGGAAACCAATCATCTCATGGAAACCAAGGGAGTCATCATTCGTAGCAAGATTCGCAACCAAATTATGCTTAGAGATTACTTGTAAAGCAGCCATTAGTATGTTTGATGATCGAAAGATTAGAGAGAAGGTTATAGAATTAAGAGATAAAAATAAAAGATTAGGTGAATCAATTATGTAATTGGAGTAAGTATTTAAGTAAATAACAATCCCAAGCGCGAAGAAACCGCCAAATTTACAAAAGAGACCCTTAACGGTACAACGAACATGTAGCGGTACATGGAACATAAGCGGTACTTGGTTTTGTGCTAGCGGTACTTGGAGTAACAACGATACCTCACAATTTTGACCAGTTCATGCGTTCCACTAGACATGTAACCTCTTTTATCTTTTTCTATAAACCTGCAATAATATCAAAAACACAAAACATAGACTATACAAAAAAAATTATAAAAATTTGTACAGCTATTACCTCCCCTCAACATATGCAGCATGTTATTGGTTGAGCTTACCAATGCGTGTCACCAAGAATTCAAATCTCTTTGCATCAAATGCCTTGGTCAACAAATCAGCTACATTGTTGTCTGTATGAATCTTCAAGACTTGAATAAGCTTTTTGTCATAAGCATCTCTTATAAAGTGATGTCTTATTTCAATATGCTTAGTCTTGGAGTGAAATACTGGATTCTTGACAATGCATATAGTACTTTCATTAACAAAGTAAATCTTGGTGTTCATGAAGTTAAACCCATAGTCCAACAATTGATTTTGAATCCAAAGTACTTGTCCACAGCAATGAGCAGCAGCTACATATTCAGCTTCAGTTGTAGAAGTAGCAACAATGGTTTGCTTCTTACACTGCCATGATATGAGTCTTCTGCCTAGGAATTGACAACCTCCTGTTGTGGATTTCCTATCATGATTTGCTCCAGCATAATCACTATCTGAGTAAGCTTCCAATTCAAAGGTGGAATCTCTAGGATACCATAATCCTAAATTAGGTTGACTTTTAAGATATTTAAAAATCTTCTTCACAGCATATAGATGTGACACCTTTGGATGAAATTAGAATCTTGAACAAGCACACACAGCAAACATTATATCTGGTCTTGAAGCAGTAAGATACATCAATGAACCGATCATTGACCTATAGAGATGAATGTCAACATCTTCTCCATGTTCATCTTTTGATAAAGATTTCTTGGCTTCAAAAGGTGTGCTTGTACTCCTTGTATCCATACATGAAAATTTCTTTAAGATTTCAGCAACATATTTATCTTGGCTGATAAATATTCCATCTTTCCTTTGTTTGACTTGCAGTCCCAAAAAGAAAGTTAGTTCTCCCATAGAACTCATTTGAAATCTTCCTTTCATCAAAGCTTCAAACTCTTCACACCATGTCTTCTTGGTAGAACCAAAAATGATGTCATCAACATAGACTTGAACTAGAATGATGTCTTTGGCATTTTTCTTGATGAACAGAGTTTTGTCAATGGTTCCTCTCCTATATCTATGTTCAAGCAGAAAGTTGGATAAAGTTGCATACCAGGCTCTTGGAGCTTGATGCAGACCATAAAGTGCTTTGATAACCTTGTAGACTCTATTGGGGACATTAGGATCTACAAAACCTGGAGGTTGTGAGACATATACCTCCTCTGAATTAGTACCATATAGAAAGGCACTTTTCACATCCATTTGATAGACTATAAATCCCATATATGGTACAAAGTCCAAAAATAACCTAATGGCTTCTATCCTTGCCACTTGTGCAAAAACCTCATCATAGTCTATCCCTTCTTCCTGTCTATAGCCTTGAGCAACAAGTCTTGCCTTGTTCCTCACAACAACCCCTCTTTCATCCTTCATGTTCCTGAAGACCCATCTAGTACCAATTACTCTTTTACCTGAGGGAAGATCCACAAGAATCCAAACCTTTTGTAGCTCAAATTGTGTTAATTCTTCTTGCATGACATCTACCCAACTTTCTTCATCAAGAGCCTGAGAGATGTTTTTGGGCTCTACTTGAGATAAGAAACAGGCAAAAAAACAATGCTGAGTATCTTTATGATTGTTCTCTGCTGTTGTTTGACATAACTCACTAGTGCATGAGTTTCAATATTGGTTTGCAGTTGTCTTCTGGTTTGTACAGCAGATTTTGGATCACCAATAATCTGTGTAGCAGGATGGTTGTTGTTGACTTTATAAGTAGGAATAGAACTGACTGGAATTTTTGTTTCTAAATTGTTGAAATCAGTTACTGCACACTGCTCATCATAGGAAGCTTTGGAGAAGATTCATTCAGCTGGACTGTCATATAAGTCTTCATTGTCCAATGCTTGCAAAATCTCTTCTAGTGAGTCAGCAGATTTAGCAGATTTTGACTTAGTAGTACTTGCAGATGAAGTACCGCTAGGTATAGTATGTACTGTTGAGTGTTGTGACTCAAAAGACTCTTCTCCTGAATGCTTATTATCAGATGTAGCATTCTTTTCTTGATCTTGAAGCCTCTGAAGCTCCTGGGAGACTTGATCATCATTTGATGGCATGATTTGCTTATTGGGAGTTGCAGACATGGGAGTAACAGTAGGCATGTTGGGCACATAGATATGAATATCATCATCTGATGAAGAAACATCTTCTTGAGTACCTGCATTAGTTGCACTTGACTCCTCACCTGCATTGTTAGTTTGACAATCCTTTTGCAAAGAGTAGTAATCCATGGAGTTAGTTAGATAATCTAAATCAAACATCCAATCATAACCTATTCCTGGAACATTGGGTTTATTTTCTAAGAATTTGACATGAGCATTTTCTTCAACTTTCTTAGTTGCCAAATTGTAAACCCTATATGCTTTACTTTGCAATGAATATCCTACAAGATATTTTCCATCAAACTTTCCCAAATAATCAAGAGTATTTAGTATGGACACATGACACCCAAAAGGTTTTGAATGACTTATGTTAGGCTTTACATTAGTCAAGAGTTCATAAGGTGTTTTGTTTTGAGGCTTAGTTACTAGGACTCTATTTAACACATAACATGCAGTATTGATTGCTTCTGCCCAAAAGGTATTTGGCAAAAGTGAATCAGCCAGCATAGTTCTAGCAGCCTCAATTAATGTCCTATTCTTCCTTTCAGCTACTTCATTCTGTTATGGAGTTCTAGGATTACTAAATTGTCTCTTAATTCCTTTAGACCTACAGAATTCATCAAAATCAGCATTCTTAAATTCTGTTCCATTATCAGTCCTAATGATTAAAACCTGTTTAGTGAACTGTTTTTCAACTAAAGTGATAAAATCCTTTAGTAATTCACTCGTTTCACTTTTAAGGGCTAAAAAGAAAACCCAACTGAATCTACTATAATCATCAGTTATGACTAGACAAAAGGTCTTATGACTAATGCTTCTGATAGAAACTGGACCAAATAAATCCATATGCAAGAGATGCAAAGGTTTTGTCACAGTGTTTCCAGTCTTGGTCTTACAAGAGGCTCTATGTTGTTTACCTTTTTGACAAGCAGCACATGTGAAATCATTTTGAAAAGATTTGTTAGGTAGACCTCTAACTAAATTTCTTTTTACCAATCTATTAAGATTCTTGAAATTCACATGACCTAACCTTCTATGCCATAAGTTTGACTCATCTAAAGAAGCCTTAGCTAGCAAACATGTAATACCACCTGTTAGAGTAATAGTATGAAGATTAAAGGTGTACATATTTTCTTGCCTGGGTACTTTAAGCAGTATTTGAGATTTCTTGGGCATCTCAAAGTCTTTGGACAATACCAAGTGTCACACCCCACCATGGCGGAATATGGGGCGCGACGTGTGGATATCATCACAACATGGCGTGTCTATAGAGATAACTATATGAAATAAGAAATGTCATAAAATGGTGACACAAAAGTCATGACAATATCTCATCAAATGCAGGTGTCTAGGTAAGTAGGTAACAGTCCTACCTCTTACCCAAGACAAACAAATAACACAAACATATCAAACATATAGGTGCCAACATGCATCACTTATCAAAAAAAAAAACATAAAGGTAAACTAAGAAGGAACGGGGATCTCCTTCTATATGCAATCCTAAGGCATCCAAGTCTAGCCACTTCTATCCTCAAGCTTAACCACATTCTCACCTGAAAGAGACACTAAAACACGTCAACATAAAGTTGGTGAGAGTCATAGGTTTAGACTCCAACGCTAAATCAGTTACAAGCTGTGAATAACAATTATCAACAAAAGAACATATGGACAATGTGTTACAATTATGTATTAACAACTATCAATCAAGACCAATCATACCAAACCAATCCAAGGCTCCTACCTTGCCAAACAACATCATGGTACCTTAGATGATCACACTATGTACCTATCCCAAGGCTACTACCTTGGCAAACCACAAGGCCACTACCTTGTCAAACCACTAGGCCACTACCTTGTCAAACCACAAGGCCACTACCTTGTCAAACCACAATAACTGAGACGGCACGTGTCCCCCGATCCGAATCATATACACTCAAAAATCACATAGCAGTTAATCACATAATGTACACACAAGTCCATCTCAAATCACAAACACATTCACAGCATCAATTTAGAAAATAACTCAACACAATGTCTCTTCCATCCCATCTAGAAGTAAAAAACAATAGTAAATATGGGACTATGAAACTCACCTGATAGCTCCTTCACACGTCCTTGCACTAGCAACAAGCTAACAAACCAAAAACACGAAATCAATAAACGAACCAATCACTAAGATGGATCATTAACCTATGATGGACATCTAACCCATTCTCACATATTTACCTCATTAATAAGCTCTAATTACCCCATTACCCTTCCTTAACAAGTCCTTAACTTGGTTAAGTTTAACAACTAACCCGTTCGTATTTTACCCAAAACAGTCCCAGTTTTTAGGTCTCAAAACTTTAGGTCAAACGCCCACTTAAACCTACCCATGGTTTCTGTAAAAGGAATATTCACACCCTTACATATGTTGGCTAACACCTCCCACTTGATCTAACCTTAAATCTACTGCTAAGGCCCCAATATATATATATCTACTTTCGTCATTACAGATTTCCTGATTTTAAACGTACTAAAAGTTTGTTACCATTAAGGGGTCTTACCCTAAACCAACACCTTAGCTCAAGTGCAGATATTAACTACAATATATAAACCATCTCTCACGTTCGTGAGAAGATCCCAATGCAACCCTAAGTGCCCCAAACAACCCAAAACTTAAAAAGAAAACAGGCTGAATTCAAAACTGTTTTGACCTCCGACTGTTGTAACCTGTGTTTGACCCACTTCCCGACCTCCAATTTAGTTCTCGTTTCTTGCATTGGAAAGCCACTTCAAATATCTTTCCAGGGGTACTTGGATCGTTAAATAATAGTTTATAGAACTCCCGATATGATCAAAACAATTGACTCAAAATCTGCCCAGTTTTTAAAAACGGGTTTTAAACAAATTGAACTAATTAATTAACCCTAATCCCTCTAATTACAAGCCCTAACTTATGTAATCATCATATTATGATTAATACAACATTAATTTACTGTTTTTATATTAAACCCTAACCCTAATCCATCATAAGAATGATTAATTTAAACATAAAAACAATTAAATTGAAAAGGGTTATGAAGATTTACCTTTGATTTATGAAAACCCCAAAATTTTATGAAGAACCCTAATTTTTTATATAACTCACGAATTTCTTTTATTTTCAGGAGAAAAATAATGAATTTGGTTTAGTATATACATTATATAGGGTATGGGTGAATCCTAGTCCAACCCAAAGCCCACTTTCATTTTTTTTTTCCTTTTTTTCCTTTTTTTTCTCTTCTAAACCGACCCAAACACCCCTAATTTCGTTTTTTTCTTTATTTTTTTTTTTTATTGTTAATTAATATCTTATTAATATTACCTTAATTTACCTTAATTTATTTCAGCTCCTAAAACTCCCAAAACCTCAAAACCGTAAAACTAGTCAAATTTACGCGTTTTACCGTAAAAGACGTAAAATATACACTTTTATAAAAAATCTCAAATTTTGAAATAAACTTTATAATTAAGTCATAAATGACCTAAAACCATCCCGAAAAATATTCATTTGACTAATTACCTTATCCGAGACCTCTAAATGCTAAACCGTAAATCCTAAAAAAAAATACACTATTACTATAATACTTATACGTATACGTAACCACCAAAATATCACCATTTCATTTCATAGTCACTAATTGTGATCTCATGAACATGAATTAACCGTTCCTCGATTTACTTATGAGTACTCTATACTCATAAACGATAATCACACCAACCTCGTTCACACAAAATAAACACGTAAGCACAAAAATCAAGTAGTCACACATAAAATAACCTAAAAGTAAGACCAAATGACGAACCTCAAAACCACGGTTGTCACATCACTCCCTCCTAATAGAAATCTCGTCCCGAGATTTACTCCTTAGGATCAACACACAGACAACAAATCACACGAGGATACTTGTTCTAAATGAACTCCTCTCATTTCCACGTGAACTTCAGTTCAAGTTTCAAGATCCCACATGTAGAAACCAAAATTAAACCCATTGCCAAACTCTTGACCTCACAGTCAATAAATCTCACAAATGACTCTTCGATAAAACAAAGACTCTTATTAGCACAAAACCCAAATAACCGGACATGCAAATATGCATCCTCAAACAACATTTACCAATCCCAATACATGAAATGTATCATGTATACAACTCATTTCCCCCAGGTAATTCTATGCTCATAAGCTAATGGTCTGATCTTCCCAAAGATCATAAATGGACCTACAAAACTCTACATCAACTCTTCTATTTTACCAAAACATACCACCCGTTACTATGGGTGAAACTCCATACATAACTTTGTCACTAAATCTAGTGGTTTCCTCCTTTTCTACATTGCATCCCTTGTTGCTCTCATTCTGTCCACAAACACCATTACCACATTAGTAGCCTCTTTTACCAATTCTAGTCCACAATGAGGACAACTCACCCTATCCTTTCATATCGTGCCTCAAATGGCATTTATCGACTTCTAGTACGATAACTATCATTATATGAAAACTCAGCCATCGCTAACGAGTTTCCGAACTACCTCTAAATCAATCACCCATGTCCAATTACGTTCATCAACTCCCTTCAGTCCGTATCCCAAACTACTTTAAATTCCAATTTCCTTACAAAGAGACCTATGACGGTCTTTCACATATCCATTAATTCTTCCAACTTCCCAACTACGTGACTTCTCATTCCTCTTGAAATAGGTGATGAATTAGTCGGTCTATCGACTATCACCCAACTCTCATCGTACTTAATCCCCCACCGCATTATGTATCCCTTCCACCAACTTCGTCCTTACATCGCCCTTTCTAAACTACTCTTATCCATGTAGGAAGTATAGTCTACGTCCCTTTCCTCCTTACGATTGTCCAAGCCACGCAACATAAATGTTGACGCGTTCACTGCTTTAGACAACTCAACTCGTGCAACCCACATCCTTCATCCAAACCACTCTAATACATCATCCCTATAGTTCAAGTTCGTCTCAGCTTCACCTCATCCTTCTTATTCCATGTCTCATCGACCATGCTTGCCTTTCCCAGATGGTACTTGGCCTTGTAATTTTCTTTCATCAATTAACTCCACCCATCACCTTTGCCAAATGTTCAATCAAGATGATTGAATATGTGTTGGATACGTTCATGATCCGTATAGATCATTCTCCACGTCTCGTACACCAAATGCCTCTAGCATTCTAGGCAGATATAACAATCCAGCCCCACTAACTAAGTCCATCTAGTTCATCCAAATCTTCAGTTCCTGCAACGTATAAGCGATCGCCTTTCTTTGTCGTCCTCGTACGCGTCTAAATCCTTGCTTCACGTATCGTCATGCTTCGCGAATTCATCCGGTCCTTCCGATAATGCCAAGATCGGCTCATAATCCAATCCACCTCTTCAGCCTCCAAAACGCTTCCTCATCCTTCTTCACTTTGCCCCTTGCTGGTTCCATGATACGCCATCATCTCTAACTACTCATCATGGTAAACTTAATACTAAAAACTCACACTCGAAAATCTCACGTATAACTCCACTCCAAAACCAACACATAATTCGCCTCACTCTCCTTCTCAGATTTGAGTAGTTCAAGATGTCGTCGACGCTCCTGATGACAACTCGTTTATACACGTTCATGCACACTTGGTTCATTGACACCATGAAAACCTCTAGTGCTTTGGTGAAGCCAAATACATAAACGTAAACCCAAAGCGTTCATACAACATCCTTAGGAGTTTCAACTATGTCCTCCTTGCACCCTCTCTTAGCGGAAATACGAATAAATTCCTACCTCGTTCTACTTGCAAAATTCTACACACATCATAAAAGACCGGTACTTCCTCTCATCAGACCACTCAACCTCTTTCCACATCCAATCTAGTACTAAGCAACTCAACTTTTATCCGGCATTCCTTGCAATCTCTAACAGCTCTTGTTTTTAAATCACTCCATCAACGATTTGCCTTAGAAGGGCACTAACTACAACTCCTCTTACTTCTCCTACTTGCTCTATTTATGGTTCTACCTCACAGTAATAGGCAAACCTACTAAATTTCAGGAAATTTTTGGAAAACTTACATGCCCTACGAACAATCATAAATACCTTTGAGGTATTATATCCCCTTCCAACACTCTCTATGGCGCGTTACTTGTGCTAGTATCCCACAAATCTCTATTCATCTCCTTAGTACTCCTAAGAGACCTCATGACCACACTAGTTCGTCTACGAACTTCTTTCCTCCCCACTAAGGGTATTCCGACCGTTCTCTCATGGTCACCTACTTAAGCGTGTAGGCGCGACCAAGTCTTTCATATGACTACCTCAACGCTCCCGAACAATACGAAACCAAAATTACATCCTGAATCCAGCAGATACAATCAACGAATCAAACCAACGGATAACTAACGACATTTCACGTGCACCAGTTAAAACAAGTCAAAAACCATGAGACTCAAAAGAAAACTCAAACCCAAAACGTGTATCAATTCAAAATGACCCATCACAACGAAAAATAATCCAAGAAACACCCAATGGCAACCAAACGTATTACGCCCCGCAACATATTATTTAAACCGTGCAAAAGACCGACCTTTCCAAAAGAATATACTCTTATTTATTATTATTATTATTTTTTTACCTCCCCACATCTATGTGACTCAAACCATCTACAAACAACCTTCTAGGAGATCTCAAAACTCAACCCAAGAACTAGGTATCCCGTGCACCCCAAATAAAAATAAACTACTATTCAAAACTCAACCTTGAACCCGACACTTGTACAACAATTCCGACCGGTCCACTGACCTCCCATGACTATACTTTCTGAATATTTGAAAAGTACGTTCCGAGTACATAATTTTAGGCTTTTGAATCACCCAAAAAGCTTTAAAAACGAACAAGTTATGACCAAAACAATTTTATGCTAGTTGTTTTAAAAAACTAAAGAATAGACTTAGTGATCAATGCAATCCTTTTCAATGAAAGATATAATTGTATGTGAAATATTCATAAACTCCTTTTAACCTTGTATTAATAACTATAAATGACATGAATCGGTTAAATCCAATTATATAAACTATGTAAGTAGAAAGAAATTTTACTTCGCTTTATTTTAAAGAAAGTCTTTTAGAATTTGAAATAAATAAGTGTTGATAAAAAAAAAACTTATGTTACATCTTGTTTCAAACATGACTCCAACACCTTACCCTTATTTTACCGAATACAACCAACTATCTAACTCTATAGTAGATTTCCAAGTCCCCCCTTTTTCCATATACCAACCAAAAGAAATGTAAGACTCATTTCATTATCTCAAAAGAAATCCCAGGTTATTTCAATAGACTTAAAACCAAGAACACCGTTTTAAAACGTACACGTGAAATACGAAACTCAAAGAATACGCTACAAGACACAGTTCAAAAGATTCAAAACGTCGTTGAAACTCCACCAAACTCCAGCACCATAAAACAAGAACAAACACAAGGTACGTTCAAGTTATAATAACTAGTGAACGACCATATACCATAACTTAACACATAGTAGTATATATACATCCGCATATGTATACCTATTGAATCCCCCAAACATACTCGTTATCATACACGTAAGTCAATCAATCGCTTTATACGCTCGTTTTTTTCCATACGAGTAATAACCATCTCACCGTGCCACAACAAGGCATAAAGCCCACCTCCAAAACCAAACCATATCGTATGACCCCAAAATCACACAACACAACTATAACCCAAAACATATAACACAAAAAGAACAATAGCCATATCGTAGGCAGCCGTTACATAAACCCATATATTATGCGTATACCCAATATCTACATCTCACCATATACAAGCATGTACTAATCCTCTTTCATGCAATCATACTTGAGAACCCATTGAAGTTGTGGTACTTGTATAACTATGTTGGCCACCATACTTATACAATTACCCTTTCCCCAATGCACTCCCTCCTATGATGACACTTATAAGAATCAATACAACATATAACACATAAATCTATCTACTCACATAAGCTCATAACCACATAACCAATAAGGTCCAAAACTCCATCTATAAAATAACATAATAAAACTCTTGGAATACAGCAATCCATAGTCTAGCTAAAACAGCCTAGACTAAATCCAAAACGAAAACATAATCAGTTATAAGTCATGTCGCCCATAAGAGTGGAAATAACATAAGGTCCTTCATATTCACCTACTCCTAATAACTCGAACCACCACATGATTCTTAGGGAACATGACTTAAACATCAAAAGAAAATAATACCCCTCAAGTACATAAAATAACCCAACAAAAGATAGAAACTACTATGTACCAAATTATGTACTATAATGTACATTATAAGTAAAATACGACAATGACTAGCGTGGGCGATTATGGTTAAACCCGCACTACTCACAACTCGAAAAGAAAGTAACATGTGGCTAAGTATGAACTTACTATGGTTCAATTCATACCAGTCAAAACATCACAATAAATAACATTCAAACACATCAATTATAATAAAATGCACACATACTCCTATGACGCCTATATGCAGGGACCCTTAAGCTATAGACTAGGCTACGCGACTAGGCAACCTAATTCTCTATAACCATTGTCTTTGATACCATTCTGTCACACCCCACCATGGCGGAATATGGGGCGCGACGTGTGGATATCATCACAACATGGCGTGTCTATAGAGATAACTATATGAAATAAGAAATGTCATAAAATGGTGACACAAAAGTCATGACAATATCTCATCAAATGCAGGTGTCTAGGTAAGTAGGTAACAGTCCTACCTCTTACCCAAGACAAACAAATAACACAAACATATCAAACATAGGTGCCAACATGCATCACTTATAAAAAAAAACATAAAGGTAAACTAAGAAGGAACGGGGATCTCCTTCTATATGCAATCCTAAGGCATCCAAGTCTAGCCACTTCTATCCTCAAGCTTAACCACATTCTCACCTGAAAGAGACACTAAAACACGTCAACATAAAGTTGGTGAGAGTCATAGGTTTAGACTCCAACGCTAAATCAGTTACAAGCTGTGAATAACAATTATCAACAAAAGAACATATGGACAATGTGTTACAATTATGTATTAACAACTATCAATCAAGACCAATCATACCAAACCAATCCAAGGCTCCTACCTTGCCAAACAACATCATGGTACCTTAGATGATCACACTATGTACCTATCCCAAGGCTACTACCTTGGCAAACCACAAGGCCACTACCTTGTCAAACCACTAGGCCACTACCTTGTCAAACCACAAGGCCACTACCTTGTCAAACCACAAGGCCACTACCTTGTCAAACCACAATAACTGAGACGGCACGTGTCCCCCGATCCAAATCATATACACTCAAAAATCACATAGCAGTTAATCACATAATGTACACACAAGTCCATCTCAAATCACAAACACATTCACAGCATCAATTTAGAAAATAACTCAACACAATGTCTCTTCCATCCCATCTAGAAGTCAAAAACAATAGTAAATATGGGACTATGAAACTCACCTGATAGCTCCTTCACACGTCCTTGCACTAGCAACAAGCTAACAAACCAAAAACACGAAATCAATAAACGAACCAATCACTAAGATGGATCATTAACCTATGATGGACATCT
This sequence comes from Glebionis coronaria, assembly GCA_025667525.1. Taxonomy (NCBI): domain Eukaryota; kingdom Viridiplantae; phylum Streptophyta; class Magnoliopsida; order Asterales; family Asteraceae; genus Glebionis; species Glebionis coronaria. The sequence goes on along the minus strand of CM046874.1, from coordinate 692,115,534 downwards.
AACCCATTCTCACATATTTACCTCATTAATAAGCTCTAATTACCCCATTACCCTTCCTTAACAAGTCCTTAACTTGGTTAAGTTTAACAACTAACCCGTTCGTATTTTACCCAAAACAGTCCCAGTTTTTAGGTCTCAAAACTTTAGGTCAAACGCCCACTTAAACCTACCCATGGTTTCTGTAAAAGGAATATTCACACCCTTACATATGTTGGCTAACAACTCCCACTTGACCTAACCTTAAAGCTACTGTTAAGGCCCCAATATATATATATCTACTTTCGTCATTACAGATTTCCTGATTTTAAACGTACTAAAAGTTTGTTACCATTAAGGGGTCTTACCCTAAACCACCACCTTAGCCCAAGTGCAGATATTAACTACAATATATAAACCATCTCTCACGTTCGTGAGAAGATCCCAATGCAACCCTAAGTGCCCCAAACAACCCAAAACTTAAAAAGAAAACAGGCTGAATTCAAAACTGTTTTGACCTCCGACTGTTGTAACCTGTGTTTGACCCACTTCCCGACCTCCAATTTAGTTCTCGTTTCTTGCATTGGAAAGCCACTTCAAATATCTTTCCAGGGGTACTTGGATCGTTAAATAATAGTTTATAGAACTCCCGATATGATCAAAACAATTGACTCAAAATCTGCCCAGTTTTTAAAAACGGGTTTTAAACAAATTGAACTAATTAATTAACCCTAATCCCTCTAATTACAAAGCCTTACTTATGTAATCATCATATTATGATTAATACAACATTAATTTACTATTTTTATATTAAACCCTAACCCTAATCCATCATAAGAATGATTAATTTAAACATAAAAACAATTAAATTGAAAAGGGTTATGAAGATTTACCTTTGATTTATGAAAACCCCAAAATTTTATGAAGAACCCTAATTTTTTATATAACTCACGAATTTCTTTTATTTTCAGGAGAAAAATAATGAATTTGGTTTAGTATATACATTATATAGGGTATGGGTGAATCCTAGTCCAACCCAAAGCCCACTTTCCTTTTTTTTTCCTTTTTTTCCTTTTTTTTCTCTTCTAAACCGACCCAAACACCCCTAATTTCGTTTTTTTCTTTATTTTTTTTCTTTTTATTGTTAATTAATATCTTATTAATATTACCTTAATTTACCTTAATTTATTTCAGCTCCTAAAACTCCCAAAACCTCAAAACCGTAAAACTAGTCAAATTTACGCGTTTTACCATAATAGACGTAAAATATACACTTTTATAAAAAATCTCAAATTTTGAAATAAACTTTATAATTAAGTCATAAATGACCTAAAACCATCCCGAAAAATATTCATTTGACTAATTACCTTATCCGAGACCTCTAAATGCTAAACCGTAAATCCTAAAAAAAAATACACTATTACTATAATACTTATACGTATACGTAACCACCAAAATATCACCATTTCATTTCATAGTCACTAATTGTGATCTCATGAACATGAATTAACCGTTCCTCGATTTACTTATGAGTACTCTATACTCATAAACGATAATCACACCAACCTCGTTCACACAAAATAAACACGTAAGCACAAAAATCAAGTAGTCACACATAAAATAACCTAAAAGTAAGACCAAATGACGAACCTCAAAACCACGGTTGTCACACCAAGCAATCTTTGTCTGTGAATAACACCTTATTCTTCTTATCACACATTTGTGATACAGAAAAGAGATTGAACCCATTCAATTCTTTTATAAAGAAAACATCTTCAAATTCCAACTTTCCGGTGTTGATTTTCCCTTTGCCAGTGATTCTACCTTTGCAACCCCCAAAGGCTACTGGACCTCCTCTGAATTCTTCAAATTCAGCAAGAAAATCTTTGTTCCCTGTCATGTGTCTTGAGCATCCACTATCTACAATTCCTTTATCTTTTAATTCATCAATGAGACGCCCCTGCACACAAATAAAACTCATTAGTTTTTAACAGGGACCCAAGCCACATTTGGCTCAGATCTTATGGGACCTACACATTTAAGAGTTTGTAATGAAGCATTTCCAGTAATGCTACTTTTACTCTTATACTTCATGGTTTCATTTATGTAGTCAAATTCATAGGGTGACTCTATGTGCTTTGACTTCTTTGACTTAAGTACTGCTTTAGCGGTACTTGCTTTAACACATGTTATATTTCTTTTAGGAACCCACATTTGTACTGGTTTGTTCTTGTCCTTGCTTCTAGGTGTTTTAACTTTTTCAAAAACTTTCTTAGAAGTCTTGTAGAACATTGGTTTTACAGACTTGAAACCAACAGTACTTGAGTTTGTTCTAGCAGTTGTAACACCCCATTTTGATAAATGGCATGTCACGCGTAATTATGGCGTGTCATCAAAGTATGCAAGGTAATATGTAGCAAAACATACATGACCATAGGGAAAACCGGAATCAAACATCGGTTCCCAAACATAAGCCCAAAACATAAACAAAGTAAATGAACTGAATGAAAGACTAAACAAGCATAAATATATGAAGGAAACAGGAGAAGAAGTCTATGGCAGCTTCCATCCTATGCATGTCCTCCAAATGTTCGAGTCTTGGGTACCTGCCGTTTTGGGACATGGAAAGGAAAGTAACAGCTGAGCAAAACGCTCAGTGCACGGATATACAATATAGCATGAAATAGGATAAGCATGTAACATATAACAGCAGAAGACTAAGTTCTGAGTAGACTGGTTAAGTATTGAGAAAACTGGTTTTATAGTTTGAAAAACCTTATGTTTATCTTATGAAAACTGTTTTAACATACATATACCATAGCCCATATAGGTCATGAAAAGGTCACGTGCATGAATACTTGGAGGGGTGACCTCATCATGCTGATTAGAGGGGATGCCTCTAATTAATATACTGGTCTGGGTAGGAGGGATCAACTCCTTGTGAAGGATGCAAGGCACACACCACATTCACCATGAAATACTGAATAAAACATGTAACTAGGATGCTCCCATACGCCCCACATGATATAATAATATGGCCAAAACTGAAAGGGACGCCACGAGCAATCACTTCGCCGTGGGGAAGTCATAACATTGGTGCCTCCAATGTTATGGTTATGGTACCTCCATAACTAGGTGAAACTGGTCATGCTTGTATATGGCTATAGATTATGCTAATTAAACATAAGCAGTTCAAAACAATAAAACAAATACTGGGGAAAAACAGTTGGCTGCATACGGGGAAATCCTAATAAGGAAAGAATGTCCATACTGAAAGGACGGGAATCCGTACCTCAAGTCCAGTGAATGAACGGAAGAAAGACTCCTACTTCTGGATCACTAACGCTACATGAATACACACGTGTATAAGTATCGAAACACTGATTACGTACTGGGTTTTATGTCTTATCTTAGCTTACTTTATATGTTTTAAGTCATGGTTTACTGTTTAAAGCCTTAAACTGTGTTTATCTTGTATTCTGATTAATCTGATTAAGTATTACTGGTATTTCATGTATTATTATACTTACTGTGTAATAATAAGTAACTTTCCAAAAATAGCAGGTTTCCAAAAATAGTAAGTTTCCAGAAATAGAAAGTTTCCAAAAATAGAGAGTTTCCAAAAATAGAAAGTTTCCAAAAATAGAAAGTTACCAAAAGTAGAAAGTTTCCAAAAATAGAATTCACTGCTTAAAATAGATTAGTTTCTAAAAATAGAAAGTTTCCAAAAATAGATCAGCTGCCTTAATTAAATAAGTTTCCATATAGAGCAGGTTTCCATGATTAGATTAGTTGCCTTATTTAATTAAGTTTCTATAAATAGAAGTTTCCATAATTAGAATTAAGCTGGTTGCATAAGCTAAAATATAAGTCTAAGTGTTTATAAGCTTATTTCTTAAGTCATATGATATAGTGTATAGTTTAATTATTATTTCATGCATTTTAATTAAACTATAGGTTAAGCATTTTAATTAAAGTATAATATGTTTTAATTAAAATGGAATAAAATACTTAGGTTAAAATTTGTATTATTATGTATTAATAACATAACCTAAGTCATGTCTAAATTAATTAATTATAGGCATGTTTTAAATATTTAATTAATTATAACTTATAACATAAAATACTTAGGTTAAATTAATATCATGCTAAATTAATAATTAAATTAACCTAAGTCATGGTTTAATTAATATCTCATGTTATTAATTAATTTATATCCTAAGTTCATAATTCATAGTATTAACATGTAGCATAAATCATGATTTAACCAACGAACCGTGAACCGGGCATGAAATCGACACCGTACCCCGAACCAAATCGGGGTTCCCCTTGGTTCCTTGCTGCCGTGGGACCCACACCACCAAACCGGGACCATATGGTCTCGGTGGTGGCTTAATGACCAAGCCGTGACCCCCTAGGGCACGGGCTAGGCGACGGCCAAACTAAAACACCCATAAACACCCTTTTTAATTTACCCCTTAATCGAATACATGTTTATTTTATGTTTTTAATTAGGTTTTAAAAACATCATGTTCTTAATTAATTTTACTAAATCAAATCAAAAGAAAAGATTAAACAGAAAGGTTAAAAAGTTATACCGAAAGTGTGGATCAATAGAGGATGAACAAACACGATTTCTAGCAATGATTTTATTATCCAAGATCATCAAACACCCTCCTATGGTGTCTTGAAGGTGGCGGCACACAAGAACAAGGGAGGAGGAGGAAGAACAAAATTAAGGTTTTAGTTGTTTTTAATGAAATGTGATAAATGAAAGACTTTTTCCCCTTAACCCCCTTGTTTAGTAAACATGATGGGCTAGGCCCATTTCTCTTCCTTAATTCGTGGATATGGGGCCCACAAGGGGTAGCCCAAATGTTTTCCGTGTCTAAAATATTATAGCGTGCTCTCGTGTTCGTGTTTTACGTGTTTTAATTTGTTACGTGTTTATTCGTGTTTATTGGTGTTCATGTTTAGTGTGTTCTCGTTAAATATTTACCGTACCTTAACGTATTTATTTATGCTCGTAATTATATTATATGTATTTACGTCATTATTTTAGTTCGTGTTTTAATGGTGATCATGATTTAATTATGTTCCCGTGAAATACTTATTAACTGCTTATCATGAGTTCGTACGTAAACGATACTTATCATGTTATACACGTATGTACTTACTTGATTAATAGCACATGAATGTGATCAATACTGAATAAGGTAAGTTTTAATCTAGGACGTACGATCTTAAGGGCACTATTCATGGTAAAAGCATGCGGGTTTTACAGCAGTACTTGTAGGTTTAGACTTGTCGATACTTGGTTTACCAGAATTTAAGGATACTATCCCTTGCTTCATAAGTACTGCCCTAGGAACAAAACCTTTGGTAGGAATGTAGGATTATTTTTAACCTGTTTAACTACCCTCGTGTGATCAAACATAGGTTTGTCATCTTTAAGTTTATGTTTCCTATAAACCTGTGCATTTTTCCAATTACTGTTTTTCATGACCCTTTGTGTAGCCTTTTGTTTCACAATTTTATCTTCATGTAGTGTACAGTCTTTGATAAAATGATTTAGACTACCACAAACATAACATCCTTTTCTTCTTAAAGAAGACCCAAAATGTTGTTTTGACTTTACTTTTTCAAAACCAAGCCCACCCCTTTTGGTTTTAGTATGTTGTTCATTGTTTTTCAATATCTTGCTAGGAGTTTTTACCCGCTTGGGAGCAGAACTAGACTTAGATTCCTCATAAACAAAGTTGTTCATTAAAGGTGGATAAACAATATTCTTGGTCACGTCAGTATTTTCTTGAGACACAGTACTAGAGTTAAAGACATTATTAATCTTAGGTTCTTCTGACTCTATACTAGTATCATTACAAGAGGGCATGAAAATTCCTGATACTGGTGGAGGAACTGCCTTCATTCCTTCAGCATATCTATTATTTTCAGGTGTATCATCTACCTCACTAGAACTATCAAAAATCCCTTTTGATAAGTCTTTGTTAGTTAAGGTTATCCCAGGTTGATCCTCAATATATCCTAGGCCTGTTTTATCATAATACCCCATTTGTGAATTAATCAATTTTCCCAATCCCTTAGAGGATTGTTTCCAATGACAATCACTTTCCTCTCATTACAAAGACTGGTTTTTAAAGCTTCATTTTCTGAATTTATTTTTAAAAGTTGTCTTTCAAAAGCTTTTATTTCCACATCTTTTTCCCTCATTTGAAGAGTCAAAATCCTTATTTTCTCTTCATAGTTTTGTTGAGCCTTTTTGTATAAAACTATATTTTCTTCTAATTTAACAACACCCTGTTTGAAAGCCTCTGCTTCTACAGCGCATGTGTTAACCTTTTGATACTGTTCCTCTAGTTCTACTTTTAGACTATTAAATTTAAGAATACAATCTTTAGAACAAGGATGTACCTCAGTATCTTCATGTGAGAGAGCCATTAATCCAAGCTCTTCTTCTTCTTCTGCCCAATTCACCACTCCATCTACAGTAACCAATGCTTTGGTTCCTTTAGGACTCTTGTTGTTTCCTTTTGGAAAGCTTTCAGTTATTCTTGGACTGGTTCTATAGTTGTTCTTAGACTTCAGATTGCTAGTTTCAGCTTTATCTCTATTGCATTCTCTTGCATTCTCTTGCAAAGTGTCCATTCCTTCCACAATTATAGCATTCAACTTTAGACTTGTCATATCCTAATGGCTCATTAGGATCAACAGTCATTTTCTTCCAATCTTCTTGAAGAACCTATTAGATCTTACTAACACCATAGCAGCTTGCCATTTAAGATCCATCTCTTCAACATCAGCATAATCCATTTGGAACAAGTCATTGAGAGTTAATCTTGGCCTGTTGTCTTGTCCAACAAAGAATGAGAAGGCATCATTGTCACTAAACATTGGTGGAGACCTTCCATGTGGATTTTGAGAGATCATTGGATTGCTTTCAATACTTTGTGGGTAAGTATTGCTTGTAAGTCCTCCAGCGGTATTTGTGAAGTATGTACCGCTGCTAGATCCACTAGCGGTATATTTAAAGTAAGTACCTCTGTTCCCATCTGACACAAAAGCCAAATTAGACTTTGAAGCAGTTGTTGTCTTTACTTCAGTGCCTTTCACATCCATCTCATATGCTCTAAGATTGTTGTAGAGATGATCAAACGAAATTGTTTCCAAATCATCTCTTGTGATGAAGTGCATAGCCATTGCTTTCCACTCTGGTGGAACACTTCTTAAGAATTTTAGATTAGCTTCTTCATTAGGAATTACTTGTCCATAAACTGCTAACTGAATAAGCAACTTGCTGAACCTTCCATATCCATCATGTATTCCCTCATATACTGGTAATTGAGAAGTTATCAAATTCTTTTTAAGAACAATCTTCTTAATTTTCTTAGATTTGTCATTGCCTCCAAATCTAAGTTTTATAGCATCCCACATAGCTTTGGCATCTTTATAATGATGAAAGCTTGGTAGAATGTCCCCAGAAAGAGCCATAGCCAAAGCAGTTCTGGCTTTTCTTTATCTTATCTCTGCTTGTATCTGCTCAGCAGTTACAGCAGGTAGAGCATAGCATGTACGGTTTGGCAACTAGTGTAGCTTATTTGGTTTGTTCCCATTCTTGATAACTTGCCACACAGTATGATCTGTGTGATTCAAGTAATGTTCCATCTGCATAGCCCATGTCTCATAATTGTCACCTTTGAGAACTGGAAGTTTAACAGCAGATAGAGTATGAGAAGGTGTTGGTGTAGAGGTAGCTACAGCATTCACGACTTGAGCACCTTGTGCTGGTGCAGGATGCACAACTTGTGGTTGTCCCTGTGGAATAGGATCAGGAATCTGAGCATCATCCAAGGTAGCATTATCACCATCTGGTTGAGACATTGAGATTTGGTATGTGTGGAGTGTATGGGGTCGTGTTCTTCTTTTTCAGAGTTTCTCAACAAGCTCTAATACCACTTGTTGATCCCTTTGGTTGGATCTATATTTTGTTAAGAATTAGTATAATAGTTTGTAATCAAACTAAAACACTTTGAGCACTCTTACTAATACTAAATAAGTTATGCGGAATCTAACTTATTAAGCACAGAAGAACAAAATTACTTTTAACTATTCGATTCTCTTATTAATCGACTTGTATGAGGTACATGAAAGACATTGTACCTATGTTCCTTTTATAGAGTAAGGAACCCTAGAATCCTTAGAATATTCTATAAAGATAACTATATCACAGACGATATATTATCAATATTCTAACTATTTAGGTATATCACATAAGATATACTCTAACTATAACTATGACATATCTTATACAAAGATATATTCGTCCTAATCATCATAGCAGTACTTACTTTATAAGTAGCAGTACTTACTATGTACCGCGTTAACACTAACGGTACTTACATAACACTAACAGTACTTGGAATATACTAACGATACTTGACACTTAACAAATAATTCCCAACAGTTCCCAACAAAAGGAACAAGATTACCCCTTATGAACTATGGACTAAAAGGAAACCAAACCTGAACTACCTCAAGGTTTGGGGATGTAGGGCAGTTGTAAGACCCCCTGATCCAAAGGTGAAAACCTTGGGTGAAAGAGGCATTGAATGCATCTTTGTTGGATATGTTATCAGTTTCTATAAACTCAATCATTGAATCAAGGGATGCTAACTTTGATGAGGATAGATTCTCATCAATCCCTAGACCAAGTCTGAGGACTTCTATTAGAGCTGAGGACATTGGTGCTTCAGTAGAACCTGAAAGGGTCACAGATGAGGTTGTGGTTCAGCAACCTGATCCTGAGCTTAGAAGAAGCACAATGCATAGGGCTCCAAAGAACTTTGGGCCTGAATTTCAGTTATATTTAATTGAAGGTACAAGGGATGAGGTCTCAGACCAATGCTCCTATTGTTTTAATGTTGAGGATGATCCCAAAACATTTGCTGAAGTAATGAAGTCCCAAGATGTTGCTTTCTGAAAAAAGCAATAAATGATGAGATGGATTCCATCATGGACAACAACACTTGGGTGTTGGTTGATCTACCTCCAGAATGCAATCCACTTGGTAACAAATGGATTTTCAAAAGGAAAATGAAGGTAGACGGAACTGTTGAAAAGTTCAAAGGCAAGGCTAGTCATTCAAGGCTTTAAACGAACGTCTGGGATAGACTATTTTGATACTTAATCTCCAGTAGCACGTATCAGTACCATAAGAATGCTGATTGATCTAGCAAGTATTCACAATCTGATTATTCATCAGATGGATGTGAAGACGGCATTTTTGAATGGTGATTTGGATGAGGAGGTTTATATGAACCAACCTCAAGGCTTCATCATGCCTGGTAATGAGCACAAGGTGTGTAAACTGATTAAGTCCTTGTATGGACTGAAGCAGGTACCTAAGCAATGGCATCAAAAATTTGATGAAGTAGTTTTGTCTAATGGTTATTCACTTAACCAAGCTGACAAATGTGTATATAGCAAATTTGATGAATCTGGTAAAGGAGTCATCATTTGTCTATATGTTGATGACATGCTAATCTTTGGTACTGACCAAGTTCAGGTCAACCTGACAAAAGATTTTGTCATCAAAGTTCTCCATGAAAGATATGGGGGAGGCTGATGTTATCCTTGACATAATGATCAAACATGAAAGTGATGGTATTGTAATTTCTCACTCTCATTATATTGAGAAGGTACTGAAGAAATTCAATCATTTTGATTGTACTCTAGTGAGTACACCAATGGATACAAGTGAGAAACTGATGCCTAATAATGGTCAGGCTGTCTCCCAGCTTGAGTATTCTAGGGTGATTGGTTGCTTGATGTATGCCATGACTAGTACTAGGCCTGACATTGCATTTGCTGTGGGTAAATTGAGTAGGTACACTAGTAATCCTAGTACTCAGCATTGGCAAGCAATTCAGAGAGTACTGAAGTATTTGAAAGGAACAATGGATTATTGTTTGTCTTATACTGGATATCCTTCAGTGTTGGAAGGTTACACTGATGCAAGTTGGATCAGCAATACTGAGGATAATTCATCCACCAGTGACTGGGTAATCCTACTTGGTGGTGGTGCAATTTCTTGGGTATCCAAGAAGCAAACTTACATTACTGGTTCTACCATGGAATCTGAGTTTGTGGCTCTAAGAGCTGCTGGCAAAGAAGCTGAATGGTTGAGAAACTTGCTTCTTGAGATTCCATTGTGGGTCAAACCTATGGCACCCATTTCTACCAGTTGTGATAGTGCTGCTACATTGGCTAAGGCATATAGCCAAATGTACAATGGTAAGTCGAGACACTTAGGTGTTAGACATAGCATGATTCGTGAGTTAATCATGAATGGGGTGATTTCAATAGAGTTTGTAAGGTCTCAACAAAATTTAGCTGATCACTTGACGAAGGGATTGGCTAGTGACTTAGTCATAAAGTCTACTGAAGAGATGGGTTTTAAAGTCCACTCTAGTCACTGAATGCTAGGACACCTAACTCCCTCCTAAGGAAACTTGAGAGCTAAGTTCAATGTGGAAAGCTGAACATTCAGGGGACTGAAGCACATGTATATCATCCCAAGGATGTGCTTGTACCTGCTGAAGGAGGATGAAGTTATAAACTTCTCAATGGTTAAAGTCTTTGTAAAAGTGCTGAAGCAGGAGCATGATCTAAAGAGGAACTACCTATGTAAATGTTGAGGTTTCGCCGCCTCAGGGAGCATGGACTTGGCTCTTACAACATTTATTAATTTGGATATGGACACATGGCTAGTAGTGTCAGGAGTTGTTATGTATTTGAAAACTTATGTGTATTTTATCTTCAGATATTCAAAGTGGTTGAAGGGTTCAATTCTTAAAACACACTGACTCCCGAATGTTTGAAGTAATGTACTAAGATGGAAATTCAATCCTTAGGATATTTTTATTTATGCACTGGTTTTGTTAATGTTAATTTTCATGCAAAAGGATTTGTACTATATTGGGGAGGATTGTTGGAGATATAGTTCAATTGTGGGTTCAGTTCATACTGGTGAATGGGTAAGGAGGTAAGGAGTATACACCCATAAGTCCCTGAACACCCAGACTCTTATAGTGGGTTACATGTTGTTCAGCATTGCTGATGATCTTCAGTGAGTTAACTCTTCAGTGAGTTGAACTCTGGACTGAAAGTATTCGTCAGGGAGTAACACCACTGAAGACATGTCTTCAGTGTTTACACTTTAGCAAGTCTTATTCAGTAATGAAGGTTTCAGCGGGAACACTCTTCAGTGTTTGCTGATGCTTCAGTGGGACTGAAGAATAGACAAATGCTGGAGCTGAACATGGATGCTTGTAACGGTCTTTGACCAATTCAAGTGCTTTAAAGACCACGTTTGATTGGTCTTGTAACCACTATGACCTGGTATTATGGAGCATATTAAGAGGAGTTAATGGGCCGTTAAATTCTCTTAATACAATTGACTAGGGTTTGACTACTACACCTATAAATAGGTGATCATAACTTGCATGAAAAATATACAGAAACAAGAAACACATAGCAACAAAAAGGTTAGAGATTTGTGCCTAAATCACTAACTGCATTTGGTCTTATCCCAAGTAGGTATTCGTGATACTCAGGCATTATGGTCGAATAATTTACTTTGGAATGTGATTACACGATTCCAAGTGATATCCGGTAACCATTTTTTTGGTACGTAGCTAGGATTGATTATCTATACCCTGGTTGGGACGAAGTAAACACCAACAGTTATGAGGTGACCCGTGGTTTGTATTTAGTAAGAAGATATGTTTAACTAAATAAAAGATATATTTGAATTATTTAAAAGGTATGAATAAGTACAAATCTTGAAGATCACGATGGATAACTTGGTTCACTAATTAGGCATTTCAGCTATAAAAGAAACATTAATAGCATTCAAACAGGAAATAGACCCTAATCTCATATCATACTCTAAAAATATATATATTTACTCTCACGCTAGAGTAATAGGGCACCTCCCCACGCTAAGACTAACGGCATATCTTCCATTGTGCAGGATCTCTAACAAATTTATTTGGTTCAAAATTCTTGCATTTCACACTTTAATAGCTACTTATTTGGGCCATTTAGGGCTCAACCAGACTTTTGCATCAACATCAGTCTAAGAAAACTTTAGCATGGTTTACTCGTTCATAAAGATCAAAAATAAAATTGTGGCATACATGATTTATTGTAATAGTATTTATGTATGAGTGTGGTGTGTGATACTGAAGCGACATATGAATAAATAATATTGGTACATAGATTGTTACACAATGGGTGTAAAACCCGAAAATCTAAAAATTTGAATTTCTCATTTTATTTTATGAACTTTGAAATAACCTAAGTTATAATAAAAGAATTTTGAAATAAAAACTTGAGGTTATAATTTTTGGAAACAATGAAAGTAATATTATGAGGTAAAAAAAACTTGCTATAAATAGAAATCTAGAATTAGTGTGTATTTTTAAAAAAAGATATATTTTTGAAAGTATATGTTAATTTAGGAATGAAGTGTAAGAATAAACAAGGGGAAATAAAGAAAATATTTGACTTTATCTAAAATGTGTTATATTTAGTAAATGGTAACATGTTTTTGGTATTAAAGGAAACATGCTAAAAATTTATCCAAACCCTCATAGAAATCTTTATGCCGTGTTTTTCATCATACATTTCATTCCTCTATTGTTGATTTTTCAAGCTTTTTTTCTCATTGTCCTCCAGTAAAGAACCTTGGTGATTCTAGGTGGAGTTGTGAATTTCTTGGTGCTTTTCTTCCCTTTTCTTTGGTGCGGTGTGTTGTTGACTTATTGGTGGTGATACCATCAAATCAACCATTTTCTTCCTAGTAAGTAATTCTTGATCTTATGTTCTTTCATGTGTTACCATGAATTTATTTTTATGATTATGATAAAATAGACAATAAGAACATTAAAACTAATTAATAGTGGTTAGGGTTTTTATAAATTAACCTACTGAGTTTTTATGTTAATATGACCTTAAGGGTCCTTAATAAGGTTTATCATACATATATAACAAAAATTAGAAGCCCTAAGGTGAATTGGTTAGGTAAAACTCTTGGGAAAATATGGATGTTTGGGTAGTTTAGAATTTAGGTCATATTAAAACAACCATAACATGAGTTTTACAAAAGGCTTTTGGGTGTTTCAAGAGTCTATATTTATGTACTTTGAGTCTACTTTCTAGAAAATGTCTTCTTTTATTTTTAAGAGGTATGTAACTATGGTTTTTAACCCGTTTAGGTTAAAGTTTCAAAACCAATTTTTTAGACTGAAAAATTTTAGTTGTACTGTAGAATTTTTTTATCTCAAGATTTATAAGATTTCTTTTAAAGCCCTCTCAGTATGATGTTTTCCATATGTAGGGGCATTTCCAGTATCTGTTTCATGATTTTTGGAGACGTCTAAGTAGGGTTAATGAGTCAAAACTTTTTGTATGTTCTCCCAGAGCTGATTTTGGACTAGTTTTGGGAACATGGGTCAAGGATTGGGTTAAAAGATGTTTGGGCTTAATCCAAGTTATAGATGCCTTTTAGACCCTTATAGGAGACTCTGTGATTATTTATAAAAAATATGGATACCCTTAGGTTGGACACTTAAGTAGTGTAAGTTACCTTAAAATAAGAGTAAAATCAGAAATATGGAAACATTTGGTTTAAGTAGTGTCAACCACATATTTTTGGAAACTTAAGTAGTGAGGGTCTATTTGTGGTAAGTAATATATGAAAACATTTTTTTGCAGATCCGGTGACACGTGCGTTGTACCATTAGCGTTTGTGTTCGGCTTCCTCTTACTCATTCGTTAAGGTCTTCCAGCCTTTTCGTTAGGGGTGAGCATGGTTCGGTTTGATGCGGTTTTTGACTAAAACCGAACCTAAACCTGGTTTGTGGTTTCTACAAAAGTATAAACCAAACCATGCGGTTTTTGCGGTTTCAGTTTTGCAGTTTTGCGGTTTATAAATTTGGTTTTTTAACTGCACCAAACCATATTTTACCATTGAGTTAAGTACATTTTTGGTCCTCATGGTTTGGCCGGTATAACGGTTTTGATCCCAACATTTAAAAAGTCTCGAATCTTGTCCTATTTCACTCGACCCGTAACACTTTTGGTCCCAAACGTTAGTTGACTAACATTTGACCATTAAATAGGAGGGTATTTGTGTCTTTTTCATATTAATATATATATCAATTTTTTTAGGATATGACAACTGTGAAGTCGTTTCATGTTTCCATCTATGTCGTTTTAAAGACCCCATAAAACATTAAATTATAAACCAACTCTTCTCTATCACCGTCTCATATCCACGGCTCTCTTGATTCTTCTCACCAAAAAATCAATGCCGCCTTATACCTCCAGAAATATTCACCTCCAAAAAAACAAAAAATTATGGGGACACCAGGTTTATGTGTTTAGGTGGGTGATGTTGTTGATGTTGGTTTATGTGTTTCAGATTGGTATATATGAATCGTGGATATGTTGTGCAAAGAAACCACCACCGACGTCCTCACTGACCTCCCAACCACCATGCCGCAATCGTAACACTTCAAGAACACCACCAAACCACTCCTCAACCAGGCGGGTCTCTCGGATCTGCCAGATCTATCACCACGAATTAACCACACCACTCCTCAACCATCATGAATTAACTACACCACTCCTCAACCATCACGTATTAACAAACACTTCAAGAACACCACTACACCACTCATCAACTACCCACCATGGATCTAACGGATCTTGAAGAGGTCAAGTAGTGATGTTTTGGTTTGAAATCCACATAGATTAAACAAGAAAAAAAGAGGTTGAGGTATTGTTCATATTTCAAAGAAAAAGAAAGAAATGATATTGGGTAAATGATAAAATGAGATGAATTTGTGATATAATGAAAAAAGAGAATTTTTTTGTGATTTGATAAATTAAATATGGCTGAGTGGGTTTAGGAACACTCGATTTTAGCAACACTCGGTTTTAGCAAAGCCAAAAAAAGAGACAATGGTATTTTGGTCATTCTAGGTAATGAGACAAGGGTATTTTGGTTATTTTATCGATATTAACTAGTCAAATGGTAGTCAACTAACGTTTGGGACCAAAAGTGTTACGGGTCGAGTGAAATAGGACAAGATCTGATACTTTTCAAATGTTGGGACCAAAACCGTTATACCCGTCAAACCATAAGGACAAAAAATGTACTTAACTCTTTACGATTTTGTCATTTAAGGCTTAAACCTAATAGTAATTTTGGGCTTGGACCCAATAGTAAGTTTGTGCTTAATGTTAACACACCATTATAATGATATCCATGTGATATAAACCTAATACTAATAATTTTAGGTAGGGCCTTAATTCCAAGCGAAACCCATAAAAGCCCGCTTTGACATATATATTTATTTATTAAGAATATTTATATTAATTGCGGATCGGTTTCGGTTTAGCGGTCTACTTTTTCGGATAAAAACCGAAACCGA
This sequence comes from Glebionis coronaria, assembly GCA_025667525.1. Classification (NCBI taxonomy): domain Eukaryota; kingdom Viridiplantae; phylum Streptophyta; class Magnoliopsida; order Asterales; family Asteraceae; genus Glebionis; species Glebionis coronaria. Next base: position 692,100,040 of record CM046874.1, on the reverse strand, counting down.
ACCGCTTAATCAGTTTTTCTTTTTTCCTAAAATCGATCCGTCGGTTTTTAGCATGGTGCGGTTTTGCGGTTTACAGTTCGGTTTATGTTCACCCCTACTTTTAGTAAGAACATCTCTTTTGACTTGATTTTTTTTCTTTAGCCACTTTACTTCCGTTTAATGCTACATTTGATATGCTTATGATCCATTTGATATTCCTTGATTTAAAATCCATCTTATGATCCTATTTGATATTTGTTGGCTTCCTAAATAACTTATTTGAAATTTGTTGTTCCTTATTTCTTTACCCGCGCTATTTGTAACAAGATGGAGGTACCATGACCATGTCATTGATGCACCAGTGACACGAGACTATCCGTGGCGATGTGATTGGTCCACATCCTATGTATTTCTTTTCGTTATAATTTAGTGATTGGTGTGTGTGTGCGGCGCAATACAACCAATTTTACTTTTTGTACATAAGGAGTTGCTGCCTATGTACATTTGGGAGAACCGTGCAATTGCATGTGATATATATGTGATTATGTGACATTACATGATTGGAGTTATGTGGCTCATGGGCATTCCTTTATGCATTTGTTATTCTCATTTTGCTATCTCTTATTCCTTCACTTCGAGCACTCCTTATGATTTATGATTTGTAAATTCCGCTATATCTCTTATTACTTTACTGCCTTATTTTATATTTTTTCACTGAGCGTTAGCTCAGCCGCATTTTCTTTTCATGCGGCACGTATTAAGCGGGAAGTTGGTAATTGATTGTGGGATCTTTAGAGCTACCCTTTAGAGTCACCTGTGTGTCAAATAAATGTTGGAAGGACGTTTTCATATTTCAACATATTTTATGTTTTGGACCCTTATGTTTGGGATTTCTACTCTTTTGGAGAATATTTTATCGTTTTTATGTTTTAATAAATCAGACTTTCGTATTTATGTGTTTCTGATATGACCCCATAACGTGATACTTTGTCTCTTTATCGGAGCGGGTGTTACAATGGGTATGCATGTTAAATAAAATATTGTTTAATATAGTAGTAATGAGTAATTTATGCCTCCTACCAACCTTCATTCTATACATCATATCTTGAATGTTTTGTGAATTAACACCTCGTATTAATTCTTCATAGCATCTTGTTTATGGTTCATAGATTTATTAGGTATTTACTAATCGGGTTTTAGGGTTTTCTTCTTGTTCGTCATTAGTCGGTCGATATTCTGTTTCCTTTACTTGATCGATATTGTCTTCCTTGTTCATTCTTGCTCTATTGTGCATGTTTCTTTATTTGGTTCGTAATAAAACTTTAAGCTTGTTACATGTTGGTCGAATACTCGTAGAGCTTAGGATTTGGTTGATTAGGGTTTTCTACATTTGGTTGCCTACTTTTAGCTGTTTTTTGTGTTTGTTCTCGCTTACAAATTGTTTTGATTTGAAGCTTGTTGCTACGACTCATCATTCCCTAGGGGTTGTTGGGTTGTTTTTTTCATATTAGGGGTCGGTAGTGCTCGTGTATGGTGAGAACGTGTTTGAATTGGAATGGCACCTGGCTTCTTGAATAAAAAAGGGCCGGGGGGGGGGGGGGGAGAGGTGTGAAGGAGAAACTAGATGATTTGAGGGGTGGTGAGTGTCAACAGAGGTGAATATGGTGCAGATCGAATGTGTCGAATGTGAGTAATACGGTTTTTCCCAGTTATGGTTCATGATTCACCTATGAATAATGATCCTGGTTTAAATCGACTGAAGTCTACCTCGTATGTGAAGTTAGTTTCTGGCGAGGCTAGCGGGAAAATGTTGATTTTTCATAAGTTTCATAGACTGGCAAAAACGAGGAAAAGGTGACTGTCCCGTTGGAATCTATCCGAACTCCTAGTGAAAGGTTTGTTAATTTTGCATACAGTTTTTTCAAGGGAAAACAAGTAGCGTATCATGTTGTTGCGAATTATGATAAGAATACGTGGAGTAAAGTTTGATTATTTAAATCAATGCTTAACTCGTCGACCAGGTTACTTTTCTTTCAGTTTAGTTCTATGGATGGTATTAATGCTATGCCCGATAGTGATCCTTGGTTCATTCGTAATAACCGAATTATCCTTAATCTATAGGATCAAGATATGAATATGCTAAAAGAAGACGTCCTTAAGATTGCGGCTTGGATTAAACTTCATGGTGTAAATATCATAGATTTTAGTGAAGATGTTCTTAGTGCAATTGCTACAAAGCTTGGCACTCTTTTGATGCTTGATTCCTATACAACTGAAATGTGTTTGAAATCATGAGGTAGTTCTAGTTATGCTAGAGCAATGATTGAGTTGTGTGTTTATGTTGTGCTTAAAGATAATATTGTGGTGGTTATGCTTAGGCTCAAAGGAGATGGTTTCTATTTAAGCACTATTTGTGTTGAATATACTTGGAAACCTCCTTGATGCTCGCGTTCTTAGATTTTTGGCCATGTGCTTCAGGATTTCCCTTACGTCATGAGATCAACTAGAAAAAAGAATGTGAACAAGTCTTAGCAAGTTGCTATAGGTATATCGGTTGGATCTAAGGTGAACTTTAAACCGGTTACCCAAGGAATATCGAACAATATGCAGGAAGAATACTACTTCAAGTGGTAAGACGAAGGAAACTGATACGAGGACTAGTAAAGAGGTTACTCTAAGTAAAGAGGTTAGTACTTCTAATTATTTTGATGCACTTAATTATGTGGATAATGATGATGGTTTTGGTACGAATGGTGTGTCTTATAAGTCGTTTGGTTTGGAGAATGTTTCCGGTGGGTCTATGTCTATTGATGGTACTCCTTACCATGAAGCTAGTTATACCCCGTTTATTAAGAATATTGACAAGATTGAAAAGAAGATTATGGAAGGAAAAGTTACTCTTGAAGATGATCAAGGAAATCCGATTCCTAGGAAGAGGGACGATCTTTCAGATGAGTTTAGTGACTTGGATGAAGTTGAACTTGTGGATAATGAGAAGACACAATTTCTGGATACTAAATCATTTGAAATGGGATATGTGACTAATAGTTTGTGATAACAATAAAAAAATTATTACAAATGTTGATGATTACTATGATCCTTATGATGATGATATGTATGATGATCAAGATATTTCGGGCAATGTCTAGTATATTGCTGATAATCTTGGAATCAGAGTCATTGGACGCAAGAAGTTTTAGTGTTCCTTATGTTCTTATGACTTTGTATTTATTTTTATATGTTTATTCCCGATACGAAGGTGTATTCCTAGGTAACGGTCGGATATGTAGGATTCACCTACACCCCATGTACTTATTCGTTTTTTAGTAATAAGATTTACTGGAAAAACTCTTTACAAAAAAATATTATACTACTTATAATACATTTTAAAATCTCTCTTTATTAAATACACTAAAATTTTATGTAATTCAAGTTATCTAGCACATTTTGCAATACTTATAAGGTACAAATAAAAGTTAGTTTTAAACATTACAATTTTTAAAGTTTTTTTTACAACTCTTACCTAAAATCAAGGACGGAACTTAGACAGTTTTACTGGAGGGGCTGATATCACCATAAGTTTGACATGAAAAACATGATGTATATATACAAAAAAATAAAGAAGAAAAACATGTGGCACACCAAATGTAGTTTAAATATTAATAAGCGATGCATCAAAATATAGTTTAAAGAAGTAAACGATACACAGTGGTATGACGACCTTTGAGGCTTTTAATTTCCTTAATTACGGATTCATGATCGATTTTTTCAACAGTTTTTCTACGTAAACCGTGAAGCTATCCGCTAGAAAGTTATCACACATCCTAATGTGAAGTCTATTTACTCAGTTGACATCTTTAGAAAAAATAAGAAAAGACTTCAAAAGGCAATAACATTATAATTCGAAAGAAGCCATTTTGTAATTTTTCATTTTACAAAGTCGCTTTGATATTTGCTGAAATTGCTACAATGACAGTTGGATTTCAAAATTTTAGGGGGCTGTTTTGTAATTTTTCATTTTAATATATACGTATATAAAACAAAGTCCATAGTTAGAAATGTTGTGCGAAACAAGGTTTATAAGGCCGATTAATCGCCGCTTAATCGTTACAAGGCCATCAACCTTGCCGGTTAATGTAAAAACGATTAACGGCAGTCAACTGTGGTCAAACACGGTCAAACTTGCTAGAAACCTACAAATCTTTCTGAAAATATCGAAAACTCACTGTAAACTTGTGTTTATCATTCATAGCAACTATTTATATGTATGATAAGATGGATTTTAAGAATAATATTGTCGAAAATACCTAAAACTCATTAGATATATCCAAAACTTACCGAAAATACTCAAAACTTGCTAAACATGCGGATCCGATGAATCATCGATTAATCCCGCCTAAAACGATTATAAGTTATAAGATGGTCGACCGCCCGACTAACAATTCATGATTTTTGCGACCTTGGTTAGAAGTGAAATATTATGTGTGCACACTCCCCTTCGCCCCAACTATGTTCCGTCTATGCATGACATCATACATTAATTCAACATATATAACCAATGATAATATTAAAAATACCCCATGTCTCAATGTACAAGTAATATAACACATGATACAACACATTAATAGTATTCTTTAAACACTTATTCAATATAAAAAAATTACAACTAAATCAAACGCATTGTTCAAACCGAGCATTCATACGATTGATATAAATAAATACGAATTAAATGTTGCGAAACTTAAAAATAAATTAAAAAAACTTCATGTGATAATACAAAATCTTTATACAATGATGTATATACTTTTATATCTCAACATATGAAAACTCAAATTATGAAAGTAACACAATATTGTAAATCACATGCTTGTGGTCTACATTAAATAAGAGATACGTGTTTAAACATTGGGTGGTTATATAACTGCTTCCAGAATCCTTATCATGAGGGATATAAGACAAGGTAATTTTGCACACAAATATTTGATCGTTATTGGCTAAAGCGGTGAACATGAGGTGAGTGGTTTTGCGATTTCATTTTGGTAGTAGTCAGTTATCCATGACAGTGAAAAGTGATATGGTGTAGAGGTGGCAGATCCGTAGAGGTTGAAGGTAGATGAAAGTTGCAGTTATAATGGCTGTAAAAGATGGTAGGATGATTGAAAAATAGCTTGGTGGTGTTTGTGTTCTATTTATTTATTTAAACATTATAAATAAATATTCAAAGAAACATAAATTATAATTATTTTTACTTATTATAATTTTAGCATAACTACCTTAAAGATTGAAATATTATAGTAAGAGACAAAAGTTATTTTGGATTTTTTTTTGCTACAATCTAAGGGACAAATCCTAGCTATCCCATTACATATGGTTAAAAAAACTGAGGGGCCCAAAAGTTGTAAAAAAAGGGCGAAATTACTAAGTTATAAACATGACGGAAATGGTTATCAGAAGTGATATTTACTAGTGATAACAATAATGAAATATTATTAGTGATAAATCAATGAAACATCACTAGTGATATTTCATTAACATAGTTATTGTGTAATCTCTCAATGATATTTCATTGCTTTATAAAAATTGATATTTCATTGCTTTCGCTAATGAAATATCACTAGTGATAAATGATTACTTCGTAATATTTACAACTTTAGCACATCCGTCTATTTTTACAACTTTTGGACATTTGACAAAAATAACCTCTGCGCTTTGCGTGTTTTTAAATTTTTTTTTTTTAACTTGATCTTCTATAAGCTGAAAAAATAAATAAAAAGTTATTTATCTCTTAATATATAGTAAAAAAAATACAAAATAACTCATCTCTATAGTAAGATCCACTAGCTGATAGTAAATGTTACTAACATATATTATTATTATGGCATCTCCTTAACGTTTGCTCTCACACCACGTTACAAACATGAACAAAGATAACATTGTAGAAAATGACGAAATAATTTACACAATTTGAAGATAATATTATAAAAACAAAAGATTTACACACATGCACTGACTCATCTATCTAATCACCAAATCCCAACTCACTCACTGACACACCTATAAAAAGACATAAACACACGAACACAATCATATATCCTCGTACCTCAAACAATTTATCATTTCCCAAAAAAAACTCTTCAAAACCCTAACATGGTGACGTCATCCACAACCATCTTGTCAGATCTAGGCACACAACTCATAATTCCTGTATGTGCAATCATTGGAATTATATTCTCATTAATCCAATGGTACCTCGTATCGAAAGTGAAGCTGTCAATAGATGATAAAAATGAAGGTGGTGGTGAAAATAAGAATGGGTTTAATGAATCTTTGATTGAAGAAGAAGAAGGTGTTAATGATCATAATGTTGTTAAGAAATGTGCTGAAATTCAAAACGCTATTTCTGAAGGTATATATATATCATTTTTTTTTATAAAATTTTGATATTTTCTTGGTTTATGAGGTTTAAGATTGAAGCTTTATGTGATTCCTTTTGTGGGCTTGAGATTTTAAGATTATTTAGGTAAAAAAGTTTTTTTTTAATCTATATGTTTTCTTTATAACATAAAAACTACATATTATTTACACGGAGGCTAGCGCGCAGCTTGTTGTCTCTTTGTCATCTAAGACTATATAAATAATAGTTTTTAGGTAAATAAGTTAAAAAATTTGACTCCTTTTTTTAAAATTAGAATTTACTATGTTATGAATGTAATATTTTTTGGGTGCTTTATTAGTTTTAGATCTTTTAATGGTTTTTGAGGTTAAGGAGGTTTATGTGATTTGGTTATGAAGGTTTCAGAAAGTTTTTATGAGGACTATGTGTAATTTTCTAGCCAGTAAAAAAGTTTAAAAATTGGTAAGAAAGGTAACTTAAAACTCCAAATATGTCAAGATGGAACAAATATGGGTAATTTTCTAGCCTGTAAAAAAGTTTGGCTTTTTTGGATGAATTATATAATCTAAAGTCTAAATATCAAAATTCTATATTTCTCTAAAACACAAGTTTTTGGTCTATATAAATATAAATACCTTTAAAGCATATGTGTGAAAAATATGGAATTAAGCTTTTTAACATCTGATAAATGTACGGGTGAAAGTTAAAAGTTTTCGCCCAATAATGTCGAATTTTGGAAAAAGTTTTGAAAATTGAAGTTCCCTGTTGATAAATATGGTGCCAATTTCTCAATTGACAATCAGGCAATAAGCCGTTCACTTTCCATATTTAGTTTCATCATGATCAAAACGGACTTCATTATACTAGTATTCGATGGCCTAGCTTAAAATGTGACATAAATGTTTTAAGAACGAGTATACATTTTTTTAAGATAAAAAGAGTATACATTTGATGCAATTTGATTGCATACTTGGAGTATTCTCTCTGTTTTTCTGTTTGAGACTAGTACTGTTGATAGCTCGCTTCATGCATTGAAAAAGTTATCTTAGAGGCTTAGAGTAGTATATTACTTTTTAAAAATTGATTCAAGTTTGTGTACTTGAATCTTATAATATTAGAGCGTATATAATTTGACTGTTGATATCTTAACATGTTTAGTTTTCTATTCATATATATATGTATTGACTAATGATTTGTTCTTGTGTTATTTTACTGACTTGCTGAATGATCGTCGAAGGTGCTTCTGTCTTAGAATACTTTAGTTAATCTTGGTAGGTATCGGTTCAAGAGACACATATAGATATAGGTATCTTTATAAGACACTACTTGAGTACATCTCATTCTTGGATAAGTATAGATCATTATAGAATTGTAGTCGATATTTTTGCCCACTTGCCAGGTTATGTGAAATCACATATCTCAAAATTTCAATAATTAGTTACAAACCTATTAAGATTCTGTTATCCTTGTAAATATGAATCTCTGTATTATATTAGAGATTTTATCTCATATGTAAGCTGAAGTTAGCGTGTTATGTTTGTCCCATGTTTTTTAAATTCGTAAACGATAGATTCATGAACTGCATTTCCATCATCAGCCATGACTTGTAATATATAATATATGTTCCCATCAAGCTGGTTTGCTTTGAAACTTCTTTTGTCTGCTTAATATTATAGGGTTAATATACAAAGAAGTTACTAAACTTTCCAAGAAATTTGTCCTAAGGTAACGAACATTCATTTTGTGTTTCTAAGTTACTGAACTTTACTAAACTATACATCACTATAATTTTGAGTAACCTGAATGCATGTTTTTTTGATAAGTTAAGTAACATAAATGTCTTGTTTTTTTCATGTTAAGTAACATAAATATCACGTTTTTGATAAGTGGGTAACTTAATCAACCGGTCATATGAATATTAGTAACTTAGAAACACAAAATGAACGTTCGTTACCTTAGGACAAATTTCTTGGAATGTTTAGTAACTTCTTTGTATATTAACCCAATATTATATTAGATATCAATGTGACCGTTGATTCGGGTACATGTATCATTTTTGACATGTGTATCAGAGTTAAAATCAAGTTTGTTTACTCGACTAGTTAACTAGTATATAAGTATCTAGTTAAAAATTAGCAATGAAGGTGATTGTTTAGTTTATTCAAGTACATGTTTCTTTTAAGACATCTGTATTTAGACTTATATTAATTGTAACGTGTTGACACTTTTTTTTATCTTAAAATCATTAAATTTGACTGTTAGCCTGTTCTTCTGGCATTTTACTAAGATGATGTTTTCTTCCTGCTGCTGAAACCGCCATGATGTTAGAATATTATAGTTGATCTTGGTGGCTATAGGTCAGTTGAGGGATTTTTAGTTATAGGCGTCATTGTAATTCTACCTGTGAGCGTATATGACACTTTGATATTATATTTCATGATAGACTTGTATTCGATTTATCCTGATTATTAAAATACTACAAATCTTTTAAGGGTTATACTTTTGAATCTTTTTCTCCGTAACCTGTTATGAGTTTGGCCAAATGTTTATTTGTTTGTCTTAAATCCTGATGTTTCCCCATTCTCTGAACTATCTCAGGAGCAACCTCCTTCCTGTTCACCGAATACCAATATGTTGGTGTTTTCATGGTTGCTTTCGCGGTTTTAATCTTTGTGTTCCTCGGCTCGGTTAAGGGATTTAGTACCAGCACTCAACAATGCACATACGACACAACCAAACAATGCAAGCCTGCTCTATTCACAGCTGTCTTCAGCACCATATCATTTATTCTCGGTGCCATAACCTCTGTTATATCCGGTTTTCTTGGAATGAAAATTGCTACATATGCAAATGCCAGAACTACCCTTGAGGCAAGAAAAGGTGTTGGAAAAGCGTTTATTGTTGCATTCCGTTCGGGAGCTGTGATGGGATTCCTTCTAGCTGCTAATGGTCTTCTTGTTTTGTATATAACTATTAATATTTTCAAAATTTATTATGGTGATGACTGGGAAGGGCTATTTGAGGCTATAACTGGTTATGGACTTGGCGGTTCCTCAATGGCTCTTTTTGGTAGAGTTGGTGGTGGTATATATACAAAAGCTGCTGATGTTGGCGCTGATCTTGTTGGCAAGGTTGAGAGGAACATCCCTGAAGACGATCCCAGAAATCCAGCGGTAAATAATTTTCTTATACATATCTTTTTGTTAGGGTGAGGGTGTATCTTTCTGAAAAAAAGATAATTTTTATCATTAAATTTTTGTTATAAAATGTTTCTATTATGTTCGTAAATAAACGTTATAACGTTTCTTGCAGGTGATAGCTGATAATGTTGGTGACAATGTTGGCGATATTGCTGGTATGGGATCTGATCTTTTTGGCTCATACGCAGAGTCATCGTGTGCTGCTCTTGTGGTTGCTTCCATTTCTTCATTTGGAAACACTCATGATTTCACTGCAATGATGTACCCTCTTCTCATCAGCTCAGTGGGCATCCTTGTTTGTTTGTTCACCACCTTGTTTGCCACTGACTTTTTTGAAGTCAAAACTGTTAAGGAAATCGAGCCTGCTTTGAAAAAACAGCTTATTATTTCCACTTTTCTAATGACATTTGGTATCGCACTAATTAGTTGGATTGCCCTTCCTTACTCCTTCACTATCTTCAATTTTGGAGCCCAGAAAGTAGTTAAGAACTGGTAAGCTACGCGTTTTACTTCCTAAACTCTCAAAGTTGTGTCCTTTTTATAGTGATTATACGATAATCAGATAACCAGAAATCTTTTTATTCATACACACAAAAGTTTTTGCTGTAGTACAGCATAGCACTAGGCACGTATTCATATCGAAAATGCAAATCCGAACACCCCCTTAATATTTTTGCTGCACCTTGCACGTAATATGTAAGTTTATTAATTAAGTGTGCACACTTGAACATTATTTGAAAGAAAAGGGTATTTCAAGCATCATATCTACATCTAAAAACTCTGCGTGTTGCATTTGCAGGGAATTGTTCTTATGCGTTAGCGTTGGTTTGTGGGCTGGCCTTATAATTGGATTTGTAACCGAGTACTACACTAGCAATGCTTATAGGTACAAGTTTATGATGTTACAATTTATCAACTCCTGTATACATTTGATCTGTATTTAACTGGTCGGGCTAACTCCACTGTAACTTTCAGCCCCGTGCAAGACGTTGCTGATTCATGCCGAACTGGAGCTGCTACAAATGTCATTTTTGGTCTTGCTTTGGGATATAAATCAGTTATCATCCCAATTTTTGCAATAGCAGTCAGTATTTTCGTTAGTTTTAGTTTTGCTGCAATGTATGGTGTGGCTGTAGCTGCTCTTGGAATGCTGAGTACCATAGCTACTGGATTGGCCATTGACGCATATGGCCCCATTAGTGACAATGCTGGTGGGATAGCTGAAATGGCTGGGATGAGCCACCGCATTCGTGAAAGAACCGATGCCCTTGATGCTGCCGGAAACACCACTGCCGCCATTGGAAAGGTACCCACTGGTTAATCTGCAAAACTTTTCTACCTGTATATTGACTTTGCCCATTTCACCCATTACAAACAAAACATAACCGAAATCTACACATTTATAAGCAGGGATCATATTGTCCAACATAACGAGTTATGTTCTACTTTTCTTCAGGGTTTTGCTATAGGATCTGCAGCCCTTGTATCCCTGGCTCTATTCGGGGCGTTTGTGAGCAGGGCTGAAATTACGACTGTAGACGTCTTGACCCCCAAAGTATTCATAGGTTTACTCGTTGGTGCAATGCTCCCTTACTGGTTCTCAGCAATGACAATGAAGAGTGTCGGAAGTGCAGCTCTTAAGATGGTTGAGGAAGTGCGTAGGCAATTCAACACCATTCCTGGCATAATGGAAGGAACAGCTAAACCCGACTATGCCACCTGTGTAAAGATCTCCACTGATGCTTCTATAAAAGAGATGCTCCCTCCTGGTGCTCTTGTTATGCTTACTCCCCTTATTGTTGGAATTTTCTTCGGTGTTGAAACGCTTGCAGGTGTTCTTGCTGGATCTCTTGTCTCTGGCGTACAGGTATGCTATAATTTTTAACCTTTTTGCTTATCTTACATGCATATAAAAGGGATATTCAAGCAGGTTGCTTTTGTAGTCAATCAGTATTTTAAATTTTATCTATGACGAAACTAATAATCCCATGCTTTGCATAATGCAGATCGCTATCTCTGCATCAAACACTGGTGGTGCTTGGGACAATGCAAAGAAATATATCGAGGTATAATGAACTCCCCTTTCTTCTTATCTATAGATGCCAAAAATCCAACTGGATAAACGGGTCAAAATGTGTTGGGTCAGGTTGACTTGTCACTTGCGAACATCCACTTCCTAAACAGTGTTATTAATAGCTAATGCAGTAAATATGTTATATATCACGACAAAAAACTAAATGTCTGAATAATGCGACCAAAGAGTTTGCATACTTGTTTGACCCAAATCAACCATTCAATCTATATATTTATAAGCAAATTGGTTAAATTTTCCCTACCTATTGTTATCGGTTTTTCTTCTTTTCTAGTTGACTAGTTGGACACAAGATAATTTTTTCTCATCTATCTGACTATTACGTGTTACTTATCTTTGCAACTTTAGGCTGGTGCATCTGAGCATGCAAGGACACTTGGTCCAAAAGGGTCGGACCCACACAAGGCAGCTGTGATCGGCGATACTGTTGGAGACCCTCTAAAGGACACCTCTGGACCATCTCTAAACATTCTCATCAAGCTCATGGCTGTAGAATCACTCGTGTTTGCTCCGTTTTTTGCCACCCATGGAGGCCTTCTTTTCAAGATTTTCTAAATTCGTCACAACTTTCGTTAGGGCCATTTAGCTTAAGTTGGTACATTAAGCTTTTATAGTTTGTTTGGTTTAAAGATGTGATGAGGGAAGCTAGAAAATTTTCCTGGCACGGGGTTGATGATGATGATATAAGTAGTCATTTTAAGAAGAGTTGACAGCGGATCTTATCAGTTGGGAATTTCGTTCTTTATTTAAGTCTAAACAGTTTGATCAATATATGGGATGAAGAGCTTTCTTATTGTCGCATTCTCAGCTTTCTATTTGAGGCGTTTCTTCTTTACGTACTGATTCATTTTTGCATATCTAAAGAATATGATTATGATGCAATGACGCCTTTGTTGCATCAAATGCATATTCTTGAATAATCTGAAGTGATTTAGCGAACGTACTTTGGTCCTTCCAGATTTTTCTAAGTGCGTAGGACTATAAGCAAAGAGTTGTTTTCATCTTTGGATTCTTAAACGCGCCAACAAGTCTCTTTGAAAACATATGTATTCAAATCACAGTAAGTGAATTATGCTATTTATGAGAACCAAAAAAATATAGAAAACAAATATAGGTAGGCAGGGCAAAGTGATACTGTGATTGAACTTCATATGCAACAAAGAATGTGCCCGTCTGCAATATCTTTTAGGATAATGATTTTGTTATCTATTAAGCTGTTAATAGTTTACCGAAAACTAGTCTGTTGATATGTTAAACTGATTTTACACACCAAACATTTATGATAAAAGTGTATGATCATGCGTTGATTCATGAGTCCAATTGTCCAAATGACGAGCCGCCAAACACGTGGACCTGTTTATCTGTATCACTTAAGATTGCATACGGGACTTCCTCCATATATACTACACTCTGACTAACAAGTCAGATACGAAAATACTACACAATGTAGTACTTTAACTGTGGTTAAAGCTTACCGTGATTCCTATTTATAGGAATACCAACTCGCGTGCAAGGTTTACGAAAGCATCGAATAATCGTACTATAAAGCAATCTACCATATCTTGTTTTAACATAATGTAGGTACGAAATACAACATTTCCGAGTATAGATGAGTCCTTCATGTTATGTGCAATAACCTCTAGTCTTATTTCACATATTTTATTTCATAGGGTCATAAAATATGACTAATAAGTAGTGAATGATGTATAGATATCAAATGTATTTTCATTGGCATAATTTTCATCAAGTGTCATATAACAAAAAATATATATTTAAAGTTAAAATTATAAAATTAAGACCGAAAAAATTAATAGTGGACTATTAATATGAGACGGAAGAAGTATGTATCATATAATACTAAAGAAATACTAAGCTTGGTATACATCATTCATTAGGTATTACATAATACTAAAGAAATACTAAGCTTGGTAAACTCATTCATTGGGCATCACATAATACTAAAGAAATACTAAGCTTGGTATACATTCATAAGGTATCACATAATACTAAAGAAATACTAAGGTTGGTATATCATTCACTTATTAGTCATATTCAATCAAATAATTGTCAAAAAGGTAAAGAATAAAATGTATGAAATAAGACTAAACTGTTTTTTGCAAACATAACATTCGAACCACCCAAAAGTATTTTATTTCTACTTACATTAAAGAGGAAATGCATAATTGCTCTATGTGGTTTGCTCAAAATGCAGACGGCTTCACTGACATTACGAAAGTGCAAGCAAGTTCCCCAACGTTTAGGATAAGTCGACAGGCAACCTCCCCAGCGTTTAACACTGTTAAGTTTGACTCGTTTTCTTTGTTTGACTAAGGGTATTACCGTCTTTTTAAAGCATAAACCAATTCTTCAAATCTAATATATGTTCAAAAATCTGCTACTGCAATGTTTTTTTAGAAAGGCTGCTACTGCATGTTGATATATATATATATATATACCGATATTCACTTTTTCGAATCTATTTATTTTGAAGATCTGCTATACATATTGATACACCAAGATCTTTGATCCATATACCCAGATCTTCGATTCAAATACCCAGATATTCGATTTATATACCCAGATCTATTGCCATCGTCTCATTCTTTAGATTATTAAACAAAAAAATTTTAAATCAAAGAAAATGAGCTTTTCTCAGTGGAATATATATGGCAGCGGGTGCTTGAACAAGAAGAAGAAAGGGTTTTTGGACGTATTGTCTGTGTTTCTCTCTTATAAAGGGCTAAAAGTCAAACGAGGCCATATATCAGTTCACCTTCATCAATTTATCTGAAAGCATAATATTTTTTTTATGGGCTTTTCTTATAGATATAACATTTTGTACTCTGTACCAATTTAATCTAATTGACATTAATCAAACTTAATATCTTAGACAAGTTATTCTTTATAGCCAAAACTGCATATTAAGATAATCTAGTAACGAAAGAACCTGACTTAAAAAAACGTGGCTGAAAAACCCGACTCGACTCGTTTTTTTTTACCGAGTAATATTTCTTCTAAGTAGTGCACACCCTAATCCAAATATCTACGTCCGCCACTGACTACCGCTGTTTCTGGGTTCATGGTCATCGTCGATGTAGCCGGAGAGACGAGAAGAAGACGACGGTGGTGGGCGGCGTGACGTTGGTCGACCACCGTTGTTTGATAGCTGCTATATGATGAGAATGATCGTGATATTATTAATTATGGGGTTTTGTGATTTGAAATGGTGAGGAAATGAGGGATGAGAGCTTAAACCCTTTGATTGGTGTCTTCATTTTCTTTTTTTTAGGGTTTGTGAGAGAACGGGATTACTGAAAAAACAAATGCTTGATCCATTTTATTTATAGGAGTGATGGGAAAAGTGTTTATCATTTTTTAATAGGTAAAAAGACGGTCTTTCCCTCATATAACAGGTCAAACTTAACAGTGTTAAACACTGGGGAGGTTGTCTGCCGATTTATCCTAAACGTTGGGGAACTTGCTTGCACTTTCCAAAAGTCGAGGAGACCGCCTGCATTTTGAGCAAACCACATGGAGCATTTCTGCATTTCTCTCTATATTAAATTAACACTAAGGGGCAGTTTGGTTGATAGGTTTTCCAGTATTAAACTTGAATTATGGTAAATTTAGATTGTTTGTTAACTTCATGTGGGCTCATATTGATCATGAATGTTGAATATTTGCTTTTTTATAAATCTCAAGCTTATGCGTAGGTTTATATCAAGGTCAAAGCTATTAAGACCTCCAAAAACCCATGTGTATCTTTGTTTTCTGTATTTTTGTAATCAAAATTTCATCTATAAATCTTTTGGGTAAAAGGGTAACTCTCCGGTAATTCATCTATAAATTTTATATACATTTATGAAAATAATCTTACTATTTTATAAAAGATTTAACCTTTTTTTATATTTAGAAGTTTTAAAATTTTCAGCTTCAAACATTGTTAAAAAAAGAAAGTTATATATGATCATTTTCAAAATCAATTTAGGTTTTAATGCATTTACGTTTTTTCAAACCACATTTAAAAGGTACTTTAAATTACAATATGAATTAATAATAAATAATTTAATGAGAAATTATGTAACCATTTTATGAGAAATTAAATGAGTTCAAGTCATTAATAAATAATTTAATGAGAAATTATGTAACCATTTTATGAATACACGTAACATAAAACTACAAATAACTTCTTATTAATATACATTAAAATATCAGTTACGAAATCTTAGTATAAAAAGAATTCATGATTTATCAAAAGACGAACAACCAATACTATCTGATTTCTGAATCGCTGCCACCACCACTATCAGGATCCTCATCAACACCGTCGCATATATTGATAATTAGTGGTGTTTGAGTGGAAAAAGTTCTACATAGACCCTTTCTTTAGCATAGACTCAATCAACCAATCACAACCACCCATTTTTCTCATCTAACAACAAAAATATATTTTTTAAAAATTCAATATCTCACAAACCGTTAACCTTTACGCAAAACGAAACATACCATCGTGACGAGAATTAAATCATCTTTCAAACGAGGGGCACATGTATATACTTTCGACAAACTTTTTTTTCGACTTTTTTTCTTAAGTCACGTCTGAGAGAATCATATATGATTCGTCACGAAACATATATGATTCGTCACGAAACATATATGATTTTCAGAAAATCATATATGATTCATATCACGAATCATATATGATTTTCTGAAAATCATATATGATTCGTGACGAATCATATATGATTCGTGACGAATCATATATGATTCGTGACGAATCATATATGTTTCGTGACGAATCATATATGATTCGTCACGAATCATATATGATTCGTCACGAATCATATATGTTTCGTGACGAATCATATATGATTCTCTCAGACGATGACTTAAGAAAAAAAGTCGAAAAAAAAGTTCGTCGAAAGTATATACATGTGCCCCTCGATAGAAAGATGATTTAATTTTCGTTGTAATGGTGTAGTTTTTGTCACTTGACGATTTACCGTTTGTGAGTTATTTAATTTTTAAGAAAAAAGTGGAAAGTTAATTTGAATGAATATGATTGGTTGATATGGTCTATGCTAAAAATAAGGTCTATGTTGATCTCACGAGTTTGGGTGTTTTGGTTGATGTTTTTGTAGCTTCGGCGGCATATCTATGTTTTTGGTTTGTTTTGTAAAGGTAATTTAAGAGGATTTGTATCTTCTTCATAACCACAACCCGACAACCTTCACCACTTCCTCACTGCCACCACTTTCACCGAGACCAAGGGTTCAAGAACAAAAAACAAAAATAAATAAATACTTGGTTTTCAAGATCTTTGTTTCGTTCAAAGATACACAAAACTAAACCTACCCTAGACCTTGGTTTTCAAGATCTTTGTTCCAAATCTACGAACCTACCATGTAATCGTGCTTATGTGGGTGTGTTTTTGTTTTCGTGTGGGGTTGACAAGACCAAGAAAAACAAGAACAAGAAAGATGAGCTTGTTGGCTTTGTATGAAAAAAAAGAAGCGGATATGTCACTATGTGTTATGTGTGGTGAAGTGTATTAGGGTTATGAGATGAGATAAATTAAGGATTGTTAAAATATATCCCAAATGGTCGCACAATGGACTCGGGTATAGTTGTTACTTTAATTTATATTTTTTTTAAAGTTGTAAACATATTATTAGTATATCTTTTGCTTTAGTGACTTAATTTAATTAATTGTCAGTAATTTGTTGGTAAATGCATGTGAATTAAAAGTTTTTGGGACTGCGATCTTTTTTTTGCTACGGTAGTATATAACAACTGACTTATGAAAAAAATAAGTTTAGATTAGTGAACTGTTATATTTTTATTAAAAGTAATTATATTTTGTAGTTCAAGGCAATCGAAAACTTATGACCTCGCGCCTCTATAAATAGTTTCTTATTGCGTAAGTTACTCTAACCTAAAACTATCATCATTTGTAAAATTACTTTCACGAAACATATATAATAAAAACATTACACGCTATGAATTTTAATTTTAGGGTACCCGCCGCCGCATTGCGCGGGTACCCTGCTAGTAATATTTAATTTACCCGAACAAAAATCTTGCTTTAAATCTAAACTGAATTTTAATCCTAAACCCACCTACAAACTAAACGGGCCTAAGAACCAACTGAGCTAGCTCAGTTGGCCACCAAGGGTAACCTTGGGGAGGTATTGTTGGAGAGATCTCAAGTTCGAGTCTCACTAACGACCTTTAGGGCCCCGAATTAAACAGAAGCAGGAGTGGGGTTTATCCCCTAAGGAGAAGGTTCGAGGCTTGCATACGGCCCAATTGGATAAGCTCGAATCACTAACTACTAACTCGCCGTTCAAAAAAAACTAAACGCCTAAGACATGGTAGTGTTTTTTATAGTAAGACTGTTCAATGTTTAACTAACCTTGGACGTGAGTCGGTATTACTATAAATAGGAACAGGGACGGAACCAGCATGGTTCCCACAGGTGCCAGTGTACCTCATGGATTTTTTGATGCAGTGTTAATTTTTGAGAAAAACATGGATTTTCGCTAAATGCACGCGGTTTATCAAAATATGTTTTTAACATTACGGTTCCAAATTTTGTGCTCTGAGCAATACTTAATCTTGTTTCCATCCCTCACTTTAACCCTTAGGACACCACAATTTAAGTCGAATTTTACTAAACAATGCTCACCCAACAAAATTTAAAACGTAGTTATATAGGTAATAAATATAAACTTTTTAGTTAATCAAAAAATACATTAGATATAAACTGAATAAATTTATAAATTATTATATGTGAACATGATCTTCACTTAAATGAATAAAAACCTTCTTTTTATTACCACTAGGATTTGTGCCCGCGCTCCGCTGCGACGGAGGGCGGACGTTTTAAGAATGGGCGTAGAGTTTGTGGCGCGGTGTTTGGTTTCGATAATTACATCGTATGTATTGTTAATACCATTTCATTTAGATTTCAATCCTTTGGTGCTCGTCTTTAAGGTGCCGAGTTTATGAACATTGTTCGTTATTTGGGTAAGTGGGAAAACAACCAATATTGCAAACTTGATGATTTTGTTTGTTTGCAACAGTCTCGTGTATCATATGTATGAAAATACTAAATACTACAATTAAAATGTATGAGTCTCACATTAGAAACTTCGGTTAACATACAAAACTGCCTTAAAATTAGGAGCATATATATTACATATAGATCTCGAATATAAAAAGTTCAAGGATTTACATTTTGTTTTCACTTTTGAGTTGTGTTTACTTTCTCTTGTATTCACATGCTGGAGGAGTCGAATTCTGATGAGTTTCATATACGCCAACAACATCAACCTTCTCAAACGCATTGCAAATGTCTTCCATTGTTTCCTTTGAGGCACCGACATCACATCTTTCAACACTTGCATCCATAACCTTATCTTCTATTTTCTCAAATGACACACTTTACTCATGAGATCTTTCTTTCAATACCAACTCTATTCCTCTCACTCTGCAGCTTTTCGGTCGAATATATTATACTGTTTCAGCTTAACATCAATATTCGACAACACAAAAACGCAATAACATGAAAACAAATATCGTATACCCGAAAATCAGATCGAGAAAAGTCAACACCCATACCATGCATCTTTTGGCCACTAAACTTGTGGAAAACAAAAAATATTATTAAGAAGTTTTGTTGGCCATTCATGCGATTGTTGCACCTGGAAAACAAATGAATGTGTGCTCATCATGGTACCTGATATCTACACATGACCATCATATTAAGGTAAGAATATTGTGATGTTATTCACCAATATTAAATAGACAAAATTTACTTAAAACATACCTTTAACTTTTTGCTCAGCTTATTTCCAAGCTCAAACTTTATCCCTAATTTGGGCCTCTTCAGCATTACGGTTCCTTTTCTTGTCACATACCCGAGTCTAGTAACTTCGTAGACGTCGTCGGTGTATTCTTGCAACTTACGGCTTTGTCTCACATCAACAACACTTTCTTGTGCAATTTACACATTTGGTTGACAACATGAGCTACTAATTCCTGCAAATAATCTATAAGACTGTAAATGAGCTTACTTCGCATATCACAAAAGTCATTCAAGCAAAGCCAAAAAAATATAAGAGTTGTATCATCAATAATTCAATACCTTTTGTACTGTCATCATGAATGGACTGTCTTCGGGGAGAATAGGTGCCAGCCGAGGTGTTGTAGAAATAAGGTGAAGCCATGATCGTATGCTAGAAGGATTGACCTCCAACTACTATCAACAAACTCTTTGCTTGCTGGCTATAAATATATCTATCTGTAACAAAAATTAAAGGATTGAGTTCATGTTACATGCGGAAAGCGAGAAAAGTATTTGAGGCTGAACATTGAATGCTAAAAGAAAGGGTCATTATAATTTTAACTTCTTAGGGATCAAAATCCAACTCAAATCCTGAAAACGATACTCATTTTTAGAATGAAGCTCAAGGTTTTAATGCGGTAATGTACGTGTTAGTTTATACATGAATATATAAAATCACAGCTTGATAAAATTAACACTGGATCCGTCAGCCTCAGTTACCACAGAACAGTATTCCTTCGCATTGCATGGAAACCTAACATTGCCTTATATACAAACTAAACTATACAATACTCTAAACCATGTCCCGGAACATAGCCTTATAGCCTTAACGTCTATACTCATAACACAATAATGAGCAGACATCCTTTTCAATATAAAGAAACAATGAAATCTAATAAATCCAAGGAATAAACTCGTTATTTCCATGCCTCATCTAGATTCCTTCTTTTTCTCCATCACAACTGGCCGAACCTTCTAAATTATAGCATTCGATAAATTCTATTACTACTGAAATAATGAAATCTTGTGTAATGATCTTTAACAGACAAAGCATGTTTAGAAACTTATATTGTTGGACGCAAGGTATTGCAGGCAAAACAGGTTGACTTGAACCCTCAATTTGGCGTTTGTTCATAAGTATGCATTAGTCAACAGTCTAGTTGACGGTGTAGTAGTCTAAAATCCATACAATCATATTCAAATATCGAGGCAAAACAATCAAACTGTCTAATTTTCAAGAACATTTAGTCATCTTATTTGATACATCAGTAGCTATATAATAACAAAAGGGTGTTTGGATTAACATAATTTATGCGCATATCATCTTACTTACATTTGGGAAAACCAATAAGGTCTAAAAAAATTGCTTATTAGGTTATCTAGGTAACCTTATGGCTGCGAAAGCAAAGTACTTTGAATTCACACCCCGATAGCAAAATGGGAATATCAACCAATAATACAAAAAGCTTTTATACTTAGCTGCCGAGTGGCCACTAACGAAAGCCACAATTGTTGATTCATTTACGGATGCGAGTAACACCTGCCCAGACAATGTTTCAACTTTATGTTGTATTGATAATGCATTTAGCGTGTTTTTGTAAGATATCATGCTGGATCTGCATGTGGAAATATTCTCAGGCACCAGGTGGTGATTATTCTAACAGGAAACACAATTTCCCGCCTAACTGCATCAAGCATCCCATAAATCTGATAAAGAAATACAAATGAAAACTCAATATAAGGGTAATTAAGAATTCGTGTAAGCTGAATCAATAACTTTTATGAACTTCAAGAAAGTTAAGAAATGCTTATAAAAAAGACAGTTACAAAAAAGTTCAATTTATTGTATCATTAAAGTTCAGTAGAAAACTAACCCACCATATGTACAACACTTGACCCATCACGGGGAAAAGAGAGTGCATCCAAAATCACTTACTTTAATGCGCATCCAATTTATTATCGAAGAGTCCATATTATTAATAACCTAAAATTAGAACCCAAACACGCCATAAGCTAATTAAGCTAGCCTGAACTCTATAGAATGCATTGTGATTTAAAGAAATAATCGAATAAAGCATGAGCAGAGCATGTTGTAGGCATCAGCGAGGCACACCTAATAAGATAATTGGCCTAAAAATCCAATCTTGTTAGGTTTTCAAATTAAAATTAAATATGACTTCATCAAAATCAAAATTAATCGTTTCCATATATAGAGATCTCCGGTGGTTTGGCAAACGTAATCAGCACATGGAACAAAAAGATAAGTATAATAGTGATATTTACATCGCGGATACAGAAAAACTTACTAAGGAAGAAACGTAGCAATCCAGTGATGGATAAAGAATAACTTATGTAATTTTCTCGATTTCAAATGATGGATAAAGATTTTTCTGTACATGTTCTGTGCAGAAAAACGTAGCCATCCAGTTTTTTTTTGTACCTGTTCTGTGCTAAAAGCCGATGACGCGGGCAAAGCACAAACCATGAAGGAGGTCACAAATCCATCCGTAACCCAATGACATAATGCAGGTCAAACATAAAGGGGAAATATTTTGTTTCTATGCTGAGGCTCAGATAAGCGAGCATCGGATACCAGGATATGCACTCTCTAGCTGCAAACATAAAAAGCTTGCCCCGCCAAGAGGCACACAATCCAAATCCTGTTCTAGTCCATTTAGGGATGCTCAAATATTATCATCATCACTTTTTAGGAGATTTCAACAGATATCACCATCGCCTTTTAGGAGATTCCAAATCCTGTTCTAGTCCACTTAGAGACGCTTGAATATTAGCCATGGCTGTTACCAAATGGTCGTCTCGCCAGTTATGCAAATCTAATAATTTGCCCCTCCAGGCTGCAAATTGTAACGCCTTTTCAGGTAGTAGTCACCGTCTGGATTACCCAGCCATGATACATATCAACTTTCCAAAAATCAATTTCGCCCACATTTATATTTCATCATCACAGCTTGTTACATTATTAAAACCTCCCATAAACAAAAAAGCCTGGACAAAAATCGATCGTGTAGATCAAAACCAATACATAGATCATATCGAAATAGTTTTGGGTAAATGTGAGAGAGATTCAATCATTAATCATTTTAGGACAATCGAAATGGTGTCAACCCAAATAGGCTATATGAACACCTAAGCTAGCCAATATCACCCGCCGACAACCAACGCCGCACACTAAGAACGGAGGCAGCGAAGAGATGAGCGGAAACGTAGGTTAGCCAATGCTATAGACATGGATTTAATTAGCGAACAAAGCCTTTTAGAATGTACACCCTTACAAATAACTGTTACAAACCTAAGGCACATTCATCAGATTTACATTATGCAACATAAGGCCAAAGTCAATCAAGGCATCGTGTGGGTATATAATCGCAAACAAACACCATCTTATTTTACAACCTGCTAATATACTAGGGCATGACCTAAATTGAGTCAGCTTATAGGCTATTTCGAAACCACATGGATGACTTCATGAAATGAAATCCCACTTGCAACTAACAATAAGGTCGTAAGTTAATAGATCGAACAAAAGTAACAATGACCAAATACCAAAAAACACAGATTTCATAACAATTACCTTATTTAGGTGAAGGTTCATACGGCAAAAAAACGGCCACAAAAAGTGAGCACCACCAAATACCGTAACATCATTTGCTAGAATGAATATATTTTTCCAGCTAATAACACAACATCTCATCCACTCACAAAATCTCACACGCCTTCTCACACCATTTTTTAAACATCAATCACAGCTGTTACCCAACATATATAGCGGCAACGAACGAATTGCTACCCGACATATACAGCGGCAACGAACGGGGTGATGGGCTAGATCAAAACCAATGAAACCCATATATAGATCAAAACCGATCAAAATTAGATCGTCTAGATCAAAACCAATGAAACCCACATATATATATCATATCGAAACAATGATCTTAGATTAAATCAAAACCAATGACCCCCCTCCCCCCCAATCGATCAAAATTAGACAGTGTAGATCCAAACCTGTAACATCCCGCCTACTCAGACTACAATATTGTCAACTTTGCCCGCAGGCTCACGGCTTTGCTTTGTGGCCCTCTTGTAAGTACTTCCCGGCTGGTTACCCAATCTAGTACTAATCTGACATGAGCACGCTTAACTGCCAGTTCCTAAGAACCCCACTGGCAGTAGAACACAAAAAGCGTTGTGTCATGAGAAGGCGACTGTTATCTTATGAACCATGGATCTCTCCTGGCCACAGACGATGTGGGATTTTCCTAGGGTGTCACAATCACCCCCCCCCCCTCGGGACTCATCGTCCTCGATGAGGTTTGCCCCACCATCCCGAACAACTTAGGAGTGTCTCTGATACCACTTGTAACATCCCGCCCACTCAGACTATAATATTGTTTGCTTTGCCCGCAGGCTCACGGCTTTTCTTTGTGGCCCTCTTGTAAGTACTTCCCGGCTGGTCACCCAACCTAGTACTACTCTGACATGAGCACGCTTAACTGCCAGTTCCTAAGAACCCCACTTGCAGTAGACCACAAAACGCGTTTTGTCATGAGAAGGCGACTATTATCTTATGAACCATGGATCTCTCATGGCGACAGCCGATGTGAGTTTTTCCTAGGGTGTTACAGTCACCCCCCCCTTCGGGACTCATCGTCCTTGATGATTTTTGCCCCACCATCCCAAACGGCTCAGGAGTGGCTCTGATACCACTTGTAACATCCCGTCTACTTAGACTACAATACTGTCCGCTTTGCCCGCAGGCTCACGAATTTGATTTGTGGCCCTCTTCCTAAGAACCCCACTACTCTGACATGAGCACGCTTAACTGCCAGTTCCTAAGAACCCCACTAGCAGTAGACCACAAAACGCGTTGTGTCATGAGAATGCGACTGTTATCTCATGAACCATGGATCTCTCATGGCCACAACCGATGTGGGATTTGCCTAGGGTGTCACACTTGTAACATCCCGCCTAATCAGACTACAATATTGTCCGCTTTGCCCGCAGGCTCACAGCTTTAATTTATGGCCCTCTTGTAAGTACTTTCCGGCTGGTCACCCAACCTAGTACTACTCTGACATGAGCACGCTTAACTGCCAGTTCCTAAGAACCCCACTTGCAGTAGACCATAAAACGCGTTATGTCATGAGAAGGCAATGTTATCTTATGAACCATGGATCTCTCATGGCCACAGCCAATGTGAGATTTGCCTAGGGTGTCACAGTCAACCCCCCTTCGGGACTCATCGTCCTCGATGAGGTTTGCCCCATCATCCCGAACGGCTCAGGGGTGGCTCTGATACCACTTGTAACATCTCGCCTAATCAGACTACAATATTGCCCGCTTTGCCCGTAGGCTCACGGCTTTGATTTGTGGCCCTCTTATAAGTACTTCCCGGCTGGTCACCCAACCTTCTACTACTCTGACATGAGCATGCTTAACTGCCAGTTCCTAAGAACCCCACTTGTAGTAGACCACAAAACGCGTTGTGTCATGAGAAGGCGACTGTTATCTTATGAACCATGGATCTCTCATGGCCACAGCCGATGTGGGATTTGCCTAGGGTGTCACAGTCACCCCCCCCTTCGGGACTCATCGTCCTCGATGAGGTTTGCCCCACCATCCCGAACGGCTCATGAGTGTCTCTGATACCACTTGTAACATCCCGCCTACTCAGATTACAAGATTGTATGCTTTGCCCGCAGGCTCACGGCTTTGCTTTGTGGCCCTCTTGTAAGTACTTCCCGGCTGGTCACCCAACCTAGTACTACTCTAACAGGAGCACACTTAACTGCCAGTTCCTAAGAACCCCACTTGCAGTAGACCACAAAACGCGTTGGGTCATGAGAAGGCGACTGTTATCTTATGAACCATGGATCTCTCTTGGCCACAGCCGATGTAGGATTTGCCTAGGGTGTCACAAAACCAATACTTAGATCATATCGAAACGATGAGATGAGATGAGAGAGATTTAGATTCAACCAATCATTTTGGGTAATGTGAGAGAGAAATAGTTTTGAGAGAGAGGCAAAGGCCAATTAATGAAGGGACGAAGGGGCAAATCGTTGAAGGGAAAAGATCAAAGGGAAACATGGCGTAGTATCTTTGTGAGAGTAAAGAGAAGTGAATGTATTGTTTGTGGGAGGGGGAGAGATTGTGAGAGGGAAATAAAACTTTGTTTATTGAGTATGTAAAGGGAACCACAATGCTTATAGAACCGTGATTCTCCTTTATTATTAATAGAAGAATGTTAATAAATGCCGAATGGGTACCTGTTACCAAAACCCATTTATATATTTTTTACATCTCATATAAGTGTTCATAATCTAAAAGCATAAATTTAGGTGTACTAGATTCTTACAATTGTTAAGACATCTATTATTCTATTATGTTCGACTTTTACAAATGTTTATAACAAGGATCTAAAAACCCGTGATTCGTTGCGGGGTGTGTTGCATGTTGCATAAAGCGGTTCGTAAACAATAACTGGATTACTTTAAAGTACAAACTATACATACGTTATACACATATATACATGTGACAAAAGTTTCAATGTTCTTCTATTCCAAACATAACATATGCAGAGAACTTACAAAAAGAGAAAAATTAGAAAAATGCTCTTTTCCATTTTATGTTAAGACAAAAGAATTCTAAAACCCTTACAACAGCCTACAACCAAAGGAAAATATAACAGTAGAATCAGTGGCACGCCGTTTACTAATCTATATAGGCTACACTAAAGCATCAAAACACTGTACACTAAAGGATCTAAACATTGTAAAATTTATAAATAGATCAAACAATAATAAAGCGTTTAGGAAGAGCTATCGTCACTACTGTATCTCTACAATAATTGTATTATTAACGCACGCGTAAGGTAGATTTAAAACGAAAGAGACTTGCATTAGTAAAGAAAACTAGTATAAATCTTATCGGTACATACAAGTTCACTAAGTTTGGGTATGTATGAATAGTAGATTCAACAACACTTTAATCTAAACTCTCTATAATTCATTAAAACAAATCAATGGAACAGTAAAAGAGATGAAGTAGACTACCATTATCTCTAGTTGCAAGCCAACTCTTTGGTCTCACCAAAGTTGACATCTCACTTAAACTAAATATACAAAATCCAAAATATAGAAAGGCATGTAGTTAAACCTATTATATTCTTGTTTCTTAGGCATATTATCGAACACATTTGTAACAACCCAAATGTGGTATGCGGAAGCGGTAGAGGTCAGGGGTTGTTACGTCATTGTATCATAGATACATGAGAACGACTCTAAATGAGACTTTTTATTAAAATAACTCGTTGAATTGAATTAAAGCAATAAAGTTCAATGGTCTCAGTTTTCAAAAGATAGCGTAGCGGAATAATTAAGTTTTAGACATCAACGAGATAATAGTTCAAAAGCATAAGTAGATAAATATCCGAAGATAGCCATGAAATGCATGCGGACTCCAAGTACTTCATACAGCAGATACACATCATCATCAATTACCTAAGATAAAAGATAAAATGGGTCAACATAAAGTTGGTGAGAATATAGGTTTCAAATCAATTCATATTAAGTTGGACCACAAAAGTTCATTTCATGTACACATGAAGCTATGGGAGATATAGTGACAAGTGTAGGATAAATTGGGTATTCAAAATATTTATGATAGCTAAGCTCATCACATCGAAACTAATGATACAGTACATGAAATAGATTGCACATATAAATTTCGCCAATAGAGTATCCAGCCAAGATAACTCAAGTTCACACAAATGATATACACTCGTCCGACGTCAGAATGCCCGAGTGCAGGTTGTCAAGCCTCAATAGATCTATCTATAACATAAGAGCTTACTCTACAGAGTAATTAACTATTAACAATAGTGGGGACTATGGCTAAAGCAACTTAAGCTATATCATAATTAATGCTCACTGAACGCTCATAGAAAAACAGTTTTCTCGTCCAATATCAAGTATAAGCATTTATCACGTCCCAACAGATTAAACATATAAAGCAATTTAATACGGATCTATAAACTCACCTTAAGCAACGAATTAAACCGCACAAGTATGATCAAATAATAGCGAGCACCACTAGTGACAACCTAAATATAATACTATAGTTTAGGCGCTAGCAAATAAATCACATAAGTTCGTCATATAAGTTGCTCATCGATCATATGCATTGTTTCATAGTTAAATCATGACTTATCGAAATTATATCGTTATAAGTATTATAGTATATACTTAGGCAAACACATTTATTTTTGACTCGATGAAATTTCGACAGCCTTTCGGCGTAAATTTTAATTTATCTTAGTAAATTTATCGACACAATTTCTATAGAAAATTTGACATCCTTTCGGCATCATTTGAATTTTTCCATTTTTAGTAAATACCCAAATCTCGACCTAATTTCCCGTCATTTCAACACTTTCTCAATCACACTCAACCAATAATTTAATTCCCACAAAATCCAACTTCCACTTTCAACGCCCAGTTTCAACAACAATTCAAGTACTTCCATTTTGCGCTTTTACGCTTATTAAAAAACTTTCCTCAATCATATACAATATTTGGTACTCATTTCGACACTTAAAATAGCTCGGTTTAACTCGAAAACGTCATTTCGATTGTTAAAGACAACAAATTAATTATAGTGTTTTCCTCAAAAATTAAGTTTTCCGGCAACAAAGTTCAAACGATCATATCTTGCTCATTTTAACTCCGATTCTAGTGTATAATATTCCGAAACGAAGGTATTAACTTATATTTTTATAAGATTGTACTAATCTAGTGTCAAAACAAATTTTATAACCCTTTATGCCTTGTACAAATCTCGGACAGAATACTTTATTTTTATAAAAACTCATTTTCAACCATTTTCAAGCAAATCCACCAGTAATAACGCTACTAGTTTCCCTCAAATCTTAATAAACATTAATAATATAGATAAAATATCTTCAACTTCATAGATCTAAAAGTATACTTACATATATTTAGTAAAATCTTCAAATTATACTTATATTTACCTGGATTTAATAGATTCATCCATAAATTATATATATCTAAAATTTTATCAACAAAAATTGTTTTCATCTTTTTATTTTCAAAAATACATATGATACGCAACATGCATGCTTAGATCTTCATAGATTATGCTTAAAAAGAAGGAATTGAAAAGGGTTTGAGAAATAACCTTTATTAGCGTATGTATGTAACCACAATAACCCGATCTACTAACTAAGCAACTAATAATCACCAAGAAAACAATTTCTTCAAAACTCTACCAAATCTACTCAATCAACCAAACCAGGAAAACCCATTCACTTTTATGCTTGTATAAACCCTAGGTTGTATTTAATTAGTGCTAAACCTTTTTTATTTTGAGTTTCAAGAAATAAAAAATGATGGAAAGTGTAGGACTGTTTGTATGCCGTGAGTTTACGGAGAGAGTTTTTTTATTTTTGATGTGTGAAAATAATGAAGTATTATTTGAGGTTAAAGTAAGTTTAAATGAGGTAATATGCCAAAGGTGTTTTAGGTGCCAAATATCTCATGTTTCCCTTTTGGGGTTGTGCTAGCCGTGGTTTGTAGAGAGGAAAAAGAGAGATTTTTTGTATGAAAATATGAAGTGTATAATGAGTTGTGAAGTTAGGTAAAGTTGTGTATAAGTGGTAGTAAAACAAGTATGCTTTCCATGCAAAATATTTATGATTTCCCTAATTGTTAATATGTTGTCGTGGGTTTTGGGGTCCCACTTGGGTAAAAGATTTAAAGTTTTACTTGTGGTAAATAGTTAAAAAGGTTTAAGGTAAAAAGGTTAATTAGGTTTAGGTAAATATAAAAAAAGTATATAGTTAAGTTTAAAAATGCGTAAAACTTAAAAATTTGACGGAATATATTAATTTAGGCTTTTTCGACGAAAAATGATATTTCATGATTTATAAAGCGTTTTATGCTTGTTAATGATGATTAAATGTAAAACGACGTAAAATACGAAAACACGTTACATTAATTAATTATTCACAGAAAGTACGATTAGTTACTGTAAATAGCAAAAATATATAATTACGTTCATAGAAACATATACAGAAGCTAATAAACACTTAGATTATGTAAAGAACGATTACACAATTAAAACTAAACAGTTAAGCACGTAATTCACAGTTACGAATATTTTCACAGATTATCGTCAAGTCATTGACCCTTACAACAATTAGGTCCGATTCAAAGATTATTTTTATAATGATGATTGAGCATAGTGTCAAGTCATTACACGTCATCAGACAGTTTTCCAGAATACGCGGGATAACTTCTCGGTTCAAACACATTTCAAGCACATAGTTGACTAAATAAAAAATCAAAGGGTAAAATAGTCATTTAACAATTCAAGAAAATTACCGGATGTTACATCCTCCCCTTGTTATAGAAGCTTTGTCCTCAAAGCTTAGGAGTGTCACGGGCTCTAGAGTTGTCAAATAGTTGTGCATATTTCTTGCGAAATTGATCCTCACACTCCCAAGTGAATTCAGGTCCACATTTAGAGTTCCACCTCACTTTGAAGATTGGTATACGACTCTGTTTCAATCGTTTGACCTCCTGGTCCATGATTTCAACAGGTTCTTCAACAAATTGCATCTTGTCGTCGATTCGAAGTTCTTCCAATGGTATAGTGAGTATCTCATTAGAAAGGCACTTATTCAGATTTGAGACGTGAAAAGTACTGTTCCCACGGCTCAACGCTTGCGGTAACTCCAGACGATAGGCTACCGTTCCAACCTTTGCAAGAATATTGAAAGGTCCAATATAACGGGGGTTTTGCTTTCCTCGCTTGCTAAAGCGTACCATACCTTTCTAAGGCGATACTTTTAGCATCACTCTGTCTCCCACTTGAAATTCGAGAGGCTTACGTCGAACGTCGGCGTAACTCTTTTGACGATCACGGGCTGCTTGAATTAGGATCTTGATTTGAACAATCTTCTCAGTTGTTTCACGGGTAATTTCGGGACCAGTGAGTTGCCTATCTCCAACTTCAGTCCAACACACAAGCGAGTGACATTTACGACCATACAACGCTTCAAACGATACAGCCTTAATATCTGTATGATTACTTTTGTTGTAAGAGAATTCCACTAGAGGCAAATGTCTATCCCATTGCTTTCTAAATTCAAGCGCGTAACATCTCCTCTAGCGTTTGAATAGTTCTCTCGCTTTGTCCGTCAGTCTGCGGGTGATAAGCAATACTCATGTCCAATTGAGTACCCAATTCCTTTTTAAGGGCTCTCTAGAATTGCGATGTAAATCTACAGTCTCTATCAGAAATAATCGAGATTGGAATTCCATGTTTAGTGACTACTTCCTTCAAGTACAGTCTTGCGAGTTTATTCATGAAATCGTCATCCTTCATAGCCAAAAAGTGTGCAGATTTCGTAAGTCTATCCACAATTACCCAAATCGTGTCATATCCGTTTGTCGTTTTAGGTAGATTAGTTACGAAATCCATGGTTATATTTTCCAACATCCACATAGGAATTATCGGTTGAACCAACAATCCAGATGGTTTTTGGTGTTTCGTCTTTACTATAGCACAAGTCAAACACTTCCCTTCATAAGTAGCGATTTCAGCTATCATATTTGGCCACCAATATAGCTTCTACTTATCATGGTACATTTTATCAGATCTTGGGTGAATCGAATACTTTGATTTATGCGAATCGTGCATAATCACATCCCTTAGTCCTCCAAATAGTGGTAACCAGCTTCTCCCGTTTAGAGATAACATTCCATCATCGCGAGTCTCCATTTCTTTGTAACCATTCCTCCTATTTCTCAGCTTCAACACGTTCCGGATTAAGGGCTTCGGTTTGTGCTTTACGAATTTGCACAGGTAAGTTCGGATTGATAATCATAGCTAACGATCTAACTCTATGCGTCATCAATTGTTCCTTTCTACTTAGTGCATCCTCCACTACGTTGGCCTTCGCAGGGTGGTAACGAATCTCACAGTCATAATCACTGAGCAACTCGATCCATCGACGTTCTCTCATGTTTAGTTCCTTCTGATCAAGAATATGTTGCAAGCTCTTGTGATTAGTGTAGACAACACATCGGGTTCCATACAAGTAGTGTCTCCATAATTTCAAAGCAAATACTACCGCTTCGAGTTCCTGGTCGTGCGTAGTGTAGTTTTTCTCACGTGTTTTCAATTGTCGAGACGCGTATGCGATAACCTTCTCCCTTTGCATCAACACAGCTCCCAATCCTTTTGCTGACGCGTCACAGTAAACATCAAAATCTTCAAATCCTTCTGTTAACGATAGGATATGCTTACTACACAACATTTGTTTCAACTTCTGGAATGCTATTTCCGTTTTATCTCCCCATTCATATTTCACTTTCTTTTGAGTCAACTTCGTCAATGGTTTCGAGATCTTCTAGAATCCCTCGATAAACCTTTGATAGTATCCAACAAGTCCTAAAAATTGACGAATTTCAGTCGGTGTCGTAGGAGTATTCCACTCCCTAGTTGACTCAATCTTGGCAGGGTCACCATGAATACCTTTGCAATCAATAACATGACCTAGAAATTATACTCTTGGCAACCAAAAATCAAACTTCGAGAACTTAGCGTACAATTCCTCCTTCTTAAGTAGTTCCAATATTATCTTAAGGTGTTCCTCATGTTCCTTCTCATTCCTTGAGTAAATCAAAATATCATCTATGAACACTAATACATGGGTTTGCCTCGTATGAAAATTTGTTCGTCTCGATTCAATTCCAATTGATCTCCGGTTAAAAGTGTGACTCAGTCGTCTTTGGTGAATAAAAAGAAAATGTGTCGTTATCTAAAACTAATTAAAAGGTAAATGCGCAAAATAGTAACAATAAGCTAAAAGCAATTAACTAATAAAAACAAAACAATATAAATAATAAAACGTGAATTTAAAACGAAGCAATTAATAAAAATAAAATTAAAAGACGAAATTAACTATCGACTGAAAAATAAAACTAACCTAATGAAAAAGGAGAAAATAAAACTAATATGGTACTTTAAAGCTAAACGAGGAAAAACCTAAAGCGGGTACTAAATAAAAGATAAAACTTGAACTTTTTGAAAAATATTAATTTTAAAAATATACGAAAAATTCAACTAAAAATACGTAACTTTCAGAAATAAAATCGAAACAACTTTCAGATTAAACTAAACGATTGCGGAACAAGAAACAAGCAACCAAGCTCACACCTCAAGCATGCAACCAGACTGCTGAATCTTGGCGGGAAAACCTCAAGCATACAGGCTGGCATGCATGTCAAATGTCATTCGTTCAGAATTTTTTTATTTTTCGTTCGGGAATATTTTTTGGTATTCTTTCGTTCGGAATTTTGTGCTGGTTCGGGAAATTATTTTTGTTCGGTATTTTTATTTTTTTTATTTTTTTTAATCAAACCTTCATTCGGTATTTTTTTGAAAAATGCTTCGTTCGGTAAAAAAACTGGTTCGGGAAAATTTATTGGTTCGGGAAAATCAACTGGTTCGAAAAAAATTGCTCATTCGGGAAAAATTAATGGTTCGGAAAAATCTGGAAAAACTAAACAGTACGAAAATAGGGGAAACAAAAACACGAATTTAACCAAAATCAACCATAATCAATCTAAAAATTAAACTAAACTAACCACTAGTAATCAACTAACAATAATAAATCAAACCAAATCAACAAAACTAACAATAAAAACCAAATTAATCAAAACCCACTTAATAAAATAAAACTTAAATCAACCAAAAACAATAAAACTAAAAACAAAAAATCACTAATTAAGATCTACCAAGTATTAAAACATCTAAATCAACAAACTTTATGAATTCAAAATCAATCAAACTATGAAACTCACTTGATTAATCAAAACTAAATCAACAAAATCAACAAACCCAACACTTAATTAAAATCTAACAAGAAAGGAAGGATGAGATTTAATTAAAAGCTTGATTAAAAGTATAAGATTCAACAATTAAAACATAAAGATTAAAGATTCTACATATTATTCTAGAGAGAGAAAGTGAAAACTAGAGAGAGAAAGTAAAACTACACTACTCCTAATCTAAACTAACTAACCTAAATGACTAACACCCTCCTAATGTGTCATTAGGAGGGTATATATAGGAAGTGGGGAGTGCATGTGTTGCTTCCTTCTTTCTTTCTCTTTCTCGTTCTCGTCTTTTAATTCTTTGTCTTTCTCGACGTCGTCTCGGGATTTTTCGATATAAATTGAACTTATCTTATAATTTCTTCAATATTTAGACCTGAGTTCTTCGACTTCATTAAACTTCCGTCTTTAGACTTTTTCTTCGATAAATCTTCAGAATAGGCCTTGGACTTCCGTTCTTTTTGCACTCTTGATATTTTGACTTCGTCTTTTCTCGTTTTCTTCGATAAAATCCCGTGAAACCCCGTGTTTTTTTCCTTTTTCATCTTTTGGTCCTAAATCACAACAAAAACATAAACCACACATAATTCCGACATTTACGACATAAAATACACGTTTTGGCTTGGTTATTATTGTAATTAAGTGGTAAAAAAATAAGTGTTTTCACACTTATTAAATCCCCTACACTTGACCATTGCAATGTCCTCATGCAATGCATTAGTTACAAAGCAAGTTTTACATTTTTCATCATAATCAATCCATCTTGGCCTTTATTAAAGAGACAAAATATTTAAAGAAAGAATACTAGTAAAACGATCAAAAACTTACCTTAGGGTTTTGGAATATCGTGAATGATTATCATCCTCAAGTTTCACGTTCCTCATACCAAGCTTAAAAACGAGATCATTGTTATTATAAGTTAGCAAACTATCACAAACTCATGTGGCCCAATTATTCACTTAGACTCCCTTATTCCTAGGTGTATCTCTTATATTTTATTATTGTCTTGAATGATCACGAGGATGCATTGTCGACTTATTTCGATAGTTTATTTAGGCCGAAAATAAAGTGGGGCGATTTAATCAATAGTTAGCTAAATGACAAAATCTTTTATAACTGCTTCTCGGGACCTCATAAAGTTCATATCTTGGCATAACTCGCTTCACGATTTGAGACCTTTCTCGGACCGATATTTGGAAGTGACTTCATACTTCCAATCTTGAGAGACGTTCATGAAATAATGGTCTTCTCTTCATAATAGGAATTTCTTCACTTGAAGTTTCGAGAGATTCTTCATATTTGGACCACGACTTCTTCATTTTTCTCCAATCTTTATTTTGGACTTTGATATACAACGACCGCCTCCTTTTAGGACTTGGATCTATTTATCCTCATACCTTGTTAGGGCCTTTTTGGATAGACTTCTCCATGATCTTTAGGGGAGTATTTGCTTTTCGTCGTGTGTCTCGATCCTTCATATTGATTTTTGATAAATGATTCTTCACATCACTTTTGGATCTTTAGCAACAAAATGTAGCCCTCATGTCTTGTTAGTACCTTTTCGGACTCGCCAATCCTCGCATCCCGCTTCAATAAGTTATGCCTTGGCTATGAACTCTAATTAATACCGCACAACTTTTAAACGATCTTGTGCTAGAAGCTAAGTAACTTTTCAAATCGTACAACCTTATTTATTGCAGATAAATTTATTAGCAAGCGATGGGAGAAAAAGCTTATAATCAACTCACATAAATTCCTGAAAGAATACCAAACTTATAATTGACTCTATCATCTCTCGTTCTCCACAATTTAAAATCTCAAGGAATGAGACTCGTGGATGCTTAGCCAATTAAATCAAAGTTTTGGGTTTTCAAGTCATCTATAGGATCTTGCAAACTCTTAGACTTTTTCAATTTTAGAATTCGCATTTTAAAGTTCCCTTGATAAACGACTTTCTAGGATCAATTATAGGAACTTGCGAAAAGTTTTTGTTCTTAACCCGTAAGAGTTGAGACTTTCGCGTTTTAAAGTCCCTTGTATAAAATCCTAGCAAAACTTGACTTAAACACGTTAAGGATACTAGCTAGAGTAAACTTGGATAAGTAAACTCGGATTGAGTCAAAAGATTCACAACGTTTAAAAATTAAAACCACTTTATTAAACTTTATTTTAGCAAATAAAGTAAATAACGATAACAAAGGAAAAACTACTAGGCCAAAATAGATTAAATTTTTTGAAAAATGTCGAAAAATTAGATTTTCCGGTTAAAATGAGGACAAATACAAGGAAAAGGCCACTTAACTTCGATAGAAGTCCCCCTATACTTAATATAAACATTGTCCTCGATGTTTAAGCATGTGGAAGTAACCTCCCCTACACTTAGGACATTGTGTACGTTGTTTAAATCTTGCTAAGGAAGAGACAACTAAAGTGATTCTTATTTTAATATTGAAGAATATAAAATAGAGAATCAAAAGAGTTTAGGATAAAACTGGGAAGATGGGTGCACGGAATCACGGGTCGTCAAAAGTCATCAAGAATGTATCTTTGAAAGCTCAAATCCCTGCACATGATAAGAAAGAAAACAACAAACACATAGTAGGGTCTCCCCCTACACTTATTATGAAAACAGATAAAGATAGATAGATAATCGGGTTGCCTCCTAAAAAGTGCTTGTTTTTGTTAACCGAGTCACGAGCCTGACTCGTCCCCGAATTAAATGGTCCATGGGGAAGCCTCGAATGTAATACCGGGATCAAAGACCTTGTCCTCATTCCCGGAGGACATTAATAAAGGAGAGGCCAGAGGATAAGTCTTGAAGGGTAGAAAAGTCCTCTCAACATACGAAAAGTATGTGAGATTATGATCCACGGGAGGTGGGGTGGGTAAAGTAAGCAAATTGTCATCCCCCAAAGACAATTGATGCTCAGAAAGCGACAAAGCAGTAAGGTTATCAATCATAAAATGGTCAATGTCACCTCCCGGATCAAAGCACTCCTCCTCCGTAATGGTGTCTAAAGGAGTGGATGATAGGTGCTCGGGAGGGAGACTTGGGACAATATCTTCATAGAGCAAATTATCAAAAATAATATCCCCCTCCGTATCATCATCATCAATACCCGGAGGTATTAAGAGAATGTCGATTTCCTCCATTGTTGTATCATTATTCTCAACTGAAGTAATAGACGGAGGTAAAGACTCAGAAATAGGAGCAGAATTCAACGCTTCAATTTTAGCAATAAGAAGATGAACTTTCAGTAATTTGTCGTGAAGAATAACGTCCTCCACCTCATCTACAAGACCAAGTTCAGTGGTGAACTTCTCGTATGTCGGAGAGAATAAATCAACATCGCCTCATTGCCCGAAGGAGATTGAGAAATTTCAAAGGTGAAATTCTCATAGCATGGAGAAAAATCATCATTAAGAGCGACCTCGTCCGTAGGCTCCACAAAAGTAGGCACATCACAAAACTCATCAAAGAATTTATCAAGACCAAAATCACTAATCTCACTCGATGTATCACTATCCTTAGAGGCATTAGGGATATCAAGAGTAGGAGTAGTAATTTCAGAAGATGGGTTGAGAGCATAGATATCATCCTCGTCATCATCATAAAAGTAGTATGGACGCACAAGAGGAGGAGTATAATGACTAATATTAGATACTTGTTCTTGTTGCTGTCGCTTTTCCTCCTCCCTTGCTTCGTGTATGCTATCTAATTCTTGTTGAACGTATTGAAGTGTATTCAAAAAATTGGCTCGTTCTTCTTCACACATTCCAACAGAAGGTTGATGATCGAGGGTGTATTGTGGAGGCTCAAAATTGTGAAAACCAGAATTATAGCACGGATGTGGCTCATAGTAAGTCATCGGTTGAGAAGAATTAGAACACGGATTTGGTTCATAATAATCCATCGGTGAAGAAAAATGAGGACACGGATTTGGCTCATAATAATTCATTGGCTGACAATAAGAAGTACCGTGAGGGCCCCCACAATAATTGCAACACGGG
The DNA here is from genome assembly GCA_025667525.1 of Glebionis coronaria. Taxonomy (NCBI): domain Eukaryota; kingdom Viridiplantae; phylum Streptophyta; class Magnoliopsida; order Asterales; family Asteraceae; genus Glebionis; species Glebionis coronaria. The sequence continues at coordinate 692,062,572 of CM046874.1, read as the reverse complement.
TATTGAGAAAAACCCGATGCTTCTTGTAGATAGTTATTACCATTGTCAAAACTGTAACCCAGTTCTTGCTCGCCATGAGGCGGGTACCGAATTGGACACGAAACATGCCAATGAGAATCGCGTCTACAATATATGCAGGGGGGAGTAGGTGGATTAGAAAAGGATGAATTAGTCGAATTGCACGATGGACAAAATCCAAATAGTGAATCGGCTGAAATGGGTGGAAGATCTTTTCCGCATTGCTCGCACGAAAACCATTGACATGATTCGCACCCATATAATCGTCTCCCACACCCTACACAATGAACATAAGAATCCATGAAGAACAATAGATAAGCAAGAAGAATGTTTTTGGTACAAAACTTTCAAAAAAGAAATGCGTTTTATGATTTTTCAAATGTTTTTGGATTTCTAAATTTTTTTATTTTAATGGATTTTTGAAAATTTTTGACACGAAAAATAACGTTCACGAGTGAACGGATCTCAAAATCCAACGCGTCTCTCACTAAAAACCGGTAATCTTCACGAAAAGAGCCGGCAGCGGCGCCATTTAATACATGGGTTTGCCTCGTATGAAAATTTGTTCGTCTCGATTCAATTCGAATTGATCTCCGGTTAAAAGTGTGACTCAGTCGTCTTTGGTGGATAAAAAGAAAATGTGTCGTTATCTAAAACTAATTAAAAGGTAAATGCGCAAAATAGTAACAATAAGCTAAAAACAATTAACTAATAAAAACAAAACAATATAAATAATAAAACGTGAATTTAAAACGAAACAATTAATAAAAATAAAATTAAAAGACGAAATTAACTATCGGCTGAAAAATAAAATTAACCTAATGAAAAAGGAGAAAATAAAACTAAGATGGTACTTTAAAGCTAAACGAGGCAAAACCTAAAGCGGGTACTAAATAAAAGATAAAACTTGAACTGTTTGAAAAAATATTAATTTTAAAAATAGACGAAAAATTCAACTAAAAATACGTAACTTTCAGAAATAAAATCGGAACAATTTTCAGATAAAACTAAACGATTGCGGAACAAGAAACAAGCAACCAAGCTCACACCTCAAGCATGCAACCAGACTGCTAAATCTTGGCGGGAATACCTCAAGCATACAGGCTGGCATGCATGTCAAATGTCATTCGTTCGGAATTTTTTGTATTTATTTCGTTCGGAATATTTTTTGGTATTCTTTCGTTCGGAATTTTGTGCTGGTTCGGGAAATTAGTTTTGTTGGGTATTTTTTATTTTTTTATTATTTTTTAATCAAACCTTCATTCGGTATTTTTTTGAAAAATGCTTCGTTCGGTAAAAAAACTGGTTCGGGAAAATTTATTGGTTCGGGAAAAAAAACTTGTTCGGGAAAATCAACTGGTTCGAAAAAAATTGCTCATTCGGGAAAAATTACTGGTTCGGAAAAATCTGGAAAAACTAAACAGTACTAAAATAGGGGAAACAAAAACACGAATTTAACCAAAATCAACCATAATCAATCTAAAAATTAAACTAAACTAACCACTAATAATCAACAAACAATAAAAAATCAAACCAAATCAACAAAACTAACAATAAAAACCAAATTAATCAAAACCCACTTAATAAAATAAAACTTAAATCAACCAAAAACAATAAAACTAAAAACAATAAATCACTAATTAAGATCTACCAAGTATTAAAACATCTAAATCAACAAACTTTATGAATTCAAAATCAATAAAACTATAAAACTCACTTGATTAATCAAAACTAAATCAACAAAATCAACAAACCAAACACTTAATTAAAATCAAACAAGAAAGGAATGATCAGATTTAATTAAAAGCTTGATTAAATGTATAAGATTCAACAATTAAAATATAAAGATTAAAGATTCTACATATTAATCTAGAGAGAGAAAGTGAAAACTAGAGAGAGAAAGTAAAACTACACTACTCCTAATCTAAACTAACTAACCTAAATGACTAACACCCTCCTAATGTGTCATTAGGAGGGTATATATAGGAAGTGGGGAGTGCATGTGTTGCTTCCTTCTTTCTTTCTCTTTCTCGTTCTCGTCTTTTAATTCTTTGTCTTTCTCGACGTCGTCTCGGGATTTGTCGATATAAATTGAACTTGTCTTATAATTTCTTCGAATAATTAGACTTGAGTTCTTCGACTTCATTAAACTTCCGTCTTTAGACTTTTTCTTCGATAAATCTTCAGAATAGGCCTTGGACTTCCGTTCTTTTTGCACTCTTAATCTTTTGACTTCGTCTTTTCTCGTTTTCTTCGATAAAAGCCCGTGAAACCCCGTGTTTTCTTCCCTTTTCATCTTTTGGTCCTAAATCACAACAAAAACACAAACCACGCATAATTCCGACATTTACGACATAAAATACACGTTTTGGCTTGGTTATTATTGTAATTAAGTGGTAAAAAGATAAGTGTTTTCACACTTATTAAACACGATGACAAACTTATCCATATACGGTTTACACACCTGGTTCATGAGGTCCATAAACACAGCAGGTGCGTTTGTCAAACCGAATGGCATCACTTGAAACTCATATTGTCCATACCTTGTCCTAAAAGAATTCTTTGCAACGTCCTCTTCATGAACTCTTAATTGGTGGTATCCTGACGTAAGGTCAATCTTTGAGTAAACACTCGATCCTTGCAACTGATCAAACAAATCGACGATCCTAGGTAAAAGATAACGGTTCTTGATGGTAAGTTTGTTCAACCCGCGATAGTTGATACACATCCGAAAACTTCCATCCTTCTTCTTAACAAACAAGATCGGATCTCCCTAGGGTGAAGAAATTGGTCTTATAAATCCTTTGTCAGTTAACTCTTGTAGTTGCGCTGGTAGTTCTTGCATTTCCGACGGCGCTAAACGGTAAGGCGCTCTAGCAACAGGTGAAGCTCCCGGTATCAAATCAATTTCAAACTCAACTTGTCTAGTCGGCGGTAATACAAGCAAATCTTCAAGAAAGACTTCCGGATAATCCCGTACAATAGGTACATTTTCTAATCGCTTTTCCATGGTCGGCTTCTCAGTAATACGAGCTAAGAATACATGGCAACCTTTCATCAAATACTTTTGAGCCGTAGTACATGAGATAATGTTCAATCGTGACTTGCTCCTTCCATTACATCCAACTCATAGTATCTCTAAAACTCCATCACCAAACGGTACACGAACGACCTTTTCGTCGGATATAAGCGTAGCATGATATTTCGACAACCAATCCATCCTAATAATTACGTCAAAACTTCCTAACTCAACAGGCATAAGGTCAATATCAAAAGGATGATCTAAAAGATTTAAAGTACAACCACGAAGAATAGTGTCGACTCCTATCATCTTTCCATTAGCTAACTCAATAGTGTACTTAGTGTCTAAAGGCGAAGGGGTCACATCAATTAAATCACTAAAGGCAGTCGACACAAAACTCCTATCTACACCAGTATCAAATAAAATATAAACATAACGACCATTGAGAAGAAACGTACCCGTAACAACGTCACATTTTTGTTGTGCTTCTCATCCTCCTATCACATAAGCCCTCCCACGAGCTTCTCCAGTCTTAACAACCTTTCCTTGGTCCTTATTCTTTTTCTTTGGGCATTCATTGTTGTAGTGTCCCTTTTTTTGGCATTCAAAACTGTTGATCCCAAACTTAGATCGATTTAGCTTTGTGTTAACGAGAGTAAATCAAGTTTAACACGTAGAGAAACTGTGTGTATTCAACAAACTAAGTGTTATGCGGAATTAACACTTAGAACAAAGAACAAAGCAAAACAAAGTAAACCAAACTTTCACTTCGATTAATACTGAGAACCTGCGTACAATGCAAGTGTAAAACTTGTTATATCTTATGAACCCTACGACCTCCTTTTATAACACAAGGAGTCTTGTACAAAGGTCTACCTATCAACTATTATAGGTAAAGATAAATATAGAAAATACAATATTGAACATATCTTTACTAGAAATACAAAACGTGTAGACTAAGTATTCCATCAGTGGTTGAACCTCTCTTTGTCAGCGCTCAAATATGCCTTGTCAGTGTTCATCTGTCAGCGCCTCTTTTACTCTTATCAGCGTCCAAGTTCTTCTTGTCAGCGTCCCAGCGACTTAGCTATTTTTATTCCCAACAAAACAAGTAACATTTGCTTTTGGATTTGGTGCTGATTTACAGTCTCTAGCAATGTGTCCAGTTCTCTTACAGTTGTGACATTGCACATTACATTGTCCATTATGGTGACGCTTACATCCGTTACACAAAGGTAACGTTCCATTGTAGACTCCCTTTTCTTCAGTACCAACAATGTAAGCCTTCACATTTTCCTGCCTCTTGTTCGGATAGTGTCCATGGTTGTTCCTTTGGTTATTTCCCCATTTTCTCTTGTTGTTCGCAACATTTCCAGCATATGCTCGAACAACTTGATCCATCATATTGTGAGCCATCCTTATAGCATCACTAACCTTAGTCGGTCCAGACGATGTCACATTCTCTTGAACTCTACCAGGTAAACCCCAAATATAGCGCTCAACCTTCTTTTCTTCATCGGGAACCATTCCAAGACATAGCAAACATAACTCTTGAAACCTTCTTGTGTACGTCTCAGTGTCATTATTCTTCACAGCCAAATTCCACAACTAAATTTCCATTTTCCGAATCTCATTTCGAGGACGATACTCCTTAGTCAACAACTTCTTAAGTTCCTCCCAACTCAATCCACACGCCTCTTTAGCTCCAACCGTTTGCACATGGGTGTTCCACCATACCCTTCAGTACCATTAAAATTCAGGGGGTCACAATTCCTAAAGTCCTTATAAGTGCACGACTTAGGTGGTCGATTATTAGGATTGTTCTGTGGTCCTTGATTGTTGTTAGCTTGAACGTTTGCCAAAGCAGCGGTCACTCGTTGTGCGATTAGTTCCTCTAATTCTTCATCAGTCATTCCAGCATGTGTGTTCACCATTGTTTCTTTGCGTTAAGACAATAATGCAAGGTAAGGTTCAAGCACGAATATACACGTTATATATTAGTTATGCCAATAATGCAGAATTTAACAATACAACAAACATAGTAAAGATAGTCAAGTCATAAGATTACATTCCCATTCATAATAAGAATATAAAGTACATAGTCAAAAAGTACGAGTTTTGAATACATCTAGTCTAATCCAACTAACTGAGTACTACTTTAGTTTAGTGGATACAATGCCCAAAAGATAATAGATGCTAATCTACTCTAGAATTTGGTACGATAACTATAATATAATACTTATAACGATATAATTTTGATAAGTCATGTGTTAACTATGAAACAATGCATATGATCGATGAGCAACTTATATGACGAACATATGTGATTTATTTACTAGCGCATAAACTATAGTATTGTATTTAGGTTGTCGCTAGTGGTGCTCGCTATTATTTGATCATACTTGTGCGTTTTAATTTGTTGCTTGAGGTGAGTTTATAGATCCCTATTAAACTGCTTTATATGTTTAATGTTTTGGGACGTGATAAATGCTTATACTTGATACTGGACGCGAAAACTGTTTTTCTTTGAACGCTGAGTGAGCATTATTTATGATATAGTTTAAGTTACTTTAGCCATAGTCGCCACTATCGTGAATTGTTAATTACTCTGTGGAGTAAGATTTTATGTTATGGATATATTTATTGAGGCTTCACAACCTCCACTCAGGCATTCTGACGCCGAACGAGTTTATATCATTTGTGTGAACTTGAGTTATCTTGGCTGGATACTCTATTGGAAAATTTATATGTGCAATCTATTGCATGTATTGGATCATTAGTTTCGATGTCATGAGCTTAGCTATCATAAATATTGTGGAACGCCCAATTTATCCTACACTTGGCACTATATCTCCAATAGCTGCATGTGTACATGAAATGAACTTTTGCGGTCCAACTTAATATGAATTAATTTGAAACCTATAATCTCACCGACTTTATGTTGACCCATTTTAACAATTATCTCAGGTAACTGATGATGATGTGATGATGATGTGTATCTACTATATGAAGTACTTGGAGTCCGCATGCATTTCATGGATATCTTTGGATATTTATCTACTTATGCTTTTGAACTAACATCTCGTTGATGTCTAAAACTTAATTATTCCGCTACGCTATCTTTTGAAAACTAAGGCTTGAGAACTTTATTGCTTTAATTCAATTCAACGAGGTATTGTTATAAAACGTCTCATTTAGAGTCGTTCTCTTGTACCTTGAACTATGATACAATAACCTAACAGCCCCCTGAGGTTTATCAATTCTGCATACCACATTCGGGGTGTTATAGATTTGGTAATCAGAGCCTTAGTTATAGAGTATTAGGTTTGCTTCTTAGGCCTAGACTATAACCGATGTGTGCTACTTGTTACTCTGTATACATGTATGTACTACGTAATGTACTACGTAAGATAATACTTTATGTAATACATAATATGTATTATATGTATATGTATTTCACATGATTTGCATGCTTTAATTTCTATACATGATTATTTCATGCATACCCTACAACTGCTCTAATGCGCGTTTGGTTGTTGCAGGTTATGTCATCGTCTACCATAACTTACCGGTCCGACTCTACTGATGGAGAGTGGGAAGAGGAGATTGAGTTGATACCAGGTCATGTTGAGATAGAGGAGAATCCGGAAGAAGCTCCTGAGGAAGGATATTCTGAGGAGGAAGATGAGGACTATGATTCTGACGAGGATCCGGAGGAGGATAACGAGGGTGAGCCTGCTGAGTTGTCAGATACTTTTGATGTTGTTGATGGGATGCCGCCTGTTGTGCATCGTACTTTGATTGGGTGGGTTAGTGATAGTGAAGATTGTAGAGAGGATAATTCGGTGGATTATTCAGAGGATGCTGATGAGGAGGTGGAGAGTGACGGTACTGAGGTTGCTTCACCTGGAGTGATTGGATCACTATTGCCAATACTAGGACTTAAGGATGAGGATATGAGTGGATATCAGATATACCGTAAGAATGGTGGTGAGATGGATGATGAGGTTGAGGGTGACACTCGTGTTGGTGTTGACGTAGTTATGAGTGGTAGTGATGATACTGATGATGAGACTAGGGTTGAGTTTCCACTTGTGTCAGATGATGAGGGACATCCTGACTTTCCTGCTCATCGTGGATTGATGACTCGTACTGCTGATCGTCCTTTGACTGTTGTATTTGAGGGAGTTATACCTAATAGGGAGGAGTGAGATTAGGAAGACATCTAACTTGAGGAAGAAGTTTGTTGTTCCATGTTAGAGGTTTAGGGAGTTAGGGAAGTTGCATGGAGTATAATACCTGCTGAGTTTTACACTGATTCTGATGATACTGTACCACCTACTGATGGAGTTGGACCATCTGGTATTAGGTCTCGAGCCTTATCTGATTCTGATTTGTCAGTTGCACCTATTCCCCTACAGAAGAAGTGTCGTATGCCTGATTCATACATTACACCTGAGACATCACTTGCTCGTGAGGGTCATGTTATTCCTACTATTTCTACTCCACCTACACATCATGTTGGAGAGCCTTCTACCTGTGTTATGTTAGGATCTACTAGGGATTCAGATGCTGATCGCATTTGTCTAGTTGAGGATGCAGTCGAGGGATTGTTTGGGGACGTTAAGGATACACGCAATTTGTTGGATATTGCGCGTGAGGAGATTACTGCTTTGAGGCGTGAGTTGGAGTTAGTTCATAGTGGAGATCGAGATGCAGTTTGGGGCCCTAGGGGTGACCCACATAGATGTGCTGAGTGTGATTGTCGTCACCATACTTATAGCTTCATCGTTGTCGTACCAAATTCTAGAGTAGATTAGCATCTGAACCCCTAGCAAATCCTAACATAACAACACATGACTTACGTCTAGAAGGCTCTCCAACATAATGTGTAGGTGGTAGAAACAGTAGGAATAGCACGACCCTCACGAGCAGGTGATGTCTCAGGTGTAGTATATGAATAAGGCATACAACACTTCTTCCATGGGGGAATAGGTGCATTTGACGAATTAGAATCAGATAAGGCTCGGGACCTAACACCAGATGGTCCAGCTCCATCAGCAAGTGGTAAAGTATTATTAGAATCAGTGTAAACCTCATCAGGTATCGTACTCCATTCAACTTCCCTAAGCTCCCTAAAACTCTCACATGGATCAACATACTTCTTCCTCAAGTTAGATGTCTTCCTAATCTCGCTCCTCCTAATAGGCACAACTCCCTTAGATATAACAGCCAAAGAATGATCAGTAGTACGAGTCATCAATCCACAACGATCCGGAAAGTCAGGATGTCCCTCATCATCTGACACAAGTGGAAACTCAACCCTAGTCTCATCATCAGTATCATCACTACCACTCCTAACTGCGTCAACCCCAACACGAGTGTCACCCTCAACCTCATCATCCATCTCATCACCATTCGTACGGTCTACCTCATATCCACTCATATCCTCATCCTCAAGTGCTAGTATAGGCAATGGTGATCTAATCACTCGAGGTGAAGCAACATCAGTACCATCACTCTCCACCTCCTCATCAAAATCCTCTAGATAATCCACTGGATTTTCCTCTCCATCATCCTCACTATCACTACCCCACTCAATCAAAGTACGACGCACAACAGGCGACATCCCATCAACAACATCAGAAGTATCCGACAACTCAGCAGGCTCACCCTCGTCATCCTCCTCCAGCTCCTTGTCAGAATCATACTCCTCATCCTCCTCCTCAGGACCGCCTTCCTCAAGAGCTTCTTCCGGATTCTCCTCTGGCTCAACATGACCTGGTTTCAACTCAATCTCCTCTTCCCACTCTCCGTCAATAGAGTCAGATTGGTAAGTAATGGTAGACGATGACATAACCTGCAACAATCAAACACGCATTAGAGCAGTTGTAGGGTATGCATGAAATAATCATGTATAAAAATTAAAGCATGAAAATAATGTGAAATGCATATATATAATACATATTATGTATTACATATAGTATTATCTTACGTAGTACATTACGTAGTACATACATGTATACAGAGTAACAAGTAGCACACATCAGTTATAGTCTAGGCCTAAGATGCAAACCTAATTCTCTATAACCAAGGCTCTGATACCAAATTTGTAATGCCTCAAATGTGGTAATCGGAAGCGGTAAAGCTCGAGGGATGTTACGTCAATGTATCATAGTTCAAGGTACAAGAGAACGACTCCAAAATGAGACGTTTTATAAAAATATCTCGTTAAATTAAATTAAAGCAATAAAGTTCAAAGGTCTCAATTTTCAAATGATAGCTTAGCGGAATAATTAAGTTTTAGATATCAACGAGATAATAGTTCAAAAGAAAAAGTAAATAAATATTTGAAGATAGCCATGAAATGCATGTGGACTCCAAGTACTTCATACAGCAGATACACGTCATTATCAATTACCTGAGATAAATGCTAAAATGGGTGAGCATAAAGTTGGTGAGAATATAGGTTTCAAATCAATTCATATTAAGTTGGACCGTAAAAGTTCACAATATTTATTATAGCTAAGCTCAAGACATCGAAACTAATGATCCAGTACATGCAATAGATTGCACATATAAATTGACTCAATAAAGTATCCAGCCAAGAAAACTCAAGTTCACACAAATGATATACACTCGTCCGGCATCAGAATGCCCGAGTGGAGGTTTTCAAGCCTCAATAAATCTATCCATAACATAAAAGCTTACTCCACGAAGTAATTAACGATTCATGATAATGGGGACTATGGCTAAAGCAACTTAAGCTATATCATAAATAATGCTCACTGGTCGTTCAAAGAAAAATAGTTTTCGCGTCCAATATCAAGTATAAGCATTTATCACGTCCCAAAACATTAAACATATAAAACAGTTTAATAGGGATCTATAAAGTCACATCAAGCAACGAATGAAACCGCACAAGTATGATCAAATAATAGCGAGCACCACTAGCGACAACCTAAATATTATACTATAATTTAGGTGTTAGCAAACAAATCACATAAGCTCGTCATATATGTTGCTCATCAATCATATGCATTGTTTCATAGTTAAATCATGACTTATCGAAATTATATCGTTATAAGTATTATACTATATACTTCGGCAAGATATTTATTTTTGATTCGATGAAATTTCGACAGCCTTTCGTCCTAAGTTTTAATTTACCCAAATTTATCTTAGTAAATTTGTCGACACAATTTCTATTGAAAACTCTGATGAGTCCTATGATCGTTGGGCTCAAAGGTTATGAACCATATATCTAGGTTGATCATCGTTCATATGATAACATAGCGGAAAAGAACAATGATCATGACAAGGTGTTTAGGCACAATAACATGAATTAAAACAAATGGGATGTTCATTATATTAATAACAAACATCCACTAGACGTGTATACATTGAATCCCACGTCTAGTGCGACACACACTTTAGGTTTACATTGTGAATGAATAATATTATATGAAACCTACGGCTTATGTTTTCTTTATATACTAGAAAACATAGCTTACAAAGAAAGCTAAAGTAATAAAAAGACTCCAACGGCTTGTTCTTTTGCAACTTGTACTATTTAGCCCTTGTCTTCTTATTTTGTTGTGTTTTGACTTATCAACTTAATAATTGGACCCAACAATCTTCCCCTAGTTGATGATGTCAAAACACTCCTCTTAAGCATGAATCCTTTGTATGTAGTACATGATCTCCAAGAAGCTTCCCCTTAAGTATAGCACATATTCTTCCCCTTTTTGACACATCAATAGGGAATATGTGAAAGTATGCAATCTTGTAGATTCTCCAAAAGTAGCTCTATGTAATGATCCTGAAGAAAAATAAATAAAGTAGTCTTGATGTAGAAGTAAAATGCCACAAACCTATGTTCCATGTCTTGTTTATCCATGTGATGAAGAACTTATACCAAATTGAGAAAATATAAGTAGACCTCGATCCCTTGTCAATATTCTCATCCTATGTGAGACACTGAGCACGATAATGTAACTCCTTCAAGTGTTTATGACAAGTCTTCATCACCAACTATGTAAGCACGAACAAGTTACCATTAAAGTCAGTGCTGAGGACCACGACTTTAAGATATGATAGAACACAAACTTACGAAAATTTCCTTCAATCATCAAACTTCCCATAAGAATTCTTCCCCTTAAGCTAACACCTCTTCATGATGAATTTAATGGAATAACATCTTCATACCATATGTAAAAGTACTTGGATGGATAACTCTTTCACAAGGCTATCCCGATTACATAGTTTAAAATATCCATCAAATCCCACAAATAATTGCTAACTCGCTTTAAAATCATTAATCCATTTAAAAATATCCGAGCCATAAATATCAACATGATATTCTATATTAAAACGGAGATTCCATGTACCTTTGTGTGTCTTTCCCTTCTTTTTGTGTGCTTAAAACGTACCAGTTTTCTCAAACAGCAGCTATCCATGTGTTGTCCAATATCTCTTCTGTCCAATATCTTGGTCAGATGTATTGTCCGATATCGGACAATACGTGTCAGCGTTGAAGTACATATATCGGACAACACTGTCAACCTAACAGTGTTGACTTATTCCTTGTCAGCGTCGAAACCCTTCCTGTCAGCGCCTAAATAACAAACGTCAGCGCCAACCTTCAATCTTGTCAGCGTCCATTCTTATCAGTGTTGTACTAAACTCTGTCAGCGTTTCATCTAAATCTGTCAGCGTCCACGCTTAAACTTGTCAACGTTTAATCTTTTAGAGCAAGAAACCACATCCAAAACCGATTAAAACCGTGAATGGGTTTTATCATATGCTTGCAAGTCCACCGTAGCTAATCATGTACCATGTAAACATCAATTTGAACAGCCAATGAGAAGCTTCTCATCGTGTGAACGCTAGTTTCCAATCAATAAGAATAGAGTGGCCGTGTGAATGCAAATCTCCTATACCAATCATAATTTATCAACCGTGTGAACACAGAAAGCGAATATACATTCTTAAAATCGTGTGAATGCATTCATCAACCGTGTGAACACATTTAATCAATTCTTTTGCTTCCTCGTACTCACGTCTTTGATTGCTTTGTTTCTTTGTAACATCACTTGCCTTGTACGCAACATACATGCGTACTTTACGTTCCATCCTTTTTCTTTGCAGCAAGCGACAATCACAATAAACACAATCTGCTTGTTACTTCAAGGATTTAGGGTTTTATGATAAACCCTAATTTACTTCTTGATCATATATTTGACAGCAACAAACATCATTCTAACAGCCACGAACATCATAGCATTCTGCTTTTTAGGTAGATCTAGGGTTTGAGAAACCCTAGCTCATGATTTTATGTGAAAACAGAAAAACTGAAAATCACCTCTGCTGCCAACTTCGACGCTTAATAACTTTTGCCTGGGGATAAAACTCGACAATCCCTCCGGTGGATGTTTAGATCTATGTATGTAGAACACACATCTAAAATTTCGTGACGATCCAACGGTTAGATCAAAAGTTATGACCTTCTGAATACTGCTGCGCACACAAAAACGTCCAGAAAAATTCAATACGAATTTTTCTTCTTCACCATACACGAACACCTCGTCGAACCTAGATATCACGAGCCTTAGGCTCTGATACCAATTGATGAGTCCTATGATCGTTGGGCTCAAAGGTTATGAACCATATATCTAGGTTGATCATCGTTCATATGATAACATAGCGGAAAAGAACAATGATCATGACAAGGTGTTTAGGCACAATAACATGAATTAAAACAAATGGGATGTTCATTATATTAATAACAAACATCCACTAGACGTGTATACATTGAATCCCACGTCTAGTGCGACACACACTTTAGGTTTACATTGTGAATGAATAATATTATATGAAACCTACGGCTTATGTTTTCTTTATATACTAGAAAACATAGCTTACAAAGAAAGCTAAAGTAATAAAAAGACTCCAACGGCTTGTTCTTTTGCAACTTGTACTATTTAGCCCTTGTCTTCTTATTTTGTTGTGTTTTGACTTATCAACTTAATAATTGGACCCAACAAACTCGACAGCCTTTCGGTGTCATTTTGAATTTTGCCATTTTAGTAAATACCTAAATGTCGACCTAATTTCAACACTTCTCAATCACAATCAACCAATAATTTAATTCCCGCAAAATCCAACTTCCACTTTCAACGCCCAATTTCAACAACAATTCAAGTAATTCTATGTCATGCTCTTACACTTTTTAAAACACTTCCGTCAATCATATACAATATTTGGTACTCATTTCTACACTTAAAATTGCTCGGTTTATCTCGAAAACGTTATTTTGACCGTTTTTTTAAATCTTGACAGTAATGTAATTATAGTGTTTTCCTCAAAAATTAAGTTTTTCGACAAAGAAATCCGAACGACCATATCTTGCTCATTTTAACTCCGATTTTAACGTATAATATACCGAAACGAAGTATTAACTTATTTTTTCTTAATATCACACTAATCTAGTGTCATAACAACTTTTATAACCCTTTATGCCTTGTACAAATCTCGGACAGAATACTTTATTTTAAAAAAACTCATTTTTAACAATTTTGAAGCAAACCCACTATTAATAATACTACTAGTTTCCCTCAAATCTTCATAAACATAAATAATATAGATAAAATATCTTTAAGTTCATAGATCTAAAAGTATACTTACATATATGTTGTAAAATCTTCATATTAAATTTATATTTACATGGATTTAATAGATCTATCCATAAATCATATAGATCTAAAATTTTATCAACAAAAATAGTTTTTCATCTTTTTATTTTCAAAAATACATATGGTAAGCAACATGCATGCATAGATCTTCATAAATTATGCATAAAAAAAGAATTAAAAAAACTTTAAGAAATAACCTTGATTAGCGTATGTATGTAATCATAATAACCCGATCTACTAACTAGTCAACTAATAATCACCAAGAAAACAATTTCTTCAAAACTCTACCAAATCAACTCAATCAACCATACTAAGAAAACCCATACATCTTTATGCTTGTATAAACCCTAGGTTGTATTTAATTAGTGTTAAACCTTCTTGATTTTGAGTTTCAAGAAATCAAAAATGATGGAAAGTGTAGGAGTGTTTGTATGCCGTGAGTTTACAAAGAAAAGGGAGAGAGTGTTTTGTTTTTTGGTGTGTGAAAATAATGAAGTATTATTTGTGGTTAAAGTAAGTTTAAATGAGGTAATATGCCAAAGGTGTTTTAGGTGCCAAATATCCCATGTTTCCCTTTTTGGAGTTGTGTTAGCTGTGGATTCTAGAGAGGAAAAAGAGAGATTTTTGGTATGAAAATATGAAGTGTATAATGTGTTGTGAAGTTAGGTAAAGTTGTGTATAAGTGGTAGTAAAACAAGCATGTTTTCCATGCAAAATATCTATAATTTCCCTAATTGTTACTATGTTGTTGTGGGTTTTGGGGTCTCACTTGGGTAAAAGATTTAAAATTTTAGTTGTAGTAAATAGTAAAAAATGTTTAAGGTAAAAAGGTTAATTAGTGTTAGGTAAATGTCGAAAAGTATATAGTTAAGTTTAGAAATGCGCAAAACTTAAAATTTGACGAAATATATTACTTTTAGGCTTTTTCGACGAAAAATGATATTTCATGATTTATAAAACGTTTTATGCATGTTAATGATGATTAAATGTATAAGCGATGTAAAATACAAAAACACTTTACGTTAAGTAATTCACAGAAAGTACGATTAATTACTATAACTAGCAAAAACATATAATTACGTTCATAGAAACATATACATAAGCTAATAAATACTCAGATTACGTAAAGAAGGATTACACAGTTAAAACTAAACAGTTAAGCACGTAATTCATAGTTACGAATAATCTCACGGATTATCGTCAATTCATTGACCATTACAACAATTAGGTCAGATTCACATATTATTTTCAGAATGATGACTGAGCATAGTGTCAAGTCATTACACGTCATCTGACAGTTTCTAGAATACGCGGGATAACTTCCCAGTTCAAATACAGTTCAAACACATAGTTGACTAAATAAAAAGTTAAAGGGTAAAATAATCATTTAACAAGTCAGAAAAATTACCAGATGTTACAACATTAACATGTATAGTTACTAAGTTTTCGTCACTTCCAACCAAAAATTTTACTCTTTTAGCAAGTCGTTTGCCCAAATCAATTTTTTTATAAATAATCATCTAATCTAAGATTGTAGCTATTTATTTGAATCGGTGTCCCCTAAACCTCATCTTTTTTAAAGATGGCTGCTACTAAAAATCCTTTTTGTTGCTACGAAACTGCAACAAACACCCCTTTAATCAGAAATCTATATGTAACATAAAAGGTAAAACTTACATCTCTTTTGATTAATGAAATCGTGTTAGCCATCTTGCTTCATATCATCCGCACCTCAAATCACCCCTGCACCTCAACCCAGCGACCCTTGCAGTCTAGTAACTGGAATTTAATTACAAAAACCAACAACACCGCGTTATAAAATTATCTTAATTGCATAAAAATCCAAAAATTAGTAGAAAAAAAGCTAATCAAGGATACAAAGACAAAATTAGGTGTATGCAGTTTCCGAATTCGATTCGAAACACCCCTCAAGTGCAGCAATCATATAATAAGATATGCAATCTAAGGCAAAATCACAACAAATAATTTGTTTTATAACGTTTTTCACTTACTAAGGCTACAACTAAATGAGTGGTATCGAGTAATTCAATAATATCAAGAACATGTACATTAATCATATAATAAGATAGGCAATCTAAGACAAAATATCACAATAAATAATTTGTTTTATAACGTTTTTCACTTACTAAGGTTACAACTAAATGAGTGGTATCGAGTAATTCAATAATATCAAGAACATGTACATCACAACTAAACATACAACACTTGTTTAGCAACATTAGTATACAAAGTTCAACATGTATGTAGTTCTTTTAAATTAAATAAGAAGTACAAAACAAAAACTTTATGCGCATCTTCTTACGGTGTAATTACAGTGACCAATTCATTGCATAACAAAACTGATAACACGCTTAATGGATTTTCCCACCTAAAATAAACATGTAAAGGTGCGTTATTGACCTATTGTGATAATGTTCTCATAAAATCATAACAACGCACGTAAATATAATGACATAATACATGTCTTAATCATACTGTCATAAAACATGAGGAAAAAAATCAACTGTTACTTTCACTTCAAAAATCTATTAAAACTTTTAAATCTGATAACACGCTTAAACTGAAGCTGAAAAGCAAACAATCCTCTAAATTAACTCACACTAGCAAATGTCATGATTAAGCCTTCATTATTACAACTTTTACTTTTTCATGTGATGAAACTAAAACCAATTTTTCTAGCAAATTTTTACAAAGATATAAGGGCAATACTAAACAACTGATGTCTGCATCATTGAATAAAAAAATTGAACGGAGCCTCTTATTATCAATTGCAGCATCATTCTTATCTCATAATATTCATATTTAACACAAAACTGAGAACGTGTTGGAAATAAAACTTTTAACACATAATCAAAATCAATTAGATAATAGAGATACTTACCCATAACCTTTTTCTTCCACCTCCTTCAGTTTCATCACCATAGTTTACCAGCTAACAATTTATTCAAAGAAAATCTTCATTCAAAGAAAATGGTTCATTCAAAAAAATCTAAACATGTAATGTTAGGGAAAAAAATTATGAATATGTCAAAAGAACATACCTCATAATTTTTCCAAATTCACTAATGACATCTATCTTGAACTAAAGATCATGCACAATTAAATCTGTAACTTGTGAGGCTTTTAAGCACAAGCACCTACCCCATTGCATCTGCTTCTCATCATATCTAGAAAACCCACAAACATAAAAGTCGCAACAAAATGTAAGAAAAATGAATTTCGATATTATTTTTAACATCATACATGGAATTGAAAGATTCGTGTAGATCTTGATTTTAGAACACCAATGCATGTATATGGCATGGGAAATCATCCATTATTCTTCGTAAAATGAAATTCGTTTAAACTAAGCTGCAATAATCAATTTTCGGTGATAAAAAATCCAAAATTCACTTCAAAAAACAATAGTAAAAATCGATAACTGATATCTAAAAAACACCCCTAAAACATACCGTAAAATTATTAAAAAGCTCACTTCTCCTTCATCTTCTAGCTGACCGGGGAAGAAGATAATCTTGTTTGAGGGGGTTTGTGTGTTGAGAGGTTTTGTATGTGGACGGATATGATGCTTCATTGAAAGGGTATGCTATGTGATAACACGTGTTCATTTAAAGGAGTAGCTAATATATTTGTTTAATAATAAAAAATTCAGACAAAGATTAAAAAAATTAATCAGTGTTCATAACATACACATAATGTGTATCATAAACGTATATATATGTTATAATTCCTCAAATTATTACTAATTTTTAAACCTTCTAGTTGTATAAACCTATTTATATTATAGATAAATTTCTTAAACTTTAGAAACATCACATATATCACAAATGCATTAAATTATTAAAAAAAATCAACATACTAAACTTCCTCATGACAAGTAAGCATGAAATAAACTTCCAATATAGTTTTCAAAAATATAGACTTTTTTATGATTATAAACATATGTGTAAACCACAATAATAGATGCTCTTAGTTAACTAAATGATAATTACCTTCTTATTTAATGTAAAAAGTTAAAAAAAAAAAAACTTAAATATAAGCTTTATAAACACCTAACCTATGTTTGTAAAATTTGTTATATCTTGTATGTTGTAAGTTGTTAGTTGTAAATTGTTAACTGCACAATTGTTAACATGAGCTACAAGTTGTATGTTTTTTCAATAAAAGCGTTTGCTAAATTAGTTGTGTGCTGTAATATTAAGATTTAAAATGACTAAAAATAACATATTTAAATAAATTAAAATATACCTTGAAGGTATATGAGTAACTACATTTTAACGACTTTTACAATTTAAAATATTATATGAATTCGTTTTTCATTTAAGAATCACTTATTTAATATAAAAGCTTGAAATTCATGTGTTCAAACAAAATTATTTATTTTAAAGATGCTTATTTTCAAAATAAAAAATAACAACTTCAAAAAAATTCTAAAAAAGCGTTTATCAAACATAGACTAAATGTGAGACAGAGAGAGATTACTACACACCTCTCTACTGCAATTTATTGCATTGTATTATATGGAAAAAGATCCCTATAGACTTTTAGTTTAGCATAGACTCAACCAACCAATCACAACCATCCATTTTTATTAGGTAACAAAAAAAACTCATTTTTTAAAAAATTAAATATCTCACAAACCGTTCAGCGTTACGTAAAACAAAACATATCATCGCGACGAGAATTAAATCATCTATCTATCGAGGGGCACATGTATATACTTTCGACGAACTTTTTTTCGATTTTTTTTCTTAAGTCACGTCTGGAGAGAATCATATATGATTCGTCACGAAACATATATGATTCTCAGAAAATCATATATGATTCATATCACGAATCATATATGATTTTTTGAAAATCATATATGATTCGTGACGAATCATATATGATTCGTGACGAATCATATATGATTCATGACGAATCATATATGATTCGTGACGAATCATATATGATTCTCTTCAGACGTGACTTAAGAAAAAAAAAGTCGAAATAAAAAAGTTCGTCGAAAGTATATACATGTGCTCGTCGATAGATAGATGATTTAATTCTCGTCACAATTGTGTATTTTTTTCGTTTGACGATTTACCGTTTCTGAGATATTTAATTTTTAAAAAAGTGATGGGAAGTGGGTTTTTAAAAAAATAGGTGATTATGATTGGTTGAATAGATATATGCTAATTTAAGTGTGGATATAAATCTTAACTCTGTATTAGATTGTGTAGTCCTAAACTCCTACGTATCTCACTTGATCATTAGAGAGAAATACATTTTTAAGTTATACAAAACGGATCCACGCGTTAATAGGGTATCACATAATACTAAAGAAATACTAAGCTAATCATTCACTTATTAGTCATATTTTATGAGCCAATCAAATGAGGTGTACAATATGACATTTGTGAAAAAGATGAAGAATAATAAGATGTATGAAACAAAACGAGTGTTTTGTCCACATTCGAACCACTCGTCCATACTTAAAAGTATTTTATTTCTACCTACATTATATTAACGCAAGATATGGTAGATTGTTCTTTTTATAATAACTAGCAGGTATTCACGTGTTGTGGTTGTGGCTATTTTGAAACTAAAATTTCGCAAACGCGATGTTTATAATTATATATTTGTTAATATTGATGATAATTTTAAGTTGGATAAATTTGAGTAATAATAAACCATTTAATAGAAATAGTATTACGGGAATGTGATCATTGACAGTGAAAGATATTTGTAAATATGTGTAACATTTTTCGCAATATTATATAACATATAAATATAAAAAAAATCTTCTTAATTTATATGTTTACACATTTTCATACTTTATAATGACCTTAAAATCTTCTTATTTTAATGTGTACGATTTAATCGAATTCATTACCAAAATGATCAGTACTACCTCCATCTCATATTAAGTGTCCACTATAAACTATTCTAAATCTTTGTTATTGAACTTTCACTATAAATATTTGTATTCGTGTTATATAATAATTGATGAAAGTTATATAAATAAATTCGGTTTTAAAATGTATTTTCATTGGTATAATTTTCATCAAGTATTATATAACATAAATAAAAATATTTATAGTCAAAGTAAACTAAAAAATTAAAAAAAGTCAATCTGAACACTTATTATGGGACGGAAGGAGTATTTGTGCTAAAATCCATACATAAACGATATATGTCTTCAAAAATGCAAATTTATGAAAAACAAATTGAGAGGTTCAAAATCAAACATAGAAAATTGATATTAAACTTACATTAGTGAACAATTTAGTTATTTGTATCTAAAAAATTATAATTTATAGCAATAACTATTTGTACATGTTGCATATTAATTTGTACTAGTTTTAATGCCCGTGCACGCACGTGACTTAAGCATAAAAGATAAATTAAGTAATGATTTCGTTATTACAATTATGTGTAAATTATATATGGTTGTTAGGAACATATAATGTTTATATTTTTGAGTATATTGTTGTTTTATTGTGCACCATGTAAATTATTATAAACTCACATGAATTTTTATTTTTTGAATTTCGTACTCTTTTTATTTTCCATATTTTTATTCTCAGTAGTTATGCTTTTGTAAATTTATAATTTTGTAATACTTAATGTTATTCTATAAAACAATATTAAATTTGTAATACTTAAATAGTTACGATGCTAATGGACCCACGAGTTTTATATGATTTTTTATTATGTGATAATATTGATTCATATTTTGTATCATATTTGTTGCATAAATAATTTGACTTTATTTAGTTGAAATGTTAGCTATCTTTTTGTAGACATTGTGTGTTTAGTAACACATAACGACCTTAAAAAAATATATATTGTTGTAATATGTAAAATCCTATCTATTTATTTTCATCTTACATCGATGTCTGAGGTCATGCATCATTTTGATATTTTATTTCATGTTAATAATAATTTACGTAAATTGCATTGCTTGACTTTGTTAAGTGTTTAAAGAGAAATAGACATAATTTGTGTTTTTATTTGAATATTTATAATCATATGATTTTTTATTTATAATATATCATATATGTTGTATTTTAAAAAAAATCTAGAGGATATAAAGTTTAAGATGGTATTTTATTTATTTTATAAAGTTACTAAAAAATATGAAAAACTATAACTTTATACTTAAATCCATCTAATTTATTTAAAATTCAACCATCAAAGTTTTATTAATCCTCTCCTCCTTTTTTAAGTTTTTATTTTCACAATTATGACATATATATTTTTTTATGTTAAATTCCTCTACGAAATTTTTTAATTTTGACCAAATTAAATTCAGTTTTGACTTTTTTTTACCAATCACATCGTTCAATTTTACTTAAGTGTCAAAATCTAGCAATTTGATTGGTCCAATTATTTTTTCTACAACCTCCACTTTTCATTAAATTTTTTAAATAATCTAACTTTTTTTATTATATAAAAGATTAAATTTGTCATTTAGTGTTTATTACCCACCAATTAATAGAGAAATAAATTTATGAAATTTTTGTGTTGTATAGGTTTGTACCAAAATCTTATAACGTTGTACTACTTAAATTTTGGAGAGGGATAGAGTTCAATCTCTTTTATAAGTATTACAGATTCATGTGTTGTTCAAAAAAAGTAGTACAAATTAATTTAACGGTGCCGTTTTTATATGTTTCAATGGATCCTCTCCGGTTAGTCTTCTGCCGATCTTTTTTTGCTAATTGAGCCGAGCATGACTCCGGTTCTCAATTAAACATCATCATTTTAGGTAGATAATATGTACGATTTTGTAGATATATATGTTTTTAATTGTTATACAATATGAATATATAATAGTATTTCTAATTAATGAAGTGTATTAATTATTTTGTAAGCGTGTATTAATTAATATGTATTAATTAATGTTAAACTGAATATTAAACTATGTATTAATTAGTTTTAATATTATATATTGATTAGTTTTAATAAATGATACTTACTATAATTTTATTTTGAGTTTTAAAGCTAAATTAATTTGTACATGATGCATTAGAATTAGTAAGATAATTTTTATAACATATATTAATTATTAGAATGGGTTGTCTTTTAATATATATTAAGTTGATTTTTCTTTTAATGTATAGCATAGATAAGAGACTCTTTAATGCTACACTAACCTTGCAGATGAGTGGTATTACTATAAATAGGAATCACTCTAAGCCTTCAAAAGACACCACAATTTAAGATACAAATCTATCTACCAGTCTACTACAATTTTCAATCTATTACATTGTGTAGTATTTTCGTATCTCACTTGATCGTCAGAGTGTATTACGGAGAGAAAGTCTTGTATACATTCTTAAGTGATACAGATAAACACGTTCACGTGTTCGGCGATTCCTACTAGTGGAACCGTCTAAAATTAAAATACGTTTTTCTTCTAGGGTTCTAAGTTTTAACTACTTATACATAGAATTAGTACTACCTGTTTTCGAAAACTTAAACCCTCACCGAAAAAAAGATGCTCTCATTCTCACTGGCGACCACAATCTCCAATCACCATAACCACCACCACCACCATTACAACCACCGTCACCAATTCGCCCACCACTCACTTACCTACCTCTCGCTATCATCCAAATTAAAACCTCCCAAATCGAAAACCATAACCTTAACCAGAACCAAAATTAAAGCAAGTGACGCCATCGAACCATACGATCACGAGTCCAAGCTCTCATCCCAAATACCCAAATCCGAAACACTCAAAATTTCCATCATTGGGTTCGGTAATTTTGGTCAGTTCTTAGCTAAAACACTAGTTCGGCAAGGCCACACTGTTTTAGCACACTCACGTGCCGACTACTCATCACGTGCTGCTGCACTTGGTGTCACGTACTACCTAAACGTCGAAGACCTATGTGAAGAACACCCGGACGTTATTTTGATGTGTACTAGTATTTTATCTACTGAGAAAGTACTTAAGTCCTTACCATTACAACGCCTAAAAAGGTCGACCTTATTTGTCGATGTTTTATCCGTTAAAGAGTTTGCGAAAGATATGTTTTTGCATATTCTGCCTAAAGATTTCGATATTTTGTGTACACATCCTATGTTTGGTCCCGAAAGCGGGAAGAATGGTTGGAAAGATTTAACTTTTGTGTATGATAAAGTTAGGATAGGGAATGAGGAAAATAGGGTATCAAGGTGCGATAATTTTCTGAAATGTTTTGAGCGAGAGGGGTGTTTGATGAAGGAAATGACGTGTGCGGAACATGATATGCACGCTGCTGAGTCGCAGTTTATAACGCATACAGTTGGAAGGATATTGGAGAAGTTTGGATTAGATAGTACACCAATTAATACTAAAGGGTACGAGAGCTTGTTGGATTTGGTCGAGAATACGAGTGGCGATAGCTTTGAGCTGTACTATGGTTTGTTTATGTATAACAAGAATGCGATGGAGGAGCTGGAGAGGCTGGATTTGGCGTTTGAGTCTTTGAAAAAGGATTTGTTTAGGATGTTGCATGAGGCATTGAGGAAAAAAATGTTTGGGACAAAGGAACAGGGATTGTTGCAGTTACCTCCTAATGGGAATGGGCCTTTACTCCTACCAGAATCACATTCTAGTAGTACTAAAAATATGTTTGGGGGCAGAACCCTTGTTGGCCCATAATAGTACTATACTAAAAATTGCAAAAGGAAGAACTCAAAAGCTGGTCAAATGTAACCATCATGTAGTAACATATTTTTCCTGCCTATTTCCCATTAAATACTTGTAATTTATTTTACTTTATTTCTTAACTTTTGATTTCTTTTTCTATGTAAATCAATGACATTTCATAATTCAATAAAACTTCTAACCATTTCTACTATAAATTTACCCATTTTCTGGATTCTAATTATTTGAGTTGACTACTTTCGATTAAAATTCATAATCTTTAGCATAATTCGTTTGCTACCAAAGCTCCTTTTTTGGTTACCAAGAACAATTATAAATATCGTTCCAAACAATTAATTATGTTATAACTATACAACTAATTTTATGATCAAATTTCGGCCAAAGTTTTTCCAATCATAAATATATCATTAGGTTGTGCTCGTTCACGGGAATTAGCAAAACCTTTCTTCGTTTGGGTCTCACTGGCTGTTACGTCATATGACACGCTTACGTTCTAAAACCTTATGTCATGTCAACGAACACTACCTCTTCATTTGGGCCCCACCACTATCAATTTAATTTTCCTTTCCTTTGTTTTTAACACAATTAAATTTCATTTCTTAAAAATAAAATTAGAATACGAAAAATGAAAATACAAATTATAAATACTTTTTTATAAGATGAGAAACACATTTTCAAACAAAATTAAAAGAGTAAACTGCAAAATACATCCTTTTGGTTTGAACTTTTTTACACAATACATCCTTCGCCGAATGTATTAACACCATACATCACTCGTTAGGCAAACGTTTGACACAATACATCCCTCCGGACTAACGATGCAAATATTTTTTGTTATCTTCTGACGAGGGATTTCTTTTGCAAAACAACTTTAGTAAAGTTTTGTTTTTTTTGTTTTTAATTTTTTCGAATTTTTTTTTACTTTTCAAAAATAAAATGAGTATAAATTTCTTTTTGAAAAAACTTTTAATATTGTTTGAACATTTAAAACTTAAAATTTAAAATTTCTTTAAACATTTATTTAAATAATAAACGTTTAACCTTTTAAGAATTAAATAAAATAAATTGTTTAAATTTATTTTATTTTAAAACTTAAAAAAATTACTTTTATCTTAAAAAATATAAAAATATTTAAATAATCATAAATATTTTATTTTGCAAAAGAAAATTAGACGTTATAAATATTTTTAAATAGTTTTCTACACATGAGACGTGTTTCTTTAAAAAGAACAAAATGATTAAAAATCTAAATATTTTTATCAATTTTAAGATTAAAAAAAATTAACTTGCAAAATTAAATGCAATTTAAAATGTACAAATATTTTAAAACTTTTATCTTAAAAAAATGTACCTTTATCTAAAAAGACGAAAAAGTTAAACATTTTTTTTATTTTTAAGAGGATAAACGTCTTTTTTTCTAAAAAAAATTGTTTAAAAAACTTAAAAAATCTAAATTTTAAACATTTTAAAAATAAAACTATGTTTAAAAAAAAGTTAAAACGGAAAAAAAAACATTTTTTTTGAAAAAATTAACTTTTTTTCGCAAAATACATCACTCGTCAGAAGATAACGAAAAATATTTGCATCGTTAGTCCCTGGGATGTATTGTGGCAAAAGTTTGCCTAACGAGTGATGTATAATGCTAACACTTTGAGCGAGGGATGTATTGTGTGAAAAAGTTCAAACCACATATATGTATTTTGTAGTTTACTCAAATTAAAAATTAAACCCAAAATTGAAAATAAGCAACACCAGCAGGTTATAAATGAAAATTTACTAATTATATAAAAAAGATAAAACATTATCTCTTCAGCTCTTTCTTCTCCAGCCAACTTCCCAGCCAATCCAGGAAATCAAAAAAGAAAATAAAAAAGAAAATCAAAGAAGAATTAAAAAGAAACCCAAGAAAGAATAAAGAAAACAAGTGGGCCCCTTTTTTTGGATGTATCTTTGTCACTTAACTGGCGAAAGGGGTGTTTCGTTAGGCTTGGTGGTGTGGTGACAAGCTATGACGAGCTAGTGGTGAGGGCCACATCATTTTGACGAACACTGTTCATCGCCACACCCAGTGCTCTTAGTTTTAGTTAGTTGTAATGGTGGCAGTAAGTAACACTAGTTTCGAGGTAGTTATCTATGAAAGAGATAGAAATTGGCTAATTGGTCATAATGTATAATTTCTATTAAATTAAAGAACACCAGGTTTACATTTATAAAATCTTAACTACTAATCCTACGTACTAAATAGCAGAATACCCTATCATGTATAGTGTAAGGATTGGTAAGCATGGGTATCAATCCCATGAACTGTTTGTGTTGTCTAACTGTCTAATTAAAATAAGAAAAAAACACGCTTCGGCCCTATAGTTTATATGAAATAACACGTTTCGTCCATACCTCAAAGTTAGTACACTAGCTCTCCCCAATTCTCAAACTCGTAACACATATGTTCCCTATTTTGGAAGAGAGTTATCTTTGACCGTTAAGTGGACGACTCCAAGGGGTAATATGGTCCTTTCATATGTTTTCCCCCAAACCCCACCTAGCTCACTCGTAACACATACTGTCCCTACATAAAACAATTCATTTACTTCTCTCGCATTAAATATTTACAAAAACAGTTCCCCCAAATCAGATCAATTATTTTAAACCCTTTAAAAAAATAGATAAATTATTGTGTCGATCATAAACCAATGGGGCGTATACGTTGGAAGATTCGTGATAAAAATGTAGATTATCAAGCCCTGTTTCAATATGGAAAGGATTCAATTTTTCCATTAATAATGTAAAACACAGCATTATCGCATCTTTAATTCGAGGACGAATTATTTTTTTTAGAGGAGAAGAATTATAAAACCCGTATTTAAAATCCTCGAATATTAAATACGCATAGTCTCAGTTTTAACTTTAATTAAAGGTAAATAGTAAATACGCAGTCTCAATTTATTTAAATACTACAACAAAATAATTATCGGAAAATAATTATTAAGTTTCAGAAAATATTACGTATGTATTATTAATTATACAGAAAATAATTAAACGTCAACAGTAACTACGCAGTCCCAGTTTTATTTAAATATTATAAATAAATAAGTGTCAGAGAATATGGTGTATGTATTACGTAAGCATCATCATACAAAAAGAATTATTACGTTTCAGAAATTAAAGTACGATAAATAAATACGAGTTGACATGATAAATTAAAAAGTCGAAAAACAAATAAAACTCACAAGACTTTGGGCCGGCAACTTTTTAAAAAGAAAATAAGGAAGAATAAATGGGCTTGAGCCTACTTCACTACTAAACAAGAAAACACGGGGGGTTACCCTATTGCTTTTCACAAACAGTAACAAAACAACCAAAGAAATTAGGGTTTCATATCCTTGTGATGGCCGCCGGGTTTAGTACAAAAAAAGGATTCGAGCCTTGTGTATTCAGAAAAATGGTGTATGTTCATCATTCCCTATCAAACTCATGTATGTGCATCCTTCCTCTTTTATTTCTGTTTATATCACGAAATCAATATATGTTTTTAATCTAAAACAAATGGGTTAATTGGAAAACGTGAGTTAATAATAACATGGGGTTCGGGTTGTGTGGTTGCACCAAAACCGAGACATCACCATGTCTCGGTGGTGTTTGTTTAATCAGGTCGTAGCCAAACACCCCATTCGGCGATTATTTTGTAAAACAGTGGGAAGATAAACCAAACGGGGTGTGTTGGTGCTATCAGGGGTGTTTGTTTCTTTAACGGTGGGTAACAATAACACAGCAGGGGCGACGTGATGTGGTTGTTCATCAGCCATAGCCAAAACATCCCCAAAAGAGGGACTCACGTTAAGGGGGTGTTTGTGTTTATAGAACAGTGACTAAAAACCAAGTAGCAGGGGTAGTGGTTATGAAACAGTGGGAACTTTGACACAAAACAGTAGGTACATATTAAAAAAAAATTGGTAAGATTAAAATCCAGGATTAGCGACAGTTTTGCGACAGAAATTCTGTCGCAGTTTACAAAGAAAGTTTTATGACAGTTTTGGGTCACAGTTAGCGACGGTTTAGCGACTGAATATTCTGTCGCTAATCCGGTTGTGAATATACTTAGTGTTTGAGTTGTTTTCGTGCCGGAATTTAGAAGTCTTGATAGGCTTTTTTTTCTCGGGTTTCGGGGCACGGTAAATAAGAAATGCGAGATTAGATTTATTTGGGTTTAATCATTTATATAAATAAGTTTTATAATTAATTAACCAATTTGTTTTATTTATTTAATTTAATTTGTATATTAAACTAATGATGGTTAATTATTTTATTGATTAAAACGTGTGACTACTTAAATGATTTATCTTCCATAAAAACGAATTTAGAAACCTTTCTAATTCTAAAAACTTTCTATTAATATCAGATCATTATTTATAGTAATAATAATTAGATCGGAATTATACACTATACAGTATCAGGAAATTCAGAAAATACAATTTTCAATGATATTATAGAACCATCATACTTATCAGTTATTATGCAAACAGTAATACGATAATAAATAAATTAAACTAAGTACAGTTAAGATCAGTAAAATAAACGGATACCAGTTAACTTATTCGCGTACTTTATTCATGTAGCTCGAGTGAAATCGGAGTAGACTTTCTGTCAGTTGATCTGAGTCGGTTACTGGACACGAGGTACGGATTTCCGTCCTTCAGTAAGGACTTCCTTCTATGCATGATTAGGATTCCCCGTCTGCAGCCAAATGTTTTTCCTAGTATATGTTTTAAGCTTATCAAAAACCAGTTAATAACTAAATAAATTACCTGAGCATTATATACAAGCATGACCACTTTATGTACTAGTTACGGAGGTACCGTAACCATGACACTAGAGGCACCGGTGTCATGACTCCTCTGCGAGGGAGTGATTTCTCGCAGTGTCCCATTTATTTCAGCTTGGCCATTTATCAGTATTATTAGCGGGGCGTATGGGTGCATCCTAGGCTATCAGTTTACAGTTATCATGTGAATGTGATGTGTGCTCTACATCCTTCGCACTGGAGTTGATCTCTCCACCCAGCACATTATTTAGAGTTCACCCCTCTACAGCATGACGAGGTCACCCCTCCATTTATTCATGCAGCAGTTATTATAGCACATGACCTATATAAGCTCTTGGCAATTAAAAATACAGTAAATGCATATTTTCAGAATTAATAGATAACAGTTCAGCTTTACTATTTCTAAATCAGACTTTTCAGATTATACACAGGTTTCCACTACAACTTTACTTATCAGTCTTACAGCTTCAGTATTTTATCATCTGCTTCATTTCAGTATTTCTTATCATGCTATATATCCGTTCACTAGGCGTTATGCTCAGCCGTAGTTCTTTTCATGTTCTAACGGCAGGTACACCAGGACGCTCTTAGGATTCTGAGAGCATGTGCATTTAGATGGAAGCTATCCAGACTTCTTACATTATGCACTTCTTACATTATTCTGCTTATTTGGACATTGTTTAGTCATTTCCTTCAGTATTTACTTTCCATGTTTTGAGCTTATGTTTGGATTACCGATGTTTGATTCCGGTATTTCCTTTATGGTCAGTTAATGTTTTGAGGACATTTACCTTATGCTTTGATGACACGCCATAAATAAACGTAACGGTCCACTTATTCAAGTGGGGTGTTACAAATAATATTTATTTATCTTGTTCATCTAGGTGTAATGTGTTAATAGTTCAACTGTATGTTTAATTGTTAAGTTTATTGTGTTAATTATGTATTTTTGTTGATTGCATTTTCAGATAAAAACCCTACTCTGTTTTTAATGAAAATACACCATGGTGGGAAGTTAAGATTATTAGACAAGGTAAGGTATGTAAATGGGTTAGTTTTCTTATGTGGATGGGCTTGACATAGATGAGTTTTCAGTACATGAGTTTAATGATGCAATGGTGGAATTAGGATACGTAAATGATGTACCTATGTACTACCACTATATGATTCCTGGTACTAACTTAGAGATAGGTTTGAGGGCTTTAGAAAATGATGGTGATGTCATTGGTTTAGCTAAGTATATTAAGGATGTTAAGCTTTTTATGGTGTACTGTGAGCACTTTTGTAACACTCTCAAATTTCATATCGGTACAACGGAAGAGTCTTTAGAGTGTTACGGGATAGCACAATAACTCCAATCATAGATAACACATAAAAATGGTTGTACAAGGTTTAACATACATTCATTCGAAATAAAAGTTTTAAGTGTATAACAGGTCCCAAATTATACAGGTCCTTAAGTTTACAAAACATAGATCAAATGAACAGTTTTAATATTATGTGGGCCATCAGAGTCGATCTCCATCCGAATTACCTTCAAGCACCTGAGATAAAAACATGCAAAAATCATATCAGCGAATGCCAAGTGAGTTCATAGAGTTTAATAAAACCATTATATAAAACAATCGTTGAAATCAGAACACAAGTATAATATCAGAAGTAAGTCCTCGTATTGCTAGTCAGGCAATATATAAATCAAAGCATATATCTTAAACCGTCCATGAGACCGTAGCCTCAATATTACCATTATAGGTAAAAAAAATTATCGTTATTTGCATCATTATTGAATTGTATTGGAATACATTTGGATTATTATTAGCCGCATGACATTGTTACCTTACTATCACAAACAACGGGCCGTGAAACCGACAAACAATTTTCCCATCTAAGTTAGCGTGTCGTCACAAAAATCACGCTATGTAAATCTTCTCATACATAAATTCGCTTACCAATCAATGTGGTACGACGAGGATCAATCGTCAAGGCGCGAACTGGGGTGATTGTCCCCAAATAGTACTATCATATGCATAAGCGTCTACCAAATCCCGGTAGTTCACAATTCATGCTAATGGGACTTTAAGTGACATAACCTAACTACTAATAATCCTTTTATCTCGTTTTATTGGGTCATAGCATCATTCGGGTCCATATCATTAAGCATACCATCTGGACTACTTGTGTTCTATTTTTATAAAAAAACTAGCATGTTATCTCCCTCGCGGGTTTACAATTCATTTTATAAAACATTTAAAAGAGTGCGAGGCTATGAACTCACGTTGATAATGAAAGGCGGATTATCAGCTACGGGCGTGCTTCGATCACGGAAACCTATATAAATAATAATCGGTCTTAGACTTTTGTCCAATGAATTTATAAAAATAAAAATTATGTATACATATGATGATTTTATAAATATGATGATGATCAAGTGGGATTGTACATTCTCATTTACTCATTTTAGTATTATGTGTTGGTAACTTTTTATACTAGTTTTACTAGTTCATATTATTTACTTATCAAGGCCCATTAAGCCCATTATAAGCCCATTACCTTATATTAGTCCATTTTACACTTTTAATATCAGTATTATACTTTACATGTTGGGACCAAGTGGGTTAAGCCCAATAAGTAAGTTTATAAGTGTTTAGCCAAATTAGTTGGATTAATAGTCCAATAAGGCTAACTTGACCCGTTAATGTTCGTATGTTATAAAGCTCGGGTTTTATCGGTTTTTACTTGTAATAGGTACTTATATATCAGTATATGAGTTATAAAAAGTTTACATTAGACGGGTCCGACCGTCTAAGTTTTAATTGACGAAAACGTTAATTTTACGGTTTTAGCCGAAAAGACGTAAAAATCATGTTTATCGTTTTATAACTTATAAAACTTATCAAATTACCATTTTTATAAAATGTTCCATTTATTTATTATTGTACATACTTATATAAATGTAATATATAAGTTAGTAGGTTTTAATTTACATGTTATACTATATTTATTTGAGTGCTATTATAATACTATTAAACTTTAATTTCACAAAATCTGATTTTTAGTTTCACGTTCACCATTTTTATCATATCTTGAGTTCTACAAAGAGATAGAAGCTCATTTTTGGATGACATAAAATTCATATTATGTGTTACAAATAACTTAGATTTAGCTACTACTCAATCCAAGTATAAGTATCCCTAACAGTCCTCACAAAACAGACTATTCAGATTGATACACTAATTTTGTTTTGATCATATCTCACTCATTATAATGATTCCATTGCATGGCCAACTCTCACATGTGTACAAGACCTAATACTTACTTTATATTGATTCCACTTTACCATTTTATCAGTTTATCATTTGGTTAGTTACTGTTTTTATACAGCCAACTTTTTAAGCAAGATTTTAACCTTTTTACATATGGTTTTCCATCTTTTTAACCATGTTTATCAACACTTGATCCCCACACAACATTTTTATCATCATACATCATCATATACATATACAATATGAAAGAAAATACATTTGATCTTTTGATGACAACACCTTGATGTACACCAAATTTATCTTCAAGATCATCAACCACCAAGAATATTTGTTGAGAAATTAGCCCTAGGACACAAGAAAATCACCTCCTTTGATTTTATAATGATCACCAATCAACAAGGCTTCAAAGGTTCTTCATTATATGTGTAGATAACACAAAGTTTATGGCTAAAATTGATCAAATAGGGGTGTTTGATGGTGGAATGGGACGGAAATGGTGGAGAGGATGAGAGAGTTTGAGAGTAGTTTGCATGTGTGTATTGTGAGAAATGGTTTAATGAAAGTTGTTTGATGGTTTTGTGGTTGTGTAGCTTACCTGTTAAGCTTAAGTTAACAAGTGTTAACTTGTAAGCTACAAGTTTGCCACATCTCATGGTGTGGTGTCCTTGTGTAGCCGTCCCATATAGTGGAGTGGGACAAGTGTATACTTGTCTCATCCCACAAATTTACGGGTATTCCTCAATTCTAGTTTCCTCGATATGCGTGCCCCCGGGTCGTTTTACGAAAAACGTTTTTATAAATTATGAATCAACGGCACAAAACGAATCTAATAAAAATTATCTCAATAAAAACGGAGTTCAAAAACATAAATACATAATCCTAAGGTTTCTGGTTTAGTCGTAAAGGACGTTAAATTATGCACGTAAGCCCAAATTTAAATCCGTAAATTGTGAGTTCATCAATCAACACAAAAATAAGTTTCAAAATATTATACGAGAAAATAATATACTACCTAAAAATGTTAGATTGTCACATCTTTTCCTCCTAAAAGGGATCAACGTCCTCGTGATCCATTTCATTTTGATGTCCGTTTCTTATTGAAATCAAAGAGGTGCGGATATTTCTTCCACATTTCATCCTCTCGTTCCCAAGTAAATTCCGGTCCATGCTTTGAATTCCATCGAATCTTGACAATAGGTATCCGACTTTGTTTCAGTTGCTTTACCTCACGATCCATAACCTCTATGGGTTTTTCGATAAAATGCAACTTCTCATCTCTTCGAACCTTATCCAACGAAATTTTCTCATCACTCACTGCTAAACATTTCTTCAGATTAGATACATGGAATGTGTTGTGAACACCATGAAGTTCTGGGGGTAACTCTAGTTTGTAAGCCACCAGACCTACTCTAGATAAAATCTTACAGGGTCCAATATAGCGGGGATTCAATTTCCCTCGCTTTCCAAATCTTATGACGCCTTTCCATGGCGATACTTTCAACATTACTCGGTCACCCACTTCAAACTCCATTGGTTTCCGCCGCACATCCGCGTAACTTTTTTGTCTACTACGAGCAGTCAACAGCCTATTCTTAATCTGAACTATCATCTCCGTAGTCTCCCGGATCAATTCTGGTCCCGTGAGCTGGGTATCCCCAACTTCACTCCAACATACAGGAGATCTACATTTCCTACCATACAAAGCTTCAAACGGTGTAGCCTTAATACTAGCATGGTAACTTTTGTTATATGAAAACTCTGCTAAAGGCAAATGTTTATCCCAATTCTTACCAAAATCTATCACACAAGCTCTCAACATATCTTTCAGTGCTCATGTCGAGATTCGTTCCCAAAGATCTTTGGAGAGATTTCCAAAAATTCGATGCGAATCTAGGATCTCGATCTGAAATGATCGATATAGGCACTCCATGCTTGCTGATGCGTGGTGTTGGTAACAAGTTTTAAATTTATAAACACGAATTACCGGATTGACTAAAAACGCACGGGCAAGTATAACCCTTTCGTTTGTGTATAGCTTTTATGTGGTAATACCGAGATCGTTTACGGGGATTTGGAAAACCTATGATTATTCTAAAATGAAACTATAATCGTTGATTGTGGCAATTGTTGACAAACAAATAACAAGTAAAAATGATGAGATAAATAATATGATTAAAGGTACACTTGGTAAAGACTAGTTTGAACATTCGTAATGGTATGATTGTGATGACACGTTAACAAATATGATTATGATAATTAGATGGATAATCCAATCTATTGTTTTCAAAAGCTTTAATCTTTGTCAAGACCTTGGTTAAAGAAAACAAGCATTAGACTCAATCACTTAATTCAAGACTTAATCCAATTTCAACACATTCGATTCACGGTCGTTTCACGAATTTGCTAACACTTATAATTATGTTTCTTGATAATCAAAACTTCTTAAGAAATGATCAATACAAAAGATAGCCAATCATAGACAAACCGGCTATGATTTGTTGATAGAAAATAACCCTTTCGACCTATGAAATCCTTACCAACAAATTAAGTTTTTATAGCAATTGTCACATGAAACATAAATATCAATGGATCATATTGATTTAAACATAGATCACAATCACAACCATCACTTCATACTACAAACATCATCCTACCAAGTGTAGAATGAAACTTAGCTACTCATAACAAACGATGAAATAAACTCAGAAATAAATGTATTATAAGTCATAATAAAGAGTCTTACAAAGTGGAAAAACGTTACTAATGATTAGGGTAATGATCCCTAAGAGTTTCGTGATGATAACTTTGCTTATCGGACTAAAAAACTGACTTTTCTAGCACCACCTTGTTTAAATCCAGCAATGGGAGTTTGGACAAGGATGAGAGAGTTCATTTGATGTAGAAATGAGAAAATGATTAAAGGTATTGATAGATGATGTTGTTACATGACCCCAAGGGTCTTATTTATGGGCTAGTTGATGGCATGGAGTCAATGCATGGCTTGGAGCCAAAGACAAATACATGGAGCCAAAGCATGTCTAGAAACTTCTTGTGTGGTCTTACATGAATGTGGACACATTTTTGCCTAGACAAATGTTGGAGGCAACTTTACTCATGTTGGAGGCAAATCAACTCCCATTTGATGGTGGAGGCAAATCAACTCCCATTTTATGGTGGCAACTTCACTCTTGCCAGTGGCAAGTTGGATGTATGTTGATGGTGGCAACTTTCATGCTGAATATCTTTATTTGCTCCTTGGAAATACTTGTTCTTGCACCCGAAATTAATCTTCAAAGGCTTGTAACTTGTACACGGGTCTTGAACTTGACTAGGATTCTTCGTACTCGTACAATTCTTCATTTTTATGTTGATTTATACTTCATTCCTGTAATTGGCTACACAAAGACTTGAAAACACGCTTGGGCACAAATATGCACAAAAGTATTAATACTTGGTTTTGCAACCAAATATAAAAATTTTATCGTAGTTCCGATCTTTTCGAATTGAAAACCGGTCTTAAGTGCGACTCAATTGTCTTTTGGTGAATCAAGAGAATGGTTTGGTTTGTTTTAAACTATTAGCAAGTAATTAAAGTGTCGTTTAGTAAAATGGAAGTTAAAAGATTAATTTGAATGACGAGTAAAAATAAATGCGTATAAACTTAAAGGTAAAATGGAAAAGTACTAACTCACTAAATAAAAATAACACTTGGAAAATTTTCTGAAAATAAAGTACTATAAGAAAGTGAGATCGAAAGAAACCAAAACAAGCCAAAAGAGGACCCGATCGGAATGTATTCCGATCGGTTGATCGGAATATGGTGGAAGAGTGGAGGCAATCGGAATATCAATGCAGTGGGACAATCGGAATGTAACAAATTGGACTAATCGGAATATGAGACAGGGACCACCAATCGGAATGATCAAAAGGAGGGCAAATAGGAATACTCAGAAAAAACACCAATCGGAATACTTAGCAAAACTACCAGTCGGAATAAAGGACATGCCCCTGCCGTCGGAATACTTGACCAATCGGAAAGGGGTTTTACCACCCTTTCCGAAAATAATGGGAATCAGTTAGGGAGAGCACCCGGTCGGAATACCCAATCGGAAAGGGGCTTTACCACCCTTTCCAAAAATTGTGGGATTTTGGGAAAGCTAGGAAATAAGCTAAGTTCAATAAGCTAATATCCAAAACTTTATCAATCCGAATACTTAACCGAATCAAATAAGCACTTATCAACTTATTCAACTCGAAATTAAGCAACTTTTTAGATCAAATAATAAAAACATAAACTTTTTAATAAAACTTTTTAATAAGAAAAATAAGCTAATCATAAAAATAAGCCAATAAGCACAAAATTCTTAAAGCTTAATCAAATGAAAACTTATAAGATGATCAAAAGATTAACTTTTTAGCACGAAATCAATTAGAACAACACGGATCTTATGATATACGCACCAAAATCAACCTTAAATCAAAGAAAAGTAGAATGAGATTAAGAAATAAAAGCTTAAAATAGAACTTGATTAATAAAAATAAGCAATACAAAGTGTTTAATCTTGAAAGATTAAAAGAGAAAGATGAACTAGTGAGAGAAAGTTTAAGACTTTCTCTCTCTAAAACTAGAGAAAACTAAAAAGTGAAAAATTAACTAAAAACTCTAACTCTCCTCCTAATGACTATTAGGAGGGTATTTATAGGGAAGGTGGAAGGAGTGCATGTGTTGCCTCTTCTTTCTTGCTTTCTTCACGTTTTCTCGACTCGACTTAAATTCTTCGTCTTTGTCGTCTCGGGATTTGAACTTGTCTTTTAATTTTCTTCTTCTATTAGACTTAAGTTCTTCGACTTCGTTAAACTTCCGTCTTTTGACTTTTTCTTCGATAAATCTTCAGAATAGGCCTTGGACTTCCGTTCTTTTTGCGATCTTGATCTTTTGACTTCGTCTTTTCCCGTTTTCTTCGATAAAAGCCCGTGAAAGCCCGTGTTTTCTTCCTTTTTCATATTTTGGTCCTAAAACACAAGAAAAACACAAACCACGCATAATTCCGACTTTTACGACATAAATCACACGTTTTGGTCTTGTTATTATTGGAAATAAGTGGT
The DNA here is from genome assembly GCA_025667525.1 of Glebionis coronaria. Taxonomy (NCBI): domain Eukaryota; kingdom Viridiplantae; phylum Streptophyta; class Magnoliopsida; order Asterales; family Asteraceae; genus Glebionis; species Glebionis coronaria. Next base: position 692,025,986 of record CM046874.1, on the reverse strand, counting down.
AAAAGGATAAGTGTTTTCACACTTATTAAATCCCCTACACTTAACCATTGCAATGTCCTCATGCAATGCATTAATTTTAAAGCACAGTTTACAATTTCCATCATAAATAACCCACCTTGGCATTTACTAAATACTAAACATAAAAGATAGAAATAAGTAGAGAAATTAAAAACTTACATTAGGTTTTGGCGGCCATGAACGTTTATCATCCTCAAGTTTCACGTTCCCCATACCAAGCTTAAAAACGAGATCATTGTTATTATAAGTTAGCAAACTATCACGAACTCATGTGGGCCAATTATTCACTTAGACTCCCTTATTCCTAGGTGTATCTCTTATATTTTATTCTTGTCTTGAATGATCACGAGGATGCATTGTTTGACTTATTTCGATAGTTATTTAGTCTGAAAATAAAGTGCACGATTTAATCAATAGTTAGCTAAAGGACCAAATCTTTAAAAACTGCTTCTCGGGATATCAAAAAGTTCATATCTTGGCATAACTTGGTTCGCGATTTGAGACCTTTCTCGGGCCGATATTTGGCAGCGACTTCATACTTCGAATCTTCGAGAGACGTTCTTGAAATTATGGTCTTCTCTTCATAATAGTAATTTCTTTACTTGAAGTTTTTGAGAGATTCTTCATCTTTGGACCACGACTTCTTCATTTTTCTCCAATCTTTATTTTGGACTTTGATATACAACGATCCGCCTCCTTTTAGGACTTGGATCTATTTATCCTCATACCTTATTAGGGTCTTTTCGGATAGACTTCTCCATGACTTTTGGGGAGTTCTTGCTTTTCGTCGTGTGTCTCGATCCTTCATACAGATTTTCGATAAATGATTCTTCACATCACTTTTGGATCTTTAGCAACAAAATGTAGCCCTCATGCCTTGTTAGGGCCTTTTCGGACTCGCCAATCTTCGCGCCCCACTTCATAAGTTATGCCTTGGCTATGAACTCTCGTCATTACCAAGCAACTTTTAAACGATCTGGGGCTAGAAGCTAAGTAACTTTTTAAATCGTACAACCTTATTTGTTAGCAGATTAATTTATTAACAAGCGGAGGGAGAATAGGCTCATAATTAACTCTCATAAATTCACGAAAGAATACCGAACTTATAATTGACTCTATCATCTCTCGTTCTCCACAGTTTAAAATCTCAAGGAATGAGACTCGTGGATGCTTAGCCTATTAAATCAAAGTTTTGGGTTTTCGAGTCGCCTATAGGATCTTGCAAATTCTTGGACTTTTTCAAGTTTAGAAATTGCATTTTAAAGTTCCCTTGATAAACGACTCTCTAGGATCAATTATAGGAACTTGCGAAAAGTTCTTGTTCTTAACCCGTGAGAGTTAAGACTTTCGCGTTTTATAGCTCCCTATATAAAAGCCTAGCAAAACTTGACTTAAACACGTTAAGGATACAAGCTAGAGTAAACTTAGGTAAGTAAACTCGGGTTGAGTCAAAATGTTCACGACTAAGAAAAATCTAAAACCACTTTATTAAAAATTTATTCTAGCAAAGGAAACATAACAAAGGCAAATACAACTGTACAACTAGGCCAAAATAGATTAAAAATTTTGAAAAATGTCGAAAAATCAAATTTTCCGGTAGAATGAGGGCAAATTCATGGAAAAGACCACTTACTTCGATAGAAGCCCCCCCTACACTTGAGATAAACATTGTCCTCAATGTTTAAGCATGTGGGAGTAAACTCCCCTACACTTAGGACATTGTGCACTTTGTTTAAATCTTGCTAAGGAAAGGCCAACTAAAGTGAATTCAATGTGAGCATATAGAATATGAAATATTGAATCACAAGAGTTTAGGATAGAACCGGGAAGATGGGAAACACGGTATCACGATTCGTCAAAGGTCATCAAGATGCTCTTTGAAGCTTTAATCCCTGCACAGCACAAGAAACAAGACAACAAACATATGCGGGGCTCCCCCTACACTTATTATGAAAGCAGTAAAGGATAGAACACGGGTTGCCTCCCGAGAAGCGCTTGTTTTTGTTCACCGAGTCATGAGCCTGACTCGACCCAATTTTAGTTTATGGGAAACGTGGTGAGGGATGGAATCATCTCTTGAGAGATGTCCTCACCAAAGTACAGCTTCAGACGCTGGCCATTCACCTTGAAAGTGGGCCCATTCGGCTGAGAAAGCTCAATGGTCCCATAAGGAAAAACTTTGGCGACGGTGAATGGACCAGACCAGCGGCTCTTCAACTTGCCAGAGAAGATCTTCAACCGAGAGTTAAAGAGTAAGACTTGATCACCAACGTGGAACTCTCGGTTCTTGATTTTAGCATCGTGGATCATCTTCGTCTTTTCCTTGTAGATCAGCGAGTTCTCATAAGCTTCATTCCTCAGTTCATTTAGCTCGTTGAGTTGAACCTTGCGATGATCACCGGCTTTGATGATGTCGAAGTTAGCCCACTTCAAGGCCCAGTGCGCCTTATGTTCCAGCTCGATGGGTAGGTGGCAGGCTTTCCCGTACACAAGACGATAAGGTGTACAACCGATCGGGGTCTTGTAAGCAGTACAGAAAGCCCACAGAGCATCATCTAACTTATCGGCCCACGCGGCACGATGCTCTCCCACAGTACGCTCCAAAATTCTCTTCAAGCCACGATTTGAAATTTCGGCTTGCCCATTGGTTTGGGGATGATAGGCGGTGGAAAGACGGTGAGTGACACCATACTTTGCCATGACTCGTGCAAATTGATCGTTGCAAAAATGAGTCCCGCGGTCACTGATGATAGCACGAGGAACGCCAAATCGAGCGAAAAGCTGCTTCAAAAAGTTCACAACCACCCTCGCATCATTCGTAGGAAGAGCCTTAGCTTCAACCCATTTAGAGACGTAGTCGACAGCGACGAGGATGTACTTGTTCCCTTTGGATGATGGAAATGGCCCCATAAAGTCGATGCCCCATACATCAAAGATTTCACATTCCTGTATGAAATTTTGAGGCATCTCATCCTTATGTGTGATCTTGCCTTGACGTTGGCAAGCATCACAATGCTTAACCATTTCGTGAGCGTCACGATAAATGGTGGGCCAATAGAATCCTGAATCAAACACTTTCTTAGCGGTGTAGTTGGGACCAAAGTGACCACCGGTGGGTCCTTTGTGGCAAGCTTGGAGGATGTCAAAAGCTGCCGGTCCGTCAACACATCGACGAATAATCAGATCAGCACACTGTTTGAATAGATAAGGGTCATCCCATAAGTAAGTCTTAACATCGTTCAAGAACTTCTTCTTTTGGTGGGATGTTAACCCTTGGATGAGAATACCACCCGCTAAGTAGTTTGCAATGTCCGCAAACCACGGGGTGCCATCAAGATTGAGAGTTATAGACATTAGAGTCTCCAGGGGGAAAGAATCATTGATCTCTTTGTTCAGATGATCCCCCTGATATGGATCCTCAAGTCTACTCAGATGATCCGCGGCCAGGTTTTCGGCTCCCTTCTTATCACGAATTTCAATGTTGAATTCTTGAAGGAGCAAAACCCAGCGAAGAAGTCTTGGCTTAGAATCGTTCTTAGTCATCAAGTACTTCAACGCGGAATGGTCCGTGTATACGATGGTGGTGGATAAAACAAGATAGGGGCGAAATTTCTCAAAAGCATAGAAAACAGCTAAAAGCTCTTTTTCGGTTGTCGTATAATGCAATTGAGCCCCTGTCATTGTTTTGCTAGCATAGTGGATTGGTTGGAAGTGTTTATTAACTCTTTGGCCCAAAACCGCACCAATAGCAAAGTCGCTAGCATCGCACATCAATTCAAAAGGCAGCTCCCAATTAGGGGTAACCAAGACCGGTGCCTTAGTTAGCTTATCCTTAAGAAGATTGAATGCTTCGAAACACTCTTTAGAAAAGATAAAGGGAGTATCTTTTTCCAAGAGGTGGGTCATCGGGAGAGCGATTTTAGAGAAATCCTGAATGAATCTACGATAGAAGCCCGCATGACCTAGAAAGCTTCTCACACCCTTCACGGTTGAAGGTGGAGGTAATTTGGCTATGACATCTACCTTAGCACGGTCGACTTCAAGACCGGCTTTTGAAATTTTGTGTCCTAGCACAATGCCTTCTTTTACCATAAAATGGCATTTTTCCCAATTCAGAACAAGGCGAGTGTCTTCGCACCGCTTAAGCATACGTTCCAAGTTGGCAAGGCAAGCAGAGAAGGAATCTCCGAAGACCAAGAAATCATCCATGAAGACTTCCATGGTTTGCTCAACCATGTCATGGAAGATAGCTAACATGCACCTTTGGAAAGTCCCGGGGGCATTGCATAAGCCAAAAGGCATTCGTTTGTAAGCAAAGGTGCCATAGGGACAAGTGAATGTTGTCTTCTCTTGATCTTGGGGATCGATGGGTATTTGAAAATAACCCGAGAAACCATCCAGAAAGCAGTAATATTCATTACCCGCTAAACGTTCAAGCATTTGGTCCATAAAAGGTAGAGGGAAATGATCCTTTCTCGTGGCATCATTGAGTTTGCGGTAGTCTATACAAACTCTCCACCCAGTAACGAGACGGGTAGGAATCAACTCGTTGTTTGCATTGGGCACAACGGTGATTCCGCCTTTCTTAGGCACACAATGGACTGGACTAACCCATGGTGAATCCGAAATAGGGTAAATCATACCCGCATCAAGAAGTTTGATAACCTCTTTTTTGATGACTTCATGGATTTTAGGATTCACCCTTCGTTGGCTTTGAATTGTGGGCTTAAGTCGTCCTCTATGAGAATTTTATGTGTGCAAAAGTGAGGATCAATTCCGCGGATGTCGGAGATTTTCCAAGCGATAGCTCGTTTATGCTTCTTCAACACAGCGACAAGTCGGGGTTTTTCGTCTTCTTTCAGATCCTTTGCTATGATGACCGGTAGCTTCTCGTTGTCTTCCAGAAAAACGTACTCAAGATGAGGCGGTAGTTCCTTAAGCTCAAGAGTAGGAGGATCCTCAATAGATGGTGAAACTAACGATGGATCATCATTAGTCACCGCTTTAGGAGCAGGAGGAGACAACGGGTCCTCATTGAGAAGTCTCTCAATAGTACGAATATCTTCATCCCAATTGGTGGACAAATTATCATACTTAATATCGAGAGGACCCAAACTAGCTTCGAAATCATCCAAGTCACTTTCTCCAAAAGGAGTCAATGCTGGAGCAATTGAGGCAACGGTCTCAACATTGGGTAGAGAAGAAGGAATACTTTTGCAAGCATCATGAAAATGTTCTTCACAAGCCTCATCGAGAACATCAATAGCATTAATACTCTCATATGAATAAGGTTGCTTAGAAATCTTACCCATGTTGAAGACAATTTTATCGTCACCAACTCTCATGATTATTTCGCCTGCGGCTACATCAATGAGAGTGCGATCGGTCCTCAGGAATGGACGTCCAACAATTAATGGAACACGAGGATCCATCTCGTAGTCAACGACGACAAAATCCGCCGGGAAGGTGAATTTGTCGACGCCAACAAAGACATCTTCGGCTATCCCCACTGGATAAGCAACCGTACGGTTGGCTAATTCCAAAGTCATTTTGGTGGGGACTAGCTCAGGGAGAGATAATTGCTTCCAAACACTTAAAGGCATTAAGTTTATACTGGCACCTAGATCGGCTAGGGCCATGCAATTCTCTACTCCCGAGAAGTTGCAAGGAATCAAGAAGCGACCCGGATCACCAAGTTTGGTGGGCAATTGCCTTAAGAGCACTGCGCAGCAATTCTCGTTAAGGTGGGTCTGAGCAATGTCAAGGAGTTTCTCTTTATCACTTAGAAGATCTTTAAACATCTTTGCGTATTTGGGCATGTGAGCGAGAGCCTCGGCAAAGGAGATGTTAAAATTCAGTTGTTTAAACATTTTTAGAATGTTTGAAACCTGAATATCGTCCTTGCTCTTTTGCTTCTCTTTCCTCAACCTTGAGGGATAAGGTATATTGGATGAAGAAGAAGGCTTTAAAGGAATAGGATCACTCACAACCACGGGTGGTGGGGAAATGGGGATAGAAGGTGAAGGAGGTGGGGAAAGTTGCTCTTTTTCCTTGTTCACAATCACGGGTGGAGGTGTAGGAAGCTCGGGTTCCATATAACCTTTTCCACTTCTAGTTGTGATTGCTTTCATCTCCCCTCTTGGATTCGCAACGGTATTACTCGGAAGAGTACCCGAAGAAGAGGGTTGATTACTTTGGATAAGCGAACCAATCATGTCACGAAGGTGAAGAGCTTGATTGTTAAAAGAGTTTTGCATGTTGGCATTAATATCATTGCTGTGTTTGGCCATATCATTACTTAGCTCGGCTCGAATATCGCTTCCTTGTTTCACCATATCATTCTTCAAGTTGATAAATTGACTCTGAAGATTCGTCACCAACTCTCGATTAGTCTTCATGAATGTTTCGACGTCTGGGCTTACTGCCATCGGTTGATTGAGAGGTGGAGCTTGGTAAGCTTGAGAATTTCCTTGAGTTGGGTATGGGTTTCTTTGGGATTGATACTGATTGTTTGCACGAGGTTGGGATTGATTGTTTCGGTTAAAGCTTTGTTGTTGGTTTTGGTTGGTAGGAGGGAAACCAGGAGGGGCAAGATAATTGTTGGAACGATAACTTAGCAAGCCACGGTCTCCTTGAGGGCGAGCTTGATAGCCTCCCGTGGGATAAGTGCCATAAGCTGCGTTAACGTTTTCAGAATAATGGCCTTGGGTAGAAGGACAATCATTGTAAGAATGAGGGCCACCACATGTGTCACAAGAAATAGCAACGGCTTTAGCTTGTTGAAAGTGGTTTGTGGCCATGGCCATGAAATTCTTGTTCATTTCAGCGAGTTGTCGAGAAATTTCAGACATTTCAGGATTGGAGGTAGTAGAAGAAACATTGACTCTCGAGTTAGATCTTGAGGATGCGGATGAATCCCAATTCTTGTGGTGAGTAGTCATGTTTTCGATCAACTCTCGGCACTCCTCTGGTCTCCTTTTCATAAAAGTACCACCGGCGGCGGCATTGATCGTGTCACGATCACGAAAAGTGAGACCATTGTAAAAGGTGTCAATGAGAGTGACGGGGAGCATATTGTGATTAGGACAGCGGTCGATCAAATCATTGTAGCGTTCCCAAGCATCAAAAAGCGATTCATCATTCTCTTGCATAAATCCACTGATTTGGTTACGAAGGCTAGTGACCATGGATGGGGGAAAGTAGCGCGATAAAAAGCGTTGAGTCATGTCGTTCCACGTATGAATAGAATTCTTAGGAAGACGGTCAAACCATTTTTCGGCATGGTGAGAAAGTGAGTGTGGAAAAAGTTGGAGGCGAAGGTCATCCATAGAAACACCGGAGCACTTCATGCTTTGGGTCATGGTGATGAATTTGTCGAGGTGTTTGTTGGCATCATCATCCGAAATTCCACGAAACGGGTTCGTTTGCACTTGTTGTATCATGTGATGCTTCAACGAAAACTCCTGAGCCGTGACGTGCATTGGCGCAATCGGGCCTCCGCGTCCGTTCATGGTGGGTTGGCACAATTCCTCCATGGTTCGTAAATCAGGTAGAAGGACATTGTTGTTGTTGTTGTTATTATTATTCAAATTGTTTTGAGGTGGGTGATTATTGTTGTTGTTAACAACAGCCATATCTAAATCTTCAAGAATCTCAGGCTCAGAATAGTTCGTAGATCTAGTACGCATGCACCTGCAGAAGAAAAATATACACAAAGGGAATATCTAAATAATATTTTTGGTTTTTATAGATTTTTCAATGTTTTTGTATTTTTGAAGAGTTTTATATATATATATATATATATATATATATATATATATATTTTTTTTTTTTGGATTTTTGGAAATTTTTAAAGCAAGGAAAATAACGTTCAAAGAACGGATCCCAAAATTCAATGCGTCTCTCACTAGAAACCGTTTATCTTAACGAAAAGAGCCGGCAGCGGCGCCATTTAATACTTGGTTTTGCAACCAAATATAAAATTTTTATCGTAGTTCCGATCTTTTAGAATTGAAAACCGGTCTTAAGTGCGACTCAATTGTCTTTTGGTGAATCAAGAGAATGGTTTGGTTTGTTTTAAACTATTAGCAAGTAATTAAAGTGTCGTTTAGTAAAATGGAAGTTAAAAGATTAATTTGAATGACGAGTAAAAATAAATGCATATAAACTTAAAGGTAAAATGGAAAAGTACTAACTCACTAAATAAAACTAACACTTGGAAAATTTTCTGAAAATAAAGTACTATAAGAAAGTGAGATCGAAAGAAACCAAAACAAGCCAAAAGAGGACCCGATCGGAATGTATTCCGATCGGTTGATCGGAATATGGTGGAAGAGTGGAGGCAATCGGAATATCAATGCAGTGGGACAATCGGAATGTAACAAATTGGACTAATCGGAATATGAGATAGGGACCACCAATCGGAATGATCAAAAGGAGGGCAAATCGGAATACTCATAAAAAACACTAATCGGAATACTTAGCAAAACTACCAGTCGGAATAAAGGACATGCCCCTGCCGTCGGAATACTTGACCAATCGGAAAGGGGTTTTACCACCCTTTCCGAAAATAATGGGAATCAGTTAGGGAGAGCACCCGGTCGGAATACCCAATCGGAAAGGGGCTTTACCACCCTTTCCGAAAATTGTGGGATTTTGGGAAAGCTAGGAAATAAGCTAAGTTCAATAAGCTAATATCCAAAACTTTATCAATCCGAATACTTAACCGAATCAAATAAGCACTTATCAACTTATTCAACTCGAAATTAAGCAACTTTTTAGATCAAACAATAAAAACATAAACTTTTTAATAAAACTTTTTAATAAGAAAAATAAGCTAATCATAAAAATAAGCCAATAAGCACAAAAGTCTTAAAGCTTAATCAAATGAAAACTTATAAGATGATCAAAAGATTAACTTTTTAGCACGAAATCAATTAGAACAACACGGATCTTATGATATACGCACCAAAATCAACCTTAAATCAAAGAAAAGTAGAATGAGATTAAGAAATAAAAGCTTAAAATAGAACTTGATTAATAAAAATAAGCAATACAAAGTGTTTAATCTTGAAAGATTAAAAGAGAAATATGAACTAGTGAGAGAAAGTTTAAGACTTTCTCTCTCTAAAACTAGAGAAAACTAAAAAGTGAAAAATTAACTAAAAACTCTAACTCTCCTCCTAATGACTATTAGGAGGGTATTTATAGGGAAGGTGGAAGGAGTGCATGTGTTGCCTCTTCTTTCTTGCTTTCTTCACGTTTTCTCGACTCGACTTAAATTCTTCGTCTTTGTCGTCTCGGGATTTGAACTTGTCTTTTAATTTTCTTCTTCTATTAGACTTAAGTTCTTCGACTTCGTTAAACTTCCGCCTTTTGAATTTTTCTTCGATAAATCTTCAGAATAGGCCTTGGACTTCCGTTCTTTTTGCGCTCTTGATCTTTTGACTTCGTCTTTTCCCGTTTTCTTCGATAAAAGCCCGTGAAAGCCCGTGTTTTCTTCCTTTTTCATATTTTGGTCCTAAAACACAATAAAAACACAAACCACGCATAATTCCGACTTTTACGACATAAATCACACGTTTTGGTCTTGTTATTATTGGAAATAAGTGGTAAAAGGATAAGTGTTTTCACACTTATTAAGTATCATATAATTAACCAATATACATGTACAAAAGTACGGATAACGCTCCTAAAAACATGTTGGATTTAGGCGTTATCAAATCCCCTCACACTTAAGTTTTGCTTGCCCTCAAGCAAGAAGAAAAGAAAATTAAATCCAAAGGTACATGTATCTTTACAATAATTCGATGCAAGTCTACCAAGTACAAGTACACGATAAAACTCATCGACTTAAGTTTTTAAGGTTGAAAATTTGAGATATAAAGTCAATACCCATAAAAATCTAGAAAGTCTTTTATTTCTAACTAGACTACACTAATAGCATATGAATTGGAGCAACATGTATCACGACTTAGCACATTGGCTAATCGATACCTTTTATTTCTTCTTCTTCCTTCAACTTCATAACATTATAGCTCATTGGCTATTTATTTGTTTTTTTGACTTTTTTTCTCTTTTTTTATTATTTGTTTCATGGCTAAAAAACACCTAGCCATGGATTAACATACTTACAAAGTTCATGTTGTATTGACAAACATGGAACTTGCAACTTTCTCCTATTTTTTGGATTTTCTTCTACTATTATATGAGACTTTGACTTGGGTAATTTTGACACAAAAATACATCTCAAATTTTCAAAAATTACCGATTGGATAATTTCTTAATTATTTATATACATTGCTTGAAAATTATTATTTACGAGGGCAAAACAAGAACAAAAGTTTTAAAATAGCCCAAAAATATGGCAATTAAGCATCTTTTTCTAGATTTCCCTACAACCCCCCTCACACTTAAGTTTAGCATTGTCCTCAATGTGATAAAACTGAACAAAAGCAAGGGAATGAGAGAAAAACAAGAATCACGGGCATATCATGCATCATACAAGAGTCTTGTCTTCGCCTTCAACTTGCGGTAACTACAAAAAAGATAAAACACACAAAAATACGGAAAACACTCTATTTTTGGTTTTTATAGGTTTTTATAAAAGCGACACATGCCACACCCCCTCACACTTAAGCAAAACATTGGTTAAAAATGTGGGGTGTAAGCATGAATTTATTTTAAAAAGGAAAATCACACTTAAAAAATTGAAAATTAAAAACACACGGGTTGCCTCCCGAGAAGCGCTTATTTTATTATTGAGTCATCAGCCGGACTCGTATTTCTTTTTAGTTTTATTTATTTTCTTTGAGCGGAAAATGTTCACTCCACTCCTCATGGTATAGTTTAACACGGTGTTCATTAACAATGAAGCTTCCTCCATTCTTTTCATACAATTCAATATAACCGGACGGGTATCCATGTTTTACTATAAAAGGACCGTACCACTTTTGTTTAAGCATGGGGGCTTTGAATTTATAGCGCATATTAAACAAGAGAACTTTATCTCCTTTCTTGAATTCTTTTCGGATTCGAAGTTTCTTGTCGTGATAAGCTTTGGTACGTGCTTCGTACAATTTCGAATTCTCATAAGCTTGGAGTCTTAATTCATCGAGTTCATGCAATTGCAAGAATCGGTTTTCTCCAGCAATTTTGAGATCGGGATTACAGCTTCTCAATGCCCAATAAGCACGGTGCTCGATTTCGAAGGGCAAATGACACGTTTTACCGTACAATAAACGATAGGGTGTTGTGCCAATTGGTGTCTTATAAGCTGTTCGGAAAGCCCATAGAGCGTCGTCAAGTTTCCTTGACTAAACAGAAGGATTGTCCTTATCCGTTTTTTCGAGTATTTGTGTGACAATCCGTCAATTTACGATTGATATTTTATTCTCAAATATTATCTGAAAATATTATTTTAATGTTACAATATGAACTCACTTATTTTTGGAAAGAAATTTGGATTTACGTCTTGAAGTAGCATCGACTACGTTTAAACCGGAGGATTCTACGTTACGTGCTTACGTTTACATACACCGTCTTTGGTGACAGTCCGACATTTCAGAAAATAAATTTATCTGAGAATATTATTTTGGAGTTTTAAATTTGTGTTGGTTCATAAACTCACAAATTTACGAGAAGAGATTAGGACTTAAGATTTTATTTTAACGTACTTTACGACTAAACCGGAAACCTTAGGATTACGTATTTACGTTTTCGAACTCCGTTTTTGATGAGACAATTTTTATTGGATTCATTTTGTGACGTCGATTCATAATTTATAAAAACGTTTTTCGTAAAACGACCCGAGGGCACGCAAATCGAGGAAACTAGAATCGAGGAGTACCCGTAAATAAATGGGATGAGACAAGTGGGACACTTGTCCCACCCCACTCAAAACCGGCCTTAAACAAGCCACTACTACCCTTGATGTGTCAAAACTTTAGCCAAAAGGCTTACACTTGTCTTAGCTTCACAATGAAGCTTTCTACAACACAAAACCACAAACACAAACCATGGTTTTCATTTCTCTCATGCAAAACAACTCTCCTCTCTCTCTCTCACACTTATTTTGGCCGTCCACTCTTAGACCATAAACAACACTTTGATCAAAAATCAACCATGAAATCCTATGTTATTTCTACATATGTTGAAGCCCTTTTGAAGCTCTCTTGAATGGTGGTGATTATAAAATCCATGGAGGAGTTTCCTTGGTGTCTTGAGGCTGATTTTCCCCAAGGTGTTTATGAAGCATGGTGGTCATGAAGATGGTCTTGGTGCAACACAAGTTTCTCCATCAAAAATCCATGTTTTGATCAACCAACATCAACTTGGTGGTATAAAGATTGTCCTCCTCAACTTCTTGTTATTTTGATTATGTAAACATGTATTTTATTTCCTATTGTATATGTATATGATGATTATATGACGATAAAAATGTTATGTGGGGAGTTGTTGATAATCATGGATAAAAAGGTGAAAACCCATAAGAAACAAGGTTAAAATCTTGGTTAAATTTGATGGTTGTATAAAACAGTAAAGAAGTAAGTCATAAACTGATAAAATGATGAAGTGGAATAGATTTACAGTAAGCTATGAGTCTTGTACACATGTGAGAGTTGGCCATGCAATGGAATCATTGTAATGAGTGAGATATGATCAAAACAAGTTTAGGGTATAAATCTGAAGTTACTAATTTGGACGATTTTTAGAAAATACTTAAAGTTGATTCAATAGTAGCTATAGAAGAGTTAAATGTAGCAAATATCATGTAGTTTATGTGATAAAAATTTGAGCTTCTATCTCCATGTAGAACTCAAGATATGGCAGTTTTGGTGAAAGTGAAGATAAAAATCAGATTTTTGGAAATTAAAGAATAATACTATTATATAAGCACTCAAATTTTAATAATATAAATTATAATTAAAACCCACTAACTCATGGATTCTATTTATATAAACATATAAAAGGTGGAATAAGTGTATAAATGATAAAAATGGAAACTTGTTAAGTTTTATAAGTTATAAAACTATAAACATGATTTTTACGACTTTTTCGGCTATTGCCGTAAAATTAACGTTTTTGTTAAATAAAACTTAGATGGTTGGACCCGTCTAATGAAAACTTTATAAAACTCATATACTGATATATAGACATGTATAACAAGTAAAAACCGATAAAACCCGAACTATAGGGCATACGGACATTTACGAGCTAATTAAGCATATTGGACTAATAATTGGACTAAATAAGATAAAAACTTGTAAAAAGAACTTATTGGGATTAACCCATTTGGGCCCAACTTGTAAAGTTTAAGTACTGATAATATAAGTACAAAATGGATTAAAATAAGTTAAATAACTTATAATAAGCTTATTGGACTTAAAACACGTAAACGGGTAAAACTAGTAAACTAATATAAAAGTTATTGACATATAACACTAAAAGGAGTAAACAAGAATATGTAAACCCACTTGATCATCATATATATATAATCATCATATGTATACATAATTGATATTTTTATAAAGTCATTGGACAAACGTCTAAGACCGATTATTATTTATATAGGTTTCCGTGATTGAAGCACGCACCGTACGTCCGAATTGCCGATAACCCGCCTTCCCACATCAACGTGAGTTCATAGCCTCGCACTCTTTTAAATGTTTTATAAATGCTTTATAAACCCGCGAGGGAGATAACATGTTAGTTTTTATAAACTTAGGACACCAATTGTCCCGATTGTTTGTTTATTGATTTTGGACCCGAATGATTGAATGACCCGATTGTATGACCTGATAAATGATTCAAGGACCCGATAGATGAAATAAAATGGATTATTAAAGTTAGGTTATGTCACTAAAAGTCCCATTAGCATGAATTGTGAACTACCGGGAGTTGGTAGACGCTTGTGCATATAATAGTACTATTTGGGGACGATCACCCCAGTTCGCGCCTTGACGGTTGATCCCCGTCGTGCCACATTGATTGGTAAGCGAATTTATGTATGAGAAGATTTCAATAGCGTGACCTTTGTGACGACACGCTACTTTAGATGGGCAAAATTTGTATCGGGTTAGCTACCCGTTGTTGGTTTAGTAAGGTAACAATGTCATGCGGCTTATAATAATCCAAAAACTAACGAAATACTATTAGACGCTTCGAATTACGATGTATTGCCTGACTGGCAATACCGGGTCATACTATTGATATTATGTTCGTGTTTTGGGTTTCATAACCATATTCATATAACGGTTTTTATTTAATCTATACAACGTTGTAAAACGTATTGTATGATGTTTTTACGACATTGGCTCGTATAATGATTTTAAGGCAAATGCCTATATTATGATTTTCGATAAGGATTTGTATAAAATGATTTTGGCTATTTCATGGCCTATCAAAACGATTTGTACAAAATGATTTTCAGTAATACTTTTATACTGATATTATATTGATGGAATTTATTAAACTCTATGAATTCACTCGGCGTTATCGCTGACCTTTTCTTTTAACATGTTTTATCTCAGGTACTTGAAGGTAATTCTCGGGAAGACGACAAGAATTCATGGCCCGCACTTAAACAATATTTTCCATTCAAATACTTTGTAAAACTTTGTATGAAATAATATGACTTGGGACCGATGTAACTTTGATATTTATGAATGGAAATGATTTATTAATAAACGACGCGATTTTTATGCGTTGTCTATGATGTGAGTAATGTGCTATCCCGTAACACCAACTAGTCTTCCGCTGTACTGAGTTGTATGAATTTGGGGGTGTTATAGTTTGGTACCAGAGCTCTCGTTATAGAGAACGAAAGATTTTTAAAACCAAGGTTTTGAATAAAACATTTCAAAATCTTTTAACTATAAACATTTTTCTAAAAATGTCTAAAAATCTTTTGACTATAACGGTGCCGAAGAATTCCCGAGTTACCGACAAGGCCAAGACTGAGAAGTGTTATTTTAATATATATATAACTTGGATTATATATATATGATGTAATTTTATTACATGATTGTTTGATGATTATTTTGATATTTATACGAGGTATTTATACGACGTAGATTGTCACAATGTACCCTAAATCCCCTAGTAAATTAATCGAAACTATTCTCGTAGGAATTCTAGCTATCCTAGATCTAAACCAAGTTGTGGATATTTATGATCCCAACAAATGGTTGATATTCGTAGAAATGTAGATATTAGTCGATTGTGATATTGAAAAAGAATTGGCGAGATTAAATCTGATATCGATGTCATGACGATCTTTTCTTATAGAGTGGAGTTTGACAAAACGTTACCACCTAGAAAGATGTCATCTGATTCGTTGTCATCCAATTCTTAAATTTGAAATCGAAAGGGTGAATGTTGCACTTGAGGCTGTCATTGGAACCATTACCCAAAAGCCTCATGCCACTAATACCTTTCCGAGAAGTCTAATTGAATGATCGAGTCATTTCATACTAATGACTCATTTGATAATTGTTGTTGTAAGAGCTAATAGGATTGGAAATTAAGTGTTGATTTATATTGAGATTGTATTGCCTTTACAAGGCCGAAGAATAAGATTGAAAGTATTGGATAATGAGGTAGGATATCGAATTGAGCATAAAATTTGTTGAAACTTGAATAAAGTAAAACTTAACTTATATGGAATATGAGATTGTTAAGAGGAAGTCGTTAAGTTCTTTCATTGAACTATAAGGTTTTAAATGATTGTAGGTTTGTGTTAAGGGTTGTTCCTAGGCAATTGTCCAATAATGAGGATGTCCAGTGTCCAAGAAATAAATTGAAGAAATCTTCTTCTAAATAGGGACCGATGGATCTTCCAGGACAGGTGGAACCCCCATGACTATTGTAGATTAGTATTCATTGTGGTATCTTTTAAAAATCCCTAACTTAATTGAGATATCAGTTGGTAGGATGAGTTCTTGGAATTGTATGACATAGTGACACGTAATGTGTTACGGTACAATTTATACTCGTTTGTGATTAATGAAAAGACTACATTTGATTACTAAATCCTACATGTATCGATGTTATCTATCTCTTATTGCTTCATCCTAATGTTCGCATTAGTGATGCAACCATTGAACAAGTACTCATCTCGATTTGAGTCACGTTGTGAATTATTCTTTTTGAGTGCCATCGAGATCATGAACCTCATGATTAATTGGCTAAGCTCATTTCCTATCATATCATAGTTAATTCTTGGTGAACAAGCTTTCATCACTCTTTTGCAGATCACACATTATTTTTATAAAGTTAAAACGGTATCCTTTGAGAAAATTTAATTTTCATCACTATAGGGATTATTCAAAGTGAGATTTATAAGTGATTGTTATCGAAATGAAGTTGTTTATAAAACATCTTGGAAAACCTAAGTGTTTTCATAACAAAGAAAATGTTTGTAAATATATTTCTGATTCTTATTTAAGAATTAAGTTTGAAAATGTTTTTACTATAAACATGATGATAAAATTTTGACGAACTGAGTATTGCATCATTAATCTTGAAATTATATATAGTTGCGCGCCTACATATAATTTGGAATGGACTATGCAAGACTGATTAGTAGTCACCATAAAACTGATTAATAAGCACTACAATTTCTTTGAAGATTGTGAAAGATTAAATTTTATGAGATCTGCAAGAAGTATAAAATAAGGACATAATGTTAGGGACACCTACATATGTTCCTGTACCATCTATTCTTCTGAGTTGAATTTACTCATCTGTGGAAATTGTCTTATTTGACAATTGACAATTCTTTCTTGTCCAATTCTCCCGTAGTAAGATTTTTAGGAAAAGTATCTGATTACCGAGTGTTGATACCCGATTGGATGTATTGACGTTCTTATCATTTCTTATGATTTGATTTCATTTGAATGACCTGGGTAACGATCTGAGGAGCTTTCGAATGCGTACTCAAATTATGAAAACATGGGATATATTCGTATTCGCTAAATGTTTTCGTCTGTATCTGATTTGAAATTCTCTCGCATAAATCATGCGTTGACCTTACTCTTTTAATAGTAATTATGTCTCCATATATCCTTGAATTTGCGAAGGATTATGAGTTATTATTAGTCTTTTGAGAAGTTCACATCTTGTAAACGGCAACGAAACTGGAAAGTTAGTAATGCCAGTAGAATGGAATTGATTGATTATGACATAACGACATTGTCTTAATTGATGGGAACTCGAATAGAATTCCCCTAAATAATAAGATGTTGATTATCAAAAGTGAACTAAATAATTCTTGATGGATGACCATATCCTGTATTTAGACTTGGAATTATACCGTAAATGGTTGTGAATTAGTCATAGATATTATAATCTAGAAAGAACCTAATATGAATGTATTAAAAGATGTTTA
Organism: Glebionis coronaria; assembly: GCA_025667525.1. Lineage (NCBI taxonomy): Eukaryota > Viridiplantae > Streptophyta > Magnoliopsida > Asterales > Asteraceae > Glebionis > Glebionis coronaria. The sequence goes on along the minus strand of CM046874.1, from coordinate 692,008,579 downwards.
TCTTATCTGAAACTTTAGGAGGTATTTGTTGATGGATTACCTAGACTTTCGCCATTTAGGCAAGTTGAATTTGGTATTGATTATATTTCTGGTGCTTCACTTGTGGCTTGTGCACTGTACGTCGGCACCATCTGAATTTAAGGAATTACCGTACAACTGAGATAGTTGTCGAAGAAAGATTTTATTATACCAAGCCTGTCATCCTGAAGAGCTATGGTGTTATCTTTCCTTATATTTATAGATTACTGTGACTGAGTAAATTGACAATCGAAAACGATATCCATAACTCGAAATGGAAGAATTTTTCGATCATTTACAAGGTTCTAGCAAATTTGATCCATAGCATGGTTAGCATCAACTTCGCATCTGCGAAAGAGATTATGTATTCCAATCACTACATCCGGTACTTGTAATGAACGTTATGAGTTTCACGTGACGTCGTTTGGATTGACCGATGCACATGTAGCATTCATGAATTTTGTGAATCACGTGTGTAGGCTGTAATTTGATAAATTCATGCTCGTGATCATTAAGGACTATATGTTTGTTTATAAGAATAAGAATGAGTTAATAAATAATTATAAATTGCCCTGAATTGGCCGAACAATGAAAAATTGTACCTTGAATAATTAACATGTGATTAAGGACTTAATCCTTTATATGATTTAACCATGTGATTAATAGATAATGGAAGCTATATTGACTTTACAAAGATTAGAACCATTAACGCTTAGGGATTAAAAACTTAATCCTTTACATAAAATGACCGTTGGATTAATAATGATAAGATGTATGCATATAGACTCTTCAAAAATTAAGAGCCCTTTTAAGACTTTGGATTTTATCAAAAAGAAATGGAAATATGTTTTGACAAATGTTTTAACAAAGGATTTTAAGGGATTATTCCCTTATACACAAACCATTTAACTAAACTTCTGTTTAGGGGTAAATGTTTGTGTATACCTCAAGATAACTTAAAAAGGATTGAGGAAAACCATTTATACCATAACCTGAAAACTTAAAACGACAAATTTTGCTTTTCAACTAAGAAAATTTTGACCAAAGTATAAACAAAGGTTTTTCGAACATTTACGAAATCTTATTAAATATTTTTGATAAATCAACAAAAATCTTGTTAATTAAATTCAAATTTATTTTGAACATTTTATATAATTAGTCGAACTAAGAAATTTAAATTTTTTACGTTTACGCTTCAAAAAAATTAACTAATAATTATTTAATTAATTATAATAATTATCGACGCTTTAGACAACAGATTGAGTAAAACGGATAAAAATGATAGATGAGACGAAACTGAAACTTAGAAAATATGAAGAAAGTTGAACGTAAATACTGACGCATAATATATAAAGAATACCTGAGTGAATTATGGACACGATAATCACATCATTATGAGAAATGAATATAGATACTGACGTATTATATAAAAAGGATAAAGAACCAATTAGGATATATTTCTTAATAATGACGGTGCAAAATAAATTGCCGAACAATTTAAATATAAACGATGTTTGTAAGAAGGGATAATATAGATTATAAAAGAGGTTCGCGACCATTAAAATTTAGAAGCCGATAGCGTTAAATATTTTAAAGGCCACTTGTGATTATCTAAATATGGAGGATTGTGAGATATAGTTATGTTGGAATTTGTAAGTATAAGTATTACATGTATGTCATTTTTTTGACTAAAAGTATCTTTGTCTAAATAAGTTGTACTAATGGCAATTGTGAAGGCAGACATCGCCTCATACATTAGTTAACATCTAGCTATTGCAAAGGTTATCATCTGAATTTGATTCGATTTGGGTCATCGTCGACAGACTGACCAAATCTGCTAATATCATTCTCGTTAATGATAGAACCTTGATGAAGAAATAAACTCTTTTTATTTAAAAGAGTTATGTAAACATAGTGTGCCTGTATCGATCATCTATATATCAAGATCCTCGCTTCGCATCGAATTTCTAGAGATTTGCTCAGAAATCATTGAGAACGAACCTTGATGAGAGTACTATGTACCATCCCAAATCGAAGGGACGAGGTAAAGTAACGATACAAAATACTATAAGCGCTGTTCTATGTTTGAATGATTGACCTTTGGATATAGACCGTATAATCGTTTTCCTTTGGAGAGATTATCATTAATAATTATCGTGTTAGGATCGAGATCGAATCTTGTTAGGATCTGAATCTTAGAGCATCCGTAAGCAAGAGTTGAGATGGAGACATCCGACATACACCCATTGTGAGTTGGACATGTCTTTTAGGTTTAAGGTTTCCTATGATGGCGAACCTAACCTTGCAAAATACCCGACCCGCGAAATCTGAAATGATTGTTGAAATTAGGATTTGATTATTTACTGCCGGTAGTGGGCAAGAGGTTATGTGAATGTGAAATGTAGATCTTGAAGTGCCAAATGGGTAGCGAAGTTATGCCACAAAATTTTAAACTTGGAAAAATGAATTCATGATCTGACAAATCATGGGATATAAGTCCCCGTTGTATGGGACCATTGAGATGACGTAAAAGTTGGGATTGAAAGGCATATAAGCTGGATCTACCCTAGGACTTCAATGACTGCGTGAATTATGTTTCGTAAATCGAACTTGATGGAATATCTATCAAGTGAAAATCTGATTGTTCTTCGTAAAGCTTAGATCGGCAAAAAGTTGCATTCATCAGAAACCCGTGAACATCATGGATAGAGAAGTAAGTCAACATTAAGCCTGATCTTATTCCCGTAGTTATGTTTGATGAAACTCGCGTATTGTAATTGCACTTATAAGAAAAGACCGAGTGTGGAGGAAATACCCACATGGCCTTAACTCTATAAGAAGCGAGTAGTAAGGTAAGATGATCTTTGAGGACAAAGATCCTGTTTAGGGGTAAATGCTGTGACAATCCGTCAATTTACGATTGATATTTTATTCTCAAATATTATCTGAAAATATTATTTTAATGTTACAATATGAACTCACTTATTTTTGGGAAGAAATTTGGATTTACGTCTTGAAGTAGCATCGACTACGTTTAAACCGGAGGATTCTACGTTACGTGCTTACGTTTACATACACCGTCTTTGGTGACAGTCCGACATTTCAGAAAATAAATTTATCTGAGAATATTATTTTGGAGTTTTAAATTTGTGTTGGTTCATAAACTCACAAATTTACGAGAAGAGATTAGGACTTAAGATTTTATTTTAACGTACTTTACGACTAAACCGGAAACCTTAGGATTACGTATTTACGTTTTCGAACTCTGTTTTTGATGAGACAATTTTTATTGGATTCATTTTGTGACGTCGATTCATAATTTATAAAAACGTTTTTCGTAAAACGACCCGAGGGCACGCAAATCGAGGAAACTAGAATCGAGGAGTACCCGTAAATAAATGGGATGAGACAAGTGGGACACTTGTCCCACCCCACTCAAAACCGGCCTTAAACAAGCCACTACTACCCTTGATGTGTCAAAACTTTAGCCAAAAGGCTTACACTTGTCTTAGCTTCACAATGAAGTTTTCTACAACACAAAACCACAAACACAAACCATGGTTTTCATTTCTCTCATGCAAAACAACTCTCCTCTCTCTCTCACACTTATTTTGGCCGTCCACTCTTACACCATAAACAACACTTTGATCAAAAATCAACCATGAAATCCTATGTTATTTCTACATATGTTGAAGCCCTTTTGAAGCTCTCTTGAATGGTGGTGATTATAACATCCATGGAGGAGTTTCCTTGGTGTCTTGAGGCTGATTTTCCCCAAGGTGTTTATGAAGCATGGTGGTCATGAAGATGGTCTTGGTGCAACACAAGTTTCTCCATCAAAAATCCATGTTTTGATCAACCAACATCAACTTGGTGGTATAAAGATTGTCCTCCTCAACTTCTTGTTATTTTGATTATGTAAACATGTATTTTATTTCCTATTTTATATGTATATGATGATTATATGATGATAAAAATGTTATGAGGGGATTTGTTGTTGATAATCATGGATAAAAAGGTGAAAACCATAAGAAACAAGGTTAAAATCTTGGTTAAATTTGATGGCTGTATAAAACAGTAAAGAAGTAAGTCATAAACTGATAAAATGATGAAGTGGAATAGATTTACAGTAAGCTATGAGTCTTGTACACATGTGAGAGTTTGCCATGCAATGGAATCATTGTAATGAGTGAGATATGATCAAAACAAGTTTAGGGTATAAATCTGAAGTTACTGTTTTGGACGATTTTTAGAAAATACTTAAAGGTTGATTCAACAGTAGCTATAGGAGAGTTAAATGTATCAAATATCATGTAGTTTATGTGATAAAAATTTGAGCTTCTATCTCCATGTAGAACTCAAGATATGGCAGTTTTGGTGAAAGTGAAGATAAAAATCAGATTTTTGGAAATTAAAGAATAATACTATTATATAAGCACTCAAATTTTAATAATATAAATAATAATTAAAACCCACTAACTCATGGATTCTATTTATATAAACATATAAAAGGTGGAATAAGTGTATAAATGATAAAAATGGAAACTTGTTAAGTTTTATAAGTTATAAAACTATAAACATGATTTTTATGACTTTTTCGGCTATTGCCGTAAAATTAACGTTTTTGTTAAATAAAACTTAGATGGTTGGACCCGTCTAATGAAAACTTTATAAAACTCATATACTGATATATAGACATGTATAACAAGTAAAAACCGATAAAACCCGAACTATAGGGCATACGGACATTTACGAGCTAATTAAGCATATTGGACTAATAATTGGACTAAATAAGATAAAAACTTGTAAAAAGAACTTATTGGGCTTAACCCATTTGGGCCCAACTTGTAAAGTTTAAGTACTGATAATATAAGTACACAATGGATTAAAATAAGTTAAATAACTGATAATATAGTACTATTTGGGGACGATCACCCCAGTTCGCGCCTTGACGGTTGATCCCCGTCGTGCCACATTGATTGGTAAGCGAATTTATGTATGAGAAGATTTCAATAGCGTGACCTTTGTGACGACACGCTACTTTAGATGGGCAAAATTTGTATCGGGTTAGCTACCCGTTGTTGGTTTAGTAAGGTAACAATGTCATGCGGCTTATAATAATCCAAAAACTAACGAAATACTATTAGACGCTTCGAATTACGATGTATTGCCTGACTGGCAATACCGGGTCATACTATTGATATTATGTTCGTGTTTTGGTTTTCATAACCATATTCATATAACGGTTTTTATTTAATCTATACAACGTTGTAAAACGTATTGTATGATGTTTTTACGACATTGGCTCGTATAATGATTTTAAGGCAAATCCCTATATTATGATTTTCGATAAGGATTTGTATAAAATGATTTTGGCTATTTCATGGCCTATCAAAACGATTTGTACAAAATGATTTTCAGTAATACTTTTATACTGATATTATATTGATGGAATTTATTAAACTCTATGAATTCACTCGGCGTTATCGCTGACCTTTTCTTTTAACATGTTTTATCTCAGGTACTTGAAGGTAATTCTCGGGAAGACGACAAGAATTCATGGCCCGCACTTAAACAATATTTTCCATTCAAATACTTTGTAAAACTTTGTATGAAATAATATGACTTGGGACCGATGTAACTTTGATATTTATGAATGGAAATGATTTATTAATAAACGACGCGATTTTTATGCGTTGTCTATGATGTGAGTAATGTGCTATCCCGTAACACCAACTAGTCTTCAGCTGTACTGAGTTGTATGAATTTGGGGGTGTTACAATTCGTTTTAAGGCTCTATTGGTATTTTCAACTTGTCCACTCGTTTGTGGATGATACGCGGTTGCAAAGCGATGGGTAACTCCATAACGCTTTAAGATTTTCTCTCGTTCGTGGGTAAAGCTTCGGCTATGGCCCATTTGGACACGTACCCAATAGCGACTAAGATATATTCGAACTTATGGGATTTGGGAAAGGGTCCCATGAAATCAATTCCCCATACGTCAAGTATTTCTCTAACTTGGATGTTGTTTTGAGGCATTTCGTCTCTTCGTGAGAGGCTACCATAACGTTGGCAAGCATCTCAATTTTCGACTAGAGTATAGGCCTCTTTAAAAATTGTTGGCCAATAAAAACCAGCATCGAATACTTTTTTCGCGGTGGTGGAATGACCATAATGTCCCCCAGTAGGGCCATGATGACATTCATCAAGGATCTTCCTTGTTTCCGCACCATAAACACATCTCCTAATCATGCCATCGGGGCATACTTTGAAAAGATAGGGATCTTCCCAGAAATAATGTTTTAGGTTGGAAAAGAATTCACATCGTTGGTGATAGGTTAAACCTTTTCTTAGAATTCTTCCAACGAGGTAATTTGCAAAATCTGCAAACCACGGAGATTCTTCCGTAGAGATTTTCATAAGAGTTTCATCGGGAAAATAATCGTCGATATCTTCGTCCCTTAACTCTTCTATGTTTGGATTTTCAAGTCGCGACAAATGATCGGATGCGACGTAGAGATTTTAATAAGACGCGGCTTAGCATCTTGTTTTGAGAATAGATATTTCAACGCAGAACGATCGGTGAATACAATCGGTTTTGACAACACGAGATACGATCGGAATTTGTCGAAAGCAAAGACTACGGCAAGTAGTTCTTTCTTGGTGATTGTGTAGTTGAGTTGCGCGCTATTTAGAGTTTTGCTCGCAAAGTGTATAGGACGAAAATGTTTTCCTTCGCGTTGTCCTAATACGGCTCCTACAACGAAATCGCTTGCATCACACATAATTTCAAACGGTCGCTACCAATCCGGTGAAACCATGATCGATGCATTCGTTAACTTGTCTTTAAGCTTATCAAATGCCTTTATGCATTCTTCATTGAAATCAAAGACTATGTCTTTTTCAAGGAGTTTGGTCATCGGTCTAGCGATTTTGGAAAAATCTTTTATGAATCGGCGGTAGAATCCCGCATGACCTAGAAAACTTCTAACGGCTTTAACGTTAGTGGGTGGTGGTAATTTAGATATCACTTCGATCTTGGCCTTGTCCACTTCCAATCCGGCTCCGGAGACTTTGTGTCCAAGCACAATTCCTTCAGTCACCATGAAGTGACATTTCTCCCAATTGAGCACGAGATGAGCTTGTTTGCATCAGATGAGCATGCGCTCTAGATTAAAAAGGCAAGACTCGAATGAGTTTCCGAAGACTGAGAAATCATCCATGAAAACTTCCATGGATACTTCGATCATGTCTTGAAAGATTGCGATCATACACCTTTGAAAAGTCGCAAGTGCATTGCAAAGACCAAAAGGCATACGCTTATAAGCGAACGTTCCATGAGGACACGTAAAAGTGGTCTTGTCTTGATTAGATGGTTCGATAGGTATTTGAAAATATCCGGAAAAGCCATCGAGAAAACAAAAGAATTTGTTCCCCGCTAGTCTTTCCAACATTTGGTCCATGAATGGTAGAGGAAAATGATCTTTTTGTGTAGCATCGTTCAATTTGCGGTAATCAATACACACACGCCAACCGGTAACGGTTCTTGTAGGAACAAGTTCGTTATTTTCGTCGGTCACAACAGTCATTCCTCCTTTTTTAGGAACGCAGTGAATATGACTAACCCAAGGACTATCTTCTATGGCATAGATGATTCCTGCCTCAAGGAGTTTGATTATTTCGGCTTTTACTATCTCCTTCATGTTTGAGTTAAGTCGACGTTGCCTCTCAATAACGGGTTTGGCATCGTCTTCGAGATTGATCTTGTGTTTGCAAAAATTTGGGCTAATACCCAGTATATCGGATGTTTTCCAAGCAAATGCTTCTTTGTGGTTTTTGAGCATAGAAACGAGACGTTTCTTTTGATCTTCCTCGAGCTTGGCTGAGATAATCACAGGAAGGAGTGAATCCTTCTCTAGATAAGCGTACTCGAGATGTTCGAGAAGAGGTTTCAACTCAAGACCCGTCGGTGGATCATGAATAGATTTGTGAATTATAAAGTTTGATTTCGAAGGCAAAACTTCAAACGACTTGTTTTCCTCTTCTTCGAGAGTTTCTTCGGAATCAAGGGCCATGAATTCTTTGAATTCACGATCACGATCGATATTGCTAATCTTTTCCGAAGTTTTTTGGAATGGTGCGTTGTCATCAAGCGATGCGTCCAACTCTACTTCCGTTACTTCATCAATAACATCCACGCGGAAGCATTTGTCATCATTGGAATGGGAGTGTTGCATAGCTTTAGCGACTAAGAATGTGACTCGATCGTCACCAACTCCAAGGTTGAGTTCTTTATTCTTCACACGAATGATAGCATCGGCGGTGTGCAAGAATGGTCTTCCTAAAATGAGAGGGACTTGATGGTCTTCCTCTATCTCAAGGATTACGAAGTCGGCGGGAAATATGAATTTGCCAACTTGAACAAGCATGTTCTCGGATATCCCAATGGGATATTGGTAGGTGTGGTTAGTGATAGGTGTGAAAACACCCATCTTTTCTACCACTTAATTACATTAAAACGGGACCTAAACGTATATTTTATGTCGTAAATGGCGGAATTATGCGTGGGTTGTGTTTTTATTGTGTTTCAGGGTCGAGAAGGTGAAAAGTGAAGAAAACACGGCTTTCACGGGATTTTATTGAAGAAAAAGACAAAAGACGAAGTTGAAAGATCAAGAGTGGAAAAAGAACGGAAGTCCAAGACCAATTCTGAAGATTTATCGAAGAAAAAGTCAAAAGACGGAAGTTTACTAAAAAGCCGAAGAACTCAGGTTTAAATTATGAAGAAATTACAAGACGAGTTCAAAGAAATCCCGAGACGAAGTCTTAGAAGTCGAAGAATTTGAGAAGACTGAAAGACTGAAAGATGAGGACCAAGATAGAAAGAAAGAGGAAGCCACCAACCACTCCCCTCTCCTATAAATACCACCCTCACAACATGTGAGAGGGGTGGTTAGTTTTAGGATTAGATTAGGAGTAGGTAGTTTCTCTCTCTAAACTTCTACTTTCTCTCTCTAGATTAATTTGTGTTTTAAACTTTTGTTATTGAATCCATACTTTTTAATTAAGCTTTTAATTCATCATCTTCTTCCTTTCTTGTGTGATTTGTTCTTATTTTTCATTGTTCATGTTCTTGAGTTTTTATGATTTTGGTCAAGTGGGTTTTGATTAATTTGGTTATGTTTGTTAGTTTTAATGATTTATTTTGATTGATTATTGTTAGTTGATGCGTATTGGTTGTTTTGGTTTAATCGTTCGTTTGATTTTAATTGATTTAAGGATAATTAGTATTCACTGTGCGTCCCCTGTTTCCCAGATTGATGTTTCTGTATTTTACTAATTCCCAGGCAACCTTCATCCGGAACTTGGAAAGTTCCGAATGAAGGAACCTTCATTCGGAACTTGAAAAGTTCCGAATGAAGGGACCTTCGTCCGGAACTTGGAAAGTTCCGAATGAAGGAACCTTCATTCGGAACTTGAAAAGTTCCGAATGAAGGGACCTTCGTCCGGAACTTGAAAAGTTCCGAATGAAGGGACCTTCGTCCGGAACTTGAAAAGTTCCGAATGAAGGGACCTTCATCCGGAAGTCCTAAAGTTCCGAATGAAGGGACCTTCATCCGGAAGTCCTAAAGTTCCGAATGAAGGTCTGTCATCTTCTTTCTGTTTTTAATTTTAAGTTTTCCTCCTCTAATTTCAAGTTTGATTTTTCTCGCCTTTTTATTTATTTAAATCTTTTATTCACTTTTCTTTTAGTTTACGTTTTTATCTCCATCATTCACTTCTTGTTAAGTTTTAATTTTACGTCCTTTCATTTTTTGTCATTTACTTTTAAAGTTTTAAATATTGCACCGTTTACATTTAACTTGTTTTAATTTCTCATCATTTATTATTTAGTCTTGCTCATTTATTTTATCAAAACCAAAAATATTTGTTTCACCAAGAACAACTAATCTCACACAATTAACCGGAGATCAATTCGATTAGACACCGAGAACGAACTTTCAACGAGTAAAAATTCAGTTATTAAAATGGCGCCGCTGCCGGCTCTTTTCGTGAAGATCGAAGGTTTTTTGTGAGTGAAGCGTTGGATTTTGGGATCCGTTCACTTGTGAACGTTATTTTTCGTGTCCAAAAATTTTCAAAAATCCAAAAACATTTGAAAAATCATAAAAAGCATTTCTTTTTCAAAGTTTTGCACCAAAAATATTCTTCTTGCTTATCTATCTTTCTTCATGGATTTTTATGTCCATTGCGTCCGGTGTGGGAAACAATTATCTGGGAACGACTCTTGCCAATGGTGCACATGTGAGCGGTGCGGAAACGATATCGACTACACACAATCCGGATTTTGTCCTTTGTGCAACTCGACTAATTCGTACTTTTTGAACCTACCTCCTGTTCCCCCGTGCATCTATTGTGGAAGCGATTCTCATTGGCATGTTTCGTGCCCGGTTCGATACCCGTATGGTCACGGGCAAGAACCGGGGTACAATTATGACAATGACAATAGCTATCCACAAGATGCACCTGATTTTGATTTTTCTCCACACCTGGTTTGCAACAACTGTGGGGGTCCTCACGATACCTATTATTGTCAACCAATGAATTATTATGAGCAACATCCGGATCCTCAGTTTTCTTCACCTATGGATTATTATGAACCAAACCCGGTTTCTAATTATTCCCAACCGATGAACAACTATGAGCCACAACCTTGCTATAATTCAGGTTTTCAACACTATGAGCCCCCACCGCACTCACTCGATCATCAGCCTCGTCACGGGATGAGTTACCATGAACCAATTGTCGATCTTGCTACAGCCTTTCAAGAACAAAGAAACGATCTTGCTACAGCTGTTCAAGAGCAATCGAAAGAGCTTTTACACACGCTGCGAACTTGTATGGAGTCATTTTTACAGCAGCGAGATCAGACGAGTACTCATATCCCTGAGCATATTATTGGCCCTATAGATAATGAGGAGAGTGATGACGATATTGAGGTTATTTTCGACGAGGAGGAATTTCTAAAGCAAAATACTTCACTCATTAGTGATGATAGTTTTCACATTCCTGAGATCGATGAGTTTCTTGCTATTGATACACCCGTGGAATACACATCCGGGTATGCTGATGTGGATGGAGATATACTTTTTCTAGAGGATTTACTACACGATGACACTACACCTTCTATCCCAGAAGTGGAAAGATGTGAATCTACTGAAAAAGGAACACAGGTGGAAGGTAATTGTTCTCATACTTCTCATATTATATTGCCACCTCATCCTCCCACGTGCACACCCAAGCGGGTGATGTATCACTTTTACTCTACTCGTTTTATACCAGGAAATGAGGATGAGTGTTTTGATCCGGGAGGTGACATTGATTATGCTATGATTGATAACAATACGGCTTTGCCGTTTGCTCAGCATCCATTGTCTTTGGGGGATGACAATGTGCTTACTATACCCAACCCACCTCCCATGGATCTTGACTTCACATACTATACGTATGTTGAAAGGACCTTTCTCCCTTTCAAGACTTATTCCCCCGCCTCTCCCTTATTAATGTCTTCCGGGAACGAGGACAAGGTCTTTGATCCCGGTATCACATTCGAGGCTTCCCCATGGACCATTTAATTCGGGGACGAGTCAGGCTCGTGACTCGGTCAACAAAAACAAGCGCTTTTTGGGAGGCAACCCAATTATCTATCTTATTTCACCATAAGTGTAGGGGGGAGCCCCGTTGGTGTTTCTTGTTCTCTTTCTTATCATATGCAGGGATTAGAGCTTCAAAGACACACTCTTGATGACTTTTGACGAACCGTGATTCCGTGTTCCCTTCTTCCCGGTTCTATCCTAAACTCTTTTCGATTCACTATTTTATATTTCTCAATATTAAAATAAGGAATCTCTTTAGTTGTCTTTTCCTTAACGCGATTTAAACAAAGTGCACAATGTCCTAAGTGTAGGGGAGTTTACTCCCACATGCTTAAACATTGAGGACAATGTTTATATTAAGTGTAGGGGGGACTTCTATCGAAGTTAAGTGGCCTTTTCCTTGTATTTGCCCTCATTTTAACCGGAAAATCAATTTTTCGACATTTTTCAAAATTTTTAATCTATTTTGGCCTAGTTGTAGTTCCCATTATTTTTGCTATTTTTCTCTTATTTTAATAAAATGGCTTTAGCAAGTTTAGATATCTTTGACATATTAGGCCCGTTGTGAATATTTTGACTCAACCCGAGTTTACTTATCCAAGTTCACTCTAGCTAGTATCCTTAACCATGTAGACCTTAATTGGTTTATTAGGCTAAGCATCCATGAGTCTCATTCCTTGAGATTTTAAATTGTGGAGAACGAGAAATGATAGAGTTGGTTACAAGTTTGGTATTCTCTCATTAACTTATGTGAGTTAATTATGATCTTTTTCTCCCATCACTTGCTAAATAATTATCTGCAATAAGTAAGGTCGTACGATTTGAAAAGTTACTTAGCTTCTAGCCCAAGATCGTTTAAAAGTTGCTCGGTAATGACGAGAGTTCATAGCCAAGGCATAACTTATGAAGCGGGGCGCGAAGATTGGCGAGTCCGAAAAGGCCCTAACAAGGCATGAGGATTCCATTTTATTGCTGAAGATCCAAGGTGATGTGAAAAGCATTATTCCCAAAGTCAATATGAAGGATAAAGACTCACGACGAAAAGCAATCAACTCCCAAAAAGATGATGGAGAAGTCTATCCGAAAAGACCCTAACAAGGTATGAGGATAAATAGATCCAAGTCCGAAAAGGAGGCGGATCGTTGTATCTCAAAATCCCAAATAGAGATTGAAGAAATAATCATGAAGTCGTGGTCAACAAAGTTGGAGTACCTCTCAAAAGTCTCCAAGTGAAGAAACTCTATGAACGATGAGAAGACCATTATCTCAAGCACGTCTCTCAAGATATGAAGTATGAAGTACATGCCAAATATCGGCCCGAGAAAGGTCTCAAATCGTGAACCAAGTTATGCCAAGATATGAACTTTTTGATATCCCGAGAAGCAGTTTTAAGAGATTTTGTCCTTTAGCTAACTATTGATCAAATCGTCCTACTTTGCTTTCAGCTTAAATAAACTATCGAAATAAGTCCAACAATGCATCTTCATGATCATTCTAAGACAAAAATAAAATATAAGAGATACCCATAGGAATAAGGGAGTTTAAGTGATTAATTGAACCGCATGAGTAAATGTTTGTTATGCTAACTTGTACTAACAATGATCTTGTTTTTAAGCTTGGCATGGGGAACGTGAAACTTGAGGGTGATAAACATTCATGACACACAAGCCCTAATGTAAGTCTTAAGATTTCTTTACATGTTTCTTCCTTGATTGCATCTTGTTATTTTCTATCTTTTTGATTTTCCTTAGTTGTTTAATAAAGGCCAAGGTAGGTTGATTATGATGGAAAGTGTAAACCTTGCTTTATCACTGAGCATTGCATGAGGGCATTGCAATGGTTAAGTGTAGGGGATGGTTAGCCAAACGTATACTCATACTCATAGGTTTCAAAGTATTGTTTGAAAGATTCTTGTATAATGAGTATGGCATAAGATTGATACTTGCGCCTAGATCGGCCAAGGCGTGACATACGATATTTTTGTTTAGGGTGCCTGGTATGAGAAAGCTTCCCAAATCTCTGAGCTTTGGCGGAAGTTTGCTTTGCAAGGCTGCAAAACATTCTTCATTCAAAAACACAGCAGAGATTTGCTCCGTCTTACTATGGTTGCTCACAAGATCTTTGAGGAATTTCCCATAGTTGGGCATGCCGGTTAAGATATCAACAAGTGGAACGTTGATCTTAACTTCCTTGATCATCTTAAGGAATTTGGCATTACGAGCCTCCATCTTTTCTTTTCGTAGGTGTGACAACCCAAAACCGAGGTCATTGTTAATCTTATTTTACGATTATTTTTGAAATTTTTGGATGAGTTTGAACTATATTTATTTTTGGAGGTTTAAGTTTAAACCGATGTTGATAGGTCTATATTTAATATTTATTAAGTATAAGGAGTATTAGCAAGCGTGATGTCGATGGATGCCAAATATTTTACGTCTTATTGTCGGTTGTTCGATTTTTGTCATTTTTGATGTTTTATTTAAATGACGTGTTAGGTCGAGTCGAGAGTCGATATATTTATATTTGAGGTACGTTTTAAAATTTTCAAAGTATCTTTATGAAACCCGAGCCCCGTAAATATTTTCAAAATTGACTAATAGTTATTTCCCGCATTTTTAGCTAACTATTTTCATTTTGAGCCACAACTATTGCCAAATTGCAACCAAGGTCCCTCATGCACTATATATAAGCCTAAATTAAGACACACCACCTCATTTCTTCCACTAAATTTTTTTTCTCATCTCTCCTTCTCTCTATCTATAAGCCGTAACATCCACCACCACCCTAAACCCATACATTTTCAATTTTAACTCAAATATGAGGATGATCTAAGCTAAACTAATCAAAGACCCACTCTTAGAATTGATCAAGGATCATTTTGGTATAAGAAAATCTTACATGAAAGGCATTTTTTTTTATGTTGGTAGGTAGAAGCCATGATCATGCATGGTGTTCTTGCCATGATCAATGGTGGTTGCAAGAATTTTGTTAAAAACTTCATTTTGATTCAAAGGTTTTAATTTTGATGATGATTTAGATGTTATGGTTCATATATGTTGATGTTAGGGTATAGGAATGAACATTTCTATGGTTGGTTTTGATCAAAAAGGTGATTTTGTACAAGATTTTAATAGTCATTTTATAGCAGTAAGTAAACTGTAAAATCCGGATTTTTATGTTTTGAAAATGGCTTAACTTATAGCCTAGGGTTGTAGATAATTTTATTAGCTTCGATTTGATATAAGGTAGAGCTTCTAGCTCCAAACGAGCGCGAAGTTATGATGTTTTGATTGATCGTGTACCGGGAGACGAGTATCGACACTACATGTAGTTGTTGTCGATATTTGGATCGAATCACGTGGACTCTAAATAGAAGTTTTGAAATATGTAACCTACTTATAATGAGGTGTTTACCTTAAAGGTTTAGTTTACTATAAAACCCGAGTGTCGGTTTTGTAAATGGAGTCGTTTAAATAAGTTAAAACGGTTGTATGAAAAATTAACGTAAATCTGTCCGGATTTTGTAGATTGAAAATGAGTCGGGTAAAGGACTTTAAAAGTAATTTCATTTGATAAACTTGTAGGAGGAATTTCTATATATAGTAAGTTAGTTTATCGAGTCATTTCATAAACGTTTGACGAGTTTAAAAGGGGTAAATAAGCTAGTACATGTAGTATGTGCCGGTGGACTTTGTTAAAAGTGTAAAATGGTAAAGTAAATGTGTAGTAAAGTATAATGAAGTTATTTATATCGTTTTCTCTCGAGTTTATTGTGACTTTATGAGTTTGAGTTTGATGTTATTATGTATGATTTATTTCTCGAGTCATTATTAATGAACGCGACTTATTTGATAGGTAGTGGTTCTCGTGTTTGAAAGGCATCCATTATCATCGACGATCATCTCGCTAGATCTCTTATACTAAGGTGAGTCTGTATCCTCGCTTTTTATGCTAGCTACTAAATGTTTTATACCCGCGAGGGGGATACATGCTATTTGAAAATAAATGAACACAAGTCATGAGTAATTGTTGGACCCGAATGTTGCCTAAAGTTGAATTCATTGTATTGAGTAACTTGTTGCTAAAGACCCTAAATTCATGAGCCGTTAACTATCTTCTGATTTGATGTTGTGAGTCAGTAATAGCCTCTTATTCTAATGATAGTACTATTGGGTTGACCACCCTATCTGAGACCAGGGCATTACGTTGAGTAACCCGCTGGGAAGGATAATTTTACGTGAATAAGATTGTGGTATTCTAGCAACTAATACCCTAGAGGGGCAATGGTTTTATTCTAGTCATGCCGGCGTTTGGCGTGGGTGACTATTTGGTTAAGGGGTCGGTGTCATGAGCTTAAATACAATGTTTATTATTATTATTGCCTTGAATATAGATTGTGTGTACGACAATTCTATAAATGATTATGATTGATTTTCTTCTTGTGTTCAAATGTGATTTGATAAACCTATAGACTCGCTCAACGTTATTGTTGACTCGTTTTAGCATGTATTTCAGGTAATAGGAGGTGATGGAGCATGGAGCTTTGCTGTGGAGGTTGTGGCTTGGCTTTTGGAAGAATGTTGGTCTAAAAACTGTTTCTACCCTTTTCTAACAATTTTCCTTATGTTGTGTACTGTACTAATCTTGTTGGTTGTTGGTCGAGATCCATGAGGACTAAACGCTTTAATCTGGTGTCGTTTTAGTACAATTATGGGATGAAATTTATGTTTTAGACCTATTATGAAAATCTTGTTTATATTTATGTGTAAACGTCTCACTTTTGAGTCGTTCAATATACCTTGTGTGATGATGCTTGTGTCTAGCACCCAATTGTGTATTTCCGCTGCACAATGTAAATTGGGGGTGTTAGAGATTGGTAATCAGAGCTACGAGTTATAGAGAACTGGTTCGATTTTGAAAATTGTCCTAAACTATAACTTTGGTGTCGAAAGTATTTATTCTTCAAAAGCACACAACTCCTCTGCAACGCTCCGGTAAGATCACTTTTAGTTTTGTTTTGCATTGTAGATGTATCCCTCATAACTTAAATGATTTCCCGAGTATTTATTAAGTAAATACTATGATATTGTATTGGAATTACTGAAAGTACGCCGAGTGCTTGTCAGTATCATATTTATTTTTTTGCGAGCATTGCATAAACATCATTTGCATTATGTTGCATACCATGGATTATGTATAACATTTGCATAAGCATGGCATACTAATTATTATTTTATTAACGATGACCTTAAGTATCCTTGAACCCTTATAATTGTAGAAAATGGCTGGTTTACCTTGTGAGGATGGATGGATTGATATGACTAATGTAGTGGATGGTGAGGAAGTGGATAACTTTGGCGCAAGTGATGATGAGGAGCCTTTTGAGTTTTAAGATGATGGGATTCCACCTACTGCAGTTGGTCAAACAGAGCCTGAGTTGATACAAGGTAGTTATGTTCCAAGGGTTAATGTTGTGCCACAGACTGTTCCATATTGTCAGCGACCTGTTGTTCGTTCTTCAACGCCTACTTGTGATGCTTATGTTAGCAGTTTGACTGGGATTGCATTTGCTAGGGGTGATGTTCATGTTGAGTCGAGTAGTGCTGCTAGTGCTCGATCTATTCATGATGGTATTCCTAAGGTTTATTGTCCAGGTCCTAGGTCTTATGATGATATTTTCTGGTTTCTTAAGAAGTTTGATAGGTCTTTGTTTGAAAGGTATTTGGTTGAGACCCGTGTGATTAGGAGGTTTGAGCAGAATGAGAAAAAGTTTGACAGGTTTGTTGGTAGTGTGAGGAGATCAGAGTTTGTTAGGGCAAGGGAAATGGATGAAGTTGCTAGATTAAGATCTATGGTGTTGAATTTAAGTGGGCAGGTTGAAAGGTTACATAGGGAGCAAGAAAGGAATGCAAGGTTGAGTGTGTGGCGTTTGCCGATGAGATCTTTTCCTAGTCGAGGTGTAGTCCGAATCAGGTTGAAGCTCAAGTGTTGGTGAGGCCAAGTGAAGGAAGCAGTCGAAAGAGGAAAAAGTGGAAGAAGATTCTGAGGATGATGATAGCAGAAATGATGACGAGCTGATGTACAAGAAGTTGCGGGGATCTAATGTTTAGTCCTTCATGTTGTTTTTATTTAGCCGTGTTGTAATAGAACTTATGTAGACTCGTACTGTAGTTTGTGATGAAACTTAATAACTTTTAAGTTTGCTGTGATGAAGGATTGTAGTGACATTACTTGTCACAATTTTGTGGAAATTTTCCAACGCAATCAAATTACCTTCATGACTTATGATTTGTCTTATTAGTTCTTGTGTGAATTGGTTAATGATTCGTTGTGAATTGTGTTGTTGGTGCATGTAGTATCCATGTTACATCTTGATAGAGAAATCCTTCTTCTTATCTTGATATGAATACTTACTTGTTCTTTTTCTATTATGGTTATACAGGAAGGAGTTGGGAGGCATTTTTCTGACTTTACTAAATTATTGTTTGGTTGGTTTCCTGTAAACATGCTGCCTGAATTGACGACTGCTACTGTTAATACCATGATTGAGCAAGCTATTGCTAGAGCTTTGGAAGCTGAACGTGATGCAAGGAACCAAGAGGCTAAGAATAGGAATGCTGCTGGTCAGGTTGGAGGAAATGCTGATGAACAAGCAGGAGGAAATGCTGAGGGACAAGTTGGAGGTAATGCTGCTGTTCAGCAGGTTCAAAAGGAATGTTCTTATGCTAGTTTCATGAAATGTGGACCTACCAAATTTTGTGGTACTGGTGGTGCATTGGAATTAAGGAGGTGGATTGAAAAGATTGAAAGTACTTTTGAAATCAGTGGATGTTCATAAGCTAGTAAGGTAAAATTTGCTGCAGCTACTTTTCAGGATGATGCATTGAGTTGGTGGAATAGTCAAGTAGCTACTATGGGGTTGGTTGAAGCTAATGCTAGAACATGGACTGTGACCAAGGGACTGTTGACTGCTAAGTTTTGTCTTGAGGAAGAGTTAGGTCAGTTGGAAGATGAATTCAGGCATTTGGTGCTAAGGAACAATGATATTGTAGCTTATACAAGGAGATTTTCTGATTTATGTTTGTTATGTCCTGATGCTTTTGCTGATGACCGTAAGAAGATGAAGTAGTATATTAGGGGTTTATCTAGTAATATCAAGGGAGAAAATACTTCGTCGAAACCCAAGTCATTTGATGAAGTTGTTCAAATGGCTCATGCTTTAATGGATGTAAAGCTACAGGATCGAAAGGATAGTCTTGCTGAGGGGAATAAGAGAAAGTGGGAAGCTGCATACTCAAGCCAAGGGCAGAATCGTGGTGGTTATCGTAATAACAATAACCAAGGACCGAATAGGAACCAGCAATACAATTTGAGAAGGAATGATGGTGTTCGTGCTGCCACAGGAAATCAAGGTAACAAGGTGAATCCGAAGTGTGGTCGATGTAATCTATATCATGTTGGGAATTGTCCACCTGCTTGCAACAAGTGTGGGAAGGCCGGACATAAGATGGCAGATTGTAGAAACAAGGGTGTAGCCACTAGGGCCAATGTTTTCAAGGTAGTTTACTATTCTGGATATGGAGGCCGTGGACATAAGCAAGGGAACTGTCCGAGGGTTGGCATACGACAGGGAGGCAATGTTGCTGCTGTTGCTGCTGGGATTGCTGCTCCAGCCTATGTCGTGGGAGATGTTGACAAACCTCAAGGGCCGAATGTGGTGACTGGTACGTTCTTACTTGATTCTTGTTATGCTAGTGTTTTATTTGATTCTGGATCCGATAGAAGTTTCGTAGATGTTAGATTCAGTCAGCTATTGGATAGAGAACGAGTGAGATTGACAACTAGTTATAAGGTGGAGTTAGCTGATGGTAAGGTTGTAAGCACTAGTTCTATACTGAAAGGTTGTTCCTTGAAGTTAGGTAATTATGTGTTTAGTATTGATTTGATGCCCATAGAATTAGGATCTTTTGACGTGATTATTGGAATGGACTGGTTAGTTGGTAATGGTGCAGTAATTGTTTGTGGAGAAAGATTAGTTCATATACCGCTAAGGAATAGGGTATTGACTGTGAAAGGAGATGAATGTACTTCTCGATTGAGAGTTGTTTCTTGTTTAAAGATGATGAGGTATATAGAAGCAGGTTGTGATGTGTTTCTTGCACAGATAAGTAATGATGGTGTGAATGAAAGGAAATTGGAGGATGTGCCTGTGATTAGAGAGTATCCTGAGGTTTTCCCTGAGGAATTGCCAGGATTACCACCGCATCGTGAAGTGGAGTTTCGCATTGATTTAGTGCCGGGTGCTACGCCAGTTGCTCGTGCACCGTATCGTTTAGCTCCATCTGAGATGAAAGAATTATCTGATCAATTGAAGGAATTGATGGATAAGGGATTTATTAGACCGAGTTCGTCGCCGTGGGGTGCGGCTGTTTTGTTTGTTAGGAAGAAAGATGGTTCTTTTAGAATGTATATTGATTATAGAGAGCTTAACAAATTGATTGTCAAGAATCGGTATCCACTGCCGAGGATTGATGATTTGTTCGATCAGATGCAAGGGTCATGTATATACTCAAAGATCGATTTGAGGTCTGGGTATCATCAACTGAGAGTTAGGGAAGAAGATATTCCTATAACAGCTTTCCGTACTCGATATGGACATTTCGAATTTCAAGTGATGCCTTTTGGGTTAACAAATGCGCCTGCTGTATTCATGGATTTGATGAATCGTGTATGCAAGCCGTATTTGGATGAGTTTGTTATTGTATTCATTGATGATATTCTCATTTATTCCAAGAGTGAAGAGGAACATGAGAAGCATTTGAGAATAATTTTAGAATTGTTGAAGAAAGAAAAGCTGTATGCGAAATTCTCTAAGTGTGAAATTTGGTTGAAATCAGTGCAATTTTTGGGGCACGTAATTGATAGTGAAGGTGTTCGTGTGGATCCTGCTAAGATTGAGGCAATTAAGGATTGGTCAGTGCCGAAGACGCCCACTGAAGTTCGCCAATTTCTTGGTTTGGCTGGGTATTATAGAAGGTTTATTGAGAAGTTTTCACTAATTGCTAAGCCATTGACTAAGCTTATAGAGAAGAATCGAGTGTTTGAATGGGGATTGGAAGAGGAATCTGCATTTAGTATGTTGAAGGATAAGTTGTGTTATGCGCCGATATTGTCTTTGCCAGAAGGATCTGAGGATTTTGGAGTGTACTGTGACGCGTCTCATAAAGGATTTGGAGTTGTATTGATGCAAAGGGAGAAAGTAATAGCGTATGCATCAAGACAATTGAGGAAGCATGAAGAGAATTACACTACGCATGATTTAGAACTTGGGGCTATGATTTTTGCATTAAAGCTGTGGAGAAACTATTTGTATGGAACTAAGTGTGTGGTTTTCACTGACCATAAGAGTTTGCAGTATATTTTGGATCAAAAGGAAATGAATGTGAGGCAAAGGAGATGGGTTGAGTTGTTGAGTGATTATGACTGCGAGATTTGTTACCACCCTGGTAAAGCGAATGTAGTAGCTGATGAACTTAGTAGAAAGGAAAGAGATAAGTCTATAAGAGTTAGAGCTTTGGCAATGATGGAAAGTGTTGATTTGACAGAAGCGATATTAAAAGCCCAAGCTAATGGTTTGAAGGAAGAAAATGTTGAGGCAGAAAATTTGGGTAGAATGTTGAAGCCGTTGTTTGAAGTAAGGTCGAATGGATTGAGGTATTTTGAGAATAGGATTTAGTTACCGTTGTGTCCGTCTGAGGAAGATTCATTAGGAGTGCGAGATTTAGTGATGAATGAATCTCATAAGTCGAAATATTCAATACATCCTTGATCGGACAAGATGTAGCAAGACCTTAAGAAAGTTTATTGGTGGCCGAATATGAAGGCAGATATAGCACGGTATGTTAATAAGTGTTTAACTTGTGCGAAGGTGAAGGCTGAACATAAGAAACCGTCTGGATTATTAGTGCAACCTGAGATTCCTGAGTGGAAATAGGAGAAGATTACGATGGATTTTGTGACAGGTTTGCCAAGGACTGCAAATGGTTGTGATATGATATGGGTGATTGTAGATAGATTGACTAAGTCTGCTCACTTTTTGCCAATAAAGAAGACAGATAGTATGGAGAGGTTAACAACAGTGTATGTAAAGGAGATTTTTTGTCGACATGGTGTGCCTTTGTCGATAATTTCTGATCGTGATAGTAGGTTTACTTCAGAATTTTGGAAGTCTTTGCAGAAAGCGATGGGAACAAAGTTATGTTTGAGTACAGCATATCATCCGGAAACTGATGGAAAGTGAGAGAACGATTCAAACGTTAGAGGATATGCTTCGTGCATGTGTGATTGACTTTGGAAATGGTTGGGATAAGCATTTTCCATTGGTTGAATTTTCGTACAATAATAGTTATCATGCTAGTATTAAAGCCGCTCCATTTGAAGCTTTGTATGGACGTAAGTGTAGATCTATAGTGTGTTGGAATGAGGTAGGAGAAAGTCAATTGACTGGGCCTGAAATGATATTTGAGACGACTGAAACAATTGTACAAATTAAGAAGCGTTTGTTATCTGCCAGAAGTAGACAAAAGAGTTATGCTGATAACAGAAGGAAACCGTTAGAATTTGAAGTAGGAGACATGGTTATGCTGAAGGTATCTCCATGGAAAGGAGTAATTCGCTTTGGAAAGAGAGGAAAGTTGAGTCCGAGATATATTGGACCATTTAAGATTATCCAAAGGATTGGATTGGTGGCTTATAAGTTAGAGTTGTCTGATGAGCTTAAGGCTATTCATAATACTTTTCATGTGTCTAATTTGAAGAAGTGTTTAGCTGAAAGGGATGTGGTGATTCCATTGGAGGAAATTCAACTTGATGATAAGTTGCATTTTATAGAGGAACCTATAGAGATAATGGATAGGGAAGTTAAGAAATTGAAGCATAGTAAGTGAGATGGAACTCTAGACGTGAGCCAGAGTTTACGTGGGAAGGTGAGGATTTCTTTAAGGACAAGTATCCTCATTTGTTTAGGAAGGATTAAGCGCCGCGGACGTTGCTTCTTTTAAGAAGGGGGGATGTGACAACCCAAAACCGAGGTCATTGCTTAATCTTATTTTACGATTATTTTTGAAATTTTTAGATGAGTTTGAACTTTATTTATTTTTGGAGGTTTAAGTTTAAACCGATGTTGTAAGGTCTATATTTAATATTTATTAAGTATAAGGAGTATTAGCAAGCGTGATGTCGATGGATGCCAAATATTTTACGTCTTATTGTCGGTTGTTCGATTTTTGTCATTTTTGATGTTTTATTTTAAATGACGTGTTAGGTCGAGTCAAGAGTCGATATTATTATATTTGAGGTACGTTTTAAAATTTTAAAAGTATCTTTATGAAACCCGAGCCCCGTAAATATTTTCAAAATTGACTAATAGTTATTTCCCGCATTTTAGCTAACTATTTTCATTTTGAGCCACAACTATTGCCAATTCCCTCATGCACTATATATAAGCCTAAATTAACACACACCACCTCATTTCTTCCACTAAATTTTTTTTCTCATCTCTCCTTCTCTCTCTATAAGCCGTAACATCCACCCCCACCCTAAACCCATACATTTTCAATTTTAACTCAAATTTGAGGATGATCTAAGCTAAACTAATCAAAGACCCACTCTTATAATTGATCAAGGATCATTTTGGTACAAGAAAATCTTACATGCAAGACATTTTTATTTTTTTATGTTGGTAGGTAGAAGCCATGATCATGCATGGTGTTCTTGCCATTATCAATGGTGATTGTTGCAAGAATTTTGTTAAAAACTTCATTTTGATTCAAATGTTTTAATTTTGATGATGATTTAGATGTTATGGTTCATATATGTTGATGTTAGGGTATAGGAATGAACATTTCTATGGTTGGTTTTGATCAAAAAGGTGATTTTGTACAAGATTTTAATGGTCATTTTATAACAGTAAGTAAACTGTAAAATCCGAATTTTTAAGTTTTGAAAAGTGCTTAACTTATAGCCTAGGGTTGTAGATAATTCTATTAGCTTCGATTTGATATAAGGTAGAGCTTCTAGCTCCAAACGAGCGCGAAGTTATGATGTTTTGATTGATCGTGTACCGGGAGACGAGTATCGACACTACATATAGTTGTTGTCGATATTTGGATCGAACCTCGGGGACACTAAATAGAAGTTTTGAAATATGTAACCTACTGATAATGAGGTGTTTACCTTAGAGGTTTAGTTTACTTTAAAACCCGAGTGTCGGTTTTGTAAATCGAGTCGTTTAAATAAGTTAAAACAGTTGTATGAAAAATTAACGTAAATTTGTCCGAATTTTGTAGTTTGAAAATGAGTCGGGTAAAGGACTTTAAAAGTAATTTCATTTGATAAACTTGTAGGAGGACTTTCTTTATATAGTAAGTTAGTTTATCGAGTCGTTTCATAAACGTTTGACGAGTTTAAAAGGGGTAAATAAGCTAGTACATGTAGTATGTGCCGGCGGACATTGTTAAAAGTGTAAAATGGTAAAGTAAATGTGTAGTAAAGTATAATGAAATTATTTATATCGTTTTCTCTCGAGTTTATTGTGACTTTATGAGTTTGAGTTTGATTTTGTTATGTATGATTTATTTCTCGAGTCATTATTAATGAACGCGCCTTATCTGATAGGTAGTGGTTCCCATGTTTGAAAGGCATCCATTATCATCGACGATCATCTTGCTAGATCTCTTATACTAAGGTGAGTCTGTAGCCTCGCTTTTTATGCTAGCTACTAAATGTTTTATACCCGCAAGGGGGATACATGCTATTTGAAAATAAATGAACTCAAGTCATGAGTAATTGTTGGACCCGAATGTTGCCTAAAGTTGAATTCATTGTATTTGAGTAACTTGTTGCTAAAGACCCTAAATTCATGAGCCGTTAACTATCTTCTGACTTGATGTTGGGAGTCGGGAATAGCCGCTTATTCTGATGATAGTACTATTGGGTTGACCACCCTATCTGAGACCAGGGCATTACGTTGAGTAACCCGCTGGGAAGGATAATTTTACGTGAATAAGATTGTGGTATTCTAGCAACTAATACCCTAGAGGGGCAATGGTTTTATTCTAGTCATGCCGGCATTTGGCGTGGGTGACTATTTGGTTAAGGGGTCGGTGTCATGAGCTTAAATACAATTTTTATTATTATTATTGCCTTGAATATAGATTGTGTGTACGATAATTCTATAAATGATTATGATTGATTTTCTTCTTGTGTTCAAATGTGATTTGATAAACCTATAGACTCGCTCAACATTATTGTTGACTCTTTTTAGCATGTATTTCAGGTAATAGGAGGTGATGGAGCATGGAGCTTTGCTGTGGAGGTTGTGGCTTGGCTTTTTGAAGAATGTTGGTCTAAAAACTGTTTCTACCCTTTTCTGTTGAACAATTTACCTTATGTTGTGTACTGTACTAAACTTGTTGGTTGTTGGTCGAGATCCATGGGGACTAAACGCTTTACTCTGGTGTCGTTTTAGTACAATTATGGGATGAAATTTATGTTTTAGACCTATTATGAAAATCTTGTTTATATTTATGTGTAAACGTCTCACTTCTGAGTCGTTCAATATAACTTGTGTGATGATGCTTGTGTCTAGCACCCAATTGTGTATTTCCGCTGCGCAATGTAAATTGGGGGTGTTAGAGTAGGCGTTGAGGATACAGAAATTTTGGTGTATACGCCTTTGGTGTGGGTATTGGAATGGGTGTGGTTTGTTTTGGTTTGGGGTTGGAAGGAGGAACGGTTTCTTCCTTCTCGGGCTCATCGGCCTCGTCTTCACTTTCATCGGCGAAAGTGGGAGCTTTGGTGTTCGGGTTTTGTGGTGGATCATAACTTAGCCCACTTCTAGTGAATACGGCATTCACATGTTCATTACGGGCGGGTGGTGGGAGGTACGGTTTATCCGTAGACGGTTTTGGGTTTGTTTGAGTGTTGCTTGGTAGCGAACCACTTGGTCGATTGGCTAATTGATCAGTGATTCGACCGATTTTGGTTTCGAGATCATTAATGGTTGCGGTGTGGTGTCTTTGTCCTCTTTCAACGTTGGCTTTGAGATCGAAGGATTGGTTCTTAATGAACGTGTTTGTTGATTTTTGAGATTCTATGAAAGCTAACAACGTTTTCTCTAGGGTCGACTCTTCGGGTTTCTTTTCGTTTGATGGACCAGAATTATCGTTCTCACGAGGTTGTGAGTTACGATTTTCGTTTTTGGGATACTCACGCCATATGTCGGGATTTCTACCGTAGTAGTTACCCCGATAACCACTTCCTCGGTATCCTCCTTGGGCGTAGTTTGCTTCTTGTGGTGGTTCTCTTATTGGTGTATCATCACACGCCGTGGATGGGTGTGGTCCTCCGCAAAGATTGCCTCGCATCTCCTTCATTTCGTCTTTGATGGTTTTGAATTGCGAGTCGAATTTAGATGTGAGTGCGTCCATCTTTTCCATGAGTTTGGAATTTTCGTCACTTTCAACGAAAGCAACGGTTTTCTTGAAAGGTTTGGTTCGGTTATCTTTGGACCAATCGAGTTTTAAGAGAACTCGGTCCTCGAGCAATTGATATGCTTCGTTGGGAGTCTTATAGAGAAAGAGTCCACGAGCGTCAAGGATTGCTTGTGTCGGTTCATTGAGACCATGATAAATGATTTGGATGATGGTTCCTTTTAGTAAACCATGTCCATGACAACTACGAAGTAGGTCTTTCATTCGATTCCACGCATCAATGAGTGTTTCTTGTGGAAGTTGGGTGAAACCTCGGATTTCTCCCATGAGTCTTTCGTACGTGGCGGGTGGAAAGAAATGGCTAACAAAAGCGGTTCTCATTTGTTCCCATGTTTCAATGGTACCGGGCGTCAACTCGTTGTACCAAACTCTTGCATCTCCAGATAGCGATGATGGGAAGAGTTTGAGTTTTATGGCGTCTCCATCGACGTCGGCTCCATAACGGAACATGCCATATATTTCTATGAATTCGGATATGTGTTTATGTGGATCGACTCACGCACGACCGTCAAATTGGCGGTCTTTGATCATTGAAAGGTGATGACCTTTCACGGTAAAGTTTTCTCCAAGCTCAACTTGAACAATAGCAGCCTCGGGGGTAGGTGCTACTACTCGGTTGGCTGCCCACATTGATTGATCGTCGGCCATTAGAAATGGTAGATCGTTAAATGGGTTATAGACGACAAAGGCGTCTAAGAGATTATCAAATGGTGTGTTTTTGGTTTTTGAGATTCGGTTTTCAAAAGATACAAAGGGGTGTTTCTTGCGGTTTTTCATTCGAGATTGGTGAATATAACGTTCGGGATTGGTGTATAGACTAAGCAATTCTTGACCGGAAGAACGTGTGTTCATTCAAGTCTTGAACGACTTTTGAAAAGGATTACAAGAAATAAAAACAAAATCAAACAAAATATAACTAATAAGAAAATAAGTAAATAGGAAATTAAATAAACCAAACAAATTAAAAACATAAAAAAAAATATTTTTTTTATCTGGGAACCTTGCCGGCGGCAAACAGGGGTTGCCGGTCGGCAATTTACCTTCTGTTTGTCGTTGCCGGCGGCAAACTCTCCTGTCAGAATTTTTATTTTTTTTTACTTTTGATTTTTGGGTTTGTTTGCAATGAGGACACTACAATGGGTTTGATTATAGGATGATTTTGGAAATAAGAACACAATCAAATCCCCGGCAGCGGCGCCAAAAACTTGATGGTGACGATGCCGGATTATGAGAATGAAACAAGCAATCAAAGAAACAAACTAACAAGCGAGTATAAACTATCAAGTCCCCGGCAGCGGCGCCAAAAACTTGATGCGTGGTGTTGGTAACAAGTTTTAAATTTATAAACACGAATTACCGGATTGACTAAAAACGCACGGGAAAGTATAACCCTTTTGTTTGTGTATATCTTTTATGTGGTAATACCGAGATCGTTCACGGGGATTTGGAAAACCTATGATTATTCTATAATGAAACTATAATCGTTGATTGTAGCAATTGTTGACAAAAAAATAACAAGTAAAAATGATGAGATAAATAATATGATTAAAGGTACACTTGGTAAAGACTAGTTTGAGCATTCGTAATGGTATGATTGTGATGACATGTTAACAAATATGATTATGATAATTAGATGGATAATCCAATCTATTGTTTTCAAAAGCTTTAATCTTCGTCAAGACCTTGGTTAAAGAAAACAAGCATTAGACTCAATCACTCAATTCAAGACTTAATCCAATTTCAACACATTCGATTCACGGTAGTTTCACGAATTTGCTAACACTTATAATTATGTTTCTTGATAATCAAAACTTCTTAAGAAATGATCAATACAAAAGATAGCCAATCATAGACAAACTGGCTATGACTTGTTGATAGAAAATAACCCTTTCGACCTATGAAATCTTTACCAACAAATTAAGTTTTGATAGCATTTGTCACATGAAACATAAATATCAATGGATCATAGGAAAGCTTGACATTGATTTAAACATAGATCACAATCAAAACCATCACTTCATACTACAAACATCATCCTACCAATTGTAGAATGAAACTTAGCTACTCATAACAAATGATGAAATAAACTCAGAAATAAATATATTATAAGTTATAATCAAGAGTCTTACAAAGTGGAAAAACGTTACTAATGATTAAGGTAATGATCCCTAAGAGTTTCGTGATGATAACTTTGCTTATCGGACTCAAAAACTGACTTTTCTAGCACCACCTTGTTCAAATCCGGGAATGGGAGTTTGGACAAGGATGAGAGAGTTTATTTGATGTAGAAATGAGAAAAGTGATTAAAGGTATTGATAGATAATGTTGTTACATGACCCCAAGGGTCTTATTTATACTCTAGTTGATGGCATGGAGTGAATGCATGGCTTGGAGCCAAAGACAAATACTTGGAGCCAAAGCATGTCTAGAAACTTCTTGTGTGGTCTTGCATGAATGTGGACACATTTTTGCCTAGAAAAATGTTGGAGGCAACTTTACTCATGATGGAGGAAAATCAACTCCCATTTGATGGTGGAGGCAAATCAACTCCCATTTGATGGTGGCAACTTCACTCTTGCCAGTGGCAAGTTGGATGTATGTTGATGGTGGAAACTTTCATGCTGAATATCTTTATTTGCTCCTTGGAAATACTTGTTCTTGCACCCGAAATTAATCTTCAAAGGCTTGTAACTTGTACACGGGTCTTGAACTTGACTAGGATTCTTCGTACTCGTACAATTCTTCATTTTTATGTTGATTTATACTCCATTCCTGCAATTGGCTACACAAAGACTTTCAAACACGATTGGGCACAAATATGCACAAAAGTATCATATAATTAACCAATATACATGTACAAAAGTACGGATAACGCTCCTAAAAACATGTTGGATTTAGGCGTTATCACTTGCATACAACATTCTCAAGATAAATACGAGTCAACTTCTCCAGTGAGAACTGCTCTTTAACCGGAATGAAGTGTGCTGATTTGGTCAGTGTGTCGACAATGACCCAAATCGAGTTATTTCAAGATGATGTTCTAGGAAGCTTGGTGATAAAGTCCATCGTAATTCGCTCCCACTTCCATTCAAGAATCTTTGGCTGTTGAAGTAGTCATGATAGCTTTTGATGTTTAGCTTTGAATCTAGCACAAGTCAAGCATTGAAGAACATACATAGCAATATCAGCTTTCATATTCGGCCACCAGTACAACTTCTTCAAATCATGATACATTTTATCAGATCCATGGTGAATGGAATATTTAGATTTATGGGATTCTAACATAATCAAGTCTCTTAATCCTCCAAACTTAGTTATCCACATACGACCTCTTAAGCATTTCACACCATCAGCTCTAACCTCTAAAGGATCTCCTTCTCCTCGGAAACCTTCATTAACGAAATTTTCTTTCTTACAGGCTTCTATTTGCGCATTTCTAATTTGCTCAGGAAAATTATTGTGCACGGTCAAGACTAGAGAACGTACCCTGATAGGCTCTCTATCTTTTCTGCTTAATGCATCGGCAACGACATTTGCTTTTCCTGGGTGATATTTTATATCACAATCATAATCACATAATAGTTCTATCCATCTTCGTTGCCTCATGTTCAATTTCTTTTGATCGAGAATATACTGTAGGCTTTTGTGATCGGTGAATACCGTACACTTGGTGCCATACAGATAATGTCTCCACAACCTAAGAGCAAAGACTACAGCTCCTAACTCAAGATCATGAGTAGTGTAATTCTCCTCATTCTTCCTTAATTGCCTAGAAGCATAAGCTATTACTTTTTCTCGCTGCATTAAAATAGCTCCATAACCTCTAAGAGATGCATCACAATATACTACAAAATCTTCAATTCCGTCGAGTAATGATAGAATTGGCGCACTACATAATTTTTGCTTCAATATCTGAAATGCTCCATCTTCTTCACTTCCCCAAACGAAAGGTTTATTTTTCTGGGTAAGCTTAGTCAAGGGTTTAGCTATTAAAGAAAAATCTTTAATGAATCGCCTATAATAGACGGCCAATCCTAAGAACTGTCGCACTTCCGTTGGTGTTGTCGGTGCAAACCAATTCTTAATGGCTTCAACCTTTGCAGGATCAACATGAATTCCATCCTTGTTAATTACATGACCAAGAAATTTCACATAATCTAACCAAAAATCACATTTCAAAAACTTAGCATACAACCTTTCATCCTTTAACAAACTTAAGATAATCCTTAAATGTTCTCCATGTTCATCTTTATTCTTAGAATAGATTAGAATATCGTCAATAAACACAATCACAAATTTATCCAAGTAGGGTTTGCACACTCGGTTCATTAGATCCATGAAAACCGCAGGTGCGTTAGTTAACCCAAATGGCATTACTTGAAATTCATAGTGTCCATAACGAGTTCTAAATGCAGTTATAGGAATATCTTCTTCACGGACTCTAAGTTGGTGATATCCAGACAGCAAATCTATCTTAGAATACACACTAGATCCTTGTAGTTGATCAAATAAATCATCAATCCTTGGTAAAGGATATCGATTTTTAATCGTCAACTTATTCAGTTCCCTATAATCAATGCACATACGGAAAGATCCATCCTTCTTCTTAACGAACAAGACTGGAGCTCCCCAAGGCGACGAGCTCGGTCGAATAAAACCTTTATCAGACAACTCCTTAAGTTGTTCAAATAATTCCTTTAATTCAGAAGGTAATAATCGGTAAGGTGCACGTGCCACCGGTGCAGCACCAGGAATTAAATCGATTCGAAACTCAACTTGCCTTATCGGTGGAAGTCCGAGTAAATCTTTAGGAAATACCTCAGGAAATTCATAGATAATAGGTATATCTTCCAATCGTTTCGCCTTAGACTCATTCAAGGTTACTTGAGCTAAAAATAACTCGCAACCGTTACTGATGTACTTTTGGACTTTAATACATGAAACGATTTTCAAACGGGATTCACCTCGATTACCAACAATTACTAACGTCCTATTCCTAAGGGGAATCTTAACCTTCTTTTCTCCACATAAAATAGTAGCATTATTCAACGACAACCAATCCATACCAATAATAATATCAAAACTACCTAATTCTATCAACATCAGATCAATCAGAAAGGAATAGTTTAAGAGATTTAGAGAGCATCCTTCTAATAGCTTATTAGTTTTCACTAATTTACCATCAGCCAATTCCACCTCGTAACTGGTATTTATCTCAACAGGTGCAATGTCAATAAGGGCACTAAATTTAGTGGATACAAAGCTCCTATCAGCACCCGAGTCAAATAAAGCAACAGCATAATGATTGTTGAGTCAAAACGTACCAGTAACGACATTTGGATCCTCTTTTTCACCTCGACTGTTCCAAGTTGATAAGAACCACCCTGGGGGTTTCTTCCAGGTACAATCGCTTTCAACTTAGGGCAATCCGATTTCTTATGACCCTCTTCGTTACTGTTGAAGCAAATGATTCCCTTCTTACACCTTTCAACTTTGTGTCCAAGCTTTCCGCAATTTCGGCACTTCCAGTAGTCGCCAACATGCCTCTTGTTGCCACACTTAGGACATCTTTCATCATTGTGCGGTGTGTTGTTGGTAAGAGCATTTTCATTCCCCTTTCTCTGGTTCTGACGGCGATTGAAATTCTTCCTATTATCACCTCTATCTACACGATCGTCATCACCCTTTCTCTTCTCCCCAGTACGTGCTTCATCTTCCCTATCCTGAATTATCTGCCCAATGAGTTGGTAAGCCATTCGAACAGCATCATCAATGGTCAGTGGTTTTGATGATGTCACGTCCCCTCGGATGTTCTTGGTCAACCCTTTAATATATTGTTCAATTCGGATCTCTTCGGGTTCCACCAATCGAGGACACAGCAAGGCCAACTCATGGAATCAGTTTGTATAGCTATCAATGTCCACACCTTTCATTCTCAAATGAATCAATTCTTGTTCTAACCTAATGATCACACTACGGGGACAAAACTCCAAAGTCATCCACTTCTTAATTTCAGCCCAAGGAGTAGCATTAGCAGCATCAATACCTATGAAAGCAATTCTCCCGTTCCACCAAGTCAACGCACGACCTTTAAGAGTAGCCATAGCAAAAGTCACCTTATCTTCCTCCTTACACTTACTAATCCGAAACACCAACTCAATCTTATCAAATCACTGGCTTAATCCTACAGCACCTTCAGTTCCATTAAAAGGTAGAGGTTCACACTTCATGAACGTCACATAAGTATTGCCACCAACTTCAGGTGCATTAGTTCCAAGTCCTCCTACATTTCCTCCAGCATTAGCATTCACATTATTAGCATTCACATTCACGTTAGTACCACCAATTCCACTACCGCCAGCTCCACTACCGCCAGCTCCACTACTGCCAGCTCCATTTCTAGCATTTGCCATAAATTCAGTCATAGATGCGGTAACTTGCTCCGCAATAATTCTACGTACATCATCCTCAGTCACAGCTTTCTTGGGTGGCATAAATCTATAATTTCACAATTTCAAAATATTAAGCATTCACCCAACAAGGGATTCATATAAGATGGATTGAATCATAATCAAGATACAAATAAGGCACAATATGGAATTCAAGACAAGATACATATTTCATTGGATTTGAAACAAAAGCATTGTCTTAATTTACATCCTATATCAAAGTTTCTAGTACTATACATACTCAAAATTTGTGTCAGATCTACTAACTAATAAGTCGGTTCAGTCAAAGTTACAAAAGGTACAAAAGATACAAAGGTCACTAC
This sequence comes from Glebionis coronaria, assembly GCA_025667525.1. Classification (NCBI taxonomy): domain Eukaryota; kingdom Viridiplantae; phylum Streptophyta; class Magnoliopsida; order Asterales; family Asteraceae; genus Glebionis; species Glebionis coronaria. The sequence continues at coordinate 691,975,579 of CM046874.1, read as the reverse complement.
TAAATATAGACTGGTCTACTGAGAACCGCCAGATGGTCCATCATCCATCATCTTCTGTATCTTCATCGGATGATCACAAGACACATCTTCAGCTGGGTGCTTACGAATCACTCCTCTTTCAACCATCTCAGCATAAAATCTATTTTTCCAACCGACGGATATGTTCAACTCTTTCTCAGCTTTCTCATGCATCGCACGAGCTACACTCAACTGAATCTCTATAGTATTCACCTTTTTCTTCATTGCAGCAAACTCACCACTTTCTAACACATATAACCTCCTAAAAGCCTCATTCAAACCACGCTTTACATCAGTCAAATCCAAATTAAGCAATTCCCGCTCTTTCTCACCAACCTTAATCTTTGACTCCAAATAAGCAACGTGAGTCTGAACAACACCTAATCCAACCTCTGTCATACTACTCTGAGCACGGGAAGCATATAAATCACGTCTCAAGGCCCAAGGTGCAAGACCATCAATATGAGTAGCCTCTCGAACCCTAGACGACTCTCATATCACATGTCTACGAGTAGCAATACCATCAGTACCATCAGGTGCATCATCGTCCTCATCATCCTCTGATGCAGAATCAGATTCAGACGATTCAGACAATTCATCTCTAAGTAGCTCAATCTCATAATCAGACCAATAAACTGGAGGGGGTAAGGGCTCACCCTCTGGTACATCATAAGGGTAAATAAGCTCAGACTCATCATCATAATCAACCTCATCATCTATACCTATATCCTCCTCGACATCCTCGTCGTCATCCTCATTATCTACATTATCAATCCTAATCTCATCATCATTCTCAATACCAACATTATCATTATCATTCTCTACCATATCAACTTGAGGGGCAATCTGATCTCCTAGTCCTATCTCGGGCTCGGGATCCTTAAATGGTTCCTCATCATCATCATACATATCCTCATTTACATCATAATCTACTAAGTCTAAATAAGGGTTATCATCTACATTAGGTTCGGGAATAACATGGTTCTCTACAGGAATATTAGGGCCAGCCATGACAATCTGCATTTATATATATCTCATATTAGCATGACATACTTATTAAACAGTTACATACTGAAACCACGATATATACATATATATAAATTAAATTATATATATCAAAATATATATCTTCTCAATAAGGCTTGCTGGTAACGTCGGAGATCTTTGGCACCGTTATAGTCAAAAGATTTTTCAATATTTTGTAAAATATTTATAGTTAAAAGATTTTGAAAAGTTTTGTTCAAAACCTTGGTTTTTAAAATCTTTCGTTCTCTATAACGAGAGCTCTGGTACCAAACTGTAACACTCTCAAATTTCATATCGGTACAACGGAAGAGTCTTTAGAGTGTTATGGGATAGCACAATAACTCCAATCATAGACAACACATAAAAATGGTTGTACAAGGTTTAATATACATTCATTCGAAATAGAAGTTTTAAGTGTACAACAGGTCCCAAATTATACAGGTCATTAAGTTTACAAAACATAGATCGAATGAACAGTTTTATTATTATGTGGGCCATCAGAGTCGATCTCCATCCGAATTACCTTCAAGCACCTGAGATAAAAACATGCAAAAATCATCTCAGCGAATGCCGAGTGAATTCATAGAGTTTAATAAAACCGTTATATAAAACAATCGTTGAAATCAAAACACAAGTATAAATATCAGAAGTAAGTCCTCGTATTGCTAGTCAGGCAATATATAAATCAAAGCATACATCTTAAACCGTCCATGAGACCATAGCCTCAATATTACCATTATAGGTAACATTTTTATCATTATTTGCATCATTATTAAGTTGTATTGGAATACATTTGGATTATTATTAGCCGCATGACATTTTTACCTTACTATCACAAACAACGGACCGCGAACCTGACAAACAATTTGCCCATCTAAGTTAGCGTGTCGTCACAAAAATCACGCTATGTAAATATTCTTATACATAAATTCGCTTACCAATCAATATGGTACGACGGGGATGTTAACCCTAAAATGTGAGCGCCATTTACGGAATTACATTAGGTTCAGATACGCAAAACGTGGAGGGACTACTATTGACATGTTGTCAAAGTCACTTCATGTCTAGCCTATATATACCCCTCCATACTTCCATGGAGGGGTGAGGATTCCTCTTATTTGTGTATTTCACTTCTCTCTCTAAATACACACACTCATTTCAAGCTTTATCTTTCTCTCTCTAAAAATGTCTAAAGACTTATTTTATCCTTCCCGACCTCCGGATCACCTCTTGTTAGCTTGAATCTTATGATGTTAACAATTGGTATCAGAGCTATCCAGGGGTGTTTTGTATTTTGTGTTTGCTTTTTCGGCTTATTTTTTAAGTTGTTAAAAGTCACAAATTTTTTGGTGTTGTTTATTTGGTTTCCGTCCAAATGGTCTCAAAGTTGCTAATCCATTGTCCAAAAAGGTTCACAATGTGTATCCTTTATTTGTCTCGATCTGATAAATGACCAAAACTCTCATTTTTTAATGGTATCTGGTGGTGTTATCATTGTTTTATCATTGATCTCAGTTTTTTCTTTTTCTCTCTATTATTCTATTTTCTATTTTCTTAAACAAAGGTCAGAATTTGAGTGGATAAAACTGATCTGAATTAAAAACCCAGATCCACCATTTTCGGGGATATCAAGTATAGTCAAAACCATTTTCCGATGCCTTTTCCGACAGCTTTTCGATGCATAATCCGATGGGAGATTACTATGGCTTATTCAGATGCATATTCAGATGGGGTGTGAATATTACGATACTTATTCCGATGAACACATTCCGATGGCTTCTTCTACGGATTTATTCCGATGGCTTCTTCTATGGATTTATTCCGATGGGGTTTTTTGAAACATCCCGATGGGTTGGGTTGTACCTATTGTGATGGGACTCATTCCGATGGGCCTCATTGCGATGGGTGGCTTGATCCATCGCAATGGTATATAAGGCGTCATGCTGACTAAATTTTTATAATGACATTACGATGGAAAGTGCTATAAATATTGCGATGGGGTGGTTAGACTGAAAATATTGCGATGATTTTTTTTTAAAAAGGAAACATTGCGACAGATGTGTATCTTTAAAAAACATTGCGACACAAAACCCATCTATTATCAATCCATCAACTCAAAACCCGAACCTAATCCTAACCCTTCGTCTCATGTTAACTCCATCCACATCTGTACTAAAAAAACATAAGATCTCAGTTATATTCGCTTCGTGTATTTTAACAGAGCAGGTGCACGGATAATATGCCATCATTGATATATGAAGATGTTATTCCATCTCTTTAATATTCGAAAATTTAAATGATGGAACATAAACAATGATGTTTAGTTCATCATTTGTTTCGATCCTGACCAAGATCAACAATTTATCAACATGCAAACCTTACCCAAGACCCCTCAATACAGAGATCTTGTAGATTCGTTCCTTGTTCGTGGACTAACTGTAAGATTGAAGGAAGAATGAGGTTTTGATTGTTGGAAGAACAAATCGATTTATGCTCCTGATTTTGAATAAAGATGAGATGGATTATTTATGGAAATGGTTGATCAACTTCTTGATGATTGATTTGCTAAGTCATATTGAGATGGGATCTGTTTTTGGTCAAATGGAGATTAGATTGATTTTGAGATTGAGAGAAACAATGTAGATGGGGGCGGAGAAACTGATATGAGTTTAGGGTTAGCATATTATTTGGACACCTAATCTTTAGGTAAGATGCACTGGCTTATATCCCAAGACCCCCAAGTGTTGATTCTTAAGTGGACCATCACATCCCACCCACGTAATATGGCCAATTTTTTTATTCCCCACGTGTTGAGGATAAAAATGTCTAGAACGGTCATTATATTATCATTGGAGTTGGGTGGGATGAATTTTGTTTGGGCCAGGTATTGCAATAAACAACATACGGGGTTCAAGATTTTTGATGGTCTGAAATTATGGGACAACAATATTATGGGATGCATTTTTGTGGGCCAGCATTGGGTAGAGTGATACCACTTAATGGATGAACATATGAGAAGGATTTTAGTATATTTCTTATCATCAGGATAATAGTAATTTTTGCCGGGTATTCATTATGTTTCGTCGAAAGTGCTTCAACGACAAAGAAAATTATAGGTTTTAAACCTAATATTTTCGATCGATCCGCGCATCATTTGGGCATGAGACTGACGTTGGGCTTCAATGACAAGTTATCTAGACAAATTTTGTCCCTTAATGACAATTCTTTTCAGAATTTGTTCTAGTTAACGACATTCACGACACAACACCAAAGCAAACAAAACACTTAACGCTAAAATGATCCGATATAAGATTCACTTTAACGGCAACGGCTAGTTTTGATTCTTCAAAGACAAGTGATCACGAAGTGGATTTGGTATTCTTTATTTGAAGTTAAAGTGGGATTTCACGAAGGCGTCTACTTATTTCATCATCGAGCCTTCCTTTTATTTTTCTACCCCTTTTCTTTAAACCCAGTCTATCGATTGATGACTTGCTTGGGCGATAAAATTTATGATTGAGACTTGAATTATCTAGTTTCCACTGTCAAGGGGTGGATGGTCGACGACATAGATAACTATCATTTTTGGGTGTCACACGAAGTTGCTCATGTGGATAACTTCAAGAGGTATAAGAGACTTGTTTCTGCACCATTCTTCAATCGACATAAGTGCAAGCTTAAGTAACAAATTTGGGGGATTGTACTTCAGTTTCAAGTTTGGAATATTGGGTTTACTTCACATGTGGTCACAACAAATAGCCGAATGAATTTGAGGTTGGTAAGTTAGACAGAGAGAGATGGAATCAGCAATCAATTCTTACGGGATATTTATGAGCCTCATAACGATAATGGTACTTCATAGTCTAAGCAAAAATATTTCAAAGTTTATCAATGACTTTCAAAACTTTTCAAGACATTTGCTTAAGACTACGAACTTCTCGAGTATATGGACGTCCACGATAATGATGCTTCCGAGTGTTCGAAATCATCATGGGGAAAGATCGTGTACTTTGAAGTAATCGGATCAACTTCCAGGGGGAAGTAGTGTACATGGAATGGTATCTACTTACTTTATATGATTTTTATGAAGTATTCTGTAGGCGTGAGAAGAATTGTTGCTGATTTCCCGCATGTTACCCCAAACGGATTATCACCAAAACCTAAACGACATGAAACAGTATAGAAGCAGTGTTATTTGGTGTGGTTCTTCTACAAATTTCCGCTGTGCACTTGAACCGATGAGCTAGAAGATTGTTCAAACTACATCAAAGTGTCAGAATCTGCTTAAGATGCAGATATTGGTTTGAGGGAAGCTGATTCAGAAACTTTGTCAAAAAGAAGTGTATGAAGAAATTTTTTTAAATACATGCTGCATGAATTGGGGGGAAGTTAATCCAAATCATGCATATTACAATTGTTCCACAACAAGCAAAGACAAAGAGGATTCAAGCTGAGGTACAAGTTATGAAGACAAGAAGAACTAAAAGACATCCTCAACATTGGAAGCGCCTTGGAAGACTTTATTTTGTTGTATTTTTACTTGTTAGGAACATTGTAAGTAATTCCGAATGTCTCCACATTGAGGGAAGATTGTTAGCCCTAAAATGTGAGTGCCATTTACGGAATTACATTAGATTCAGATAGGCAAAACATGGAGGGACTACTGATGACATGTTGTCAAAGTCACTTCATGTCTAGCCTATATATACCCCTCCATACTTCCATGGAGGGGTGAGGATTCTTCTTATTTGTGTATTTCACTTCTCTCTCTAAATACACACACTCATTTTAAGCTTTATCTTTCTCTCTCTAAAAATGTCTAAACACTTATTTTATCCTCCCCGACCTCCAGATCACCTCTTGTTAGCTTGAATCTTATGATGTTAACAGGGGATCAACCGTCAAGGCGTGAACTGGGGTGATCATCTCCAAATAGTACTATCATATGCATAAGCGTCTGCCAAATCCCGGTAGTTCATAATTCATGCTAATGGGACTTTAAGTGACATAACCTAACAACTAATAATCCTTTTTATCTCGCTTTATTGGGTCATAGCATCATTCGAGTCCATATCATTAAGCATACTATCGGGACTACTTGTGTTCTATTTTTATCAAAAACTAGCATGTTATCTCCCTCGCGGGTTTACAAATCATTTTATAAAACATTTAAAAGAGTGTGAGGCTATGAACTCACGTTGATAATGAAAGGAGGATTATCGGCTACGGGCATGCTTCGATCGCGGAAACCTATATAAATAATAATCGGTCTTAGACTTTTGTCCAATGACTTTATAAAAATAACAATTATGTATACATATGATGATTTAATAAATATGATGATGATCAAGCGGGATTGTACATTCTCATTTACTCATTTTAGTGTTATGTGTTGGTAACTTTTTATACTAGTTTTACTAGTTCATCTTATTTACTTATCAAGGCCCATTAAGCCCATTATAAGCCCATTACCTTATATTAGTCCATTTTACACTTTTAATATCGGTATTATACTTTACATGTTGGGCCCAAGTGGGTTAAACCCAATAAGTAAGTTTATAAGTGTTTAGCCAAATTAGTTGGATTAATAGTCCAATAAGGCTAACTTGGCCCGTTAATGTCCGTATGTTATAAAGCTCGGGTTTTATCGGTTTTTACTTATAATAGGTACTTATATATCAGTATATGAGTTATAAAAAGTTTACATTATACGGGTCCGACCATCTAAGTTTTAATTGACGAAAACGTTAATTTTACGGTTTTAGCCGAAAAGACGTAAAAATCATGTTTATAGTTTTATAACTTATAAAATTTATCAAATTACCATTTTTATAAAATGTTCCATTTATTTATTATTTTACATACTTATATAAATGTAATATATAAGTTAGTGGGTTTCAATTTACATTTTATACTATATTATTTGAGTGCTATTATAATACTATCAAACTTTAATTTCACAAAATCTGATTTTTAGTTTCACTTTCACCATTTTTATCATATCTTGAGTTCTACAAGGAGACATAAGCTCATTTTTGGATGACATAAACTTCATATTATGTGTTACAAATAACTTAGTTTTAGCTACTGCTCAATCCAAGTCTAAGTATCCCTAACAGTCCTCACAAAACAGACTATTCAGATTGATACACTAATTTTGTTTTGATCATATCTCACTCATTATAATGATTTCATTGCATGGCCAACTCTCACATGTGTAAAAGACCTAATACTTACTGTATATTGATTACACTATGCCATTTTATCAGTTTATCATTTGGTTAGTTACGGTTTTTATACAGCCAACTTATTAAGCAAGATTTTAACCTTTTTACATATGGTTTTCCATCTTTTTAACCATGTTTATCAACACTTGATCCCCACACAACATTTTTATCATCATATATCATCATACACATATACAATAGGTAAGAAAATACATTTGATCTTTATAAAAATAACAAAGAAAATGGGAAGAATGATCTTGTTTACCAACCAAGACTATAACTTGTCTTTTGATGACAACACCTTGATGTACACCAAATTTATCTTCAAGATCATAAATCACCAAGAATATTTGTTGAGAAATCAGACCTAGGACACAATCACATCACCTCCTTTGATGTTATAATGATCACCAATCAAAAAGGCTTCAAAGGTTCTTCATTATATGTGTAGATAACACAAAGTTTATGGCTAAAATTGATCAAATGGGGGTGTTTAATGGAGGAATGGGACGGAAATGGTGGAGAGGATGAGAGAGTTTGAGAGTAGTTTGCATGTGTGTATTGTGAGAAATGGTTTAATGAAAGTGGTTTGATGGTTTTGTGGTTGTGTAGCTTACTTGTTAAGCCTAAGTTAACAAGTGTTAACTTGTAAGCTACAAGTTTGCCACATCTCATGGTGTGGTTTCCTTGTGTAGCCGTCCCATATAGTGGGGTGGGACAAGTGTATACTTGTCTCATCCCACTAATTTACGGGTATTCCTCGATTCTAGTTTCCTCGATTTGTGTGCCCTCGGGTCATTTTACGAAAAACATTTTTATAAAATATGAATCAACGACACAAAACGCATCTAATAAAAATTGTCTCATCAAAAACGGAGTTCAAAAACGTAAATACATAATCCTAAGGTTTCCGGTTTAGTCGTAAAGGACGTAAATTATGCACGTAAGCCCAAATTTAAATCCGTAAATTGTGAGTTCATCAACCAACACAAAAATAAGTTTCAAAATATTATACGAAAAAATAATTTACTACCTGAAAATGTTATATTGTCACAACTTTGATACTAAACTAGACACTCCCCCCCCCACACACACACCTAAAAGCATTGTTGTGATAGAGGAGTTTCCTAGTTCCACAAACATTCCAACCACATCAAACAATAGGGTGAAAAAGAAGGCATAAAAAAGTTTGCTTTGGAATACCATAATTCAACTCCTAATGGCACAAACACTACCCACAATCCTAATGCCACATAAAATAGCCTCAATCCTAATGCCATATACACTTCCCTCACTTCTAATGTGACAGACACTGCCCCAACTAATGTCACATACATTACCCCCCACTAAACCCAGAGGTGACACCATCCCTAACTGTCACACCATCCCCAACTATTACACCATCCCTTAAGAAATCGTCTAAGGCTACTACAAGCAGGATACAACCAAGTGTGACACCATCACCTACTGTGAATGATAATGCAGTTGAAAATAGAGAAACTAGAAGAGGGATTGGAATAGTTTCACTAGTTAAAATGATCAAAGATTGATTTTCAAAAAATCCTTTTTAAAAACTAGATTCAAGTGATTTATGTGAAATCTTCTTAGGCACAATATGAACAAGTGATAGTGTAAATAAACTAATAATCACAAGTATATGCAATAATGAATAATGAATGGAAAGAGATAAGGAAAGGAAAGATCAAACCGAACACCAAGGATTTATAGTGGTTCGGAAACAAAGCCCACTCTTCGTTCCTAATCCACTCCTCGAGTACTCCTTACTCGAGAGTTCACTAATCAACAAGCTCTTTAAGGTGGAGAAACCGTACACGTCGCTTAACCAGTTTCTGACTCTAAGATAAAAGTCAAGACCTAATATTAGCTAGGACCAATCTACACCAATATACTTTGAAGCCCAAGTATTAACCACAATAAATACACAACTTCCAAATATACACAACAATTTAGATCTTCAGAATGACACAAGAATGAAATATAGTTTTGATCTTGAATGGATCTTGAACTAGACACAACACTTCAAGGATGAAAATGTTATTCTCTTTGCACTTGAGGGGATGAGATGGGAGGGTAAAGATTCACTTCTAAACAAGTATAATAAAAAAAATAACCAAGGATTTGTGATAAAAGAAGGTGGATTGAATCTGATAATTTGTGTGCAAAAGAGGTGAAAAGAAAATCTGGAAATGGTCTACTATTTATAAGAGAAAGGCCCAACGGCTATAATTCAAATCCTAATGGCGCAAACATTACCCAAAATCCTAATGCCACATAAAATACCCTCAATCCTAATGCCATATACACTACCCTCACTTCTAATGTGACAAACAGTACCCGAACTACTAATGTCACATATACTACCCCCCCCCCCCCCCCCCACTAAACCCAGAGGTGACACCATCCCTAACTGTCACACCATCCCCAACTATTACACCATCCCATAAGAAATGATCTAAGGCTACTGCAAGCAGGATACAACCAACTATGACACCATCCCCTACTGTGAATGATAATGCAGTTGAAAATGGAGAAACTAGAAGAGGAGTTTGAATAGTTTCACTAGTTAAAATGATCAAAGATCGATTTTCAAAGAATCCTTTTTAAAAACTAGATTCAAGTGATTTATGTGAAATCTTCTTAGGCACAATATAAACAAGTGATAGTGTAACTAAACTAATAATCACAAGTATATGTAATAATGAATAATGAATGGAAAGAGATAAGGAAAGGAAAGATCAAACCGAACACCAAGGATTTATAGTGGTTCAGAAAAGAAGCCCACTCTTAGTTCCTACTTCCTCGAGTACTCCTTACTCGAGAGTTCACTAATCAACAAGCTCTTTAAGGTGGAGAAACCGTACACGTCGCTTAACCAATTTCCGACTCTAAGATAAAAGTCAAGAACTAATCTTAGCTAGGACCAATCTACACCAATATACTTTGAAGCCCAAGTATTAACCACAATACATACAAAACTTCCAAATATACACAACAATTTGGATCTTCACAATGGCACAAGAATGAAATATAGTTTCGATCTTGAATGGATCTTGAACTAGACACAACACTTCAAGGATGAAAGTGTTCTTCTCTTTTCACTTGAGAAGATGACATGGGAGGGTAAATATTCACTTCTAAACAAGTATAATCAACAAAATAACCAAGGATTTCTGTAATTAAAGAAGGTGGATTGAATTTGATAATTTGTGTGCAAAAGAGGTGAAAAGAAAATCTGGAAATGGTCCACTATTTATAGGAGAAAGCCCAACGGCTATATCTGCCCACATCTCAATAAATAGGCCTGCGGCTCATTATCGCTATTGAGCCACAGACACCTATATTTAGCCACCGGCTCTATAGTCCGCTCCTTTTTGTCCTTTAGTGAGGGAATGCCATCTGGTGTAGTTTATACCTCAAGAGGATATTCTTAGACCATTTGGAATATGCCAGATTCAAATTTCCATTTTCTATTTTAATAAAACATTTTCTTGAAAATAAAGTTTATTAAAAACTGTTGGGAATCTAAGTTTGTTAGATTCCCTATATCATAGATTTAAACACAAATCAAGCTGTTAGATAGTAACTTGCCTGTGCCTAGGAGGCTGGCAAGTATCGCAAGACTCACAGAGATCTAAGTCTCTGTGAGCAACCTCAGAGGAGTCCATGTCAGAGACATTGTCAAGGAAGTTGAAGATTACTTGAAGACATACTCATTGGCTGTGATGGATAACAGCCAAGATGTATCAGGGACTCTGAGGGGTTGAGGGTTAACAGGGGTGGCAATACCTTGTTAACTCTCAGCACACTTTGGACATATCTTGGTGTGTACGAGACTATGAAGAAAAAGGAAATTGTGTCATCTCTGTTTCCCTAAAGCATTGTGGCAGACTACCAAGAATAGAAGAGCATCTTGTGAAAGATGCTTGACAAGTGTCTGTCTAGTGTAGTCACCATCAACTAGTACTTAGGTCAACCTCGTATCACTATAAATAGGATATGTAGCCCAGCATGAACGTTCAACACTTTGATATATTTCACACATTAATGCTTAGAACTTGTAGAACCAAACAGCTGTGACTGTGTTCTTAAGTTAGGGTTTTAGTTGTTCAAAGTGTACACAACACATTGTCATCAAACGGTGTTATCCATAACACTTGTAATTCTTTATTATACAATAATAAGTATTACGTTTGAAAAGTAATTACGTGTGTTGATTAGTTAAGTTTAGTGTTTCTAGCATAGTTTAGGGACTTTCAATTGGTATCAGAGCGGTGTTTGATATTAAAATCTTCAGAAACATCGTCTAAGTTTTATAATCAAGATCCACCTTGCCGAAAAAAACCAATGCACCACCATCGTCTTATGGGAACACCAACACCAATGCACCACCAACTTCACCAAGACTCACTCCTCCACCTCCAAATGAAGATGATCTACCTCAACTTCTTGACTCAAGAGGCGGATCTCATGTCACTAGTGTACCAGTCTTTGATGAAGAAGATTTTGCTAGTTGGAAGTGTCAATTCCTCGTGTATCTCGACGGACTTGAACCATTTTTCTAGAAATTCTAGACAATGGTCCATATGTTCCCATGGCGCTTACCTCTACTGATGAAAACCCTCTTCCCAAACCTCTCAAACAATGGACTCCAGCTGATAGGAAATTGGCAAACCAAGACAAACGTCTCAAAAGCATCATCATATCTTGTCTTCCCAAACACATCATGAAGTCTGTCATTTAGTATCCTACATCCAAACAAATGTGGACAGACCTTATCCTTGGTCATGAAGGACCCTCTAAAACCAGAGAAACCAAGATTCAAGCACTCAGACTTCAGTTCAATGCTTTCAAGGCACTTGAAGGTGAAAAGGTTCAACAAACATATACAAGGCTGAAGATTCTTCTCAACGACCTTGCTATGAATGACGTCACCATTGGTCAAGCTGAAATTAATGCCACATTTGTCAACAGCCTTCCAAGAAAGTGGTTGAGTATGAATCAAACTTAGAGAGCCAATAACTCAATCAAGAATGACACCTTAGCTCAGCTTTATGGAAAGTACAATTATGAAGAAGGGCTGATTGATACTATATACAAATCAGAGACTGAAAGATTTGTAGTTCAAGGAGCAACTTCCAAAGCTTTGATTTCTACCCCACACCCTCATGACAGCGACTATGATGTTGAAGAAGACTGATGAGACTGCTTTTATACATAGTCTCATCGTCCAAAACGGGCTTTAATTGCATAAAATATCATGAAAATGGCCAAATATATGCTTGTGTTTGTTACTTTGTGTATTTTAGGTACGGATATTGAGAAAATGATAAAAGATCACAAGAATCATGCAAAAACAAACACAAGAAAAGAAGCCGCACAATGAACCGGACCCAAGTGATGATTTTCCAAGAATAAACCTTGAAGATTTGAATATTATACAAGAAGGGTCCTCTATGATTGAAGAATTGACACTTTAAACCCTTGTATATTCATAATTACAAGTTTGGTCCTTGAAGTTTGTCAACATTATAAAAAGGACCATCCACTTTGAAGAATGGCAAGATTTGTCCCTAAAAAATGAAGACTTGTCAATATTAGTCCTCCAAGAAGTCAACAAACAAGTCAAGACCTTGAAGAATGAATAAAATGCCAAAATCAGTCCTTCAAATATCATGAATTGGCAAAACAAGTCCTTGTATACACTTTGGAAAATATTTGTGGCCAAAATATGAAGTTTAAAACTTCATTAACAAAGAAATCCGAATTTGAGCTACAATAAATTGAAGTGAAACAAAGCTGCAAAGTGAGGGGTTAAACCTGGGAGACATGAATACTTACCTAGACCAACCATGGCTTGACACCTCACCCCACTCACAAAACCCACCAATCATATCCCTCCCTACCTCTACCTTATCAACCACTAACCAACTAAACTAATTTTATATTAGTTTAAAAATCTGGAGCCTAAACACAAACCTTAATCCCCAAATCTGGATTAAACTACTAACTATTCACACATAAACCCTAATTCCAATTGACTACAAATCAAAGGGGTTTTTGTTGTATGTTTCCAGATCCTTAATTTACCATTACCTTAACCAAACCCCACCTTAATATTCCCTTTCACTATACTCATGTGATCCCTCCAACCCTCCCCTGACCCACGTCCTAGCAACAAGACAAAGATATGCCAGTAGATCAACGCCCATAGCTTTGCTTTCATCATAAGCTCAAAATAAACGTTCAAGATCACAAAACAACAAGGATTGTTCACATGATACATAAATTCAGTCAACAAAGTTCAAAAATCCCAAGGGCATTTTTGGGACTTCAAGCACTAGGGTTTCTAGTTTACTTTCAGCATTTTAGACTTGTAAGGCTCTATATAAAGCCATTAGTTCACAACATTTAGCTTTGTTCTTAGTTTTACTCTTGTCAAGCCTTGTAAAGCCATTTTCTAAAATTTATGAGATTGTGGTATTGTGTTGTGATTTAAAACTGAGTTCCATTTATTGTTATTGTATTGAGTAGTTAATTGTCACGTTTTTGTACTTAAACAAAACCTTGAACAAGTCCAAGATAGCCTATAAGCATGTGAGTCCCTTTGTTCTTGCTTGGGTCAAGAATTTGGCTTGTGCTTTGGTGAGGATTGTTCATTGAGGTGTTTCTTTAAGTGACATACGTCACAATTCACTAGCTTAAACAATATTGGAAGTTGGTATACGTTTTTATTTCAAAAATCAGTCAAGTGGTTTGCTAAGTGCTTGTGGTTTAACAACTTGCTTATTTGAGCTTAAGGGTGATCATAGCCTCCTAATCTTGGTTGATTAAGGGGTGGTGGGGCCTTAAGGGAAGATTCAGGCCTTGTGGGAACCTAAGTCTTACATAGACTTGACCATTTGTCACCTTATTTTGCTCTATTTGTGCTAACCTAGGCTCAAGCCTTTAACTAGGGTTGTTTGTTGTTCTTAGCAGGGGGAAGCTGGTGCTTATTCTTGCTAGCACCTCAGCTCATTAATTCCAAGGTGTCGATGTACATCTTGGATGTTTGAATTCTCAAAACTTGATTTTTCTGATTAAGTATTTGATTTTTAGTGATTTTGTGATTCTGCTGGTATAAGTGTGTTTTTATGTCTGCAAATTGGTTCTTGGTTCATATGTGGTATGTTATGATGCTTATTTGGGCTTACATCAATCTTGAGAAGACTTTTACTTTGTTAAAATGGAGTTTAAAAAGTTAAAAGGGTGTTTGGGATTGAATGAATGTTCAAGTTTGTATGATTTGGAGTTGGTATTGTGGTATTGTTTGAGTCTGTATCTGATATTGAGGTATATGTGTTCTGATATATGCAAATTTTGTGCCTTGAATCACTAAATCAAACAATTGGCTATAAAATCTTGAAAATTTGTTGTTTTGCTCTGAAATCTTGTGCACACCTATTTTTCATGTTAACCTAGGGCTAACAAGTCTTAAATCATTGTTATTGCAACCTATGTGATAGATCTAAGGCCTTGAATTTGTATTTTGTGTCAAGTAGATCAGCAAACCTTGTTCTTATGTTCATCATTGTTCATTAGTAACTGCTTTTGCCTAAATCTTGTTCATAAGTTGGATTTGTTGGATAAAATGTGTTAATCTGTGTTTCATTAAGTCATATTGAGTTTGTGTATGCATTTGGTGGTTTGTGGTTAGCTTTTACTAGCTTAAAAGTAGCTTAGAACTACCAGATCTGCTTATTACTTGTCTGGAACACATCTGAGCAAAGATTGAGTTAACTGCACTGATTGGCTGGGTGTTTTTATGATTATTTGCTTGTTATTGACTCCTTGTGATTCACTGATCACAAGGGTGCCTTGATTGTCCAAAAAGACCAAGTGAAACTCTCTTAAAATCAAAGTAAAAAGGTCAAGGCAGTGGGAACTCCTTTCCCCTGCTTCTAGCCACTGCTAGTTATATTTGGTGTTCAGCTTATTAATAAGTCATTTTAGCTTATTCCAATGTGCAACAACTTATATTTTGTAATAGGTCTTAATATTTTGAGCTTATAAGTAATTCTGGAAGTTTACAGCTTTTGGGTTTAAGTTTTTACTAGAAAACGACTATTTTGTCTTTTTCAAAATCAGCTTATTGCTTATTTGAGCTTATTGAGTGTGCTTATTGGAAATCTTTTTGATGATTAATCTTAGTTAAGCCATTTGTAACTTATTGCAAATTGAATCAGCTCTTGAAATAGTCTAGAACTCAAAAACGACTATTTTTGTCATTTTGTGAAGAGGGCTTTGGCTTATTTCAGGCTTATTTCAGGCTTATTTCTTGAGCTTATTTCAAGTTTCTTTTTGCAAATAAATTAATTAGGTCGAGAGAAGGACATGGGTAAAATCTTAGCTTATGGCATCAACTTATAGCTTAATGGGCCAAAAAGCCCATTAAGAATAAGCTGTTTTGAAATAAGTTAGCTTAAACTCATTTTTAGCTTTTGGGCCTTTGGAAAATTGTGTTTAAAATCAAATTTTAAGCTTGACTGGAGCTTTTGGGCCATTTCTAAGAACTTTTTCTTATTGGGCCCAATATTAAGCCCATTAAGGATCTACTTGGGTATTTGGCCCATTTGAAGGCCCAATAGGGGCATTTTTGGTATTTGAAGTTCATTTTCTGTTTAATTATGTTAAAATAAACTAGTTTGCAAGTTTTTAGAATTTTTTATAATCTTTCGATTTTTAATATTATTTTAATATTATTTTATTATTAAATTTCAATTTTCACATTTTTGCACTTTTTATATTTTTCTTAGGTTAAATACATTAAGTTAGGAATTTTACAATTTTTAGAATACTTTTATTGTCATTAGGTTAATTTTTAGAATTATTTTAAGTTTAAATAGTTTTTAATTGTATTTAAATAGTTTTTATTAATTTTAAAATTTTCAAAAATAGTTTTAAATTTAGTTAAGTCATTTTATAGGTTTACAAGTGAAAAAATCTCATTTTGGGCTTTTTGTTAATTAAATTGATTTTTTGGGCTTTAATTAGCATTAAAAATTATTATTTAATTAAATAAAAGGTTTGAGTGATTTTTGATTTTTTTGTAAACTCTAATTACATTTTTTAGGATTTATTGCAATTTTCTAGGAATTTTTAGAGTAAATTTTAATTTTGTCACTTTTTACGGTTTTACGTGTACGACTATTCGTCTTAGTGTAATCCACAATCGTAACCGTCATTCTCTTCTAATCTCTTTTCTTTTCTTTCTTCATAAATTATAATCACAAAGTTAATCATCTCTTAACATAACACACTTGCCTCCTTGGGAAACGAACTTGAACTTCATTGGTCATTAGTGTTTGGTCTTCCTAAACCGACACTTAATACTTTCCCTATTTTGCTCTCTTTTCCTAAAGGGTAGTAAAATCTTCTACATCAAAGACAGACGCAGCAGTCAAGAATTCTTGACAGACCTTAATGATGAATTTCATGAGAGAGCCTTGCTAGCCAATCAAATAAGATTCTACAAAAGATCAGGGAGAATAGGATCAGCTAGCAAACAAACCGACAAATCAAAAGAAACTTGTTTTGCATGTGGAAAACTTGGACACTTCCAAAAAGACTGTCCTTCCATAAAGACATCCTCACCTTCTTATCCATCATCTTCCAACAAACCTTACAGGTTCAAATCACAACACAACAACTCATCTCACCAATTCAACTCCTCAGACAATGAGAAGAAGGATTACAAGAACAAGTATAAGGCACTAAAGTTGAGTTAGAACAGATGAATTTGAAGCTTGAAGCTTTGTCTAAGAAGAAAGGGGGTGATAAAAAGACAGAGAAAGGATTGGTAGCTGAAGCATATGATTGGAATGATGAGCCGCTGACTTCAGATGAGGAAGATACTACTAGAGTCAGGGCTTTCATGGCAATAGCTGAGGATGAACCAGCTGTTGGGAAAGGAGATGCAAGATCAGGACAATGGGTTGACATCACAATGAAAAAGGTACACAGGCTTTTATCTATGTCTAATAGTGATGATCGTAAACATGTCCTTGATTACACTATTGTTGATTTGCACTTTGTTGAGGAACAAAGAAAGAACTTGCTTGATAAGTTTCACTCTGTTAAACATGAACTATTAACTACTAAGGTTGAATGTGAAACTCTCAAACAGGTTAATTTAGAAAAGATATATCTTCAAAATAAAGTCAATAGGTTAACCTTGAAGAATAGTGCCTTAAATGATCAAGTTTCTGAATTAAACAAGGTTATAGAAAAATGGCTGTGCAGTAGGTTCACTATAGATCAATTGCTTAATGATGAACTACCTGCTGATATTAAAAGGGATATCTCTGCCAAGAAATATAAGTTGAAAATTCTCACCAAATCCAAAGAGATTGTTTTCAAATCTACAGAGACAATTCATAGGTAAGATCCCCTTTAACTGATGCCCCTGTCTCTGAAGATGTGGTTGAATTACCACCCTTACCTAAACTCTCAGGAGTTGAACCCAGCAGTTCCTCTAGAGGAGCTAAGGGTGAACCCAAAACAGATGTTGAGAAACCACCAGCTAAGGTATTTTCTGTACCTGCTAAACAATCTGTTAAGCAAGTTGCCTTTAAGCCTGTCTCAACAAAATATGTGAACAAAGTTGATTCCTCAACTGAAGAACGCCTGTTGTCATTGATGAAAGAAGTATAACTCTTAAAAAAACATATTAAGCCTTCCGCTGAATGCTATACTTCCCATGAACCTAAGTCTATTCTAGGTGAACCCAAAGGTGAAAGGATAGTCAAACCTTACTGCAATATCGGTAAAAACTCTCATCACATGACCATAGATCACGATAGACAAATGGCTGTTAAGAGAGCTCAGACACCTTTTAGAGAGAGACAACAGGCTTCTAAGCGACACATAGGTAACTACAGACCTTATCCTCCCTGTAAATTTTGTGGATTCACAGACCATCACTCAGATGAGTGTGGTGACTTTCCAGGATGTGATATCTGTGGAAGTTTCACCCATGAGACAACTAACTGTCCTTCCCATCGTCAAAAGTTCTACAGGAACTCAAGAGTTGCTAATTAGCAAGTCAGGGAACCCACTGGAAAGTGGGTTCACCATAGGAACTAACTTGTTTCTATGTATTTGTGTAGAAACATCTTAAGGAATCGGTATGGTATCTAGACAGTGGTTGTTCTAGACACATGACAGGGATTCAACAATACGTGCACAGATACTCAAAGGAGCCAGGTCCTAAAGTGGTGTTTGGGGATAATTCTTCAGGCGACACAGAGGGATATGGCTCAATGAACTGCAATGGGATAACGTTTATAAGGGTTGCATATGTGAATGGTCTTAAACACAATCTTATTAGCATCAGCCAATTGTGTGATGCTGACTACAAGGTTTTGTTTACTAAGACTCAGGGAACCATATTCAAAAAGAACAATGATGTGGTGCTTATTGCACCAAGAAGGAGATATGTGTATGTCGTCAACATGGCTACTTGCTCTGAAGACAGCTCAAATTGTTTTCTAGCTAAAGCCTCTGAAAGTGTCAATTGGTTGTGGCACAAAAGACTGTCTCATCTTAACTTTAAGAACATGAACAAGATAGCTACACAAAACCTGGTTGCTGGTCTACCTTCAGTAATATTTTCTAAAGACAAGACTTGTTCAGCCTGTGTCAAGGAAAAACATCATAGGTCTTCTTTTAAGACCAGGCAATCATTTTCTATTGACAAGTGCTTACATCTCCTTCACATGGATTTGTTTGGGCCTGTCAAACCTCAGACCATTAATCACAACAAATACACCTTGGTCATAGTTGATGAGTTTTCAAGGTATATATGGGGTTTTCTTCCTTAGAAGGAAAAGTTATGTTGTTGATACCATCATGTCCTTCATCAGACAGGTTGAAAATATGAATGATGTTAGAGTCAAAGCTCTACGAAGTGATAATGGTACTGAGTTCAAGAGTCAACAACTTGAATCTTTTTGTGATGAAAAAGGAATATCATAAAACTTCTCTTCAGCTGGCACCCCTGAACAAAATGGTGTGGCTGAAAGAAGAAACATGACTTTGATTGAAGCAGCCAGAACTATGTTAAATGGTGCAGCTTTACCAAATCAATTTTGGGGAGAAGATGTTCACACTGCTTGCTACACCCCAAAATAGATCAATCATTGTCAAAAGACATGGCAAAACTTCCTATGAAGTCTTCAGAAATAGAGCTCTAGATGTCATCTATTTCCATGTTTTTGGATGCCCTATGTTCATTTATAACTACAGGGATAAACTTGGAAAATTTGATGAAAAAGCTGATGATGGTTTCTTCTTAGGATACTCTCCCACAGCCAAGGCCTTTAGAGTATTCAATACTAGAAGACAAGAAGTAGAAAAAACTTTTCATGTCAGATTCAATGAAGATGATGATGTCATACATAGAACATGAACAGAGGGTGATGAAATTGATTTTAATGAAAACGTGTCCTTCCCAAGTGATGAATTCTCAGAACCAAGCCCTTCTTGTCATCACCATCATCACTCCAACACTCTCACTCCTTATGTTCCTGCTTTTGACCCTCTGTCTACACACAACATTGAAGTTCCTACCTCTCAGGAACTTGATGAAGAAGAACCACAGCCTTCTTGTAGTCCTCCTTCCTCAACTGTTGTAGATGACTCACCAATTCTTCAGACCCTTGAAGACTCTCCTGCTGATAATGAATCTGTACCCCTTGATATGGTTGAAGTTGACACAGATACTGAAGTCATCTTTGAAGAAAACCCTCCTATTCAGCAGGATGAAACTCAAATAGTGCCAGCTACCCCCACAATTGTCCTTGTCCATGATTCCCCAGCTCCTCAAACTAAGTGGTCAAGAGATCAACACATTCTTCTTGTCAACATTATTGGGGAACCTAATGCAGGGGTTACTACTAGACAGCGAATTCATGACTCAGAGTCAGCCTCAGCTAACGAATGTCTCTTTGCTGAATTTCTCTCTCAAATTGAACCTAAGAGAGTAGATGAGGCTCTTGTGGAAGATGGGTGGGTAGCTGCTATGCAGGAAGAAATTAATCAGTTCAAAAGGAACAAGGTATGGACATTAGTGCCAGCTCCACCTGGTAAGAACATCACATGTACTAGATGGATTTATAGAAATAAGATGGATGAAATTGGAAACATCATCAAAAACAAGTTCAGGCTGGTGGCACAGGGGTATACACAGACTGAAGGGATTGATTATGATGAAACGTTTGCTCCTGTGGCAAGACTTGAAGCCATCAGAATCTTCCTTGCTTATGTTGCGTATATGAACTTCACTGTGTATCTGATGGATGTTAAGAGTGCCTTCCTCAATGGAGATTTGGCCGAGGAAGTGTATGTTGAACAGCCTGAAGGGTTCGAGAACAGCGAGTTTTCCAATCATGTGTACAGACTACACAAAGCCATGTATGGGCTAAAACAAGCTCCAAGAGCATGGTATGAAACTCTTTCTAATTTCTTAACTGAAAATAAATTTTTCAGGGGTTCTATTGATAAAACACTCTTTACCTTTAAGGATAAGAGTGATTTAATCATTGTACAGATTTATGTGGACGATATCATCTTTGGGTCAACTAATGTTAATCTTAGTAAACGCTTTGCTAAATTAATGACCAAGAAATATGAGATGAATATGATGGGTGAATTAACTTACTTTTTGGGTTTTCAAATTAAACAATGTCCTAAGAGAATTTCAATTTGTCAAGAAAAGTATGTTAAAGATTTACTTAAAAAATATGACTTAGTTGATTGTGCATCAGTGAAATGCCCCATGCTTCCACCCAACAACTTGGTTCCTGATGAGTCAGGGGTCTCTGTATGAGACTTTATACAGAGGCATGATTGGGTCACTCATGTATTTAACAGCTAGTCGTCCTGATATCCAATTCTCCACATGTCTCTGTGCAAGGTACCAAGCTAACCCAAAAGAATCCCATCTAGTGGCTGTTAAGAAAATTTTCAGGTATCTCAAAGGAACAACCTCCCTAGGTTTATGGTATCCCAATGAATCAGGCTTTGATCTCAAGGCCTATTCAGATTCAGACTATGCAGGATGTTGTGTTGACAGGAAAAGCACCTCAGGTAGCTGTCAGATCCTAGGAGAAAATTGGTTGGATGGAGTGCTAAGAAGCAAAACTCTATGGCCATGTCATCAGCTAAAGTAGAATATGTTACTACTGCCAGCTGTTGTGCTTAGGTGCTCTGGATGAAAAGTCAATTGGCTGACTATGAGATCTTATATGACAAAGTGCCAATCTTCTGTGACAACACCAGCGCCATTGCCATATCCAACAACCCTGTTCTTCACTCTCGTACTTAACACATTGATATCAGGTATCATTTTATCAGGGATCACATAATGAAGGGAGATATTGAGCTGCACTTTGTTCCCACATAGCTGCAACTAGCTGACATTTTCACAAAGCCTTTGGCTGAACCTTTGTTCAACAGGCTAGTTGCTGAGCTAGGGATGCTTAATATCTTAAAGCCTGTGGCTTGATAATAAATGTGTTCATTAAATATCTGATTAAATATTAAATATTTTTCACATGAAACTAGGTAGTTATTTCCAAGTAAATGCTAAAAAACATTCTCAATATTTAATTATTTCTTTTCCGAATAACGAGGAGACAAACGGTTTTTGAAAGGTCAAGGGACCCACATGTGTAGTTATTTTCCCACTACGCATTAAATGTGTTTGAATAACTGTTTCAAATTTGAATATAAATATTATCTCACGTCTCTCCTCACCTACCACTATTCTCATTTTACACAATCTCATCTCTCTCTAAGCTTTCTTTCTCTAAACCCTTCCACCATTTTCGTCTTCTCCAATCTTGAATCCATGGTGTTCCAGTTCCTAAGGCCTCAAACGTCACTTTCGAACTCAATGAAAGCATCCTTGCTTCGAACAACTCGATTGGATGGCTCAAGGCTCCCAACGCATCCTACACAGATCTGGTTAACTTCATGAAGAATTGTGATGCAAGTGAAGCACTCACAAAGACCCCAACCATTTTCTACCAAGAATACCTTAGGGAATTCTGGTACTCTGCGAAGTTGTTGAAGACACCATTACTTTTAGCCTCTCGTGCAATGAACACCCCTTTACCTTATCTCTCAAAGATTTTGCAAGTGTGGCTGGGTTAAGACATGGCGATGAATGCCTGAAGGTGGTTGACAAAAAGGCTGTAAAGGACGCCCTTTCCACACTTAAACCTACTCATGATGTAAACCCTGCTCTTACACCTGCTGAAGTTCTTTCCAAATCCCCTATGAAGATCAAGTACTTTTCCCATATGTGGCGTGTCCTCTTCACTCACATAGTCAAATCCCTAGGAGGTATGCAGGGATCCCAAGATAAAATGTCTTTTAATCACCAATCTATTGATTATGGGCTAATCTGGGGCACAGACGTTGATGTGGGAAGCCTACTTTTCTCCAACCTAGTGGAAAAGCTTAAGGGGCCAAACCAGGTCAGGGAGAATAATATCTGCTATGTTCGCTTTCTTTCTCTTATCTTCGAAAGCCTGTTGGATGACAACTACCACAACTCAGCACTCACATCCCTGAAGCCCTATCGCATTACTGTAGCTATATACAAGGAGATGGACCTGAAGATCTCCCTGTCACTTCTCACATGATGAACATCGCAAATAAACAACCTTCTGTTATGAAGTTCTTGCTCCCTTCCTCCTAGAAGGTGAATACCTCTGATGTGTCTGGCAAGTCTACGTCTTTGACCTATAGGCAGCACACCACGACGTCCAAGGCAACAACTGGCCAACAACCAAAGAAGAAGAAAAACCCATCTTCTTCCCACACCAAAACTGTTGCAAAGGCCAGGTCAAAGAAGAATGTGAATCTCACAACCTCCTCTGTTCCAGAGACTCCTGTGGATTCAGAGACTTCAGTTGACCAACAACAAGGGTCTAGTGTCTCGATGTCAGCCGAGACAACAGGGAACCCGCCAAATACTGTTGATATCGCACAGGTAATCAGTCTTATAATTTTTAGAGGTCCACAAGCAGACACTCTCAAATGTCTATAGGTAAGAGTGGTGAAGTTAGGGTTATCCTCGACCCATAGAAGTCATTGTATGCACTTAGAAATCCTTAAGACTTCTTTACACCCTGTCTATGCACCAGGGAGTGATTCATTTGTGTTTCTCAAGCACCCCGATGACCCTACACCCTCTAGACAGTATTCAGGCAAACAATAACCTGAATACATATATGTCTCGACCTAGAGTAGTTGTACCTCACACAGCCTCTTGGTTCCCTCAGAAAAAGAATCCCAAAAGTTTTACTTTCAGGGGAGCTGAATAATCATCCTCAGCTCTCCTAGGGACAGCGTTACAAGACGACCTTAACCTACATCTTTTTCATACTTAAAAGAATCCCAAATGATTTATCCTTTAGGGGGAGTTGAATCATCACCCTCAGCTTTCCCAAGGGCAGCGTAACAGGCGATCTTTACCTACATATGTTTCACACTTAAAAGAGTCCCAAAGGTTTCTTAACCTTTTGGGGGGGGGGGGGCTGAATAATCACCCTCAGCCTTCCTAGGGGCAGCGAATGGCGATCCTTAACAACATATGTTTCACAATCAAAAGAGTCCCAAAGGTTTTAACCTTTTGGGGGGGCTGAATAATCACACTCAGCTTTCCTAGGGGTAGCGAATAGCGACCATTAACCTCATACTTTTCACTCTTAAAAGATTCCTAAGGATTTATCCTTTGGAGTGGCTGAATAATCACCCTCAGCCTCTCTGGGACAGCGAACCATTCCCCTTATTTATTTCCCTGTTACTAATATAAAACAACTTGCAGGCTGATGTTGTACAGCCAAACATTGAATCCCTGGAGCAGCCAGAAAAAGAAGCTGACACAATGATTCAGGATCAACAGACGAGGAAGAGCCCATACATGATGTTGAAGAAGATGTGCTCTCCTT
Source organism: Glebionis coronaria (assembly GCA_025667525.1). Classification (NCBI taxonomy): domain Eukaryota; kingdom Viridiplantae; phylum Streptophyta; class Magnoliopsida; order Asterales; family Asteraceae; genus Glebionis; species Glebionis coronaria. The sequence continues at coordinate 691,951,290 of CM046874.1, read as the reverse complement.
AATAGATGATTTATTTGAACCTGAATCAATGCCTGATAATGAGATTCTCCCTGAGGGGATGATTGAAGAGGAGGAGGATGAGGAAGATGACGACCAGCAGTCTCAGTCTCCTCCGAAAGAAATAGTTGTGTCCACACCAGCTGTTGATACCACTCCTCCTCCCAAGGAAGCTGTAGTAACTCCCACCTCTGCTACCTCTGCCACTACAGTCTTCCAAAGACCTGCCTATGATCCGGCAGCTGAATTCTTATTGTTTGATCATCCTGCCCAAACCAACTTTGATATATTGCCAAGGGAGGATAATTATGCACAACAAAGCCTGAATATCCATAATCTTAAACTTGAACATTATCAATCAGATATGGGACGCCTGTCAAGAAAGCTAGATGTTATAAAATCTGAGATGCATTCTTACACTGTCAACTTTCCAAGGATCATGACATAGGCGGTTAAGGATGCAGTCACCGAACCTATCAACGATGGTACAAGAAAAGGAGTGTCTCAAGGACTTAGTCATTTGTCCACACGAATCAAAGATGACATCGTCACAGAGGTCCCTACACTTTTTAATGCTCATGAGTTAACAATGCATAGAGAGTTTGAAGCTGTTCGTAACAGGCAACTTCGTCACACCAACTTTATCATTGATCGTGTTCATCGCAACACAAATGGAAATTGCAACCTACTGTTGAATATTGCCAGAGCTTGAAGGACCAGGCAGTGAGATATGGCTGCCTTTGTTGAACAGATTGCAAGGCACTTTCAGGCACATTCATCCAAACGTCTAAAACGACAGGCTGAACGTGAGGGGGAGAAGGAAAAGGTACTTAACCTTGAATCTGCCAAACAAGGCTCAAACTCTGCTGATAACACTATTCCTTCACCTGTCCCTCTCCAAGTCATCACACCAGTGATCATACCTGATGATGAGGATGAAAGTAAGGGGGGGCAACAGACAAAGGATGGAGTTGACTCATCAAAATCCCTGACTCTGGTTAACACCAGCGAGGCTGTGGATGATGGTGAACCAGCTGCCAAGAAATTCAAGTTCACTGTTAGCTCCCTACCCAAGGCAATACAAACACAAGCTCAGACGGCGTTTATCAAAAGAGCTGAAGAGCTGAAAAACATAAGCGTGGCATCCTCTGTCTCAAAGAAAGGAAAGGAACTAGTTATGGTAGACTCAGACGCCAAACTAAAGAAAATAGCTATGATGCTAGAGACATGAGGATCAACCACAGACCCATCCCAATTTACAACCTTCACACCTTCAAATTAGAATCCTCTAACACCTGAATAAATTGAGAAACAGGCTGTTGAATTCAAAAGGCTGAATGAGATCAAGAAAGCCAAGGAGCTTAATGAGGAAACTCTAAGAAAGATGACTCTACTTCAAAGGGAGAAGCAAAGACAAAGGTTAAGGGAAATGGAAGCCAAACGCACAGAGGCACTGAAGAAAGTAAAAGCTGATTATGATGCCTGCATCAACAACAGGCATGCACCTAGAAAAATCACCAAGTTCAAGTATACCATTCACAAGTCTACTAACAGACCACAAATGATTTTGTGGAGAGATAACCAACAGGCCAATATGGATGTTTTTGAAGACTTCAGACTAAAACAACTTGGCTTGTCTGAATGGTTTGAACTTGAGGCTTTGGCTGCTAAAAGAACTGGACAGGCAAATTTCACTCTTCTTAAGACCCTCAAAGCAATTTTTAATTGGGTTAAAGAAACAACATCCAAGCTCAAAATAGATCCCCCACCACAACTGTTTGAACAAGAACCTCCAAAGTATGGAAAGAAAAAAAGAAGGACAACTCAATTTGTTAAGGAAACCTTTGTTACTAATGATGTTCAAGTGGATGGAATGCACAGGGATTTGGTACTACCAAATGGAATCATTGGTCCTATTGATGGTCAGACCTACACATAGCCTGAAAGAGGTATGGCCTTCATGAACAGAGCTTGCCAATATGCATTCCAAAGGGAAGATAAGCTAGGTTTAGCATCAACTATTCAGCTGATTTTTCTCAAAAAGGGACTCAAAATTAACACAGAGTATTCCAAGGTTTTTGCACAAGCTTTGCAGGCCGAATTGGATACTAGGACAGACTTAGCTGAAGCTGAAGAAAGAATAAAAAATGATGACTATTGAAGGATTTCACAACTGAATTTTACCTTCATGTTTTATTTCACTTTTGTATTGTACTTGTAATTTCCTTTAAGTATGAATAAAATCATGAGGTATGTTTGTTTAGATCTGTTATGAGTAAGAAGAAGCTGTTATCTCACTTACCTTAACTTAGATAGATCTAGCTGTATTTATGTTTAAATAGGGGGGATTGTTGGGAATCTAAGTTTGTTAGATTCCCTGTATCATAGATTTAAACACAAATCAAGCTGTTAGATAGTAACTTGCCTGTGCCTAGGAGGCAGGAAAGTATCACAAGACTCACAGAGATCTAAGTCTCTGTGAGCAACCTTAGAGGAGTTCATGTCAGAGACATTGTCAAGGAAGTCGAAGATTACTTGAAGACATACTCATTGGCTGTGATGGATAACAGCCAAGATGTATCAGGGACTTTGAGGGGTTGAGGGTTAACAGGGGTGGCAATACCCTGTTAACTCTCAGCACACTTTGGACATATCTTGGTGTGTACGAGACTATGAAGAAAAGGGAAATTGCGTCATCTGTTTCCCTAAAGCATTGTGGCAGACTACCAAGAATAGAAGAGCATCTTGTGACAGATGTCTGACAAGTGTCTGTCTAGTGTAATCACCATCAACTAGTACTTAGGTCAACCTCGTATTACTATAAATAGGATATGTAGCACAACATTAACGTTCAACACTTTGATAGATTTCATACATTAATGCTTAAAACTTGTAGAACCAAACAGCTGTGACTGTGTTCTTAAGTTAGGGTTTTAGTTGTTCAAAGTGTGCACAATACATTGTCATCAAACGGTGTTATCCATAACACTTGTAATATTTTATTATACAATAATAAGTATTACGTTTGAAAAGTAATTACGTGTGTTGATAAGTTAAGTTTAGTGTTTCTAGCATAGTTTAGGGACTTTCAAAAACTTTTGTCACTTTTAAATAAAAGTGAGTTTTAAGAAATTATAAATCCTTGATCACTTTGTTAGGTTAAGAAATTGTTTATTCATACCTTAAATGATTATGGATGAAATGAAAAATACTTGCTAAAGAATACGATTTTCATTGTTTTCGTAAATGCCTGTTTTTATATATTGTCGTAATCAAAACAAAGCGAGACCAAAAATTGCAAGTAATGTTTTTAAGCATCATTGCATTAACTGAGAATGTGGATGATATTGTTCAAGACTTGATGTCCATGGACTATGATTTTGATCCATTTGATGGGGGACCTCCTTCTAACATAAATACTAAGCCTGAAGAAACCATAGTTGAGGAGGAAACATTTGGAAAGGATAGGGTTGATAGAGGTTCTGAGGAGGATACTAGTTCAAGTGAGGATAGTGATTCAGATGATAGTTATTATTTGGTTGATGAAGAAAACAATTTAGAAGATGTAGATGTAGATATGCATGACTACCACTTTAATATAGATGCAAAAGTGGAGTGGGTTAGCATTCCAACCTACGTAATCAACAAGATCATGAACCAATACCTGGTGAGATAGAAGTGTTAGATACTGATGTTTTTTATAATGGAACAGATGAGGATGATGATGGGATAGAAACTATAAGGAGAAAGAAGTTAAAAGAGATGAAAAAGGCAAATGAAAGTGTAGATACCAATGTTTATAAGCATTACTTTTATGTGGGACAAACCTTTGCAACTAGGGATGAGGTGAAAGAAAAAACTAGACTTTACTCTACTGGAACTAGAAGAAAACTTTATATCATCAAGAATGATAAGATGAGGGTTTGGGTTAGGTTTTTAGGAACCATTCATGTCTTTACACTTGGTGAAGAAGGGAAAAGTGAGTCAACTAAGCTAAGTGAAGGGTCGACAAAGGCAGTTGGGCCAAAAAAGAAAGGAAGCAAAGGAGAAAGGGGTTGTAAAGAATGTGAGACCAAAAAACAAAGGGCCTAGTTTGGGTGGTAGAGGCAAACCCAAACCACTAGCAGATAATGAATGTGGTTGGGCCTTGCAAATTACAAAGGTTAAGAATGAAGATACTTAGGGAATGAGGACATATAAAAATGAACATAGATGCTTACAATCTAGGGAAATTCAAGCCAACACTTCCAAGTTCTTGTCAAAAGGTATTGTAGAAAAAATTAAGAAAAGTCTAGATATTCTAATTAGATCTTTACAAGATGATTTACAAAAAAAGTATGAGTTCGTTGTATCTAGAATGAAAGCCTATAGGGCTAAATCATCTGCTATCAATCAAGTATTAAAAGGGGATTATAAACAACAGTATACCTTGTTGTGAGACTACTGTTTAGAGTTAAGGAGGGCAAATACTGATACAGCCATTAAGATTGAAGTTGAAAGAGATACAGATACAGATCTACAAACTAGAGTATTCAAAAGGATCTATGTTTGCTTAGGGCCACTGAAGAAATGGTTTAGAGCTTGTGGAACAGATTTGTTGGGACGTGATGGTACATTTGTGAAGGGTCCATATCCTGGTTAACTACTAACTTCTATGGGATTGGATGGAAATAATGACATATACCCATTAACATATACATGAAAATATGAAGAAAGTATGGAGTGGAGAGCATACAAGATTCTTCTCTAAAGATGTTCTACTGCAACAACAATACCATATTTTGATAGGGCAATAGAGGAATTGACAGGTATACCTTGTGCCTATGCTATAGCAGTGAACAACAACATGACACTTAATGAAATCCAGGTTGGTATACCAGAAGAATAGGTCCATTAGCGTTATTGGTTAGCTAAATGGAAAAAACCTACACTTATACCCTTTGATGCTTGAATGGTAGTGTAATGTGTCAAAAATCCGAAATTCCTACAACACTCCTCCCACCTAAACATCACACCCCAGTTGGAAGGCCAAAGAAGAATAGAAAAAATAAAAGAAAAAAGGCTCAAATGGTGAAGGGTGGTAAACTATTAAGGGCCTATAAGACATTGATATGTGGGAAATATGGAAATATTGGACATAACCAGAGATCATGTAAGGGTAAAAAAGAACCACAAAATAATAGCAGAACAGGTACATAACAGATTGTTGTTGGTTCTATAGAACAGGTACATGACATCTGATGCTATTAATGCTCCTAATGCACCTACAAAGAAGAAACAACCTACTAGCAATAAGAGTACCGGTGGTTCAACACAAAAGAAGCAGGATACTACTTCAACATAGAAGGAAAAGAACAATGGGAAGAAGGCCATTTAGGATATCATGTTTCAAAAGTTTCAAACTTTCAGTTATGTTGCTTGTGAACTAGTTTAGGTCAAACTATTATGTACTGTGTTGCTTGTGATGTTTAATGTTGGCAATATGTTATATAATGATTAATTACTATCTATCTATGGTATGTGAAACTATGTGTTTTTTATGTGGTGCTTTTTAGGACCTTTAAAGTCAATGTTTTGTGCTAGAATGTGTATGCTTTTTAGGACTTTCATAGTCAGTGTTCTCAACAAACCAACTTACATAATTTAAGAAGCCATGGTTTACCATTGATTATTGTCAAAAGAGTTCATACATAACAACTGGCCTTTACATTTTGATTTAGGCCATGCTGTAAAGATACCAAAGCATAGATTAAAAACAACTAGACTACATTATCACTTATGTCAAGATGTAAAACACCACAACATATACAAAACCTAACCAACTAATCAACAAAAACTTCTTGAGCTTTGAAACTTCAGTGGACAGTTCTTCGATGGCTGCCACATGATTGTTTCCATCCCTTAACAATCCATGTATGATTTGAACAGATAGAGCACACATTGGTGGATCAACCTAATCAATCCACCTACATTGTGATCTATGTATAAACATAACAATAACTTTAACAATTGTAGGGTAAACATTATTAGTTAATTATAAAAGGATGGTTATAAAATATCATCTTAATTGGATAACTATAGATACGATGAACTAGATGAACATTTGTCCATGACGTTTAGCTTATCGCAACCCTACGACTCCAGAAAACCATGGTTTGTGAGAGATGATTTATGTGTGTTCTAGGGTTAATTAATCGATAAGATTGAGTTGGTAGTTTATATAATACATACGGGTCGGGTTTATTAAAGCATGAGAGTGAGGTGGGTGGGGTTTAGGAGAAAAACATATGAAAGGACCACATTAACATTTGAATTCGTTCACTTAACGATCAAAGATAACTCCCATCCAAAGTAAGGAATGTGTTTTTACGAGTTTCAGAATAAGGGAGAACTAGTGTACTTACTTTGAGTTAAGGACGAAACATGTTATTTCACATAAACCATAAGGATGAAACGTGTAATTTCAAAAAAAGATTTTAAAAAAATAACAAATCTAAAAGAGTAAAATGCAAATATTCTCCCTGGGGTATTTCAAATTTGCATGTTTGCTCCCCAACTATGCGAAAGTACAGGCGGCCTCCCCAACGACGAGCATACGTAGCAAAGAACCTCCCTTGTTGTTACCTTTGTTAAGTGGCAAGATTTATTCAAGGGTATAATAGTCTTTTTAGCACAGCTAGATATCCTTTCTGATCTTACGATACCTATCATCTTTGTCCTTTTCAGTTGTCACCAAGAAAACGTTCTTTAAGTGGTAGATAATCAACGGAACCATTCTGATGATCTCTGCAGCAACATTACCTCAACCATAAACCATTTACGTAATAAAAACCATTGCTCGCATTGGAATAGCCAAACCCACTGTTTTGGAATCCCGCAAAAAGTAGCAAAACATGATCATTGTAAGATTCTAGAGACTGTTTGGTCAACATGAAGCAAGATTAAGATTAAAAAAAGGATTTCAATTTTTAAAAGACTATATAAAAGTTTAGTACATGTTACTAATGGACTAACCCTTATTGTATTACTTTACAAGGTATGGTGGCCCATAGCCCCAACATCTCTTCTTCGACCAACCTCATTATAATGTGTTTAAATTATACGAAAACTTATTGCCTAAGATACGAAAAATACCATACAGTCCTTAGAGTTTTAATCACATTCATAACAAAAACTAATAATAATTTAAACACAAAAATAATAACTTAAAGTAGAAATTAAAAAATATAAATTCAAAAGTCAACTTTTTAGATAAAAACAAACGCCCAGCCACCTAAGCTTTTACACACGTAAGAAATGTAATTAATGTGCTCAATTGCGTATCACATAGTCTGGTCAAGATCATACCATATTGTGCCAACAATGGAAGGGGGCCATATACCGTTTTCGTAAAACGCACGCATGCAAATAATCAAAATCTCAGAAAGTTTTACTTAAAATTGGTGATTGCTCTAACTCATAAGTCATATCATGAACAAGAAGTTGACCTAACTAGGAAATCAATACTTTTATCCACATTTATAGAATTATTAGTTTCAATATGACGGTGAGTATTCTGTGACGATTTTTAAAACGAAAAAATGTTAATCTTTTACCCAAACAGAACTTTAGGAGTGCACTTTTTATACTACTAAAGTTTAAACTTTTATTTTCTCTTTCTTCCATTTTACTAGTTATTTTTTATTTTTAAATTCTTTATTATCCAACTTTAATTTTAAATTAAACTTTTATGTTATATAATAAATGATGCAAAATATAAATATACGTTAAATTTCAAATGTATTTTAATTAAAACAACTTTCATCAAGTATTACATAACACAAAAATAATAATTTAAACTAAAATTTAAATAAAAAACTTCAAAAATATGTTAAAAACGAAGAAAATAAATTTTTAATAAAAATAAACGCTGAGCCACCTAAGTTTTTACACACGTAAAAAGTGTAATTAATGTGCTTAATTGCGTACCGCATAGTCCAATCAAGATCATACCATATTGTGCCAAACAATGAAAGAGGGCCATATACCGTCATCGTAAAGAGCACGCATGCAAATAATCAAAATCTCATAAAGTTTTACTTAAAATTGGTGATTGTCCTAACTCATAAGTCATATCACGGACAAGAAGTTAACCTAACTAGGAAAGCAATACTTTTTTCCACGTTTTTAGAATTATTAGGTTCAATATGACGGTGAGTATTCTGTGACGATTTTTAAGACGAAAAAATATTAATCTACCGAATCAAGACCTTAGGAGTGCACCCTTTACACAATAAAGTTTAAACTTTTATTTTCTCTCTCTTCCATTCAATTTTTATTATTAAAGTCTTTATTATCCAACTTTAATTTTAAATTAAATTTTTATGTTATATAATAATTGATACAAAATATAAGTATTCAATAAATTTAAAATATATTTTAACTAGAATAACTTTCATCAAATATTACATAACACAAAAATAATAATTTAAATAAAAAACTTTAAAAATAAATTAAAACGAAGAAAATAACTTTAAATAAAAATAAACGCCGAGCCGCCAAAGCTTTTACATACGTAAGAAATATAATTAATGTGCTCAATTCCGTACCACATATTCTAGTCAAGATCATACCATATTGTGCCAAACAATGGAAGAGGGCCATATACCGTTATCGTAAAGGGCAAACTTTGCAAACAATCAAAATCTCAGAAAATCTTACGTAATACTCGTGATAAATATCGAATAAATATTTTTTAGTTAATATGTTATGTATGAATATTCTAATGCACTTTGTTTAACGAAATAATTTTTATATGATTTTTATCTAGTTAATGTCGTTGAATTATACGAAAACTACATTCTATGTTCTAAACAATATTATTATTTATAAACTAAAACTTTATGAAATTTATATAATGGTTAACCGTGACCCGAACCGTGCGTAACCGTTCATTTCGGGTAACCGTATGTCCGGTTAACCGTCTTGTACGGTTCAGTTACGGATAGTAAATTTAACTAACCGAACCGCGATGGATAGTCAAAATCGTCTAACTACCCGAACCGAATCGACCCGTGAACACACTGCAAAGTTAAGCATTTGTGATAGTGACGATATTTGTGAAAATCTTTTGGCTTAAGTATCTACTGGATGATAAGTGCTCTGCTTTACCATTTTAGTACTTTTCCCTATTTTTAAGAAAAAAAAATATTGCAAAATAACTCAAAAAATTAAAATTTTATTTTTAGAAACATTTGTACTTCTTATCATGCTAGCACGTTCAAACTAAATCCACTTGTATAAATCCACTTCTCAAAAGTCAAACCCAAACAAAAAAAGTCAAAATCCCTAATTCTCGCCCCTTAAACCCTCACCGGAAAAAATGCTGTCACTCTCACCGGCCACCACAATCTCCGGCCACCGTCACCACCACCACCATCGCAACCACCGTCACCCATTCCCCCACCACCCACTCACCCACCTCCCGCCGTCATCCCATTCAAAACCCCACAAACCCAAAACCCTAACCCTAACAAGAACCACAATCAAAGCCATTGACGCCGCCCAACCTTACGACCACGAGTCCAAGCTCTCTTCCCAAATACCCAAATCGAAAACCCTCAAAATTGCCATTGTTGGGTTTGGTAATTTCGGTCAGTTCTTAGCTAAAACCCTAGTCAAGCAAGGGCATACTGTTTTAGCACACTCACGCGCTGATTACTCGGCGCGTGCTGAGGCGCTTGGGGTCGCGTACTATCCGAATGCGGACGACTTGTGTGAGGAACACCCGGAAGTTATTTTGCTTTGTACTAGTATATTATCTACTGATAAAGTGCTTAAGTCTTTACCTTTGCAACGCTTAAAGCGTTCGACTTTGTTTGTTGATGTTTTGTCAGTTAAGGAGTTTGCGAAAGATGTGTTTTTGCGTGTTTTGCCTAAGGATTTTGATATTCTGTGTACGCATCCTATGTTTGGTCCCGAAAGCGGGAAGAATAGCTGGAAAGATTTGACTTTTGTGTATGATAAAGTTAGGATAGGGAATGAGGAGAGTAGGGTGTCACGGTGCGAGAGTTTTTTGAAATGTTTTGAGCGAGAGGGGTGTTTGATGAGGGAAATGACGTGTGCGGAACATGATATGCACGCTGCGGAGTCGCAGTTTATAACGCATACGGTTGGGAGGATATTGGAGAAGTTTGGGTTGGATAGTACGCCGATTAATACTAGAGGGTATGAGAGTTTGTTGGATTTGGTTGAGAATACGAGTAGTGATAGTTTTGAGCTGTACTATGGGTTGTTTATGTATAATAAGAATGCAATGGAGCAGTTGGAGAGGTTGGATTTGGCGTTTGAGTCGTTGAAGAAGGAGTTGTTTGGGAAGTTGCATGAGGCGTTGAGGAAGCAGATGTTTGGGACGAAGGAACAGGGTTTGTTGAAGATGCCTCTTAGTCGGAATGGATCTTCGTTGCCATCGGAACCGGATTCTGGTAGTACTAATTGAGGGCAGAGCAAAAGTTTCGTTTTTGTGGTATGTTTATCTTTATATCTTCAAGTCGTGGATTATTACATTTGACTTGTATGGGATCAGATTCTAGTAATGTAAGAGCTATACTAATGGACCAAATATAGCTGTATGGTCGTATGGATTCAATGAACCCTTAAGATTTGGTTATTGTTACAGTAGGGCTGAGCATGGCAGACCCAAAACCGATCTTGACCAGAAAATCGAACGGGACCGACCTGAACCGGACAATTTTGGTCCGGTCCTCGGTCCGGGGTTTTGGACCATTTCGGTCCTTGGTCCGGTTCGATCTTACCAAAAATCTCATCAATTACGCCTAATAGGACCGGACCAAATAAGTCTTGGTCTGGGGTTTCTGTCCTCGGTCCGGGCCGGGCCCGATGCTCAGCCCTATGTTCGAGTATCGGTATTGAGGATGTTAGGAAGTTAACTTTGCATTTTAATCATGCGTTAAACCATAATATCCTTTTAGCAGGTCATTGCTTTCATGAGCTAAATAGCAGCGATATGATTGTTTGAAAATACTAAATGTGACATAATGGCGTTAAGGCTTAAAAACATGAGAGGGTTAAACTTTAAGTTGATTGTGTAAACTTTTGTTTTGGTTAAAGTTTCACAGTTTTGTGACTTTAGTCTCTACCAACTGTAATTTTACTATCAAACTATCTAAAGTCTCTGCAAAAAAAAAAACTAGGAATCTTGTCGACTTATTTAGTACCCGCACAGGTGAACTCGTTTTTCATTATGAGAAGAAATAGGTAATTTTTACCAAGCATAAAAAAGGACACGTTATAGTCTGTATATGGAGCACATTGGGTTTTTGCTGATGCAGATGAAGAAGTATGCTTGCATATATTAGTATTGTCAACGATTTTTGATTACTAATGCTTGTGCTCTGTTTTTTTTTTGTTTTTGATATCGCAGAGCTCTTGTGATGTTGTGTGATGTGTTGTATTTGTATGGCTGATGAGACAATTGGGGAGGGAGATAATCTCGATGCATATTCAAATATCTTCACTTGTATGAAGCTGCAAATTCTATTTATTTATTATCAGTTCATGTTGTAAGAGGTTGTTAGTTTACAAGAGGTGCTGTAGGATGCAACTTGCAGCATTTTTTCCAAAATTTTGCTCATTCAAGAACCTGGGAATCGGTGATATCAATAACGAGTTTTCTTCCGTTAACTGAAGCAAGTTTCAATGATAACCATGTTCTGCATCTTTTTATTTTTTTTTACTTTAACCAAACGTTGTTTTGGTGAAAATTAGTGCTTAAATCACTTGACTACATGCATACATAAACAGTCATATCTAGGGGTGGGAATTGGGCCGGGTTGGTTGGGTTTGGGTCGGGTCTAAAAATAATTTACTTGAATCCGACCCTATTTCAACTCTGGTCGCGTCGGGTCGGGTCTAACCTGGTTGGGTCAATTTGGATTTGGGTCAACCAATTATGGGTAAAATATATAAGAAAAACTTTTAATTACTCTTTTTAAATAAAAATTATATAAAATTTATTTAAAAAATAAAAAAACTCTTATTCGGGTCAATCGGTTGACCGATACGTGACCCGATTTTGAATTCGGGTTAGTCGGGTTCACCCGAGTTAGAATTTGAACCCGAGTAAACCGATCCGAATATACTCGGTTGGGGTTCAGGTCAGATTCGGGTCGGTTCGGAATTATTGACACCCCTAGTCATATCATGTGCCATTCTCATAGCTTAATGTACATGTATTACTCATACTGCTAAGAGAGGGATACTATGAGTAAGAGGTTTAATAATATCATGAATTCTACATGTATGGAATGCCAAGCTAACCTATTACTTGTTTGAAACGTGATTGTAATTTAATTCAGAACATTTTCCTTAAATTGCGAACTATGGCCTTCCGGTAATGAACCTTGTACAGTGATCAGGCACAAATGATGTGGAACGCAGATTGTGGGTTATATTGTGACCGTTGACACCTTGTTAGGTCCGCGCCTCGGATAGCACGTCAGCAAATACCACTTGTAAAACCAGAGAAATTGCAACGGTTCTGAAATGGATCGCTGCGCAGATGTATGCTTTTCATTTACATAGGCACGAGCAAGTAACGAACTTTAAGTGAGTGAAAACTGGAAGCCAAGCTACCAACGGTTGGAGGAGAGAGAGGTTAAAATAAACGTTTTAGGATGACAGGAGCAATTGTTTTACTCATCGACTCTGGTATAGATTTCCCACCAGCATCAACATAAGAAGATGATTGATTCTGATAATAGAATGTACTTTCACCTCATCCTGACAACGTATGGATATAATCCTCAATACTCCTGGAAGTATTTTAGCATCATTTGTTCTGAATCAATTGTATTGCAGTTCTCATAACATAATTTTGCAACAAGACCCAAGGACTGTTTATTAGCGTTGCACAACAAATGATTAATCCTGTGGAATTCTTTTAATGAGACTTTTCTCCCTGTTAGCAACTCTGTGAATATACTTCTAAAACTGGAGAATATCTTTGTCTGAAGATGCCTGTGGGAATCACTTACTGGACCTGGACCTGGATCTGCCACTGTAATATCAACTTCAGGGGGATAACTGATTGGATCTGGACCTGCCACATGCAGTGATCCACATTGAGTTATAAATAATTGTATCCCCACAATGTATGTGTGTGTGGGTGGGTGGGGGAGGGGTTAGAGATGAGTGTGGGAATAACTTACTGAACCCAGGATAATAGTCACCATAGACTAGACCTGTAATACGGTACTGGTACTGCATACGTTTCTTACTGAACTGCAGAGCACTTTTACTGTACTGCATATCACTCTCACAGGACTCCGGATGTCTTTTACGGTAATCATAATCGTCATCATAATCACAATCATAATCTTGATCTTCTACCAACTTAGTAATGTCATACTCTAATAGTTTTGCCGTAAAATCCTGCATACTTATATTCCGTGAACACACTTTAAATCCAAAAAGGGGTGTACACAGACCTTTAAATGACTCATGAACTTCTAAAAACAAAACATTACACTGGTAAAGTGCGAAGCAAATACAGACCTTTAAATGACTCGTGAACTTATAAAGGGTTTGTAAATTGAAAAATCAAGTGAAATTATAAACTAGAGCAAAAGAGCACAAGTAATACCTCATCCAGCAATATCTTATATTTGCTAAACTCATATGTATAGATGGCTTCATCCCAACCCCAAAGTTTGCTGTACTTAGATGAAATTTTGTCGAAATCATACGTTGCATTGCTCAAGCAAGCAATTCCTCGAGCAATTCCAACAGCTACTTTCACCCTCGTAGTCAATGGAAGAAGCCCAATAGTTCCTAACACCCACAAAAATCAAATTCCTTAGATAAACCCTTACCATATATCTACGTTTCAAGCAAAATAAATTGTTTGCGTATAAGTTATTTATGCTGCTTACCAGTACGAAGGAGATTCTCAAAGTTTCCATTATGTAAGAATTCAGACACAAGTAAGTTCGTTTTGCCCTTGCAGTATCCAATGAGTTTAACAAGGTTTGGATGACGAAATACTTTCAACATTTGCAGATCACTCTGCATTCAAAGGTGATCAAGTTTCACAACCGCTAAATGTTCCATGAATGAAATAAAAGCATGAGGCATATCAATTGCATCCTAATTGAATAAACAAACTGTTTTTTCATGCCGATAAGATTGAAAAATCAGGGATGCTAGCTACTTTAGTCCGCAATTTCAAGACTTACAAGAATGTAGCTGTCAACTGTCTTAACTAAAAGGGGCAATCCCGTATCATCCATACACGGGGAATATCCTGTTTTATCTATCCATCCTTGTACATAACTCCCCATACCCAAGCGTGTATCATTCTTAAAGTTCCTTCTGCCCCTTTCCAGTTCGTCATATGTGAATATTTTCATGTGTCCAGTAACTAATTTCCCATGCTGATGAGGCTTTTTGCCATGGTCGCCACCATCTCTATTCACTGAAGAACCCTGATTCATGTGGTTTTCATTGCTCTTTGGGAATTCTGTGCCACCCTGGCCTTTAAATTGGACAAAAACATCAGTGATTCTTATGATTTTTGCTATTTGATAATAGTTATTAACCAGGACAATGAACGACAAATATGCACATACATTAAGGAACACTATGAAAATTTTATGTATACCAGAGTGTTGATTAGTTTCTGACGCCCGATACTTACGAATCATCCAAGTGAATCCCGATGTGCCTGGTGAATCTGCAGAACTGTCGAATTTCTCCTGTAGCTCCAGCAAATCCTGAAGTTTGACCCCACCTTGCCAGACTTCCGTGCTTCTCCTTAAGACGTGTATCCACTGCAAGCTTCCCTGATAGCAATTCAAATAATACAACCCCAAATGCATACACGTCAGTTTTCCTAGTCAGTTTGCTGGTATAGAAATATTCTGGATCCAGATACCCGAATGTGCCTTTAACACTAACACTTATATTATTAGATGCTTGATCGATAGGACCAATCTTAGATAAACCAAAATCTGAGATCATAGCTGCCCAGTTCTCATCTAAGAGAATGTTCGAGCTTTTCACGTCCCGATGTATGACTCCATGTTGGGTGCCAAAACCTGTGTGAAGGTAGTCTAAACCACGTCCAACACCTATTGCTATCTTCAATCGCTGAATCCAACTCAAATGAGTAGCAGTGACTTTATGTAGATGATCATATAGGGTTCCACGGGGCATGTACACATAGACAAGAATCATCTCCCTGTTCTCATCACAATAACCAATCAAGGACACCAGGTTACAGTGGCGAAGTTTAGAAAGCATCTCTATTTCAGCCTTAAATTCAGCGGCCCCTTGATTGGACGCAGAATCCAACCGTTTGATAGCCACAAAATGAATAGATTCTTCAATAGAAATTTGACCTTTGTACACCTTTCCGAATCCTCCCTGTCCAATGACAAGTTCATCATCAAAGTTGCTAGTTGCAGACTGAATCTCTGCTATAGTAAATTTTCGACATGGTTGTGCTGAAGTCGATGACGTACTCTCAGCACCATTTGCTTTGTCCATTATCCTGGTTGGTTATTGAGATCAGCAAATCAACTTTTTCTTGAAGCCAATAGGAGTTTTGATCAGATAGGAAAAACCAGTGAGAAATTATATGTACCAGGGACAAATTATCAACTGGATAAAACTTTTGTTTGGGTCTGCATTCTTTATACAAGTTTATATTGATTATGAAATGACTAATTCGGAACAGATAGACGATTTCACCAACCACGCACGAATAATATTACAAGTGGGGAAACGGGACTCGGAGTTGTTAGAAGAGTTAAAATATAAGACAAACCTGGCATAATTAATGATATGTCAATCAACTCCATGTTTGACTGAATCAGCATCTAGCACTCATTCACATAATGATTGACTGCATTGTTTAAACCACTCCATGTTTGACTATGTTAGATAGTTGAACTTAGTCCCATCTTTGTTTTATCAAAAGGGTATAAGCCCTCGCTTCGCGGGAGATTTCAGGCCTACAACATAAAACGTAGAGTGAATTAATTTGAACTACTCACATGAGTTTCACTTAAACAAACATCAAACGAAAATATAATAATACATTATGCTACTCTAAAGGACATACATTGGAATCCTGATACATAACTAAAATGAAAAACGCACATAAAGAATAACACGTTTAACTGCCGTTACCAGAATATCATGAACTATGTAATTGTCAGGAAGCAGAATTGCACAAACGAATAAATATTCGAGTGCAGGGTCTTCTATGACCATTGTTATCTTGTGCTTCTTGAGATTTGCATATTTTTCTAATGCGATTTGAAGAACAATATCAACTATTTTCGTGAGATTCTTCGAGAAGTAAGAATTAATCAGCAAAATATAAAATATGTTAATGATTTTATCAAAATCTTACGTGTAACTCCAGTAAAAACTTTAGTTTAAAGTGGACGATGTACTGCTACTTGAAATATATCACTTTCTTTAAACCACATATAAAAAAACTCGTAATACAAAAATGCAATGAACATTTCACAAATTTCGCCTAACCAATATATATCACGATAAAAGTAGGCATGTTAAAAATGAAAATTTTAAGCACATCTATAAAACATTGTATTTGTAATTACGTTGAGCATTAGCAGACATGGTTGCAGATTCATTTCCACATTTGACTTATTCACTTATATATAGATTAGTTTGGGGTGTGTTCTCCTGATCTGATTCAATTCACAATAATTAGCTAAAATATGACCCATTTCAATCCGAACCTTCGTTGATTCAAACAACCAAAGTTGCCACATCAATAAAAAGAAGTGACTCAAAGTGTACTCATAGTTTATGCATAAGACAGGTAAAAGCGGGTAATTTTAGGATCATTTGTTAGTATTTCAACATCAGCATAACACCCCTTTTGCAGCAGAAGGGGTATTTGGTTCCAAGTTTAACAGCAGCTAAACACCCCATTTGCAGCAGAAGGGGTGTTTGGCTCCTGGTTTAAGAGCAACCAAACTCCCCTTTGGCAGCAGAAGGGATGTTTGGCTACTGTTATCTCTGTACATAACAAAAATAACAACTATAATGTCCGTGCATTTCGTTCCTCATTCCCTATTCAGCAATTAGTGTTCCGCTAAATATTCACTGAGACTCAATAAAAAAGCATGCATGTAGTCAGGTAAACTAATATCATTCAACTTAATATAAATAGTCAAACTTCGTTTTAAATATTCACATACCCGTATGCACACCGTCAATGTACTCGTGCAACTTATCCCACGGTTAAAAATGCAGTAGCAGCATAGTCATTCGGCTTTCGTACCACCATGATAAACCACTGCTGACTCAATTTTAAACCCGAAGAAAACTCACTGTAGTTAGTATTGTACCTGTGAAATATAAATGTAAATGCGATTTATTGTTCTATTAGCTCAAAAGGTGAAGGACGCAGGAAATGTGATAGCTGTATATGGAGTACATGTGGTTTTTGCTGATGCAAATGAAGAAGTATGCTTGCATATATTAGTTGTCAACTTTTTTTTTTTTCAAGAAAATGAATTTTTTATTAATAATTATAATTTACATATTAGGAGAAGGCAAACGGGCAACAAGCTGCGCCGCTAGCCCTTTTTGTATAGTAAAACCAAGTCTATTAAATACAACGTTTGTGGATTTAGGAGTCAAAACATTACTATTCATAACACGTTGTATTCTCGTAAGTAGCTCCACCGCCTCAGGTGTAAGGAAACCAAATGTATCAAACGCGAAAGGAATAAACACGTGTTGATTTTCAACACATGCTTTCTCGTGTTTAGTCACTTTGCACGAGGCGTCTTTTATAGCACCCTGACCCGCTGTAAAATCTCGACTGCCTAGCCCCACGAGAGGAGAAACCCCTGTCAAATCAACGCACGCATGTTTACCTCCAACCCATCCAAAAACCAAAACATCAGCGGGTCTCAGTGTGAATCTTCCATCTGACGATAAATCAACGCACGCACGTTGTATTACTAATGCTTGTGCTGTGCTTTTTTTCTTTTGATGTTGCAGAGCAGTTGTGATGTTGTGTGTTGTATTTTTATGGCTGATGAGACAATTGGGGAGGGGGATAATCTCGATGCATATTCAAATATCTTCACTTGTATGAAGCCGCAAATTCTATTTATTTATTATCAGTTCATGTTGTAAGAGGTTGTTAGTTTACAAGAGGTGCTGTAGGATGCAACTTGCAGCATTTTTTCCAAAATTTTGCTCATTCAAGAACCTGGGAATCGGTGATATCAATAACGAGTTGTCTTCAGTTAATTGAAGCAAGTTTAAGTGATAACCATGTTCTGCATCTTTTCTTTTTTTACTTTAACCAAATTATTTTGCTGAAAATTAGTGCTTAAATCACTTGATTAAAGTTGGTGTATGGTGAACGGTATGATTTGAAATGTTACTGGTTGGAACTAGTACTGAGTCAGTAACATACGATTGGAATTTGGTACTGGTACCCTCAAAATTGTGATACTATTATCATTGGATCCTATCTCCTAAGATTTTTTTTTTTTTTTTTTTTTTTTTGTGAACAAACCTATCTCCTAAGTAAGATACACACACATAAGAGTGGGAAAAAACCGGTTCATTTTTTTTTTTTTTTTTTTTTTTTTTTTGGTATACCTAGGTTTCCGACTCAACATTGCGAGCCGACTAATCCTAGGGCGACTACCCTTTTGGATAGCCCGGAGTCGTCGTAGGTGAACCTCCGTGGCCACCCCCAAGTGTACACACCTAGTGAGGTTTGAACCCTTGACCTCTCTTTTGAGAGTCAAGGACCTTACCACTAGGCCACTTGATGGTGGTTAAAGTTCATGATTCGAATAAAAAAAAGTAAACCGGATTTAAAAAAAGTGGGTTTTTGAAACTGGTTAAACTGGGTTTTTGAAACCGGTTTTTGCTTAACCCGATCCGGCGGTTCGTAACTGGTTTAATAAAATAGCAAAGATCGGTTTAAAAACTTGTTAGAATCGAGCCGATCCGGTTAAAAACGGCTAAAGTCTAACCGAAGTCCGGTTTCAAACCCATCCGGTTTAACTCAAACTGGTTTGTTGACCCGTTGACTCAAACCGAACTGTTTTAAAAATCGATTCGGTTAAAAAAAAACCGGTTTTGCACACCTCCACACCTACCATTAAAATGGATACACTATGAAATGCCAAGCAAACCTATACTTGTTTGAAACGCAATTCAATTTTAATACAGAACATTTTCTATAAAGAAACTGCAATTCTGCAAACAATGACCTTCCGGTGCTGAACCTTGAACTGTGATTAGGAACAAACGATGTGAAACTCAGATCGTTGGGTCTGGAGTATATTGCAACTGTTAATGCCTTGTTACCTCTCGGGTAGCAATTCAGCAAATACCTTTTGTAAAACCGGAGAGATTGCAAAAGGCCCTGTAAGTGAATTGTTACACGGATGTATGCATTTCATTTACATAAGCCAAGCTACCAGCGATTGGACGAGATCCTAGAATAAATGTTTTTTGATGATACGATCAATCCTCATTGACTCTGGTATAGATTCCCCAGCACTCG
The DNA here is from genome assembly GCA_025667525.1 of Glebionis coronaria. Classification (NCBI taxonomy): domain Eukaryota; kingdom Viridiplantae; phylum Streptophyta; class Magnoliopsida; order Asterales; family Asteraceae; genus Glebionis; species Glebionis coronaria. The sequence continues at coordinate 691,931,714 of CM046874.1, read as the reverse complement.
CAGCATCAACATAAGGAGATGAATGAATTTGATAATTGAATGTGTAGGGATATGCGATCGTTTAGCCATCGGTAAATGCGTGAGCCTATCGGGGGCACACACTTAAACACGGAGAGTACGGTTATTATATATTTAATATATATAACTCGTTTATATTTATTAATTTATAATATGCTTCACGAATATATTTAACGGTTTTAGTTTAATCGTTCGACGTTGTAAACTAAATAATTGACGTTAAATAAAATAAGAATGACAAGTTAAAATTATAATATATACGCATTTTTCTTTTGGTCTTAAAAGAATATATGGCTCAAAATAAAGTCATACTTTCATATAGATAAACATAAGACATTTTCTTTATTTCATAAGAAATATTCTGGTTTCTTTCCTTGCGTCTTTGGTTAGCAGAATAAAAGAGAACATAGATTCTCTTGTCTTTGTTTATTATATTGATGAGACTTTATTTTTTTCTTTGTTAGCAAGTATTGTTGACATAGAGTATATATTCCTTTTCTTATCAAAATTAGATGATATAAAAGGTGGGGTAATTGTTATTCGGATGGTAGCAAGAAACCAAAATCCAATAGCAGAAACTCTAGTTGTGATATTATTTTCTTTTCTTCTTAGTTCAGCCATTCGAACGTAATATCTTTTTGATATTCGAATTGGTTTGAAGCAAGAACATAACACTTGTTGTTAGTATTCGTTAAGCAACTACTAGCATCGTAACGTGCTCACTTGACGTGTGTGTGAGCAACCAATAGAGACGGTTATTTTACCGTTAAATTTCAAGATCAAGACTAATTTAATTGATTTAATCAATTAAATTAAAAGGTTAGTATTTTATTACTTTATTATGTGTTAATCATAAATGTTATACTAGATCCATTCCGCTGTGCACTCGTAGTTAATGGTTAACTAGTATTCTAAAATCCCAACAGTGGCATCACGAGTCATCGTATGGCATTTATGGGTTACACATAGATAAACACGCTAGATCCGCTTAAATACTCGCTTTATTAATTTTCTATGGCAATAACATGCATTCTTGCCATAAAATTTTAATCTTGATCTAGATCTAATAAAATTGGGTAGGTTTATTAAATTGGTTAATAAACAAAATTTTATTTTTATCCGTCAAAGACTTTAGCAATCACGTTTTGTGATGCATGCTCGTCACCAAGTACCTAGCAACTTGGTGAGGGTCTTTGATCCTCAAATTGGGGAAGACTCATTTGAGATCTTGGATCTTATATGATTTACTGCTTTCATATAGAGTCTGTCTTCTTCTTCTACCCCTTTCTAGTCTGTTTTTATGTGCTTATTTGTTTTCCATTATGAACTGCAAAACATAATAATACAAGATTCTAGGAATCATAAAAACGGATCTCTACTTATATCGAAACTAGCTTTAAAAGTATGTCATATTAATACACTTATTTTTCCTTGCGAATCGGCTATGTGTTATTTGTTAAAACTTGTTTTTGAACAAATCTTAATATTGACATAAGATCTATGAAACTTGTTTTTATTATAATCTAATTATTTTGCAAAATCATATTGTCACTCGAGTTGGGCTTACATACCGTAATGATGGCTTATAAACCATCTTCTCAACGACGTGATTTGAAAAATTAATTGGTTTATAATACTTAAAATTACAACACCATTTTGTGCCTTACTAATGATAGACTTGCTATTGCACTACGTGTTCTAGTCAAGCTATCTAGGGTTTGAATGATCTTTAATGTTTCCCGTGTCACATAATGTTTCGGCATCTATGTGATAATTATCCCAAGCACTTGCGCCTTCGGGCGCATGAAGAGTAGGATATAGGGTTTGATCATTCTTTAATGCCTTCCCGCGGTAAACACGCCTAAAACAAAAAAAAAAAAAGTTAACAAAAGGTTTTTCTTAACTTGTGCTAAAGGATGATTGCATGCATCTTTTACACGTTTTGACATTTGTTTTCTAAAACTTATGTGATACCTATTTGAATTTTTAAGTCTATGCCATCCAATTTAATAGCACTTGTTGTGGTTTTTCGCCATCTGGTCAGACCTAGGGCGAATCATGCACCCAAGGCGATTTTTGTCACTGGTCAGACCTTTGCCAACTATTGCATGCTTTAAATTGGTACGACTTAAGTCGAGTTCCCGGTCAGATTCGGAACCCGAGGCATAAGATGAGATGAAACATACTCATGATTTATTACATGTAGAACAAGTTTGTTTGAGATGTTCAATGGTACTCGAAAGAGATGTGAGAACTCCCATCCAAACACTCTACAACAATAAAATTCATGAATCGTCTCATAAATCTAAGAGTTGCACTTGTAATGCAATTAACGCTCGACGCTTACCTCTTGCCCTACTTGATATTAGACGGTCGGACCTCTAACATTAAGTGGGAGTGCAAGCAAGGATCTTAGTCTCATAATGATTAATTGGGTAGTTAATTCTTTTGAGAATGTAATTATCGAAAATACTAATCGTTGAACTTTTATTTTGTAGATGAATAATTCTACCTCTTGCTTAAATAGCACGGTTGTTAAGTCTTTCCTTGAGAAAATGAAGCTGACTGAAACTAACTTTGTTGATTGGTATCGTGCTCTTCGGATAGCGCTCGAAACTGATGACTTGGTTAAATACCTTGAGCAACCTATTCCTGATCTCCCGTTTCTTCCTCCTGGTGTTGAAGGTCCTCAACAAGACCCGGAGTACCACCCTACTTGGGTTAAAAGGTCCAGAGAAATTGCTGGCCTTATGCTCATGACTATGTCCCCTGAACTCCAAAGGCTTTTGGAGGGTCATGGCGCATGGTCAATGATGGAGGAGTTGAAAACCATGTTCACTGAACAAGCGGATCAAGAACTCCTTGATGTTGCACGTGCCTTTCACGCGTGTAAACATGAGGATGGACAATCTGTGAGCTCTTATGTCTTAAAGATGAAGGGCTACATAGAGAATTTGGAACGTCTCGGTCATCCCGTGTCACTGAAACTTGCAGTTAGCCTAATCTTAGCCTCACTGAACAAGGATTATGATAGGTTCGTGCAAGATTACAATATGCATGGCCTGGGGAAGACAATACCTGAGCTGCATGCCATGCTCAAGCTACATGAGAAGACGTTGCCAAAGAAGGTTGCACCTGCTACTGCTAATACTATCAATGCTATTAGGGCAGGAAGGATCCAAAAGCCTAATAAGGCTAAACCGTCTAATGCTGCGAAGGGTAAGAATCATGGCAAAGGGAAGAAAGTAGCAAACTTTACTCCTAGAGCTAAGATTCCCCCTCCACCAAAGAGAGAGAATCCTGCAAAGGACGCCACTTGTCACCAATGCGGTGACATTGGTCATTGGAAGAGAAACTGTCCAGAGTATCTCGCTGAGTTGTGGAAGAAGAAGAAGCTATCTCAAGGAGCTAGCACTTCAGGTATCTTCACTATAGAACTCTTTACTTTTCCTAATAAATCTTGGGTTTATGACACTGGTTGTGGTACTCACATCTGTAATACTACTCAGGGACTAAGGATAAGTAGGAAGCTGAAGCCAGGAGCTTTGAACCTGTACGTGGGCAATGGTCATCGTGCAGCTGTCGAAGCCATTGGTGTTTTTCAATTATTTCTCCCTAGTGGACTAGTAGTCATTTTGAATAATTGTCATTACGCACCTTCTATTTCTAGAGGGATTGTTTCAGTTTTCCGTTTGTATGACGATGGTTTTGTTAACCGTTTTGAGAATAATGCAATAATTTCAGTTTCGAAAGATAATATGTTTTATTTTCGTGCTATTCCTCGTGATGGTATATATGAAATTGATATGTGTGATTCTAATGCAAACGATAGTTCTATTTATGTTGTAAGTAATAAAAGGGCTAAGTCTAACTTGGACTCTACACTCTTATGGCATTGTCGCCTTGGCCACATAAGCAAAAAGCGCATTAAGCAATTACAAACTGATGGATTGCTTAAGTCAAACGATGATGATTCCTTTGACAAGTGTGTTTCTTGTTTATCTGGAAAGATGGCACGTAAACCTTATTCACATCAAGTGGAGAGGGCTAAAGATCTGCTTGGACTTATACACACCGATGTATGCGGCCCATTCAGAACCGTGTCAAGACAAGGTGCAAGCTACTTCGTCACTTTCACTGACGACTATAGTCGTTATGGTTATGTTTACTTGCTAAAGCATAAACATGAAGTGTTTGAAACATTTAAGGTGTTTCAAAAGGAAGTAGAAAATCAACTCGGTAAAACCATAAAGTCACTACGTTCTGATCGTGGAGGTGAATTTATGAGTTATGAGTTTTTGGATCATCTTAAGGAGCATGGGATTATTGCCCATAGAACTCCTCCATATACACCACAACACAATGGTGTGTCTGAGAGGAGAAATAGAACCCTACTGGATATGGTTCGCTCCATGATGGCACAAACAACTCTTCCAAAGTCCTTTTGGGATTATGCTCTTGAGTCTGCTGCACGCATTCTCAATATGGTTCCAACTAAGAAGGTTGAAAAGACTCCATACGAAGTATGGCATGGGCAAGCTCCTAAGTTGTCTTACTTAAAGGTCTGGGGATGTGAGGCTCTTGTTAAGCGTGATACGCTTAATAAACCTGACAAACTTGAACCCAGATCGATTAAGTGTATCTTTGTAGGATACCCAAAGGAAACAATGGGTTACTCCTTCTATTACCCACCCGAGAACAAGGTTATTGTTGCTCGTAATGCTGAATTCCTAGAGAGTAATCTTATGAATCAAGAAGCAAGTGGGAGTTTAGAAGATCTTGAAGTAATTCAAGATGAAGATATACATCCTTCTGAAAACACTAGCGATCATGAAGAGGATGATCAAGAAATTGATGAACCTATAAGTGATATAGCTCCCATTCGAAAGTCTACAAGGACTAGGCGTGCTCCTGACCGTATGTGTTTATACATTGACGTTGAGGAACATGAGTTAGGGGATCATGGTGAACCTACTAACTATAAAGCTGCATTAGCAGATCCTGAATCTGAAAAATGGCTTGATGCTATGAATGTGGAGATGCAATCCATGAAAGACAATGATGTCTGGATCTTAGTTGACCTTCCTCCTAACGCTAGAACCGTTAGCGGCAAGTGGTTATACAAGAAGAAGACCGACATGGATGGCAATGTACACACCTTTAAAGCTCGATATGTAGCGAGGGGCTTCACTCAAACCTATGGGGTTGATTATGAAGAAACCTTCTCTCCTGTTGCAGATATCAAAGCTATAAGGATTCTCTTAGCCATAGCCGCGTTCTATGACTATGAGATTTGGCAAATGGATGTTAAAACCGCTTTCCTCAATGGACATCTTTACGAAGAGGTCTATATGAAGCAACCTGAAGGTTTTGTCAATCCTAAATATCCAAACCGTGTATGCAAGCTTCAGAGATCCATTTATGGACTTAAGCAAGCATCAAGGCAATGGAATAAGAGATTTGATGATGAAATCAAGAACTTTGGTTTCACTCAAAATCCCGATGAGCCATGTGTATATATCAAAGCTAGTGGGAGTAATGTGGTGTTCCTAATCTTGTATGTCGATGACATATTAATCATGGGAAAAGACATTCCAACGTTGCAAAGTGTAAAAGCTTACCTTGGAAAGTGTTTTGCTATGAAAGATCTAGGAGATGCTGCATATATTCTTGGAATCAAGATCTATCGAGATAGATCAAGGCGGTTAATTGGTTTATGTCAAAGTGCTTACATAGATAAAATTTTGAAGAAGTATAACATGGATAATTCCAAACGTGGATTTATTCCCATGCAAACTGATACAAAATTATCTAAGACTCAAGGAGCATCTACCCCTGCTGAGGTGAAACGCATGCAGAGAGTTCCTTATGCTTCGGCAGTAGGATCAATCATGTATGCTGTTAGATGCACTAGACCAGATGTTGCGTTCTCTCAGAACATGACGAGCCGTTTTCAGCAGAATCCTGGTGAGGATCATTAGACTGCTGTTAAGAACATTCTGAGGTATCTCAGACATACCAAAGACATGTTTCTGGTTTATGGAGGAGATATGAAACGAGAGCTCAGGGTTGCTTGCTACACTGATGCTGGATATCTGACAGACGCTGATGACACGAAGTCTCAGACTGGATATGTTTTCAAAATGAATGGAGGTGCTGTAAGCTGGAAAAGCTCGAAGCAAACCATCCATGCTATCTCATCTACAGAGGCTGAGTATATAGCCGCTTCGGAGGCTGCTAAAGAAGCAGTTTGGATTAGGAAGTTTATTTCTGGGCTTGGTGTTGTTCCCACAAATAATGAACCTATGAAGATGTATTGTGACAATACCGGAGCCATTACTATAGCTAATGAACCAGGAATCACTAAAGGTGCGAAACATTATCGTGCTAAAGTTCACTACCTCCGAGAAGTGATTGAACTGGGTGATATTACACTGGATAAAGTTCACACAGACGACAATTTAGCTGACCCCTTTACTAAGGCTTTAGACCTTAAAAAGCATTCAATGCTTTCGCATGATATTGGTTTGCTTCCAGCTAATAGTCTCATGTAATCTGTGTTACGTTAGTATTTGGATAATTTGGGATTATAAGACAATTATTATTTTCTGATGAATAAAGATATTTGATGTTTGTTATCATTCATATAATTATTGTTGTCCTATATTTGTATGTTTAAATCCTTGAATATTTGATTATTCTAAACATGTCCATTGTCGGTTAACAATATGGGAATATTGTCTACATTAAGACAAATATGAGTGTTGGTTATATTGTTTGAGTATAATGGACGGTTCCCACCAAACTCATATGTTATTCATAAGGGATGAATATTGGACACCCCGAACTTTCGAATATTACTTTTGGATCCTTGTCATGAGTAAATTTTCGAAAATGGTGATTAAGTCGTCCTTAGACTTGAGATGCAAACAAGTTGTGCATGTGTGAATATCGCTTCTTGATTATATGTTAAACGCTAGCTTGCAAGAGTTAGTTATAAAGGCTATAGTTGGAAGTGTTGTGAAGCAGCATCCACAGACACTTGCAGTCAATATAGAATTTGTTCCTCCACTTGATATAGTGCAGTAAAGTACCACTGGATCCTCTCCAGAATTAATTAGGTAATTGTATGGCCGTACCCAAAGTGTGATCAAGATGATTCTTGATACATTTGGACTATCTAAATTTAATTCGATCACGAGAAATTAAAATTAAACTATATGGAATGAGTTAGGATCCATATCCATGGTTTAATAGGTACTCGAAACAAAAGGATGATTAGCAAGTTTTATAATCATATACCATCGTATACTTTTGAGATATTTTTCTTGAAACTATCAACTCAACATTTACTGGTTATAATGAAGTGTTGCTAGATGTTTCATTATGAACGCTGTATGTCTAAACTCTCACAAGTGGGAGCTGTAGGGATATGCGATCGTTTAGCCATCGGTAAATGCGTGAGCCTATCGGGGGCACACACTTAAACACGGAGAGTACGGTTATTATATATTTAATATATATAACTCGTTTATATTTATTAATTTATAATATGCTTCACGAATATATTTAACGGTTTTAGTTTAATCGTTCGACGTTGTAAACTAAATAATTGACGTTAAATAAAATAAGAATGACAAGTTAAAATTATAATATATACGCGTTTTTCTTTTGGTCTTAAAAGAATATATGGCTCAAAATAAAGTCATACTTTCATATAGATAAACATAAGACATTTTCTTTATTTCATAAGAAATATTCTGGTTTCTTTCCTTGCGTCTTTGGTTAGCAGAATAAAAGAGAACATAGATTCTCTTGTCTTTGTTTATTATATTGATGAGACTTTATTTTTTTCTTTGTTAGCAAGTATTGTTGACATAGAGTATATATTCCTTTTCTTATCAAAATTAGATGATATAAAAGGTGGGGTAATTGTTATTCGGATGGTAGCAAGAAACCAAAATCCAATAGCAGAAACTCTAGTTGTGATATTATTTTCTTTTCTTCTTAGTTCAGCCATTCGAACGTAATATCTTTTTGATATTCGAATTGGTTTGAAGCAAGAACATAACACTTGTTGTTAGTATTCGTTAAGCAACTACTAGCATCGTAACGTGCTCACTTGACGTGTGTGTGAGCAACCAATAGAGACGGTTATTTTACCGTTAAATTTCAAGATCAAGACTAATTTAATTGATTTAATCAATTAAATTAAAAGGTTAGTATTTTATTACTTTATTATGTGTTAATCATAAATGTTATACTAGATCCATTCCGCTGTGCACTCGTAGTTAATGGTTAACTAGTATTCTAAAATCCCAACAGAATGTACCTTCATCTCTTAGATGTCAACACCATATGAATATAATTTTCATACTCCTTGAAGTATTTTAGCATCATTTCTTCTGAATCGATTGTATTGCAGTTCTCATAACATAATTTTGCAACAAGACCCAAGGACCGTTTTCCATCTTTGCGCAACAAATGATTAATGTTGTGGAATTCTTCTAAGGAGAAATTTCTCCCTGTTAGCACCTCTGTGAATACACTTCTAAAACTGGAGAATATCTTTGTCTGAAGTGTAAAATCTACTTCACGGGGACCTGCCACATGCAGTGACCCACATTCAGATAGAGAGAGAGGGGGGTGGGGGTGGGGGTGGGGGGGGGGGGGGGGGGGTGGGGGGTAAAATGACTGTGGGAATAACTTACTGAACCCAGGATAATAGTCACCATCGACTAGACCTGTAATGTAGTACTGCAGATCTCTAATATCATTATCATAATCATAATCTTCGACCAACTTCGTAATGTCATACTCTAATATTTTTGCCGTAAAATCCTGCATACTTATATTCTGTTAACACACTTGAAATCCAAAAAGGGGTTTACACAAACCTTTAAATGACTCATGAACTTCTAAAAACAAAAGAATACGCTGGTAAAAGTGGGAAAGAATTTGTTCAAAAATAAAAGTGGGAAGGAAATGCATATATGCAACGGTGCAACCTATGTGTTAGAGGAAGTATTAAGGGTTTGTAAATTGAAAATTAAGGTGAACATCCAGGTTTGCCAGAAAGTGGATTATAGTAGGCTATGGTCTTTCTAGTTTTGAGTTGCTACAGCAAAAGAGCACAAGTAATACCTCATCCAGCATTATCTTATATTTGTCAAACTCAAATGTACAGATGGTTTTATCCCAATCCCACAGTCCGTTGTACCGCGAGAAATACGAAACTTTGCTGACATTATTTGTTGCATTGCACAGGTAAACAATCCCTCGAGCAATTCCAACAGCTACTTTCACCTTCGTAGCCAATGGAAGAAGCCTTATAGTTCCTAACAACCACAAAAATCAATTCCTTAGATAAACCCTTCCCATATATCTACGTTTCAAGCAAAATAAATTTTTGCGTATTAAGTTATTTATGCTGCTTACCACTATGAAGGAGATTTTCAAAGTGTCCATTATGTACGAATTCAGACACAAGTAAGTTCTTTTGGCCCTTGCAGTATCCAATGACTTTAACAAGGTTTGGATGACGAAATTCTTTTAACATTTTCAGATGACTCTGCATTCAAACTTCAAAGGTGATCAAGTTTCACAAGTGCTAAATGTTCCGTGAAAGAAATAAAAGCATCAAGCTAAGGCATATGAATTGCATCTGAATAGACTTGCACTTGCATACTGTTTAAACTGTTTTTTCAAAGATAGAAAAACAAAAATTAAAATGTTAGATACATTAATCGGCATTTTTAAGACTTACAAGAATGTGGCTATCAACTTTCTTAACTAAAATGGGCAATCCAGTATCATCGATACATGGGGAATAACTTGTTTTATGGATCCACTCTTTTACATAACTCCCCACACCCAAGCGTGTGTCATTTTTAAAGTTCCTTATGGCCCTTTCCAATTCATCATATGTGAATATTTTGATGTCTCCAGCAACTAATTCATCATGCTGATGCGGCTTTTTCCCATGGTCGCCACCATCCCTATTCACTGATGAACCCTGATTCATTTGGTTTTCATTACTCTTTGGGAAACCTGTGCCACCTTGGCCTTTAAAATGGACAAAAACATCAGCCATTCTTATTATTATTGCTATTTGGTAGTAGTTATTAACCAGGACAATGAACAGCAAATAAAATATGCACATAATGAACACTAATAAGAAGTTTATGTATACCAGAGTTCTGATTAGTTGCTGACGCCCGATACTTAAGAATCATCCAAGTGTATCCCGATGCGCCTGGCGTATCTGCAGAATTGTCGCATTTCTCCTGTAGTTCCAGCAAATCCTGAAGTTTGGCCACAACCTGAGTCATCCTAGGCCGTTTTTCAAAATCCCTTATCAAACACCGATTTGCAATTTCAGCAAACCCTCTCAAACATTTGGGAGCAATTGTTCCTGTTATATAAGGATCAACCATGTGATCAAATCTCTTTTCTTTTACACATTTTTGTGCCCACCTTGCCAAACTACAATGTTCCTTCCCAAGCCGTTCATCCACGGCAAGCATCCCTGATAGCAATTCAAACAATAGAACACCAAATGCATACACATCAGTTTTCCAAGTCAGTTTTCTGGTATAGAAATACTCTGGATCCAAATACCCGAATGTGCCTTTGACACTACCACTAACATTATTAGCTGTCTGGTCGATGGGACCTATTTTGGATAGCCCAAAATCTGAAATCATAGCTGCCCAGTTCTCATCCAAAAGAATGTTCGAACTCTTCACATCACGATGTATGACACCATGTTGGGTGGAAAAACCGGTGTGAAGGTAGTCTAAACCACGTCCAGCACCTATTGCTATTTTCAATCGCTGAATCCAACTTAAAGGAGTAGCAGTGAATTTGTGCAGATGATCATATAGGGTTCCACGGGGCATGTACACATAAACAAGGATCATCTCCCCGTTATCATCACAATAACCAATCAAAGACACTAGGTTGCAGTGGCGAAGTTTAGAAAGCATCTCTATTTCAGCCTTAAACTCAGCTGCCCCTTGATTGGACATAGAATCCAACCGTTTGACAGCCACGAAAAGACTAGATTCTTCAATAGAAATTTGACCTTTGTACACCTTTCCGAATCCTCCATGTCCAATGACAAGTTCATCATCAAAGCTGTTAGTTGCAGACTGAATCTCTGCTATAGTAAATTTTCGACATGGTTGTGCTGAAGTCGACGACGTACTCTCAGCACCATTTGCTTTGTCCATTATCCTGGTTGGTTATTGAGATCAGCAAATCAACTTTTTCTTGAAGCCAATAGGAGTTTTGACCAGATAGGAAAAAACTAATAAGAAAATATTAGTACCAGGGACAATTATCAACTGGATAAAACTTTTGTTTGGGTCAGCATTCTTTTTATACAAGTTTATATTGATTATGAAATGACTAATTCAGAACAGATGAGACGATTTCACCAACCACGCACGAATAATATTACAAGTGGGGAAACGGGACTCGGAGTTGTTAGAAGAGTTAAAATATAAGACAAACCTGGCATAATTAATGATATGTCAATCAACTCCATGTTTGACTGAATCAGCATAATGATTGACTGCATTGTTTAAACCACTCCATGTTTGACTATGTTAGATAGTTGACACTAGTCCCATCTTTGTTTTATCAAAAGGGTATAAGCCCTCGCTTCGCGGCGGGGTGTTTACAAAGCCTAGATTTCAGGCCTACAACATAAAACAAAAAGTGAAGTAATTTGAACAACTCACATGAGTTTCACTTTAACAAACATCAAACGAAAATATAATAATACATTATGCTACTCTAAAGGACATACATTGGAATCCTGATACATAACTAAAATGAAAAACGCACATAAAGAATAACACGTTTAACTGCCGTTACCAGAATATCATGAACTATGTAATTGTCAAGAAGCAGAATTGCACAAACGAATAAATAAATTCGAGTGCATCACCATTGTTATCTTGTGCTTCCTGAGATTTGCCTATTTTTCTCATGTGATTTGAAGAGCAATATCAACTATTTTCTTGAGATTCTTCGAGATGTAAGAATTAATCAGCAAAATATAAACATATGTTAATGATTTTATCAAAATCTTATGTGTAACTCCAGTAAAAACTTTATTTTAAAGTGGACCTCTTCAGTAAGATGTACTGCTACTTGAAATATATCACTATTTCTTTAAACCACATATAAAACAACTCCTAATAAAACATGCAATGAACATTTTACAAATTTCGCCTAACCAATATATCAGGATAAAAGTATGCATGTTAAAAATGAAAAATTTAAGCATACCTATACAACATTGTATTTGTCATTACGTTGAGCAGATACATTTCCACATTTGACTCATTCACTTATATATAGATTAGTTTGGGGTGTGTTCTCCTGATCTGATTCAATTCACAATAATTAGCTAAAGTATGACGCATTTCAACCCGAACCTTCGTTGATTCAAACCACCAAAGTTGCCACATCAATAAAAAGAAGTGGCTCAAAGTGTACTCATAATTTATGCATAAGACAGGTAAAAGCGGGTAATTTTGGGATCATTTGTCAGTATTTCAACGTCAGCATAACACCCTTTTGCTGCAGAAGGGGTGTTTGGTTCCAAGTTTAACAGCAGCCAAACACCCCATTTGCAGCAGAAGGTGTGTTTGGCTCCTGGTTTAAGAGCAACCAAACACCCCTTTGGCAGCAGAAGGGATGTTTGACTACTGTTATCTGTTATCTCTGTACATAACAACTATAATGTCCGTGCATTTCGTTCCTCATTGCTATTCAACAATTAGTGTTCCGCTAAATATTCACCGACACTCAATAAGAAAGCATGCATGTATGTAGGTAAACTAATATCATTCAACTTAATATAAATAAACTAATATCATTCAACCTAATATAAATAATCAAACTTCGTTTTAAATATTCACATACCCGTATGCACACCGTCAGTGTCTTCGTGCAACATACGACTTTGGCTCACATCCCACGGTTAAAAATGCAGTAGCAGCATAGTCATTCGGCTTTCGTACCACCATGATAAACCACTGCTGACTCAATTTTAAACCCGAAGAAAACTCAGTGATAACTGTAGTTAGTAACTTAGTATTGTACCTGTCAAAATGTAAATGGGATTTATTGTTCTATTAGCTCTAAAGGTGAAGGACGCAGGAAATGTGATAGCTGTATATGGAGTACATGTGGTTTTTGTTGATGCAAATGAAGAAGTACGCTTCGTCAACGACTTTTAATTACTAATGCTTGTGCTGTGCTTTTTTTCTTTTGATGTTGCAAAGCAGTTGTGATGTTGTTTGATGTGTTGTATGGCTGATGAGACAATTGGGGAGGGAGATAATCCTAATGCGTTTTAATATTTCTTCACTTGTATGAAGCTGCAAAGTCTATTTATATATTATCAGTTCATGTTGTAAGAGGTTGTTACTTTACAAGAGATTCTGTAACTTGTAGCATTTTTTCCAAAATTTTTGCTAATTCAAGAACCATGGGATCGGTGATGTCAATAAATGAGTTCTTTAAATGTTCTGCATCTGTTTTTTTACTTTAACCAAACATTGTTTTGGTGAAAGTTTAGTGCTAAGTCACTTGACTGAAGTTAGTGCAAGGTGAACGGTATGCTTTGAAACCTTACTGGTTGGAACTGTGTTGGACTTGTAATGTCTAGATACCAAAAAAGGACAGCCTGCAACGATTATGTTTGGGCCCACAGACCCAAGCCCATGAGATGCATAATATGGCAGTTGTATGTTATAACGAATAGATGTATCTTTTACTTTTAGGCAAACGGTATGCCTGTTGATAGAGGCACCGATTGCTTCATTATAAATAGATAGGCTTCTTACGATTGTAAAAACCAACCCACTTGATTCAATATATCAGAAAGTTATTAGGGTTCATATCCCTTTGTTCTTTATTTTCTTATTCTATGATGATATGATGTTTGCTGAAAATCATGATGCTTGTTTGGTTATGATCGATCCTGGAAATCAAGACTTGAAGGCCTGTGCAACATTGGTATCAGAGCGCCAAGGAACCAAGCAACACCACATCATGATTGAGTCACAAGAAGAATAGAACGAATGAATGAAAGAAGAAAGAAAGGAAAGAAACGATTCGGGGAATCGTTCCAAAAGAAAAGAGGAAGAACAACAATTCTGGGAATTGTTTTTCAGAAAAGAGAGAACAATTAATTCAGGGAATCAACAAGAACAGACAAGAAAGATTCGGAGGAGGAAGAAAAGGGAGGAACACGAAAGCAGAAGAAAAAAAGAAAGAAGGAGAAACACGAAGGGAGACCTGCATAAGGCGGGATTGATTATCAACAACATTACTAGTTAGGATTAACAGCGGGAAGCAGGTTTGATTGTCAGAAACAAGGCAGGATTGATTGTCATTAGCAGAAGGCAGGATTGATAATCATTAGCGAGACGAGTTTGACTTTCAACAACGAGGCAGGTTTAATCAAGAACTAGAGGAAACGTTGTTGTGGAAGACAAGAACTAGAGGAACAGAAAGAAGATTGGTCAGGGGATTGAGATCATTAGCCAGAAGGCGGGATTGATCAAGATCAACAGCGGATAAGCGGGTTTGATTGTCATTAGCATGAAGCGGACATAGTTGTCATTAGCAGGAAGCGATCGTGATAATTATTTGCTAGACGGATTTGACTCTCAACAGCGATGCGGGCTTGATCATAATCCCAGAGATCAAGGACAATGCAAGAATGCAAGAAAGAAACCGAGAAACGAAGGTTTTGGCATCTCGACATTAGGGAGGAACTGTTGGACTTGTAATGTCTAGATACCAAAAAAGGACAGCCTGCAACGATTATGTTTGGGCCCACAGACCCAAGCCCATGAGATGCATAATATGGCAGTTGTATGTTATAACGAATAGATGTATCTTTTACTTTTAGGCAAACGGTATGCCTGTTGATAGAGGCACCGATTGCTTCATTATAAATAGATAGGCTTCTTACGATTGTAAAAACCAACCCACTTGATTCAATATATCAGAAAGTTATTAGGGTTCATATCCCTTTGTTCTTTATTTTCTTATTCTATGATGATATGATGTTTGCTGAAAATCATGATGCTTGTTTGGTTATGATCGATCCTGGAAATCAAGACTTGAAGGCCTGTGCAACAAACTGGTACTGAATCAGTACCATACGACCGGAATTTGGTACTCGTATCCTCATAATTGTGATACTATCACGAGAGGATCCCATCTAATATGATGCTCTCGTGCCTCCTACATGCCTACATAAACAGTCGTAACAATGTATAATATATTTACTCATACTCCTAAAAGGTTACAAAGAATAAGTGATTTAAATCATGAATTCTACATGTATGCAACAAATCGTAAACCTATACTTGTTTGAAACAGAATTGTAGAGTATTTTAATTCATAACATTTTCTATATGAGAATTGCCAACCATGGGCTTCCGGTGAGGAACCTTGCGAACCATGGGCTTCCGGTAACGATATTGAACGCAGATCGCTGGGGTCTGGGTGTATTGCCACCGTTGATGCCTTCCTCGAGTAATTAGCTAAGTTACCAATGATAGGAGAAATCTTAGAAACATTTTTTTTCTGAAGATGATTGATTCTCATACTCCTCGAGGTTAAAATAGACGTTTTAGGATGATAGGAGCAGTCGTTTTACTCATGGACTCTTGTACAGATCTACCACCAGCATTAACATAAGAAAACCGTTGCTTCAGATACACACGGAGTGGATTCATGGTGTTGTTGTTTTTGTTGTTATTGAGGCCATCCTCATCCTTGTCGCCGGTGTTGTCCGTGATGGTGGTGGTGCTGATGGTATTCTTGGTGATGTTGGTGGTGTTCTTGGTGACGTTGGTGATGTTGGTGGTGTTCTTGGTGATGTTGGTGTTGCCGCAAAATACTTATGAATCATCCACGTGAATCCCGATGTGCCTGCCCAATCTTCAGAATTTTCGTATTTCTCCTGTAGGTCCAGCAAATCCTGAAGTTTGGCCACAACCTGAGTCATGCTAGGACGTTTTTCAAAATCTCTAATCAAACAACGATTTGCAATTTCAGCAAACCCTCTTAAACATTTTGGAGCAATTGTTCCTGTAATAGTGGAATTCACAGTTTGGTTGAATTTTCTTTGTTTCACACATTTTTGAGCCCACCTTGCCAAACTACAATGTTCCTCTTGAAGCCGTTCGTCCACGGCAAGCATCCCTGATAGCAGTTCAAACAACAGAACACCAAACGCATAGACATCAGTTTTCCTAGTTAGTTTTCTGGTATAGAAATATTCTGGATCCAAATACCCAAATGTGCCCTTGACGCTAACACTATCATTATAAGCTGTCTGGTCGATGGGACCTATTCTGGATAACCCAAAATCTGATATCATAGCTGACCAGTTCTCATCTAAGAGAATGTTCGAGCTTTTCACGTCCCGATGTATGACTCCATGTTGGGTGCCAAAACCGGTGTGAAGATAGTCTAAACCGCGTCCCGCACCTATTGCTATCTTCAATCGCTGAATCCAACTTAAATGAGTAGCAGTGACTTTGTGTAGATGATCATATAGGGTTCCACGGGGCATGTACACATAAACAAGGATCATCTCCCTGTTCTCATCACAATAACCAATCAAGGACACCAGGTTACAGTGGCGAAGTTTAGAAAGCATCTGTAATTCAGCCTTAAACTCAGCGGCCCCTTGATTGGACGCAGAATCCAACCGTTTGATAGCCACAAAATGAATAGATTCTTCAATAGAAATTTGACCTTGGTACACCTTTCCGAATCCTCCCTGTCCGATGACAAGTTCATCATCAAAGTTGTTAGTTGCAGACTGAATCTCTGCTGTTGGAATCGACACCAACAAACCTGAAGATCGGAACGCGGAACCCTAGATATGCAATTGACAAAACCTAGAAGACAACACACTACAAAGTTAATCGAACGATTTGTTTATTAAAACCCACGATCGATTACAAGAAAGAATAAAGATGCGGTATAATTGAGCATCACCCCCTCACCTCCTTTTATAGGGTGAAGGGGTCGGTTACCGATGAAGATCGGGCTTGGGTCCAACCGGGCTCAAACATACATAATCGGAAACAAGCTTAAAAGGTAAATATCCTAATCTATAGTATACTATTATTGGTAATAATGCTAACAATTTCCACCTTAGTACCAATACTAGTTAACCCCGACACCAAGTACCTCCATGCAATACTTGAACTTCGGACCTGGAACCACCTTTGTAAACGCGTCAGCTGCATTATCCTCCGTGCCTATCTTTGCCACTTCAATCTCTTTAGATTCCACGATCTCTCTGATGAAGTGATACCTCACGTTGATATGCTTCGTCCTCTCATGAAACATTGCATTTCTTGAGATTTGAATTGCCCCTTGATTATCACAATTCACAACCACTGACCTTAGGTTTATTCCCAGCTCGATTAGTAGACCTTTAAGCCAAATGCTTTCCTTAACAGCTTCCGTAAGCGCCATATACTCCGCCTCTGTAGTAGATAATGCAACAACATGCTGCAGAGTCGCTTTCCAACTCACAACACAGCCATGTACCATAAACGCGTACCCGGTTATCGACCTACCCTTGTCAGGGTCTTTAGCATAATCGCTATCCACGAAACCGTCAACATCCACGTGCTTCCCTTGATCTCTAACATACACTAGACCTACATCAGCAGTGCCCTTTAAGTATTTCAAAATCCACTTCACCGCTTCCCAGTGATTTTTACCTGGATTCGCCAAATACCTGCTCACAATGCTAACAGCAGACGCAATATCCGGTCTAGTGCAAACCATCAAGTACATTAAACTACCTACAGCATTCGCATATGGGACCTTACTCATTCTTTCCACATCTCAGTCACTCGACGGACAATCCTTCAAAGATACCTTGAAGTGTGCTCCCAATGGCACAGAGACCGACTTGCCATTATCCACTCTGTAGTTATTCAGAATTTTCCGCACATATCCCGACTGAGACACCTTCAGGGTTCGGTTACCCCTATCCCTGACAATCTCCATACCAAGTATCTTCCTAGCTGGACCAAGTTCCTTCATATCAAACTCTTTCCGCAGCAGTCCCTTGGTATATTCGATCTCAGACTTGCTTTTACAAGCAATCAACATATCATCTACATACAACAGTAGATATATGTACATACCTGATGCAAACTCCTTGAAGTAAACACAACTATCATAGTTGCTACGGCAAAACCCATTGCTGACCATATACACATCAAACCGTTTGTACCACTGCCTTGGAGACTGCTTAAGACCATAAAGGGATTTCTTCAACAAACATACCTTGTTGCCCGTTCCTTCTTCAAAACCAAGCGGCTGCCTCATATAAATGGTTTCTTCAAGATTACCATGCAAAAACGCCGTCTTCACATCAAGTTGTTCCAACTCGTAATCTTCACAAGCAGTTAATGAGAGAATCACCCTAATAGATGTATGTCGAACCACACGGGTGAGAATACCTCATTATAGTCAATCCCTGCTCGTTGTGTGAACCCCCGAGCTACCAGCCTTGCTTTATACTTTGGTTTCTGAACGCCTTCAATCCCTTCTTTAATCTTATACAACCACTTGCAGCTTACCAGTTTCTGACCACGTGGTTGATCGACCAACTCCCAAGTATGATTCTTCTTTAAAGAACTCATCTCTTCCTCCATAGCACGAACCCACTCATCCCTTTCAGATGAATTAATCGCCTCCTGGAATGTGATTGGTTCATGTGTATCTTCTTCCTCAGCAATAGCAAACGCATAAGCCGTAATATCATCTTCTTCCCTAGACCCTGATGATCTAGACAATGATACATTACCTTCATTCCTATACCTTGCAGGTTTAGTAGTTGTTCTCTTAGCTCTATCACGCACCAGAACATAGTTGTCCAGATTTGGTTGTTGAGGCATTGCATCTACTGCATCTTCAACTTGATCCTCATATTCATTCCCTGGATTTACCCCAGTATGAGGATCCACAGTTGGTTCGACCCGGCTGCCTTGAAGTTCCACCTCAAACTCAATTTCCTTCCCAGAATCCGCAGCACCAGCACCCTTGAGAGTATCCTTATACATAAGGCTCTCATTAAAGACCACATCCCTGCTTATGATTATCTTCGGTTTAACATCATCCAACCTCCATAATCTGTATCCCTTCACACCCTCAGGATACCCCAGGAATATGCATTTTATAGCTCTAGGCTTGAGCTTCCCTTGACTCACGTGTGAATAAGCAACGCAACCAAATATCTTCAACATCTCGTAATTTGCCGGATGTCCTGACCATAAATACATAGGTGTCTTCTTCTCCAATGCTTTAGATGGAGACTATTGATCAGATATGATGCCGTCACCGTTGCTTCAGCCCAGAATGATTCTGGCAAACCAGACTGAATCAGTAAACACCCAACCTTGTCCAAGAGCGTCCTGTTCATTCGTTCAGCTAGACCATTCTGTTGCGGAGTTCCAGCAACCGTCAAATGTCTTGCTACCCCGCTCTCCTTGTACAAGTTATTAAACTCCTGATTACAAAACTCCAAACCATTATCCGTTCGAAGTTTCTTCAGTTTTCTACCTGTCTGGTTTTCTACCAACTGCTTCCACTCCTTGAACTTGCTGAATGCCTCGCTTTTGTGTCTAAGAAAATAAACCCAAACCCTCCTCGAATAATCATCAACAATCGATAAGAAGTAACGACAACCACTCATCGATTCCACCCGAGAAGGACCCCAGAGATCTGCATGGACATAGACTATAACTCCCTCTGTTGTGTGCTGACCTCGACCAAAACTCACCCTGGTCGATTTTCCAAGAACACAATTTTCACAGAATTCGAGCTTACCTAGACCTTCCTTCTCCAGCACCTCTCTTCTTTTGAGTTCATTCAAGCCTGCTTCACTAATGTGACCCAGGCGTTTATGCCACACCTGCGCAAGACTTTTCTTTTCTTTTATACCGACACTTGCTTCACTTGATTCAGCCCAACCATCTAAGGAGTACACACAATTTTCCTTCAAAGTTCCTGACAAAACCATCAAAGAACCCTTGATCACCTTTACTCTTCCATTCTGCAACTTCACGGTATAGCCTCTCGATCCAGAGTGCCCAAAGATAACAAATTTCTTTTTAACTCGGGAATGTAACGCACATTCTCAAGCACAAAACTTGAACCATCTTTCATTTGTACTCTCACCTTTCCTGTCCCCTTGATGGCACATGCTCTATTATCACCGAGCAAAACCATACCTCCATCAAGCTCCTTAAAATCAAACAAGAAGTCCCTCCTAGGCGTCATGTGATAGGAACCACCAGAGTCCATGATCCACTCTAAGAACCTTTCCTCACTCACCGCCATCAACAAATCACCATTGTCATAACCCTTAGAATACGTCCCAGCGTCCTGTTTTGCATTCTTGTTGACAAAGCCAGTTGATTTCTTCTTGTTCCATTTTGGACAGTCTTTCTTAAGGTGATCCTCAGAATAGCATATGTAACACTTCTGTTTATAAGTTCCTTTACCCTTTGACTTTGATCGCGAACTACCACGTCCTTGATTACCCCGATGCTCCGGCCTCCCCCTTACAAATAACCCATCACCATCATCCTTTGCATCTGTCCTCTTTTTCAACTCCCGTGAATTGAGGGTAGAAAAGACATCTTCCAAAGAGAGCGACTCCATTCCACAAAGCAATGTCTCCACAAAGTTATCATATGAAGATGGTAATGATGTAAGTAACATGAGTGCCTGATCTTCGTCATCAATTTCAACGTCTATGTTCGCCAAGTCACCGATCAACTTATTAAACTCATCTGTATGTTCAGATAATTTCTTACCTGAATGCATGTAGAAAGTGTACAACTTCTTCTTCAAGTACAATTTATTGGCCAAAGACTTTGTCATATACAAAGTTTCTAACTTTAACCAAACCCCCGCAGCAGAATTTTCTTTGTTGACTTCCCTCAACACCTTGTTATCCAAGCACAAGAGTAAGGCACTGTGTGCTTTTTTATAGACTTCTGTCTTCAACGCCGCAGTCTTATCAGCGTCCGTCATGGTATTCGGGAATGGATCTAACGCAGCCTCCCAACCATGTTGAATTAATAGACATCGCATCTTCACACGCCACAACCCGAAGTCGTTAGACCCGTCGAATTTTTCGACGTCAAACTTCGCTATCGACGACATATTCTTTCTCCCTTGTTGCGTAAAAACCCTTCTTGCAAATCGATTTAGTTAGAATAACCCTAAACCTCGATCACGTACAAGTCGAACCCGATCGTAAACTTGAAAATCCAAGCAAACCACGATCAAACTTGAACCCCAAGAACCCGCAACAAGAACCTTCGATTTGAATCGATTTTTCAAAACCTAAAAACGATACCTCGAAGTCGATTTATATTAATAAATCGAAGAACCGTTTTGCAAACAATGCTACTTGTATAAGGGATATAATTAAAAAAAACAATGACAATTCTTTTAACCTAATATATCCTCCCACGTGATGTTTAAAAAATAGAACCAATAAAATATGCTTTTATTTATCTATTTTTCCTTCAAGTGAATACAAGCTTCGTCTTCTCCGTCGAGTACCTGCAACTCGAAGAAAAACAATCTGATCAAACCTCGAACCCTTTTTTCTTCCACGAACCTCTTTGATCTAGCACCGATCTTCAATGACCACGACTAACCTGCGGCTCTTGATACCACTTGTTGGAATCGACACCAACAAACCTGAAGATCGGAACGCGGAACCCTAGATACCTTAAAGACGATCGCAGAGATGCAATTGACAAAACCTAGAAGACAACACACTACAAAGTTAATCGAACGATTTGTTTATTAAAACCCACGATCAATTACAAGAAAGAATAAAGATGAGGTATAATTGAGCATCACCCCCTCACCTCCTTTTATACGGTGAGGGGGTCGGTTACCGATGAAGATCGAGCTTGGGTCCAACCGGGCTCAAACATACATAATCGTAAACAAGCTTAAAAGGTAAATATCCTAATCTATAGTATACTATTATTGGTAATAATGCTAACATCTGCTATAGAAAATCGGCGACTTGTCTGTGCAGCAGTCGATGATATAGCACTCGCAGCACCATTTGCTTTGTCCATTATTCTGCTGGGTAGTTATTGAGATCAGCACGTCAACTTTTTCTTGAACTTATGGAGCTTTGACCAGATAGGAAAAAACTAGTTAGAAATTGATTACTCCTTATAAGAGCCAAATTATCAATTGAATAAAACTTTTCTTTTTCTCTTTATACAAGTTTACATTGATTATGTAATTACTAATTCAGAACAGACGAGATGATTTCACCTACCACTCACAAATTAAAGTCATACATTCACACTGAGGGGTTGACACACAGGGTTTCCGGGAAATTTTCATTAAAAATCCATAGAAATCCAAAATGACATCCGTCTCTAAATTTTGTGTCACATAAATACATGCCTCGTTTAGTTAGTTCTCTAATATTTCAAGACATAATTACTTTGTTCATTTAGTCCGGCCACTTCCCTAATTGATTTAGATCATACCTTTTAGTTCCTATTTCTTCTTTTATGGAGTAAAAAAATTGTGCACCTGATGACTTGGAGTCGTGGATTTGAGTTTGTTCACTCACTATCACAAAATAATATTAAGTGGTGAAATGGGACCCGGAGTTGATAGAAGAGTTGAAAGATAAGACAAAACTGGCCTAATTAACTAATGTTATGTCAAATAACTCCATGTTTGACTGCATAATCATCTAGCACTCACATAATGTTTGACTACATTATTTAGACCATTTACATCAACGTCCAGAACACTATTTGAATTTATATACTATTAAACAGCAAGATATTTGTCTGATTGAGCATACATATGGACCACCAAATGTTATGGATACAAAATTTTAATTCTCCATCTTCAGATTCAGATATTAGATCTTCTATGTTGGAAATATAGTTCAATTGTGGGTCAGTTTAAACTGGTGAATGGGTAAGGAGGTACGGAGTGTACACCCATAAGTTCTTGAACACCCTGACTCATATTGTGGTTAAAGTTGTTCAGCATTGCTGATGATCTTCAGTGAGTTGAACTCTGGACTAAAGGTATTTATCAGGGTGTATTTCACTGAAGATTAGTCTTCAGTGCTTACTCATCAGCAAGTCCTTTCAGTACTGAAGGCTTCAGCGGTAACACCCTTCAGTGTTTGCTGATGCTTCAGTGGGACTAAAGAATAGACAAATGCTGGAGCTGAACTTGTACACTTGTAACGGTCTTTTGACCAATTCAAGTAGAGTTAATGACCACGTTTAATTGGTCTTATAACCACTTTCCTGATATTATGTAGCATATTAAGAGGAACTTAATTGGCCGTTAATTCCTCTTAATTCCATTGACTAGGGTTTGAGTGCTCCACCTATAAATAGGTGATCATACTTGCATGATGAGATACAGAAACAAGAAACACATAGCAACGAAAGGGTTAAAGATTTGTGCCTAAATCTCTAACTGCATTTGGTCTTATCCCAAGTAGGTATTTGTGATACCCAGGCATTAGGGTCGAATAATTTACTTTGGAAAGTGACTACACGATTCCAAGTGATATCCGATAACCATTGTTTTGGTACGTAGCTAGGACTGATTATCTATACCCTGGTTGGGACGAAGTAAACACTAACAATCAAAGTAAATTATTTTGTGATAATCAATGGCGGCTGCTATGAAGCATATGGTGTCTAACTTCTCCAAGCTGGATAAGTTTGAAGGGTGGATTTCAGAAGATGGTAAAAGAAGATGCACTTTCTTCTTTCTACCATGAGTGTGGTGTATGTGCTGACTACTCCCATTCCTGATGGTGGTGATGATGCTACTTTGGAGGAACTGAGGAAACGGAGCAAATGGGAGAATGACGACTATGTGTGTCGTGGTATAATTCTTAATGGTATGTCTGATTCCTTATTTGATATTTATCAAAATTTTGAATCTGGTAAAGAACTATGGGATTCCTTGGAAGCCAAATATATGGCTGAGGATGCATCAAGTAAGAAGTTCCTTGTGAGTGATTTCACCAATTACAAAATGACTGATTCAAGACCAGTCATGGAACAATACAATGAACTTCTTGGAATACTTGGTAGATTTACACAACATAAAATGAACATGGATGAGACCATTCAGGTCTCTTGTGTCATTGACAAATTACCTCCTTCTTGGAAAGATTTCAAGCATACCTTGAAACATAAGAAGGAGGAATTAACTCTTGTTGAGTTGGGCAGTCATTTGCGCATTGAGGAATCCCTCAGGGTGCATGAAAGTGATAAGCCAAAGAGCAACAATGTTGCTGGTTCATCAGTTGTCAATATGGTGGAGCATAACAACTCCATCAGGTACAATGACAACAAGGGCAAACGTAAGCATCAGGATAACACCAAAGCAAATCCTAACAAGAAGTCATCAGTGGCTTGTTGGAAGTGTGGGAAACCTGGACACTTCAAAATGGATTGCAAAGGTGTTGATAGTGGCAGCAAAGCTAGTGGATCAGGCACAAAAGGTTCAGTGATTGGTTCTAACAACACAACACTAAAAGGTCAGAATATGTTTAATGAATCTCTTCAGATTTCTTATGTTACATATGTATCTGAAGCTTATTTTGTGCAGGATGATGATGTGGGGTGGTGGGTTGATTTTTTAGCAACTGTTCATGTGTGTAAAGATAGATGCTGGTTCAAGACTTATGAGTCACTACATGATGGATCTATTCTTCACATGGGAAATGAGTCAACAGCCCTGGTGCATGGACGTGGTTGTGTAGATCTTAAGTTTAGTTCTGGAAAGATTGTTAACTTGTTTAATGTTTTGCATGTTCCTAATATTAGGAAGAATTTGGTTTCTAATAGTGTTTTGAATATTGTGGTTATAAACAAGTGATTGAATCTAATAAATTTGTTTTATCTAAACATGCTGTGTTTATTGGTTTTGGTTATTTGAGCAATCAAATGTTCAGGCTTAATATTGTGTATGAAACAACCACCAGCATTAACTCAGTGAGTGCTGGTAGTGCAAATATTTGTTCAGCCTCAGTACCCTCCAGTAAACTGAAGGATTCTTCACTATGGCATGCTAGGCTGGGCCATGTCCACTTTAAGAGAATGCAAAATATGTCTAAAGATGGGTTAACCCCAGCATTTGACATGGACACTAAAAAGTGTCAGACTTGCATGCTGAACAAAATAACTAAGAAACCATTTCAAGATGTAAAACGTGTAACTACAGTTTTGGAGCTAATCCATAGTGACCTATGTGATTTGCATGCTACTCCCTCATTAGGGAATAAGAAATACTTGGTAACATTTATTGATGATATTTCTAGGTTTTGCTATGTTTCTTGTTACATACTAAGGATGAAGCATTAGATAAATTTAAAGTATTTAAGACTGAAGTTGAATTACAACAAGGAGTCCAAATCAAAAGATTAAGGACTGATAGGGGAGGTGAGTACATGGATGCTCAGTATTTTCAGTCTGTTGGTATTATCCATGAAACGACTGCTCCCTATACCCCTCAGCAAAATGGTATATCTGAAAGGAAAAATAGAGTACTAAAAGAAATGGTTAACTCCATGTTATCCTATTCAGGATTGAGTCAAGGGTTTTGGGGTGAATCTATGTTAACAACTTTCTATTTACTAAATAGGGTTCCCAACAAAAGGAACAGAATTACCCCTTATGAACTCTGGACTAAAAGGAAACCAAACTTGAACTATCTCAAGGTTTGGGGTTGTAGGGCTGTTGTAAGACTCCCTGACCCAAAGGTGAAAACCTTGGGTGAAAGAGGCATTGAATGCATCTTTGTTGGATATGCTGAGCATTCCAAGGCTTATAGGTTCTATGTTATTGAACCTAATGATTCAGTTTCTATAAACTCAATCATTGAATCAAGGGATGCAAGCTTTGATGAGACTAGGTTCTCATCAGTCCCTAGACCAAGCCTCAGGACTCCTGCTGGAGCTGAGGACATTGGTGCTTCAGTGGAACCTGAAAGGGTCACTAATGAGGTTGTGGTTCAGCAACCTGAGCCTGAGCTTAGAAGAAGCACAAGGCATAAGACTCCAAGGAATTTTGGGCCTGAGTTTCAACTATACTTGGTTGAAGGAACTAGGGATGAGGTCTCTGATCAATTCTCCTATTGCTTTAATGTTGAGGATGATCCCAAAACATTTGCTAAAGCAATGAAGTCCCAAGATGTTGCTTTCTAGAAAGAAGCAATAAATGATGAGATGGATTCCATCATGGGCAACAACACTTGGGTGTTGGTTGATCTACCTCCTGGTTGCAATCCACTTGGTAACAAATGGATTTTCAAAAGGAAAATGAAGGTAGATGGAACTGTTGAAACGTTCAAGGCAAGGCTAGTCATTCAAGGCTTTAAACAAAAGTGTGGGATATAATATTTTGATACTTATGCTCCAGTAGCACGTATCAGTACCATAAGAATGCTGATTGCTCTAGCAAGTATTCACAATCTGATTATTCATCAGATGGATGTGAAGACAGCATTCTTGAATGGTGATTTGGATGATGAGGTTTATAAGAAAAAACCTCTTGGTTTCATCATGCCTGGTCAAGAAGGCAAGGTGTGTAAACTGATTAAGTCCTTATATGGACTGAAGCACACACCTAAGCAATGGCACCAAAAATTTGATGACGTAGTTTTGTCTAATGGTTATTCACTTAACCAAGCTGACAAATGTGTATATAGCAAATTGGGAAAATCACTTAAAAATGTAGTAAACTTACCACTTTTTATGGTTTTGTGTACTAAACTATTTTTTTCTCATTGTGTGTATTAAATTTTTAAATTCATATCATTGTATGTATTTTGTGACCATTTTACCCCTACTTTTTTCAAAATTTGAAGGTTAAATTGGTCAATTTACAAGGCAAAATCGTCTCAAAATACACACAATATTCGAAATTAAAAAGTTTAATACACACAATGAGAAAAAAATAGTTTAGTACACAGAACCATAAAAAGTGGTAATTTTACTACATTTTAAGTGATTTTCCCTAGTAAATTTGATGAATCTGGTAAAGGAGTCATCATTTGCCTATATGTTGATGACATGCTAATCTTTGGTACTGACCAAGTTCAGGTCAACCTGACAAAAGATTTTTTGTCATCAAAGTTCTCCATGAAAGACATGGGAGAGCCTGATGTTATCCTTGGCATAAGGATCAAACATTAAAGTGATGGTATTGGAATTTCTCATTCTCATTACATTGAGAAGGTACTAAAGAAATTCAATCACTTTGATTGTACTCCAGTGAGTACTCCTATGGATACAAGTGAGAAACTGATGCCTAACAATGGTTAGACTGTCTCCCAGCTTGAGTATTCTAGGGTTATTGGTTGCTTGATGTATGCCATGACTAGTACTAGGCCTGACATTGCATTTGATGTGGGTAAACTGAGTAGGTATACTAGTAATCCTAGTACTCAGCATTGGCAAGCAATTCAGAGAGTACTAAAGTATTTGAAAGGAACAATGGATTATTGTTTGTCATATACTGGATATCCTTCAATGTTGGAAGGTTACACTGATGCAAGTTGGATCAGCAATACTGAGGACAATTCATCCACCAGTGGCTGGGTATTTCTACTTGGTGGTGGTGCAATTTCTTGGGCATCCAAGAAGAAAACTTGCATTACTAGTTCTACCATGGAATCTGAGTTTGTAGCTCTAGCAGCTGTTGGCAAAGAAGTTGAATGGTTGAGAAACTTGCTTCTTGAGATTCTATTATGGGTAAAACCTATGGCACCCATATCTATCCGTTGTGATAGTGCAACTACATTGGCTAGGGCATATAGCCAGATGTACAATGGTAAGTCTAGACACCTAGGTGTTAGACATAGCATGATTCGCTGATCACGAATGGGGTGATTTCAATAGAGTTTGTGAGGTCTCAACAAAACTTAGCTGATCACTTGACGAAGGGATTGGCTAGAGACTTGGTTATAAAGTCTGCTGAAGGGATGGGTTTAAAAGTCCACTCTAGTCACTTAATGCTAGGACACCCAACTCCCTCCTGAGGAAACTTGGGAGCTGAGTTCAATGTGAAAAACTGAACATTCAGGGGACTGAAACACATGTATATCATCCCAAGGATGTGCTTGTACTTGCTGAAGCAGGATGAAGTTATAAACTTCTTAATGGTTAATGTCTTTGAAAAAGTGCTGAAGCAAGAGCATGATCTAAAGAGGAACCACCTATGTAAATGTCGAGGTTTCGCCGCCTCAGGGAGCATGGACTTGGCTCTTACAACATTTATGAATTTGGATATGGACACATGGCTAGGAGTGTCAGGAGTTGTTATGGATTTGAAAACTTGTGTGTATTCTATCTTCAGGTATTCAAAGTAATTGAAGGGTTCAATTCTTAGAACACCCTGATTCTCGAATGTTTGAAGTATTGTACTAACATGGAAATTCAATCCTTAGGACATTTTCATTTATGCACTGGTTTTGTTAATGTTAATTTTCATGCAAAAGGAATTGTACTATATTGGGGAGGATTGTTGGAAATATAGTTCAATTGTGGGTCAGTTTATACTTGTGAATGGGTAAGGAGGTACGGAGTGTACACCCATAAGTCCCTAAACACCCTGACTCATATTATGGTTAAAGTTGTTCAGCATTGCTGATGATCTTCAGTGAGTTGAACTCTGGACTGAAGGTATTCATCAGGTAGTATTTCACAGAAGACTAGTCTTCAGTGTTTACTCATCAGCAAGTCCTTTCAGTACTGAAGGTTTCAGCGTTAACACCCTTCAGTGTTTGCTGATGCTTCAGTGGGACTGAAGAATAGACAAATGCTGGAGTTGAACTTGTACACTTGTAACGGTCTTTTGACCAATTCAAGTAGAGTTAATGACCACGTTTAATTGGTCTTGTAACCACTTTCCCGGTATTATGGAGCATATTAAAAGGAACTTAATTAGCCGTTAATTCCTCTTAATTCCATTTACTAGGGTTTGAGTGCTCCACCTATAAATAGGTGATCATACTTGCATGATGAGATACAGAAACAAGAAACAGATAGCAACGAAAGGGTTAAAGATTTGTGCCTAAATCTCTAACTGCATTTGTTCTTATTCCAAGTAGGTATTCGTGATACCCAGGCATTAGGGTCGAATAATTTACTTTGGAAAGTGATTACACGATTCCAAGTGATATCTGGTAACCATTGTTTTGGTACGTATTTAGGATTGATTATCTATAACCTGGTTGGGACGAAGTAAACACTAACATTCTAATCATCATATGAGACGTTAGTAGTCACGTGTGCATGCACATATATCAGTGCATGGCACGTGTTGTCTTTGTAATTCTGTTACATAAGTAGGCGGGAAAATCAGTTGGTTAGTTTAGTAGAGTTGCTGTAGGATGTAACTTGCAGCATTTTTCCAAAACTTTGCTCATTCAAGAACCTGGGAATCAGTCAGTTAACTGGATCAAGTTTCAATGATAAGCATGTTCTGCATCTTTTTTTTTAATTTTAACCAAACGTTGCTTTGGTGAAAATTAGTTCTTAAATCACTTGACTAAAGTTGGTGCATGGTATGATTTTAAATCTTACTGGTTGGAACTGGTACTGAGTCAGTACCATATGACTAGTATTTGGTACTTGTATCCTCAAAATTGTCATACTATCACGATATGATAGCCTAATGTATCATATATTACTCATACTGCTTGAAGGGATACAAAGAATAAGCGATTTAAATCATGAATACTGAAAGTATGAAATTCCAAGCAAACCTATACTTGGGTTTGAAACGCAATTTTTTTAATACAGAACATTTGGAACGAAGATCGTTGGGGTCTGGGGTATATTGCCACTGTTGATACCTTTTTAGGTCTCCCTCTCAGATAGCAATTCAGCAAATGCCACTTGTAAAACCAGAGAGATTGCAAAATTCTCTAAAAGTTAAACTTTACGCTGATATATGCATTTCATTTACATAAGCCAAGCTACCGGTGGTTGGAGACTTGTAGGAGAGCTTAAAGTAGACATTTTTGGATGATACGCTCCTCACCAGTATCAACATAAGGAGATGACTGAATTTGATAATTGAATGTACCTTCACCTCTTAGATGTCAACACCATATGAATATAATTTTCATACTCCTTGAAGTATCTTAGCATCATTTCTTCTGAATCGATTGTATTGCAGTTCTCATAACATAACTTTGCAACAAGACCCAAGGACGGTTTTCCATCTTTTCGCAACGAATGATTAATCTTTTTGAATTCTTCCAAGGGGAATTTTCTCCCTATTAGCACCTCTGTGAATAAGCTTATAAAACTGGAGAATATCATTTGCTGAAATGTTACTTCAGGGGCACCTGCCACATGAAGTGGTCAACATTCAGATATACACAATTGTATCCCCCACAATGTGTGTATGTGTTTGTGTCTGTGGGGGGAGGGATCGATGGCTGTAAAAATAACTTACTGAACCCATGATAATAATCACCATCGACTAGACCCGTAATGCGTTACTGCAGATCTCTTTGAGCATCATCATAATCATAATATTTTACCAAATCCGTAATGTCATACTCCAAAATTTTTGCCGTAAAATCCTGCAAACTTATATTCTGTGAACACACTTAAAATCCAAAAAGGGGTGTACAGTACACATACCTTTAAATGACACTTGAATTTCTAAAAGCAAAACAGTAAGTTGGTAAATTGGGAAGGAAATGCATATATATCTCCTTTGTGTAAAAGGGTTTTGTAAAAATTTAAGTCAAATTATTATTGTTGGCTGAAAGCCTCAAACACACATATAAGACGAAAGGTTAACATCTATCTGGTTTCTATATATGAGGTTTATAACCGGAAAGTGTAAACAGTGAATTATTGTAGGCTATGGTCTTTCTAGCTTTACGTAGCTACAACAAAAGAGCAAAAGTAATACCTCATCCAGCAATATCTTATATTTGTTAAGCTCAAATGTCCTGATGGTTAAATCCAGATCCCAAATTATACTGTCCTGTCCAGAATAGAAATTTTTCTGAGATTATTTGCTGTTTTACACAAGTGAACAATCCCTCGAGCAATTCCAACAGCTACTTTCACCTTCGTAGCCAATGGTAGAAGCCCTATAGTTCCTAACACCCACAAAAATCAAATTCCTTAGATTAACCATTACCATATATCTACGCTTCAAGCAAAATAAATTGTTTGCTTATCAAGATACTTATGCGGCTTACCACTACGAAGGAAATTCTCAACACCCACAAAAATCAAATTCCTTAGATAAACCATTACCATATATCTATGCTTCAAGCAAAATAAAATGTTTGCTTATCAAGATACTTATGCGACTTACCACTACGAAGTAAATTCTCAAAGTTTCCATTATGTACGAAGTCATACACAAGTAAGTTCCTTTTGCCCTTGCAGTATCCAATGACTTTGACAAGGTTGTGATGTTGAAGTTCTTTCAACATTTGCATATCAATCTGCATTCAAAGGTGATCAAGTTTCACAACTGCTAATTGTTTCATGAAAGAAATATAAACATGAAGGCATATGAATTGCATCTGGACAGACTTCCACGTACATACTATTTGAATAAATAAACTGTTTTTTCATGCCGATAAGATAGAAAAACCAGGGTAAAATGCTTCAACTTACAGAAATGTCTTCATCAATTATCTTAACTAAAATGGGAAATCCAGTATCATCCATACACGGAGAATATTTTGTTTTATCGATCCACTCTTTCAAATCACTCCGCATACCCAAGTGTGTGCCATTCTTAAAGTTCTTTCTGGCCCATTGCAATTCCTCATATGTGAATATTTTTAAGTCTCGAGCAACTAATTCCCCATGCTGATGAGATTTTTCACCATGGTCGCCACCATCCCTATTCCGTGATGAAGAACCCTGATTGATGTGGTTTTCATTGCTCTTTGTAAAACCTGTGTCACCCTGGCCTTAAATATGAACAAAAACATCAGCGATTCTTATTTTTTTTTTTTTGGGTAAAAGGGAATGATTACCCCAGTAAATTATATAACACCCAAACAACCAGTAAGTACAATGGAATGTGGCTGAAGTACCACATTAACCTCAAACATCAGCGATTCTTATTATTATTGCTATTTTGGGAATAGTTATTAAGCAGGACAATGAAGAAAAAATATGCGCATACATTAATGAAAACTAATGAGAAGTTTATGTATACCTGTGTTTTGATTAGTTGCTGATGCACGATACTTATTAATCATCCAAGTGAATCCCGTCGTGCCTGGCGTATCTGCAGAATTGTTGAATTTCTCCTGTAGTTCAAGCAAATCCTGAAGTTTGGCCACAACTTGAGTCATGCTAGGCCGTTTTACAAAATCCCTAATCAAACAACGATTTGCAATTTCAGCAAACCCTTTTAAACATCTTGGAGCAATTGTTCCTGTTATACTAGAATCCACAGTTTTGTCAAATTTTCTTTCTTTCACGCATTTTTGTGCCCGACTTGCCAAACTACAATGTTCCTCCTGAAGCCGTTCATCCACGGCAAGCATCCTTGATAGCAATTCAAACAATAGAACACCAAATGCATACACATCAGTTTTCCTAGTCAGTTTTCTGGTATAGAAATACTCAGGATCCAAATACCCCCATGTGCCTTTGACACTAACACTAACATTAAAAGCTGTCTGGTCAATGGGACCTATTTTGGATTACCCAAAATCTGAAATCATAGCTGCCCAGTTCTCATCCAACAGAATGTTCGAACTCTTCACATCACGATGCACGATTTCATGTTTAGTGCCAAAACCGGTGTGAAGGTAGTCTAAACCACGTCCAGCACCTATTGCTATCTTCAATCGCTGAATCCAACTTAAAGGAGTAGCAGTGACTTTGTGTAGATGATCATATAGGGTTTCATGGGGCATGTACACATAAACAAGTATCATCTCCCCGTTATCATCACAATAACCGATCAAAGACACCAGGTTGCAGTGGCGAAGTTTAGAAAGCATCTCTATTTCAGCCTTAAACTCAGCTGCCCCTTGATTGGACATGGAATCCAACCGTTTAATAGCCACGAAATGACTAGATTCTTCAATACAAATTTGACCTTTATACACCTTTCCGAATCCTCCCTGTCCAATGACAAGTTCATCATCAAAGTTGTTAGTTGCAGACTGAATCTCTGCTATAGCAAATCAGCGACTTGGTTGTGCTGAATTCGATGATGTCAAGTTCTCTGCCTCAACATTTGCTTTGTCTATTTTCCTAGTTGGTTATTGAGATCAGAACATCAAGTTTTTCTCGAAGTTAATTTGAGTGTTGACAAGCTAGGCAAAAACTAATAAGAAATTCTATGTTCCGGGGTGTAGTTTTAAATTGAGTAAAGATTTTCTTTAGGATCAGTATTATTTTCATACAAGTTTTCATAAATCAAGTAACGACTAATTCAGAACAGGTGATAAGATTTCACCATCAAAGGACCGCTCACAAGTTGAAGTCATACATTCACACTACAGCACAAGCTACAACCACACATTGCAAGGGGTGATGAAAGAACAGACAAAATAATATTCCGAGTGGGGAAATGAGGACATAAAATTGATAGAAGAGTAGGAAGATAAGAACTTCATTGACTGCATCATCTTCTACCACTCATTCACATAAGGTTTGACTGCATTAATATAGCATTTACAACATTATCATCCACAACACCACAAGAATACTATGTCCATTCGTTCGACATGCCCCTAAATTCGAACTAAGAACATCCCTTTATCGAGTTCAAATTTCAATATTAAACAAAAAGATATTTGTCTGATTGAGCATAAATATGGACCAACAATGATCTAAAAATGTTATGGATACAAAACATTAAGTTTCCATCTTGAGATTCAGATATTCACTACCATAAACCAACTGCTAACAATTGGTTAATTAATTTTCTCATCAAAACACCACATCAATATAATGTAGCCTTCTAACTTTCTTCGATTTCACTACATCCAAACGCAAATCCTCATTGCAATCTCCATATTCACTACCATAAAATCCCAAAAAATGTTTTACTACCCACAAAGTGTTTGTGAAAATGTCTCAACAAAAAAACATACATAAAAACATTATCCTTTTCGTTACAAATACATTTACTTCCTCTTATTTTCATGACATCCTCATCTATCTCTTCGAACGGAATTTGGCCGTGTCCGTTTAGGGGTTTTCATTGTTGCCCGGACGGTGAAGTGGGCCATAAAGGGTTTCCTCGTTTGATATCTCATCTCAAGAGACTACACCTTTCATGCGATGAACGTAAAGATGCATTACGCGATGCTATCTCCATGGACCATGGATTATATATGGCACTTGAGGATACTTTGAAGGCATTTGACCAATGGCTATGTGGGAAGTGTATGAACTTACATGCTGTTAGTCGGGCTTTTCATCACAAGGATGGTGTTGTTAGCCTGTCAAAAGAGCCCGATGACATGGTTGGTTATATTGTTGGCATTTCGAAGCCTTCTAATAAGGATTATGAGATAAACGTAACTGAGGGGTTGGCTTTGGACGTTGAGCTTCTTGATCGTGTTTTTAAATTGCCTATCACTACTGTCAAAAGTATTCCTCATGGTTGTCGTCTCTCTTTTTCTCAGGATATAAAAACAGTTCTTTACAAGGTGGTTGCCCAACCCGATTCTGTTGCAGCATGGGTCAAGTTGTTACTTTTTCTACGATGTACGTTACAGGTGTGTAGGCCCAAGAATAGACAAGAACTTAGGTCAGGAAACAGGAAATCCTTGCAACAAAGTAATATCTTTAAGTCACTAGCCACATGGGGGAAAGATGACGGTATTGAAACGTTAGTTAAGAAGATGTTTGATGGTTCTGGGTTAGGTTCTTTGGACGAGGGTGGAGGTGATTTTAATGAGGAGGCAACATCAGGTAATGCCAACATCAGGCAATGTCTACGCTAGGTTGCGGATGGGCACTTTACAAAAACTGTGAAAATGTTATCCTCTTCTGGTGTAGCTCCATACTGCGATGATACCATTAAAGCCTTGGAGGCCAAGCATCCTTACAAGCACCCCCATCCATGTCGAGCAGTACATATTCTAAGCCTCCCCTTGTAGCAGAGATTGATTGTGTCCTTGGCTGTATTAAATCATTTCCTAAAGGTACTTCATGCGGTAGAGATGGTTTGAGGGCACAACATATTTTAGATGCTTTATGTGGAGAGGGGTCTACTATTTCCACAGATCTCTTAAAGGTCATCACCTCGGTCGTTAATTTGTGGTTAGCGGGAAGGTGTCCGCCAATCTTGGGGGAGTTTGTCGTATCTGCTCCTCTCACGCCTCTCCTTAAACCAGATAACGGGATTCGACCTATTGCAGTAGGTACTATATGGAGACGTTTGGTTTCCAAGGTTGCTATGAAAGGTGTGGGTAAAGAAATGTCCAAGTACCTTTCTGATTTCCAGTTTGGAGTTGGAGTGTCGGGTGGCGTTGAGGCTATTTTACATAGCGCTAATAGGGTGTTGAGTGAATACCATAATGATGGGTCTTTTGCAATGCTCACTGTGGACTTCTCAAATGCTTTTAACCTTGTGGATAGATCAGCATTACTCCATGAGGTTAGGGTGAGATGTCCCTCTATTTCTTTGTGGGTAGATTTCTTATATGGGCAAGCAACGAGATTGTATATAGGAGATACATATATCAGGTCTGCCACGGGGGTGCAACAAGGTGACCCATTGGGACCTCTTCTATTCGCTCTTGTATTACACCCGCTTGTACATAATATCCGAGACAATTGCAAGCTTCTTCTTCATGCTTGGTATCTTGATGATGGAACTGTTATTGGAGAGTCAGAAGAGGTTTCCAAGGTGTTAGACATTATAAAGGTGAGTGGTCCAAGTTTGGGTCTTGAACTTAATATCAAGAAAACAGAGGTATTTTGGCCCTCGTGCAATGGTGTGAAGGTCCGTGGTGGTTTGTTTCCTATTGATATTCGGAGTCCGTCTTCGGGTGTGAAGCTTCTTAGGGGAGCTGTTAGTAGAGACGCCAATTTTATTAGAGGGATGGCCATGAGGAGAGCCGCGAATGCAGTTGATTTGATGAGCCTTCTTCCACAGTTACATGACCCGCAGAGTGAGCTCCTTTTACTTCGATCATGCATGGGTATTTCCAAACTCTTTTTTGGGCTAAGGACTTGCCAACCTGTACAAATGGAGGATGCGGCCTTGTTTTTTGACAAGGGTTTACGTGGGTCAATTGAGAACATAGTGATTTGTGGAGGGCCATTCTTTGGAGACTTACAGTGGCGACTTGCTTCTTTACCCATTCGTCTTGGTGGTTTGGGTTTCTAATCGGCAAAAGAGGCCTCCTCCTATGCTTTTGTGGCCTCGAGGGCCCAATCTTGGGTGTTACAAGATCACATTTTACGTGACAGTGTCGTATGTGGTATGGATGATGATTATGCTTCTGCTTTAGCTTGTCTACGTGATAAGATTCCAAGCTTTGATTTTAGTTGTTTCACTAATAAGGATACCGCCCCCTCTATAACCCAACAAACATTGGCAACTACCCTTTTTAGTGAAATGGTCAAGGATATGGAGGTCCACTTTGATATGACTTTGAGGCAGAAAGCGGTTTTTGAGTGTTTACGCGCGTCACATGCTCAGGATTTCCTACTAGCTATCCCTATAGACGGGCTTGGTCAACATATGTCACCAGTGGAATACCGTTCTATTCTTAAGTATCGCCTCATGATCCCATTATTTCTGGCTGATACAATGTGCCCTGTTTGTCGCAAGGCATGTTTGGATTCTTTTGGGGAACATGCGGTTCATTGTAAAGAGCTCCCGGGCTTCAAGTATCGACACGATATGGTTAGAGACGTTCTTTTTGACATATGTAGACGTGCTGGTATCTCCGCCAAGAAAGAAGCACCTGTGAACTTCTTGACTGACCCGGTAGATGGAAGATCCACACTCAGACCGGCGGACATTCTGGTTTTTGGATGGGTTGGAGGAAAACATGCATGTGTGGATCTGACTGGGGTTTCTCCTCTTGTGGGGATGAGTAGCCGGGGTTTTACAGCGGGTCAGGCTGCTTTGAAAGCCGCCTCATGCAAAGTGACAAAACACGAAAAAGCATGCATTGAAAATCAACACGTGTTTATTCCTTTTGCATTTGATACCTTCGGTTTTCTTGCACCTGAAGCGGTGGAGTTTCTGAATAGAGTTCAGCGCGTTATGAATAGCAACGTTATGACACCTAAATCCACAAATGTGATTTTTACTAGAATTAGCTTTGCAATTTAAAAAGAGCTTGCTTGTTGCTCGCTTGCCTCCTACAGTTATGTAATTAAAATTTTAATAAAATTCCTGAACTTGTACAGAAGCATGGCGTTACATGATATTCAATCTTCTGATCCATTTCCTAGATATCCCACGTGGCATAAAATCAAGCCTTGATCATGCTATCTTCTAAATGACGAGTACCTGTGAGCCAACCAGAATTCCTAAATGTAACTTTCTTTAGTTGCATAAACGCTCTCAATTGATCCTCTGTTTTCTAACCCTCGGCTTGTATGCAAAGATCATATGCCTACTATTTTTTGTAGTTTTGGGTGCTATGTTAGATAGTTGGTCCCATCTATGTTTCTGAAAGGCCGTTTATGGAGGCGTTTCCCTGTTTCAGAACCAATGTCATTAACGCTATGTTACGAGCAAATTTTTAGAATAAACTAGCTGATCCAAAATCACCCAGATGAAAAGGAGGTTTACTAGCAGCTAAAGGAATGATCCAAGCCTTAAGAAAGATGAGGTGGTTGACATTTTGATGGACGTGGTTGTTTTAGGTGTGTCTGGAATGGAAGAAAAAATAACAAGCAGTGTTTGTTTTTCTAGAATGGAAGAACAAATCTAAGGAGAATTAGGTAACAGTCAAACGTTGGTCAAACTAATGTTTCGACCAAAAGTGTTACGGGTCTAGCAAATAGGATTATATCCCGTTACTTTTCAAACCTTTGGACAAAAACTGTTATACTCGGCAAATCATAAGGACCAAAAATATAGTTCACCCCTTAATTAATTGATGCATTTATTTATGAGAGAAGTGCAAAAATCATCCCTGTGGTATGTCGAAAAATCGAATTACATCCTTCGTTAACTTTTTGGACAACAACCATCCCTCCGTTAGTACGCGGGGCACGATACATCCCTCATGGACTAACGGTGCAAATGTTTTCTCGTTAAAAATTAACAAAATCTAAAAGAGAGGGTATTCTTGTCTTTTTCCTTTCCCAATTTATTTTCATTATGCAGAAAATTTAGTAAACTTGCTAGAAATATTCTCTTGTCTTGCCTTATGTGTTACGTTTATCTTACGGTATGCATATATTGTTACAGTAGTATTTTTTCATTAACAAGGTTGGGATGGTGGAATTTTTCCAAAATTTTAAAAAATACTACTGTAACAATACTACTGTAACAATATATGCATACCGTAAGATAAACGTAACACATAAGGCAAGACAAGAGAATATTTCTAGCAAGTTTACTAAATTTTCTGCATAATGAAAATAAATTGGGAAAGGAAAAAGACAAGAATACCCTCTCTTTTAGATTTTGTTAATTT
Organism: Glebionis coronaria; assembly: GCA_025667525.1. Taxonomy (NCBI): domain Eukaryota; kingdom Viridiplantae; phylum Streptophyta; class Magnoliopsida; order Asterales; family Asteraceae; genus Glebionis; species Glebionis coronaria. The sequence goes on along the minus strand of CM046874.1, from coordinate 691,892,954 downwards.
TTAACGAGAAAACATTTGCACCGTTAGTCCATGAGGGATGTATCGTGCCCCGCGTACTAACGGAGGGATGATTGTTGTCCAAAAAGTTAACGAAGGATGTAATTCGATTTTTCGACATACCACAGGGATGATTTTTGCACTTCTCTCATAAATAAATGCATCAATTAATTAAGGGGTGAACTATATTTTTGGTCCTTATGATTTGCCGAGTATAACAGTTTTTGTCCAAAGGTTTGAAAAGTAACGGATCTAATCCTATTTGCTAGACCCGTAACACTTTTGGTCGAAACATTAGTTTGACCAACGTTTGACTGTTACCTAATTCTCCTTAGATTTGTTCTTCCATTCTAGAAAAACAAACACTGCTTGTTATTTTTTCTTCCATTCCAGACACACCTAAAACAACCACGTCCATCAAAATGTCAACCACCTCATCTTTCTTAAGGCTTGGATCATTCCTTTAGCTGCTAGTAAACCTCCTTTTCATCTGGGTGATTTTGGATCAGCTAGTTTATTCTAAAAATTTGCTCGTAACATAGCGTTAATGACATTGGTTCTGAAACAGGGAAACACCTCCATAAACGGCCTTTCAGAAACATAGATGGGACCAACTATCTAACATAGCACCCAAAAACTACAAAAAATAGTAGGCATATGATCTTTGCATACAAGCCGAGGGTTAGAAAACAGAGGATCAATTGAGAGCGTTTATGCAACTAAAGAAAGTTACATTTAGGAATTCTGGTTGGCTCACAGGTACTCGTCATTTAGAAGATAGCATGATCAAGGCTTGATTTTATGCCACGTGGGATATCTAGGAAATGGATCAGAAGATTGAATATCATGTAACGCCATGCTTCTGTACAAGTTCAGGAATTTGATTAAAATTTTAATTACATAACTGTAGGAGGCAAGCGAGCAACAAGCAAGCTCTTTTTAAATTGCAAAGCTAATTCTAGTAAAAATCACATTTGTGGATTTAGGTGTCATAACGTTGCTATTCATAACGCGCTGAACTCTATTCAGAAACTCCACCGCTTCAGGTGCAAGAAAACCGAAGGTATCAAATGCAAAAGGAATAAACACGTGTTGATTTTCAATGCATGCTTTTTCGTGTTTTGTCACTTTGCATGAGGCGGCTTTCAAAGCAGCCTGACCCGCTGTAAAACCCCGGCTACTCATCCCCACAAGAGGAGAAACCCCAGTCAGATCCACACATGCATGTTTTCCTCCAACCCATCCAAAAACCAGAATGTCCGCCGGTCTGAGTGTGGATCTTCCATCTACCGGGTCAGTCAAGAAGTTCACAGGTGCTTCTTTCTTGGCGGAGATACCAGCACGTCTATATATGTCAAAAAGAACGTCTCTAACCATATCGTGTCGATACTTGAAGCCCGGGAGCTCTTTACAATGAACCGCATGTTCCCCAAAAGAATCCAAACATGCCTTGCGACAAACAGGGCACATTGTATCAGCCAGAAATAATGGGATCATGAGGCGATACTTAAGAATAGAACGGTATTCCACTGGTGACATATGTTGACCAAGCCCGTCTATAGGGATAGCTAGTAGGAAATCCTGAGCATGTGACGCGCGTAAACACTCAAAAACCGCTTTCTGCCTCAAAGTCATATCAAAGTGGACCTCCATATCCTTGACCATTTCACTAAAAAGGGTAGTCGCCAATGTTTGTTGGGTTATAGAGGGGGCGGTATCCTTATTAGTGAAACAACTAAAATCAAAGCTTGGAATCTTATCACGTAGACAAGCTAAAGCAGAAGCATAATCATCATCCATACCACATACGACACTGTCACGTAAAATGTGATCTTGTAACACCCAAGATTGGGCCCTCGAGGCCACAAAAGCATAGGAGGAGGCCTCTTTTGCCGATTAGAAACCCAAACCACCAAGACGAATGGGTAAAGAAGCAAGTCGCCACTGTAAGTCTCCAAAGAATGGCCCTCCACAAATCACTATGTTCTCAATTGACCCACGTAAACCCTTGTCAAAAAACAAGGCCGCATCCTCCATTTGTACAGGTTGGCAAGTCCTTAGCCCAAAAAAGAGTTTGGAAATACCCATGCATGATCGAAGTAAAAGGAGCTCACTCTGCGGGTCATGTAACTGTGGAAGAAGGCTCATCAAATCAACTGTATTCGCGGCTCTCCTCATGGCCATCCCTCTAATAAAATTGGCGTCTCTACTAACAGCTCCCCTAAGAAGCTTCACACCCGAAGACGGACTCCGAATATCAATAGGAAACAAACCACCACGGACCTTCACACCATTGCACGAGGGCCAAAATACCTCTGTTTTCTTGATATTAAGTTCAAGACCCAAACTTGGACCACTCACCTTTATAATGTCTAACACCTTGGAAACCTCTTCTGACTCTCCAATAACAGTTCCATCATCAAGATACCAAGCATGAAGAAGAAGCTTGCAATTGTCTCGGATATTATGTACAAGCGGGTGTAATACAAGAGCGAATAGAAGAGGTCCCAATGGGTCACCTTGTTGCACCCCCGTGGCAGACCTGATATATGTATCTCCTATATACAATCTCGTTGCTTGCCCATATAAGAAATCTACCCACAAAGAAATAGAGGGACATCTCACCCTAACCTCATGGAGTAATGCTGATCTATCCACAAGGTTAAAAGCATTTGAGAAGTCCACAGTGAGCATTGCAAAAGACCCATCATTATGGTATTCACTCAACACCCTATTAGCGCTATGTAAAATAGCCTCAACGCCACCCGACACTCCAACTCCAAACTGGAAATCAGAAAGGTACTTGGACATTTCTTTACCCACACCTTTCATAGCAACCTTGGAAACCAAACGTCTCCATATAGTACCTACTGCAATAGGTCGAATCCCGTTATCTGGTTTAAGGAGAGGCGTGAGAGGAGCAGATACGACAAACTCCCCCAAGATTGGCGGACACCTTCCCGCTAACCACAAATTAACGACCGAGGTGATGACCTTTAAGAGATCTGTGGAAATAGTAGACCCCTCTCCACATAAAGCATCTAAAATATGTTGTGCCCTCAAACCATCTCTACCGCATGAAGTACCTTTAGGAAATGATTTAATACAGCCAAGGACACAATCAATCTCTGCTACAAGGGGAGGCTTAGAATATGTACTGCTCGACATGGATGGGGGTGCTTGTAAGGATGCTTGGCCTCCAAGGCTTTAATGGTATCATCGCAGTATGGAGCTACACCAGAAGAGGATAATATTTTCACAGTTTTTGTAAAGTGCCCATCCGCAACCTAGCGTAGACATTGCCTGATGTTGGCATTACCTGATGTTGCCTCCTCATTAAAATCACCTCCACCCTCGTCCAAAGAACCTAACCCAGAACCATCAAACATCTTCTTAACTAACGTTTCAATACCGTCATCTTTCCCCCATGTGGCTAGTGACTTAAAGATATTACTTTGTTGCAAGGATTTCCTGTTTCCTGACCTAAGTTCTTGTCTATTCTTGGGCCTACACACCTGTAACGTACATCGTAGAAAAAGTAACAACTTGACCCATGCTGCAACAGAATCGGGTTGGGCAACCACCTTGTAAAGAACTGTTTTTATATCCTGAGAAAAAGAGAGACGACAACCATGAGGAATACTTTTGACAGTAGTGATAGGCAATTTAAAAACACGATCAAGAAGCTCAACGTCCAAAGCCAACCCCTCAGTTACGTTTATCTCATAATCCTTATTAGAAGGCTTCGAAATGCCAACAATATAACCAACCATGTCATCGGGCTCTTTTGACAGGCTAACAACACCATCCTTGTGATGAAAAGCCCGACTAACAGCATGTAAGTTCATACACTCCCCACATAGCCATTGGTCAAATGCCTTCAAAGTATCCTCAAGTGCCATATATAATCCATGGTCCATGGAGATAGCATCGCGTAATGCATCTTTACGTTCATCGCATGAAAGGTGTAGTCTCTTGAGATGAGATATCAAACGAGGAAACCCTTTATGGCCCACTTCACCGTCCGGGCAACAATGAAAACCCCTAAACGGACACGGCCAAATTCCGTTCGAAGAGATAGATGAGGATGTCATGAAAATAAGAGGAAGTAAATGTATTTGTAACGAAAAGGATAATGTTTTTATGTATGTTTTTTTGTTGAGACATTTTCACAAACACTTTGTGGGTAGTAAAACATTTTTTGGGATTTTATGGTAGTGAATATGGAGATTGCAATGAGGATTTGCGTTTGGATGTAGTGAAATCGAAGAAAGTTAGAAGGCTACATTATATTGATGTGGTGTTTTGATGAGAAAATTAATTAACCAATTGTTAGCAGTTGGTTTATGGTAGTGAATATCTGAATCTCAAGATGGAAACTTAATGTTTTGTATCCATAACATTTTTAGATCATTGTTGGTCCATATTTATGCTCAATCAGACAAATATCTTTTTGTTTAATATTGAAATTTGAACTCGATAAAGGGATGTTCTTAGTTCGAATTTAGGGGCATGTCGAACGAATGGACATAGTATTCTTGTGGTGTTGTGGATGATAATGTTGTAAATGCTATATTAATGCAGTCAAACCTTATGTGAATGAGTGGTAGAAGATGATGCAGTCAATGAAGTTCTTATCTTCCTACTCTTCTATCAATTTTATGTCCTCATTTCCCCACTCGGAATATTATTTTGTCTGTTCTTTCATCACCCCTTGCAATGTGTGGTTGTAGCTTGTGCTGTAGTGTGAATGTATGACTTCAACTTGTGAGCGGTCCTTTGATGGTGAAATCTTATCACCTGTTCTGAATTAGTCGTTACTTGATTTATGAAAACTTGTATGAAAATAATACTGATCCTAAAGAAAATCTTTACTCAATTTAAAACTACACCCCGGAACATAGAATTTCTTATTAGTTTTTGCCTAGCTTGTCAACACTCAAATTAACTTCAAGAAAAACTTGATGTTCTGATCTCAATAACCAACTAGGAAAATAGACAAAGCAAATGTTGAGGCAGAGAACTTGACATCATCGAATTCAGCACAACCAAGTCGCTGATTTGCTATAGCAGAGATTCAGTCTGCAACTAACAACTTTGATGATGAACTTGTCATTGGACAGGGAGGATTCGGAAAGGTGTATAAAGGTCAAATTTGTATTGAAGAATCTAGTCATTTCGTGGCTATTAAACGGTTGGATTCCATGTCCAATCAAGGGGCAGCTGAGTTTAAGGCTGAAATAGAGATGCTTTCTAAACTTCGCCACTGCAACCTGGTGTCTTTGATCGGTTATTGTGATGATAACGGGGAGATGATACTTGTTTATGTGTACATGCCCCATGAAACCCTATATGATCATCTACACAAAGTCACTGCTACTCCTTTAAGTTGGATTCAGCGATTGAAGATAGCAATAGGTGCTGGACGTGGTTTAGACTACCTTCACACCGGTTTTGGCACTAAACATGAAATCGTGCATCGTGATGTGAAGAGTTCGAACATTCTGTTGGATGAGAACTGGGCAGCTATGATTTCAGATTTTGGGTAATCCAAAATAGGTCCCATTGACCAGACAGCTTTTAATGTTAGTGTTAGTGTCAAAGGCACATGGGGGTATTTGGATCCTGAGTATTTCTATACCAGAAAACTGACTAGGAAAACTGATGTGTATGCATTTGGTGTTCTATTGTTTGAATTGCTATCAAGGATGCTTGCCGTGGATGAACGGCTTCAGGAGGAACATTGTAGTTTGGCAAGTCGGGCACAAAAATGCGTGAAAGAAAGAAAATTTGACAAAACTGTGGATTCTAGTATAACAGGAACAATTGCTCCAAGATGTTTAAAAGGGTTTGCTGAAATTGCAAATCGTTGTTTGATTAGGGATTTTGTAAAACGGCCTAGCATGACTCAAGTTGTGGCCAAACTTCAGGATTTGCTTGAACTACAGGAGAAATTCAACAATTCTGCAGATACGCCAGGCACGACGGGATTCACTTGGATGATTAATAAGTATCGTGCATCAGCAACTAATCAAAACACAGGTATACATAAACTTCTCATTAGTTTTCATTAATGTATGCGCATATTTTTTCTTCATTGTCCTGCTTAATAACTATTCCCAAAATAGCAATAATAATAAGAATCGCTGATGTTTGAGGTTAATGTGGTACTTCAGCCACATTCCATTGTACTTACTGGTTGTTTGGGTGTTATATAATTTACTGGGGTAATCATTCCCTTTTACCCAAAAAAAAAAAAATAAGAATCGCTGATGTTTTTGTTCATATTTAAGGCCAGGGTGACACAGGTTTTACAAAGAGCAATGAAAACCACATCAATCAGGGTTCTTCATCACGGAATAGGGATGGTGGCGACCATGGTGAAAAATCTCATCAGCATGGGGAATTAGTTGCTCGAGACTTAAAAATATTCACATATGAGGAATTGCAATGGGCCAGAAAGAACTTTAAGAATGGCACACACTTGGGTATGCAGAGTGATTTGAAAGAGTGGATCGATAAAACAAAATATTCTCCGTGTATGGATGATACTGGATTTCCCATTTTAGTTAAGATAATTGATGAAGACATTTCTGTAAGTTGAAGCATTTTACCCTGGTTTTTCTATCTTATCGGCATGAAAAAACAGTTTATTTATTCAAATAGTATGTACGTGGAAGTCTGTCCAGATGCAATTCATATGCCTTCATGTTTATATTTCTTTCATGAAACAATTAGCAGTTGTGAAACTTGATCACCTTTGAATGCAGATTGATATGCAAATGTTGAAAGAACTTCAACATCACAACCTTGTCAAAGTCATTGGATACTGCAAGGGCAAAAGGAACTTACTTGTGTATGACTTCGTACATAATGGAAACTTTGAGAATTTACTTCGTAGTGGTAAGTCGCATAAGTATCTTGATAAGCAAACATTTTATTTTGCTTGAAGCATAGATATATGGTAATGGTTTATCTAAGGAATTTGATTTTTGTGGGTGTTGAGAATTTCCTTCGTAGTGGTAAGCCGCATAAGTATCTTGATAAGCAAACAATTTATTTTGCTTGAAGCGTAGATATATGGTAATGGTTAATCTAAGGAATTTGATTTTTGTGGGTGTTAGGAACTATAGGGCTTCTACCATTGGCTACGAAGGTGAAAGTAGCTGTTGGAATTGCTCGAGGGATTGTTCACTTGTGTAAAACAGCAAATAATCTCAGAAAAATTTCTATTCTGGACAGGACAGTATAATTTGGGATCTGGATTTAACCATCAGGACATTTGAGCTTAACAAATATAAGATATTGCTGGATGAGGTATTACTTTTGCTCTTTTGTTGTAGCTACGTAAAGCTAGAAAGACCATAGCCTACAATAATTCACTGTTTACACTTTCCGGTTATAAACCTCATATATAGAAACCAGATAGATGTTAACCTTTCGTCTTATATGTGTGTTTGAGGCTTTCAGCCAACAATAATAATTTGACTTAAATTTTACAAAACCCTTTTACACAAAGGAGATATATATGCATTTCCTTCCCAATTTACCAACTTACTGTTTTGCTTTTAGAAATTCAAGTGTCATTTAAAGGTATGTGTACTGTACACCCCTTTTTGGATTTTAAGTGTGTTCACAGAATATAAGTTTGCAGGATTTTACGGCAAAAATTTTGGAGTATGACATTACGGATTTGGTAAAATATTATGATTATGATGATGCTCAAAGAGATCTGCAGTAACGCATTACGGGTCTAGTCGATGGTGATTATTATCATGGGTTCAGTAAGTTATTTTTACAGCCATCGATCCCTCCCCCCACAGACACAAACACATACACACATTGTAGGGGATACAATTGTGTATATCTGAATGTTGACCACTTCATGTGGCAGGTGCCCCTGAAGTAACATTTCAGCAAATGATATTCTCCAGTTTTATAAGCTTATTCACAGAGGTGCTAATAGGGAGAAAATTCCCCTTGGAAGAATTCAAAAAGATTAATCATTCGTTGCGAAAAGATGGAAAACCGTCCTTGGGTCTTGTTGCAAAGTTATGTTATGAGAACTGCAATACAATCGATTCAGAAGAAATGATGCTAAGATACTTCAAGGAGTATGAAAATTATATTCATATGGTGTTGACATCTAAGAGGTGAAGGTACATTCAATTATCAAATTCAGTCATCTCCTTATGTTGATACTGGTGAGGAGCGTATCATCCAAAAATGTCTACTTTAAGCTCTCCTACAAGTCTCCAACCACCGGTAGCTTGGCTTATGTAAATGAAATGCATATATCAGCGTAAAGTTTAACTTTTAGAGAATTTTGCAATCTCTCTGGTTTTACAAGTGGCATTTGCTGAATTGCTATCTGAGAGGGAGACCTAAAAAGGTATCAACAGTGGCAATATACCCCAGACCCCAACGATCTTCGTTCCAAATGTTCTGTATTAAAAAAAATTGCGTTTCAAACCCAAGTATAGGTTTGCTTGGAATTTCATACTTTCAGTATTCATGATTTAAATCGCTTATTCTTTGTATCCCTTCAAGCAGTATGAGTAATATATGATACATTAGGCTATCATATCGTGATAGTATGACAATTTTGAGGATACAAGTACCAAATACTAGTCATATGGTACTGACTCAGTACCAGTTCCAACCAGTAAGATTTAAAATCATACCATGCACCAACTTTAGTCAAGTGATTTAAGAACTAATTTTCACCAAAGCAACGTTTGGTTAAAATTAAAAAAAAAGATGCAGAACATGCTTATCATTGAAACTTGATCCAGTTAACTGACTGATTCCCAGGTTCTTGAATGAGCAAAATTTTGGAAAAATGCTGCAAGTTACATCCTACAGCAACTCTACTAAACTAACCAACTGATTTTCCCGCCTACTTATGTAACAGAATTACAAAGACAACACGTGCCATGCACTGATATATGTGCATGCACACGTGACTACTAACGTCTCATATGATGATTAGAATGTTAGTGTTTACTTCGTCCCAACCAGGTTATAGATAATCAATCCTAAATACGTACCAAAACAATGGTTACCAGATATCACTTGGAATCGTGTAATCACTTTCCAAAGTAAATTATTCGACCCTAATGCCTGGGTATCACGAATACCTACTTGGAATAAGAACAAATGCAGTTAGAGATTTAGGCACAAATCTTTAACCCTTTCGTTGCTATCTGTTTCTTGTTTCTGTATCTCATCATGCAAGTATGATCACCTATTTATAGGTGGAGCACTCAAACCCTAGTAAATGGAATTAAGAGGAATTAACGGCTAATTAAGTTCCTTTTAATATGCTCCATAATATCGGGAAAGTGGTTACAAGACCAATTAAACGTGGTCATTAACTCTACTTGAATTGGTCAAAAGACCGTTACAAGTGTACAAGTTCAACTCCAGCATTTGTCTATTCTTCAGTCCCACTGAAGCATCAGCAAACACTGAAGGGTGTTAACGCTGAAACCTTCAGTACTGAAAGGACTTGCTGATGAGTAAACACTGAAGACTAGTCTTCTGTGAAATACTACCTGATGAATACCTTCAGTCCAGAGTTCAACTCACTGAAGATCATCAGCAATGCTGAACAACTTTAACCATAATATGAGTCAGGGTGTTTAGGGACTTATGGGTGTACACTCCGTACCTCCTTACCCATTCACAAGTATAAACTGACCCACAATTGAACTATATTTCCAACAATCCTCCCCAATATAGTACAATTCCTTTTGCATGAAAATTAACATTAACAAAACCAGTGCATAAATGAAAATGTCCTAAGGATTGAATTTCCATGTTAGTACAATACTTCAAACATTCGAGAATCAGGGTGTTCTAAGAATTGAACCCTTCAATTACTTTGAATACCTGAAGATAGAATACACACAAGTTTTCAAATCCATAACAACTCCTGACACTCCTAGCCATGTGTCCATATCCAAATTCATAAATGTTGTAAGAGCCAAGTCCATGCTCCCTGAGGCGGCGAAACCTCGACATTTACATAGGTGGTTCCTCTTTAGATCATGCTCTTGCTTCAACACTTTTTCAAAGACATTAACCATTAAGAAGTTTATAACTTCATCCTGCTTCAGCAAGTACAAGCACATCCTTGGGATGATATACATGTGTTTCAGTCCCCTGAATGTTCAGTTTTTCACATTGAACTCAGCTCCCAAGTTTCCTCAGGAGGGAGTTGGGTGTCCTAGCATTAAGTGACTAGAGTGGACTTTTAAACCCATCCCTTCAGCAGACTTTATAACCAAGTCTCTAGCCAATCCCTTCGTCAAGTGATCAGCTAAGTTTTGTTGAGACCTCACAAACTCTATTGAAATCACCCCATTCGTGATCAGCGAATCATGCTATGTCTAACACCTAGGTGTCTAGACTTACCATTGTACATCTGGCTATATGCCCTAGCCAATGTAGTTGCACTATCACAACGGATAGATATGGGTGCCATAGGTTTTACCCATAATAGAATCTCAAGAAGCAAGTTTCTCAACCATTCAGCTTCTTTGCCAACAGCTGCTAGAGCTACAAACTCAGATTCCATGGTAGAACTAGTAATGCAAGTTTTCTTCTTGGATGCCCAAGAAATTGCACCACCACCAAGTAGAAATACCCAGCCACTGGTGGATGAATTGTCCTCAGTATTGCTGATCCAACTTGCATCAGTGTAACCTTCCAACATTGAAGGATATCCAGTATATGACAAACAATAATCCATTGTTCCTTTCAAATACTTCAGTACTCTCTGAATTGCTTGCCAATGCTGAGTACTAGGATTACTAGTATACCTACTCAGTTTACCCACATCAAATGCAATGTCAGGCCTAGTACTAGTCATGGCGTACATCAAGCAACCAATAACCCTAGAATACTCAAGCTGGGAGACAGTCTAACCATTGTTAGGCATCAGTTTCTCACTTGTATCCATAGGAGTACTCACTGGAGTACAATCAAAGTGATTGAATTTCTTTAGTACCTTCTCAATGTAATGAGAATGAGAAATTCCAATACCATCACTTTAATGTTTGATCCTTATGCCAAGGATAACATCAGGCTCTCCCATGTCTTTCATGGAGAACTTTGATGACAAAAAATCTTTTGTCAGGTTGACCTGAACTTGGTCAGTACCAAAGATTAGCATGTCATCAACATATAGGCAAATGATGACTCCTTTACCAGATTCATCAAATTTACTAGGGAAAATCACTTAAAATGTAGTAAAATTACCACTTTTTATGGTTCTGTGTACTAAACTATTTTTTTCTCATTGTGTGTATTAAACTTTTTAATTTCGAATATTGTGTGTATTTTGAGACGATTTTGCCTTGTAAATTGACCAATTTAACCTTCAAATTTTGAAAAAAGTAGGGGTAAAATGGTCACAAAATACATACAATGATATGAATTTAAAAATTTAATACACACAATGAGAAAAAAAATAGTTTAGTACACAAAACCATAAAAAGTGGTAAGTTTACTACATTTTTAAGTGATTTTCCCAATTTGCTATATACACATTTGTCAGCTTGGTTAAGTGAATAACCATTAGACAAAACTACGTCATCAAATTTTTGGTACCATTGCTTAGGTGTGTGCTTCAGTCCATATAAGGACTTAATCAGTTTACACACCTTGCCTTCTTGACCAGGCATGATGAAACCAAGAGGTTTTTTCTTATAAACCTCATCATCCAAATCACCATTCAAGAATGCTGTCTTCACATCCATCTGATGAATAATCAGATTGTGAATACTTGCTAGAGCAATCAGCATTCTTATGGTACTGATACGTGCTACTGGAGCATAAGTATCAAAATATTATATCCCACACTTTTGTTTAAAGCCTTGAATGACTAGCCTTGCCTTGAACGTTTCAACAGTTCCATCTACCTTCATTTTCCCTTTGAAAATCCATTTGTTACCAAGTGGATTGCAACCAGGAGGTAGATCAACCAACACCCAAGTGTTGTTGCCCATGATGGAATCCATCTCATCATTTATTGCTTCTTTCTAGAAAGCAACATCTTGGGACTTCATTGCTTTAGCAAATGTTTTGGGATCATCCTCAACATTAAAGCAATAGGAGAATTGATCAGAGACCTCATCCCTAGTTCCTTCAACCAAGTATAGTTGAAACTCAGGCCCAAAATTCCTTGGAGTCTTATGCCTTGTGCTTCTTCTAAGCTCAGGCTCAGGTTGCTGAACCACAACCTCATTAGTGACCCTTTCAGGTTCCACTGAAGCACCAATGTCCTCAGCTCCAGCAGGAGTCCTGAGGCTTGGTCTAGGGACTGATGAGAACCTAGTCTCATCAAAGCTTGCATCCCTTGATTCAATGATTGAGTTTATAGAAACTGAATCATTAGGTTCAATAACATAGAACCTATAAGCCTTGGAATGCTCAGCATATCCAACAAAGATGCATTCAATGCCTCTTTCACCCAAGGTTTTCACCTTTGGGTCAGGGAGTCTTACAACAGCCCTACAACCCCAAACCTTGAGATAGTTCAAGTTTGGTTTCCTTTTAGTCCAGAGTTCATAAGGGGTAATTCTGTTCCTTTTGTTGGGAACCCTATTTAGTAAATAGAAAGTTGTTAACATAGATTCACCCCAAAACCCTTGACTCAATCCTGAATAGGATAACATGGAGTTAACCATTTCTTTTAGTACTCTATTTTTCCTTTCAGATATACCATTTTGCTGAGGGGTATAGGGAGCAGTCGTTTCATGGATAATACCAACAGACTGAAAATACTGAGCATCCATGTACTCACCTCCCCTATCAGTCCTTAATCTTTTGATTTGGACTCCTTGTTGTAATTCAACTTCAGTCTTAAATACTTTAAATTTATCTAATGCTTCATCCTTAGTATGTAACAAGAAACATAGCAAAACCTAGAAATATCATCAATAAATGTTACCAAGTATTTCTTATTCCCTAATGAGGGAGTAGCATGCAAATCACATAGGTCACTATGGATTAGCTCCAAAACTGTAGTTACACGTTTTACATCTTGAAATGGTTTCTTAGTTATTTTGTTCAGCATGCAAGTCTGACACTTTTTAGTGTCCATGTCAAATGCTGGGGTTAACCCATCTTTAGACATATTTTGCATTCTCTTAAAGTGGACATGGCCCAGCCTAGCATGCCATAGTGAAGAATCCTTCAGTTTACTGGAGGGTACTGAGGCTGAACAAATATTTGCACTACCAGCACTCACTGAGTTAATGCTGGTGGTTGTTTCATACACAATATTAAGCCTGAACATTTGATTGCTCAAATAACCAAAACCAATAAACACAGCATGTTTAGATAAAACAAATTTATTAGATTCAATCACTTGTTTATAACCACAATTATTCAAAACACTACTAGAAACCAAATTCTTCCTAATATTAGGAACATGCAAAACATTAAACAAGTTAACAATCTTTCCAGAACTAAACTTAAGATCTACACAACCACGTCCATGCACCAGGGCTGTTGACTCATTTCCCATGTGAAGAATAGATCCATCATGTAGTGACTCATAAGTCTTGAACCAGCATCTATCTTTACACACATGAACAGTTGCTAAAAAATCAACCCACCACCCCACATCATCATCCTGCACAAAATAAGCTTCAGATACATATGTAACATAAGAAATCTGAAGAGATTCATTAAACATATTCTGACCTTTTAGTGTTGTGTTGTTAGAACCAATCACTGAACCTTTTGTGCCTGATCCACTAGCTTTGCTGCCACTATCAACACCTTTGCAATCCATTTTGAAGTGTCCAGGTTTCCCACACTTCCAACAAGCCACTGATGACTTCTTGTTAGGATTTGCTTTGGTGTTATCCTGATGCTTACGTTTGCCCTTGTTGTCATTGTACCTGATGGAGTTGTTATGCTCCACCATATTGACAACTGATGAACCAGCAACATTGTTGCTCTTTGGCTTATCACTTTCATGCACCCTGAGGGATTCCTCAATGCGCAAATGACTGCCCAACTCAACAAGAGTTAATTCCTCCTTCTTATGTTTCAAGGTATGCTTGAAATCTTTCCAAGAAGGAGGTAATTTGTCAATGACACAAGAGACCTGAATGGTCTCATCCATGTTCATTTTATGTTGTGTAAATCTACCAAGTATTCCAAGAAGTTCATTGTATTGTTCCATGACTGGTCTTGAATCAGTCATTTTGTAATTGGTGAAATCACTCACAAGGAACTTCTTACTTGATGCATCCTCAGCCATATATTTGGCTTCCAAGGAATCCCATAGTTCTTTACCAGATTCAAAATTTTGATAAATATCAAATAAGGAATCAGACATACCATTAAGAATTATACCACGACACACATAGTCGTCATTCTCCCATTTGCTCCGTTTCCTCAGTTCCTCCAAAGTAGCATCATCACCACCATCAGGAATGGGAGTAGTCAGCACATACACCACACTCATGGTAGAAAGAAGAAAGTGCATCTTCTTTTACCATCTTCTGAAATCCACCCTTCAAACTTATCCAGCTTGGAGAAGTTAGACACCATATGCTTCATAGCAGCCGCCATTGATTATCACAAAATAATTTACTTTGATTGTTAGTGTTTACTTCGTCCCAACCAGGGTATAGATAATCAGTCCTAGCTACGTACCAAAACAATGGTTATCGGATATCACTTGGAATCGTGTAGTCACTTTCCAAAGTAAGTTATTCGACCCTAATGCCTGGGTATCACAAATACCTACTTGGGATAAGACCAAATGCAGTTAGAGATTTAGGCACAAATCTTTAACCCTTTCGTTGCTATGTGTTTCTTGTTTCTGTATCTCATCATGCAAGTATGATCACCTATTTATAGGTGGAGCACTCAAACCCTAGTCAATGGAATTAAGAGGAATTAACGGCCAATTAAGTTCCTCTTAATATGCTACATAATATCAGGAAAGTGGTTATAAGACCAATTAAACGTGGTCATTAACTCTACTTGAATTGGTCAAAAGACCGTTACAAGTGTACAAGTTCAGCTCCAGCATTTGTCTATTCTTTAGTCCCACTGAAGCATCAGCAAACACTGAAGGGTGTTACCGCTGAAGCCTTCAGTACTGAAAGGACTTGCTGATGAGTAAGCACTGAAGACTAATCTTCAGTGAAATACACCCTGATAAATACCTTTAGTCCAGAGTTCAACTCACTGAAGATCATCAGCAATGCTGAACAACTTTAACCACAATATGAGTCAGGGTGTTCAAGAACTTATGGGTGTACACTCCGTACCTCCTTACCCATTCACCAGTTTAAACTGACCCACAATTGAACTATATTTCCAACATAGAAGATCTAATATCTGAATCTGAAGATGGAGAATTAAAATTTTGTATCCATAACATTTGGTGGTCCATATGTATGCTCAATCAGACAAATATCTTGCTGTTTAATAGTATATAAATTCAAATAGTGTTCTGGACGTTGATGTAAATGGTCTAAATAATGTAGTCAAACATTATGTGAGTGCTAGATGATTATGCAGTCAAACATGGAGTTATTTGACATAACATTAGTTAATTAGGCCAGTTTTGTCTTATCTTTCAACTCTTCTATCAACTCCGGGTCCCATTTCACCACTTAATATTATTTTGTGATAGTGAGTGAACAAACTCAAATCCACGACTCCAAGTCATCAGGTGCACAATTTTTTTACTCCATAAAAGAAGAAATAGGAACTAAAAGGTATGATCTAAATCAATTAGGGAAGTGGCCGGACTAAATGAACAAAGTAATTATGTCTTGAAATATTAGAGAACTAACTAAACGAGGCATGTATTTATGTGACACAAAATTTAGAGACGGATGTCATTTTGGATTTCTATGGATTTTTAATGAAAATTTCCCGGAAACCCTGTGTGTCAACCCCTTAGTGTGAATGTATGACTTTAATTTGTGAGTGGTAGGTGAAATCATCTCGTCTGTTCTGAATTAGTAATTACATAATCAATGTAAACTTGTATAAAGAGAAAAAGAAAAGTTTTATTCAATTGATAATTTGGCTCTTATAAGGAGTAATCAATTTCTAACTAGTTTTTTCCTATCTGGTCAAAGCTCCATAAGTTCAAGAAAAAGTTGACGTGCTGATCTCAATAACTACCCAGCAGAATAATGGACAAAGCAAATGGTGCTGCGAGTGCTATATCATCGACTGCTGCACAGACAAGTCGCCGATTTTCTATAGCAGATGTTAGCATTATTACCAATAATAGTATACTATAGATTAGGATATTTACCTTTTAAGCTTGTTTACGATTATGTATGTTTGAGCCCGGTTGGACCCAAGCTCGATCTTCATCGGTAACCGACCCCCTCACCGTATAAAAGGAGGTGAGGGGGTGATGCTCAATTATACCTCATCTTTATTCTTTCTTGTAATTGATCGTGGGTTTTAATAAACAAATCGTTCGATTAACTTTGTAGTGTGTTGTCTTCTAGGTTTTGTCAATTGCATCTCTGCGATCGTCTTTAAGGTATCTAGGGTTCCGCGTTCCGATCTTCAGGTTTGTTGGTGTCGATTCCAACAAGTGGTATCAAGAGCCGCAGGTTAGTCGTGGTCATTGAAGATCGGTGCTAGATCAAAGAGGTTCGTGGAAGAAAAAAGGGTTCGAGGTTTGATCAGATTGTTTTTCTTCGAGTTGCAGGTACTCGACGGAGAAGACGAAGCTTGTATTCACTTGAAGGAAAAATAGATAAATAAAAGCATATTTTATTGGTTCTATTTTTTAAACATCACGTGGGAGGATATATTAGGTTAAAAGAACTGTCATTGTTTTTTTTAATTATATCCCTTATACAAGTAGCATTGTTTGCAAAACGGTTCTTCGATTTATTAATATAAATCGACTTCGAGGTATCGTTTTTAGGTTTTGAAAAATCGATTCAAATCGAAGGTTCTTGTTGCGGGTTCTTGGGGTTCAAGTTTGATCGTGGTTTGCTTGGATTTTCAAGTTTACGATCGGGTTCGACTTGTACGTGATCGAGGTTTAGGGTTATTCTAACTAAATCGATTTGCAAGAAGGGTTTTTACGCAACAAGGGAGAAAGAATATGTCGTCGATAGCGAAGTTTGACGTCGAAAAATTCGACGGGTCTAACGACTTCGGGTTGTGGCGTGTGAAGATGCGATGTCTATTAATTCAACATGGTTGGGAGGCTGCGTTAGATCCATTCCCGAATACCATGACGGACGCTGATAAGACTGCGGCGTTGAAGACAGAAGTCTATAAAAAAGCACACAGTGCCTTACTCTTGTGCTTGGATAACAAGGTGTTGAGGGAAGTCAACAAAGAAAATTCTGCTGCGGGGGTTTGGTTAAAGTTAGAAACTTTGTATATGACAAAGTCTTTGGCCAATAAATTGTACTTGAAGAAGAAGTTGTACACTTTCTACATGCATTCAGGTAAGAAATTATCTGAACATACAGATGAGTTTAATAAGTTGATCGGTGACTTGGCGAACATAGACGTTGAAATTGATGACGAAGATCAGGCACTCATGTTACTTACATCATTACCATCTTCATATGATAACTTTGTGGAGACATTGCTTTGTGGAATGGAGTCGCTCTCTTTGGAAGATGTCTTGTCTACCCTCAATTCACGGGAGTTGAAAAAGAGGACAGATGCAAAGGATGATGGTGATGGGTTATTTGTAAGGGGGAGGCCGGAGCATCGGGGTAATCAAGGACGTGGTAGTTCGCGATCAAAGTCAAAGGGTAAAGGAACTTATAAACAGAAGTGTTACATATGCTATTCTGAGGATCACCTTAAGAAAGACTGTCCAAAATGGAACAAGAAGAAATCAACTGGCTTTGTCAACAAGAATGCAAAACAGGACGCTGGGACGTATTCTAAGGGTTATGACAATGGTGATTTGTTGATGGCGATGAGTGAGGAAAGGTTCTTAGAGTGGATCATGGACTCTGGTGGTTCCTATCACATGACGCCTAGGAGGGACTTCTTGTTTGATTTTAAGGAGCTTGATGGAGGTATGGTTTTGCTCGGTGATAATAGAGCATGTGCCATCAAGGGGACAGGAAAGGTGAGAGTACAAATGAAAGATGGTTCAAGTTTTGTGCTTGAGAATGTGCGTTACATTCCCGAGTTAAAAAGAAATTTGTTATCTTTGGGCACTCTGGATCGAGAGGCTATACCGTGAAGTTGCAGAATGGAAGAGTAAAGGTGATCAAGGGTTCTTTGATGGTTTTGTCAGGAACTTTGAAGGAAAATTGTGTGTACTCCTTAGATGGTTGGGCTGAATCAAGTGAAGCAAGTGTCGGTATAGAAGAAAAGAAAAGTCTTGCGCAGGTGTGGCATAAACGCCTGGGTCACATTAGTGAAGCAGGCTTGAATGAACTCAAAAGAAGAGAGGTGCTGGAGAAGGAAGGTCTAGGTAAGCTCGAATTCTGTGAAAATTGTGTTCTTGGAAAATCGACCAGGGTGAGTTTTGGTCGAGGTCAGCACACAACAGAGGGAGTTATAGTCTATGTCCATGCAGATCTCTGGGGTCCTTCTCGGGTGGAATCGATGAGTGGTTGTCGTTACTTCTTATCGATTGTTGATGATTATTCGAGGAGGGTTTGGGTTTATTTTCTTAGACACAAAAGCGAGGCATTCAGCAAGTTCAAGGAGTGGAAGCAGTTGGTAGAAAACCAGACAGGTAGAAAACTGAAGAAACTTCGAACGGATAATGGTTTGGAGTTTTGTAATCAGGAGTTTAATAACTTGTACAAGGAGAGCGGGGTAGCAAGACATTTGACGGTTGCTGGAACTCCGCAACAGAATGGTCTAGCTGAACGAATGAACAGGACGCTCTTGGACAAGGTTGGGTGTTTACTGATTCAGTCTGGTTTGCCAGAATCATTCTGGGCTGAAGCAACGGTGACGGCATCATATCTGATCAATAGTCTCCATCTAAAGCATTGGAGAAGAAGACACCTATGTATTTATGGTCAGGACATCCGGCAAATTACGAGATGTTGAAGATATTTGGTTGCGTTGCTTATTCACACGTGAGTCAAGGGAAGCTCAAGCCTAGAGCTATAAAATGCATATTCCTGGGGTATCCTGAGGGTGTGAAGGGATACAGATTATGGAGGTTGGATGATGTTAAACCGAAGATAATCATAAGCAGGGATGTGGTCTTTAATGAGAGCCTTATGTATAAGGATCCTCTCAAGGGTGCTGGTGCTGCGGATTCTGGGAAGGAAATTGAGTTTGAGGTGGAACTTCAAGGCAGCCGGGTCGAACCAACTGTGGATCCTCATACTGGGGTAAATCCAGGGAATGAATATGAGGATCAAGTTGAAGATGCAGTAGATGCAATGCCTCAACAACCAAATCTGGACAACTATGTTCTGGTGCGTGATAGAGCTAAGAGAACAACTACTAAACCTGCAAGGTATAGGAATGAAGGTAATGTATCATTGTCTAGATCATCAGGGTCTAGGGAAGAAGATGATATTACGGCTTATGCGTTTGCTATTGCTGAGGAAGAAGATACACATGAACCAATCACATTCCAGGAGGCGATTAATTCATCTGAAAGGGATGAGTGGGTTCGTGCTATGGAGGAAGAGATGAGTTCTTTAAAGAAGAATCATACTTGGGAGTTGGTCGATCAACCACGTGGTCAGAAACTGGTAAGCTGCAAGTGGTTGTATAAGATTAAAGAAGGGATTGAAGGCGTTCAGAAACCAAAGTATAAAGCAAGGCTGGTAGCTCGGGGGTTCACACAACGAGCAGGGATTGACTATAATGAGGTATTCTCACCCGTGTGGTTCGACATACATCTATTAGGGTGATTCTCTCATTAACTGCTTGTGAAGATTACGAGTTGGAACAACTTGATGTGAAGACGGCGTTTTTGCATGGTAATCTTGAAGAAACCATTTATATGAGGCAGCCGCTTGGTTTTGAAGAAGGAACGGGCAACAAGGTATGTTTGTTGAAGAAATCCCTTTATGGTCTTAAGCAGTCTCCAAGGCAGTGGTACAAACGGTTTGATGTGTATATGGTCAGCAATGGGTTTTGCCGTAGCAACTATGATAGTTGTGTTTACTTCAAGGAGTTTGCATCAGGTATGTACATATATCTACTGTTGTATGTAGATGATATGTTGATTGCTTGTAAAAGCAAGTCTGAGATCGAATATACCAAGGGACTGCTGCGGAAAGAGTTTGATATGAAGGAACTTGGTCCAGCTAGGAAGATACTTGGTATGGAGATTGTCAGGGATAGGGGTAACCGAACCCTGAAGGTGTCTCAGTCGGGATATGTGCGGAAAATTCTGAATAACTACAGAGTGGATAATGGCAAGTCGGTCTCTGTGCCATTGGGAGCACACTTCAAGGTATCTTTGAAAGGATTGTCCGTCGAGTGACTGAGATGTGGAAAGAATGAGTAAGGTCCCATATGCGAATGCTGTAGGTAGTTTAATGTACTTGATGGTTTGCACTAGACCGGATATTGCGTCTGCTGTTAGCATTGTGAGCAGGTATTTGGCGAATCCAGGTAAAAATCACTGGGAAGCGGTGAAGTGGATTTTGAAATACTTAAAGGGCACTGCTGATGTAGGTCTAGTGTATGTTAGAGATCAAGGGAAGCACGTGGATGTTGACGGTTTCGTGGATAGCGATTATGCTAAAGACCCTGACAAGGGTAGGTCGATAACCGGGTACGCGTTTATGGTACATGGCTGTGTTGTGAGTTGGAAAGCGACTCTGCAGCATGTTGTTGCATTATCTACTACAGAGGCGGAGTATATGGCGCTTACGGAAGCTGTTAAGGAAAGCATTTGGCTTAAAGGTCTACTAATCGAGCTGGGAATAAACCTAAGGTCAGTGGTTGTGAATTGTGATAATCAAGGGGCAATTCAAATCTCAAGAAATGCAATGTTTCATGAGAGGACGAAGCATATCAACGTGAGGTATCACTTCATCAGAGAGATCGTGGAATCTAAAGAGATTGAAGTGGCAAAGATAGGCACGGAGGATAATGCAGCTGACGCGTTTACAAAGGTGGTTCCAGGTCCGAAGTTCAAGTATTGCATGGAGGTACTTGGTGTCGGGGTTAACTAGTATTGGTACTAAGGTGGAAATTGTTAGCATTATTACCAATAATAGTATACTATAGATTAGGATATTTACCTTTTAAGCTTGTTTCCGATTATGTATGTTTGAGCCCGGTTGGACCCAAGCCCGATCTTCATCGGTAACCGACCCCTTCACCCTATAAAAGGAGGTGAGGGGGTGATGCTCAATTATACCGCATCTTTATTCTTTCTTGTAATCGATCGTGGGTTTTAATAAACAAATCGTTCGATTAACTTTGTAGTGTGTTGTCTTCTAGGTTTTGTCAATTGCATATCTAGGGTTCCGCGTTCCGATCTTCAAGTTTGTTGGTGTCGATTCCAACAGCAGAGATTCAGTCTGCAACTAACAACTTTGATGATGAACTTGTCATCGGACAGGGAGGATTCGGAAAGGTGTACCAAGGTCAAATTTCTATTGAAGAATCTATTCATTTTGTGGCTATCAAACGGTTGGATTCTGCGTCCAATCAAGGGGCCGCTGAGTTTAAGGCTGAATTACAGATGCTTTCTAAACTTCGCCACTGTAACCTGGTGTCCTTGATTGGTTATTGTGATGAGAACAGGGAGATGATCCTTGTTTATGTGTACATGCCCCGTGGAACCCTATATGATCATCTACACAAAGTCACTGCTACTCATTTAAGTTGGATTCAGCGATTGAAGATAGCAATAGGTGCGGGACGCGGTTTAGACTATCTTCACACCGGTTTTGGCACCCAACATGGAGTCATACATCGGGACGTGAAAAGCTCGAACATTCTCTTAGATGAGAACTGGTCAGCTATGATATCAGATTTTGGGTTATCCAGAATAGGTCCCATCGACCAGACAGCTTATAATGATAGTGTTAGCGTCAAGGGCACATTTGGGTATTTGGATCCAGAATATTTCTATACCAGAAAACTAACTAGGAAAACTGATGTCTATGCGTTTGGTGTTCTGTTGTTTGAACTGCTATCAGGGATGCTTGCCGTGGACGAACGGCTTCAAGAGGAACATTGTAGTTTGGCAAGGTGGGCTCAAAAATGTGTGAAACAAAGAAAATTCAACCAAACTGTGAATTCCACTATTACAGGAACAATTGCTCCAAAATGTTTAAGAGGGTTTGCTGAAATTGCAAATCGTTGTTTGATTAGAGATTTTGAAAAACGTCCTAGCATGACTCAGGTTGTGGCCAAACTTCAGGATTTGCTGGACCTACAGGAGAAATACGAAAATTCTGAAGATTGGGCAGGCACATCGGGATTCACGTGGATGATTCATAAGTATTTTGCGGCAACACCAACATCACCAAGAACACCACCAACATCACCAACGTCACCAAGAACACCACCAACATCACCAAGAATACCATCAGCACCACCACCATCACGGACAACACCGGCGACAAGGATGAGGATGGCCTCAATAACAACAAAAACAACAACACCATGAATCCACTCCGTGTGTATCTGAAGCAACGGTTTTCTTATGTTAATGCTGGTGGTAGATCTGTACAAGAGTCCATGAGTAAAACGACTGCTCCTATCATCCTAAAACGTCTATTTTAACCTCGAGGAGTATGAGAATCAATCATCTTCAGAAAAAAAATGTTTCTAAGATTTCTCCTATCATTGGTAACTTAGCTAATTACTCGAGGAAGGCATCAACGGTGGCAATACACCCAGACCCCAGCGATCTGCGTTCAATATCGTTACCGGAAGCCCATGGTTCGCAAGGTTCCTCACCGGAAGCCCATGGTTGGCAATTCTCATATAGAAAATGTTATGAATTAAAATACTCTACAATTCTGTTTCAAACAAGTATAGGTTTACGATTTGTTGCATACATGTAGAATTCATGATTTAAATCACTTATTCTTTGTAACCTTTTAGGAGTATGAGTAAATATATTATACATTGTTACGACTGTTTATGTAGGCATGTAGGAGGCACGAGAGCATCATATTAGATGGGATCCTCTCGTGATAGTATCACAATTATGAGGATACGAGTACCAAATTCCGGTCGTATGGTACTGATTCAGTACCAGTTCCAACCAGTAAGGTTTCAAAGCATACCGTTCACCTTGCACTAACTTCAGTCAAGTGACTTAGCACTAAACTTTCACCAAAACAATGTTTGGTTAAAGTAAAAAAACAGATGCAGAACATTTAAAGAACTCATTTATTGACATCACCGATCCCATGGTTCTTGAATTAGCAAAAATTTTGGAAAAAATGCTACAAGTTACAGAATCTCTTGTAAAGTAACAACCTCTTACAACATGAACTGATAATATATAAATAGACTTTGCAGCTTCATACAAGTGAAGAAATATTAAAACGCATTAGGATTATCTCCCTCCCCAATTGTCTCATCAGCCATACAACACATCAAACAACATCACAACTGCTTTGCAACATCAAAAGAAAAAAAGCACAGCACAAGCATTAGTAATTAAAAGTCGTTGACGAAGCGTACTTCTTCATTTGCATCAACAAAAACCACATGTACTCCATATACAGCTATCACATTTCCTGCGTCCTTCACCTTTAGAGCTAATAGAACAATAAATCCCATTTACATTTTGACAGGTACAATACTAAGTTACTAACTACAGTTATCACTGAGTTTTCTTCGGGTTTAAAATTGAGTCAGCAGTGGTTTATCATGGTGGTACGAAAGCCGAATGACTATGCTGCTACTGCATTTTTAACCGTGGGATGTGAGCCAAAGTCGTATGTTGCACGAAGACACTGACGGTGTGCATACGGGTATGTGAATATTTAAAACGAAGTTTGATTATTTATATTAGGTTGAATGATATTAGTTTATTTATATTAAGTTGAATGATATTAGTTTACCTACATACATGCATGCTTTCTTATTGAGTGTCGGTGAATATTTAGCGGAACACTAATTGTTGAATAGCAATGAGGAACGAAATGCACGGACATTATAGTTGTTATGTACAGAGATAACAGATAACAGTAGTCAAACATCCCTTCTGCTGCCAAAGGGGTGTTTGGTTGCTCTTAAACCAGGAGCCAAACACACCTTCTGCTGCAAATGGGGTGTTTGGCTGCTGTTAAACTTGGAACCAAACACCCCTTCTGCAGCAAAAGGGTGTTATGCTGACGTTGAAATACTGACAAATGATCCCAAAATTACCCGCTTTTACCTGTCTTATGCATAAATTATGAGTACACTTTGAGCCACTTCTTTTTATTGATGTGGCAACTTTGGTGGTTTGAATCAACGAAGGTTCGGGTTGAAATGCGTCATACTTTAGCTAATTATTGTGAATTGAATCAGATCAGGAGAACACACCCCAAACTAATCTATATATAAGTGAATGAGTCAAATGTGGAAATGTATCTGCTCAACGTAATGACAAATACAATGTTGTATAGGTATGCTTAAATTTTTCATTTTTAACATGCATACTTTTATCCTGATATATTGGTTAGGCGAAATTTGTAAAATGTTCATTGCATGTTTTATTAGGAGTTGTTTTATATGTGGTTTAAAGAAATAGTGATATATTTCAAGTAGCAGTACATCTTACTGAAGAGGTCCACTTTAAAATAAAGTTTTTACTGGAGTTACACATAAGATTTTGATAAAATCATTAACTTATGTTTATATTTTGCTGATTAATTCTTACATCTCGAAGAATCTCAAGAAAATAGTTGATATTGCTCTTCAAATCACATGAGAAAAATAGGCAAATCTCAGGAAGCACAAGATAACAATGGTGATGCACTCGAATTTATTTATTCGTTTGTGCAATTCTTCTTCTTGACAATTACATAGTTCATGATATTCTGGTAACGGCAGTTAAACGTGTTATTCTGTATGTGCGTTTTTCATTTTAGTTATGTATCAGGATTCCAATGTATGTCCTTTAGAGTAGCATAATGTGTTATTATATTTTCGTTTGATGTTTGTTAAAGTGAAACTCATGTGAGTTATTCAAATTACTTCACTCTACGTTTTATGTTGTAGGCCTGAAATCTAGGCTTTGTAAACACCCCGCCGCGAAGCGAGGGCTTATACCCTTTTGATAAAACAAAGATGGGACTAGTGTCAACTATCTAACATAGTCAAACATGGAGTGGTTTAAACAATGCAGTCAATCATTATGCTGATTCAGTCAAACATGGAGTTGATTGACATATCATTAATTATGCCAGGTTTGTCTTATATTTTAACTCTTCTAACAACTCCGAGTCCCGTTTCCCCACTTGTAATATTATTCGTGCGTGGTTGGTGAAATCGTCTCATCTGTTCTGAATTAGTCATTTCATAATCAATATAAACTTGTATAAAAAGAATGCTGACCCAAACAAAAGTTTTATCCAGTTGATAATTGTCCCTGGTACTAATATTTTCTTATTAGTTTTTTCCTATCTGGTCAAAACTCCTATTGGCTTCAAGAAAAAGTTGATTTGCTGATCTCAATAACCAACCAGGATAATGGACAAAGCAAATGGTGCTGAGAGTACGTCATCGACTTCAGCACAACCATGTCGAAAATTTACTATAGCAGAGATTCAGTCTGCAACTAGCAACTTTGATGATGAACTTGTCATTGGACACGGAGGATTCGGAAAGGTGTACAAAGGTCAAATTTCTATTGAAGAATCTATTCATTTTGTGGCTATCAAACGGTTGGATTCTGCATCCAATCAAGGGGCCGCTGAATTTAAGGCTGAAATAGAGATGCTTTCTAAACTTCGCCACTGTAACCTGGTGTCCTTGATTGGTTATTGTGATGAGAACAGGGAGATGATTCTTGTCTATGTGTACATGCCCCGTGGAACCCTATATGATCATCTACATAAAGTCACTGCTACTCATTTGAGTTGGATTCAGCGATTGAAGATAGCAATAGGTGCTGGACGTGGTTTAGACTATCTTCACACCGGTTTTGGCACCCAACATGGAGTCATACATCGGGACGTGAAAAGCTCGAACATTCTCTTAGATGAGAACTGGGCAGCTATGATCTCAGATTTTGGTTTATCTAAGATTGGTCCTATCGATCAAGCATCTAATAATATAAGTGTTAGTGTTAAAGGCACATTCGGGTATCTGGATCCAGAATATTTCTATACCAGCAAACTGACTAGGAAAACTGACGTGTATGCATTTGGGGTTGTATTATTTGAACTGCTATCAGGGAAGCTTGCAGTGGATACACGTCTTAAGGAGGAGCACGGAAGTCTGGCAAGGTGGGGTCAAAAATGTGTGAAGGATAGAAAATTTGATCAAATGGTTGATTTTAACATAATAGGAACATTTGCTCCTAAATGTTTAAGAGGGTTTGCTGAAATAGCAAATCGTTGTTTGATTAGGGATTTTGAGAAAAGGCCTAGCATGACTCAGGTTGTGGCCAAACTTCAGGATTTGCTGGAGCTACAGGAGAAATTCGACAGTTCTGCAGATTCACCAGGCACATCGGGATTCACTTGGATGATTCGTAAGTATCGGGCGTCAGAAACTAATCAACACTCTGGTATACATAAAATTTTCATTAGTGTTCCTTAATGTATGTGCATATTTGTCGTTCATTGTCCTGGTTAATAACTATTACCAAATAGCAAAAATCATAAGAATC
This sequence comes from Glebionis coronaria, assembly GCA_025667525.1. Taxonomy (NCBI): domain Eukaryota; kingdom Viridiplantae; phylum Streptophyta; class Magnoliopsida; order Asterales; family Asteraceae; genus Glebionis; species Glebionis coronaria. Next base: position 691,866,190 of record CM046874.1, on the reverse strand, counting down.
ACTGATGTTTTTGTCCAATTTAAAGGCCAGGGTGGCACAGAATTCCCAAAGAGCAATGAAAACCACATGAATCAGGGTTCTTCAGTGAATAGGGATGGTGGCGACCATGGCAAAAAGCCTCATCAGCATGGGAAATTAGTTGCTGGACACATGAAAATATTCACATATGACGAACTGGAAAGGGGCAGAAGGAACTTTAAGAATGATACACGCTTGGGTATGGGGAGTTATGTACAAGGATGGATAGATAAAACAGGATATTCCCCGTGTATGGATGATACGGGATTGCCCCTTTTAGTTAAGACAGTTGACAGCTACATTCTTGTAAGTCTTGAAATTGCGGACTAAAGTAGCTAGCATCCCTGATTTTTCAATCTTATCGGCATGAAAAAACAGTTTGTTTATTCAATTAGGATGCAATTGATATGCCTCATGCTTTTATTTCATTCATGGAACATTTAGCGGTTGTGAAACTTGATCACCTTTGAATGCAGAGTGATCTGCAAGTGTTGGAAGAATTTCGTCATCCAAACCTTGTTAAAGTCATTGGATACTGCAAAGGCAAAACGAACTTCCTTGTGTCTGAATTCATACATAATGGAAACTTAGAGAATCTCCTTTGCAATGGTAAGCAGCAAAAATAACTTAATACGCAACCAATTTATTTTGCATGAAACATAGATATATGGCAAGGTTTTGTATAAGGAATTTCATTATTGTGTGTGTTAGGAACTATAGGGCTTCTTCCATTGGCTATGAAGGTGAAAGTAGCTGTTGGGATTGCTCGAGGGATTGTTCACTTGTGCAACACAACATATAATGTTGGCAACTTTTCAACTTTCTCGCAGGACAACAAATTTTGGGATTGGGATATGAGCATCAGTGCATTTGAGCTTAACAAATATAAGATATTGCTGGATGAGGTATTACTCGTGCTCTTTTGCTGTAGCCTACTATAATTCTCTGTTTACACTTTCCGGCAAAACCCAAAAATATACAGAAACCTGGTTGTTAACCTTTTGTTTTTTTTTTTGTTAACCTTTTGTTTTATATGTGTGTTTCGGCCAACAATAGTTTATAAGTTGACTTAATGTTCCAATTTACAAACCCTTGATACTTCCTCCAATACATAAGAGACTATAGGCATTTCCTTCCTAGTTTACAAGCTTATTGATTTGTATTTAGAGTTCATGAGTCATTTAAAGGTGTGCATACACCCTTTTTGCATGCAGGATTTTACGGCAAAAGTATTAGAGTATGACATTAGTAAGTTGGTAGAAGATGATGATACTGATTATAATAAGAAAATTTTGCAGTACCAGAAAACTGGTCTGGCCGATGGTGACTATTATCCTGGGTTCGGTAAGTTATTCTCACGGTCATCTACCCCCCACCCTCAAATCCCACACACACGCATATTGTGGGGGATACAATTGTGTATATCTGAATGTGGATCACTGCATGTGCCAGGTCCCCCTGAAGTAGATTTTACACTTGAGACGAAGATATTCTCCGGGTTTAGAAGTGTATTCACAGAGGTGCTAACAGGCAGAAATTTTTACTTACAAGAATTCAACGATATTAATCAATCATTGCGCGAAGATGGAAAGGAGTCCTTGGGTCTTCTTGCAAAATTATGTTATGACAAGTGCAATACAACTGATTCAGAACAAGTGATGCTAAAATACTTAGAGGAGTATGAGAATTATATTTATATGGGGTCAACATCTATGGAAGGCGGGTCAAATTTACCAATTACCAATTACTTGTGACCATTATTTATATCATGTTTTATTTTGGTTTGATGCGCATATTGTTTGAAATATTCATTAGTTGATCGGTTATTTTGATGATATTCATCGATTATTTTGAAAATGCAAATTCGTTTTTTATATTGTTCATCGGTTATTTTGATAATGTTTATTATTTTTCGATAAAAATCACGTTATTCATCGGTTTTAAAAAAAATTACGTTGTTCATCAGTTGTATAAAAAATAGTAGAAGGAAAATGTCCATCGGTTAGATAACAAATGTTCATCGTTTTTAATTATTCATCGGTTATTGCTAATAATGTTCATTAGTTTTCGGAAAAAAATCACGTTTTTCATCGGTTTTAAAAAAAAAGTAAAATGTTCATCGGTTAGTGGAGAACTAGAGATAGCAAAAAGAGATCTGACAAAAAAAGAGGACACTTGTCACCTTCTGATGTTCATACGTTCGTCAGTTAGTTTTGATCATGTTCATCAGTTAGTTTTTATAATGTTCATCAGTTGGTGCGAATGTTCATACGTTAGTTAGTTAGTTTTGATCATGTTAGTTTTATTCATCAATTCACTGATAATTTTTTACAATGTTCAAGTTCATCAGTTTATCAAGTTTATAAAAAAAACATAGTGTTCATCAGTTTACTAGTCGATATTGATAATATTTATCAGTTACTCATTTTTTTAAAAATATAATGTTTAAGAGTTATTTTTTTAATGTTCATCGGTTAAAGTTAGTATTGTTCATCAATTCACCAATTTTCTAACAAAACATAAATCTCACCAGTTCACTGGTTGGTTTGATAACGTTCATAAGTTCATCAGTTATTTCATCAGTTTTCAGTAGAAAAAAGATCATATTGTTCATCAGTTTTTCTAGGAAAGCTCTACCAAATCAAAGATGCCACCATCATCCAATCACCACATCGGAAATTCAAAATCGTTTGGCAGTGATTTTTTTTATCTAGGATCCGTTGTTCGGTCCGTCGGTTAATTGTGATAATGTTCGTGAGTTCATCAGTTATTTTTTAATGTTCATCAGTTTTTGAGAAAAATACGCTCTTCTTCAGGGGACTAAATTTTTTTCATAAGTTAGATAACAATTGTTCATCAATTTATTAATTTTTGGAGTGTTCATCGGTAATTTCTAATAGCGTTCATTAGTTTTTGAAAAAAAAAATCACGTTTTTCATCAGTTGTCTTCAAATATGTTCATAAATTAGATAACGAATGTTCATCAATTCTTTAATATTTTTATAGTGTTCATCAGTAATTACGGATAACATTCGTCAGTTTTAGAAAAAAAAAACTCACGTTGCTCATCAATTTTAGCAAAAAAATACGTGGTTTATTAGTTGTCCAAAAATTGTTCATAAGTTACATAGTAAATGTTCATTAGTTCTTTTTATAGTGTTCATCAGTAATTTTTGATAACGTTCATCCGTTTTCGAAAAAAAATACGTTGTTCATCAGTTTAAGAAATATAAAAAAAATAATGTTGACCTTTAATCAAAAAGTATTTTTCATCGATAAAATGGTCTTTCATTAGTAAATTTTATACAATAAATATGTGTAGAAAGTCATTTTCAAAATGCGGAAGCTCACTCATATCATGTCAAAATTAAGTGATTTATGTTTATGGATAAAGAACCACAAAAAATCTACAATTTTCGTATTATAAATTTTGTGTAACTTAACGTTTAAATTACCAAAAAAGAAAGCACAAGTTACTGGCAATTTCAAAAGAACCATAATTTAATTTTTTTTCTAAAAATCGTTTTATATATTAATATGTATATCAAATTAAAAGGAAATACATTTTTAAAAATTATTGTAAAATAAATTAATAGTAAAAGTTATTTATTTAAAAGTTATATGTGTTTATTGTTTGAGGGTAAATTAAATAAAAGAATCAAATTACCAAAGTACCCTTGAATAAAAATCTGTTAAATTGAAGCGTGAAAAAAGTAAAAAGAAATCTGGAAAAAGAAAGTTTACTTCTTTATGATGACACGTGTCAACTACAAGTTCCTTTTCAGACTTGGTAAAAGTAGGATACTTTTTACACGATCATGACTCAACATCAATGATGTGAAAGTATTTAATTATCAAAATCAATCATCTTCTTAGAGCACCTTTACTATCACAAAAAGTGTTTTTGAGGAGTTTTAACCATTGTGGCAAAAAGCTTTTTGTAAAGCTTTCTATAATGACTTAGTTTATTCAATTAGTATGCAAGTGCAAATCTGTTCAGATGCCATTGATATGCCATCGTGCTTTTTTGATAAGGTGTTACATAGTTTTAACATAAGGACCAATTAAGCAAAAAAGAAAATTAGTGACGAGGCTAGAGATTTGGCATAAACCACAGGGATAAACGATGCAGTTTACTCTTTATTGATCACCTTTGAATGCAGGGTGATATGCAAGTGCAGGAAGAATTTCTTCATCCAAACCTTGTTAAAGTCATTGGATACTACAAAGGCAAAACGAACTTCCTTGTGTCTGAATTCATACATAATGGGAACTTAAAGAATCTCCTTTGCAATGGTAAGCAGCATAAATAACTTAATACAAAAACAATTTATTTTGCATGAAACATAGATATATGGCAAGGTTTTGTATAAGGAATTTCATTTTTGTGTGTGTTAGGAACTATAGGGCTTCTTCCATTGGCTACGAAGGTGAAAGTAGCTGTTGGGATTGCTCGAGGGATTGTTCACTTGTGCAACACAACATATAATATGTTGGCAACTTTTCAACTTTCTCGCATGACAACGAATTTTGGGATTGGGATATGAGCATCAGTGCATTTGAGCTTAACAAATATAAGATATTGCTGGATGAGGTATTACTTGTGCTATTTTGCTGTAGCCTACTATAATTCTCTGTTTACACTTTCCGACAAAACCCAAAAATATTCAGAAACCTGGATGTTAACCTTTTGTTTTATATGTGTGTTTCGGCCAACAATAGTTTATAAGTTGACTTAATGTTCCAATTTACAAACCCTTGAAAATTCCTCCAATACATAAGAGACTATAGGCATTTCCTTCCTAGTTTACATACATATTATTATTGCCGCATTTAATTAGATTGATCTTACTTACGTGTGTATGTACAGCAAAAGTCGTCCGAAACCCAACAGGAGCCTACAGAGATCGACATGTTCTATCGTCTGCATACGAATTCAGATGGTGTATTTATATATGAGCAGTCTCTCTAGTTGTATGTAAGTATTCATTTCAAAACACACTTTAATGAATCATTGATTAATAATCTAGCAACCCGACAAATATATTTACTATATTGTGTTATTGTCACCACACAGGATCAGATGAGGGAGCTAGAGGCGACGGGTGAGCACACCACTGCCGAGATCAACAGGATGGTGCGAGGAGGCAAGTTTCGCGGCCACCATCCTGGCGTGGGTATGGTATTGCCGGGATACACCAGTACTCCCCCGTGCTTTCCGCCACCACCCCCTGAGACTCGTCGGGATCGGGATGTTGATTTCATGATGGGCTTGTTCAGAAACGACCCCAGGTATGGCGATCTTTTTGCCGCATATGAGAGTGGTGGTGCCAGCGGGAGTGGGAGTCGCCCAGGTGATGATGCTGGTGCGAGCGGGAGCGGGAGTCGCCCGGGTGATGATGCTGAGGATCGGGAGGGTGGCGATGACGCGAGCTAGTCGTGTCATATATGTGTTTGTTAGTATGGTACATAGTTTCTTTATGTTCATCTTGACTTGTTTCCCTATTATCCTAAATTAGAACGCTTGTTTCCCTAGTATCCTTAACTATCCCGACTTATTCCTAGTATCCATGTGATCATTAGAACGTTATATTATATTTTGGTGCAAGTTGAACTTATTCCGCGTTTGTGTTGATTTGTATTCAAGTTTACTTTATATGTGTCTTTTGGTGAGCAAATACAGGTTTTGGTTACAGGTTTTGGTAGATTTTTTCCGGAAAAATTCCGGAAAAAATCTGGAAAACGCCTGCTGTGCAGGCAATTTTAAAAAAAAACCTGCACTCTTCCCCAGCGAATGTCGCTGGGGAAACTTTGGAAAGCGTTGACTAGTCAACGGCAACGCGTTGACAAGTCAAACGAAAGGAAATTTTCCCCAGCGACATGTCGCTGGGGAAAATTTGTAATTAGCTAAAATGGTTAAGTTTAACTTAATTTTTTTATTTAATAAGGATTTTCCCCAGCGACATGTCGCTGGGGAAAATTTTGCCACCGTGGCATCTGTTCTTCCAGGAAAAGTCTGTGGGGCCCACGTGTCGCTGGGGGAAGTCACTGGGGATACTTTTAACAACTAGCGTACCCCAGCGAATATACCCCAGCGACTTGTCGCTGGGGATACGCTTCCCCAGCGACATGTCGCTGGGGAAACACCAAAAATATCGCTGGGGTAGGGCGCGATTGTTGTAGTGTACGAAAGCCGAATGACTATGCTGCTACTGCATTTTTAACCGTGGGATAAGTTGCACGAGTACATTGACGGTGTGCATACGGGTATGTGAATATTTAAAACGAAGTTTGACTATTTATATTAAGTTGAATGATATTAGTTTACCTGACATACATGCATGCTTTTTTATTGAGTCTCAGTGAATATTTAGCGGAACACTAATTGCTGAATAGGCAATGAGGAACGAAATGCACGGACATTATAGTTGTTATTTTTGTTATGTACAGAGATAACAGTAGCCAAACATCCCTTCTGCTGCCAAAGGGGTGTTTGGTTGCTCTTAAACCAGGAGCCAAACACCCCTTCTGCTGCAAATGGGGTGTTTAGCTGCTGTTAAACTTGGAACCAAATACCCCTTCTGCTGCAAAAGGGGTGTTATGCTGATGTTGAAATACTAACAAATGATCCTCAAAATGCCCGGCTTTTACCTGTATTATGGATCAATTATGAGTACACTTTGAGTCACTTCTTTTTATTGATGTGGCAACTTTGGTTGTTTGAATCAACGAAGGTTCGGATTGAAATGGGTCATATTTTAGCTAATTATTGTGAATTGAATCAGATCAGGAGAACACACCCCAAACTAATCTATATATAATTGAATAAGTCAAATGTGGAAATGAATCTGCAACCATGTCTGCTAATGCTCAACGTAATTACAAATACAATGTTTTAAAGATGTGCTTAAAATTTTCATTTTTAACATGCCTACTTTTATCCTGATATATATTTGTTAGGCGAAATTTGTGAAATGTTCATTGCATTTTTGTATTACGAGTTGTTTTATATGTGGTTTAAAGAAGGTGATATATTTCAAGTAGCAGTACATCATACTGAAGAGGTCCACTTTAAACTAAAGTTTTTTCTGGAGTTACACATAAGATTTTGATAAAATCATTAACATATTTTATATTTTGCTGATTAATTCTTACTTCTCGAAGAATCTCACGAAAATAGTTGATATTGTTCTTCAAATCACATGAGAAAAATAGGCAAATCTCAGGAAGCACAAGATAACAATGGTGATGCACTCGAATTTATTTATTCGTTTGTGCAATTCTGCTTCTTGACAATTACATAGTTCATGATATTCTGGTAACGGCAGTTAAACGTGTTATTCTTTATGTGCGTTTTTCATTTTAGTTATGTATCAGGATTCCAATATATGTCCTCTAGAGTAGCATAATGTATTATTATATTTTCGTTTGATGTTTGTTAAAGTAAAACTCATGTGAGTTGTTCAAATTACTTCACTCTACGTTTTATGTTGTAGGCCTGAAATCTAGGCTTTGTAAACACCCCGCCGCGAAGCGAGGGCTTATACCCTTTTGATAAAACAAAGATGGGACTAAGGTCAACTATCTAACATAGTCAAACATGGAGTGGTTTAAGCAATGCAGTCAATCATTGTGTGAATGAGTGCTAGATGCTGATTCAGTCAAACATGCAGTTGCTTGACATATCATTAATTATGCCAGGTTTGTCTTATATTTTAACTCTTCTAACAACTCCGAGTCCCGTTTCCCCACTTGTAATATTATTCGTGCGTGGTTGGTGAAATCGTCTCATCTGTTCTGAATTAGTCATTTCATAATCAATATAAACTTGTATAAAAAGAATGCTGACCCAAACAAAAGTTTTATCCAGTTGATAATTGTCCCTGGTACTAATATTTTCTTATTAGTTTTTTCCTATCTGGTCAAAACTCCTATTGGCTTCAAGAAAAAGTTGATTTGCTGATCTCAATAACCAACCAGGATAATGGACAAAGCAAATGGTGCTGAGAGTACGTCATCGACTTCAGCACAACCATGTCGAAAATTTACTATAGCAGAGATTCAGTCTGCAACTAGCAACTTTGATGATGAACTTGTCATTGGACATGGAGGATTCGGAAAGGTGTACAAAGGTCAAATTTCTATTGACGCATCTAGTCATTTCGTGGCTATCAAACGGTTGGATTCTATGTCCAATCAAGGGGCAGCTGAGTTTAAGGCTGAAATACAGATGCTTTCTAAAGTTCGCCACTGTAACCTAGTGTCTTTAATCGGTTATTGTGCTGATAACGGGGAGATGATCCTTGTTTATGTGTACATGCCCCGTGGAACCCTATATGATCATCTACACAAAGTCACTGCTACTCATTTAAGTTGGATTCAGCGATTGAAGATAGCAATAGGTGCTGGACGTGGTTTAGACTACCTTCACACCGGTTTTGGCACCAAACATGAAATCGTACATCGTGATGTGAAGAGTTCGAACATTCTTTTGGATGAGAACTGGGCGGCTATGATATCAGATTTTGGGTTATCCAAAATAGGTCCCATTGACCAGACAGCTTATAGTATTAGTGTTAGTGTCAAAGGTACATGGGGATATTTGGATCCAGAGTATTTCTATACCAGAAAACTGACTAGGAAAACTGATGTGTATGCATTTGGTGTTCTATTGTTTGAATTGCTATCAGGGATGCTTGCCGTGGACGAACGGCTTCAGGAGGAACATTGTAGTTTGGCAAGGTGGGCACAAAAATGCGTGAAAGAAATAAAATTTGACAAAACTGTGGATTCTACAATAACAGGAACAATTGCTCCAAAATGTTTAAAAGGGTATGCTGAAATTGCAAATCGTTGTTTGGTTAGGGATTTTATAAAACGGCCTAGCATGACTCAGGTTGTGGCCAAACTTCAGGATTTGCTTGATATACAGGAGAAATTCGACAATTCTGCAGATTCGACAGGCACATCCGGATTCACTTGGATGATTCATAAGTATCTTGCTTCCGCAACTAAGCAAAACTCCGGTGTTGAAAACAACATCATGAATCAATTTTCTTCAACCAACCTGAATATAAAAAGGTTCACATATGGCGAATTGGAGAGTGCCACAGGGAACTTCGGGAATGACGCATGCTTGGGTATAGCAAGTCAGCGAGAGGTTTACAAAGGTTGGGTCGATGAAGCTACATATTCCCCTTGTATTAATAATACCGGATTGCCCATTGTGGTTAAGCGTCTCGGTGGGTACAAATCTGGATGGATTGAAAATGGGAAGGTACTACAATATCCATTTTATCCCTTTCCATTTGCATTACAATGGCATCAAATATTACTAGCTGTGTAAAAGATAAGTCTATCAGTTCTAATATAACTCGTCTATATTCATTTATTGCATATTATTCATGTAACAAAAGGTAATTTATGTAACGTGTGAACTTGTGATTGCAGGTTCGTCTGAGAATTTTGAAAGAATTCCGCCATCCCAACCTTGTTAAACTATTAGGATACTGCTTGGAAGGGGAACATCTCTTTCTTGTGTATGAATTCATGCATAATGGAAACTTTGAGGATCTTCTTCGTAGCGGTAAGCTACATATATAACTTAAGACATAACTTAAATCTGAAGATAATCCAATTTTGAATATAGAATATTAATTTTTCTTGGATGAGTAGGTGCTGCAGCACGACTCCCAATCGTCACGAAAGTGAAAATAGCAGTAGGAATTGCTCGAGGGGTCGCTTTTTTGAACGAGACACTATATGAAGATGAGTGTTTTCTTACGTGGGGGGCTAGAGTTAGTGAATCTCGGCTTGACAGACATAAGATATTGCTTGATGAGGTAGTTATTATGTTTACCCCAAAAGTTTAATGTAGATCATTCTTTTAACATAGACCCAATCAATCAATTATAGCCGCCCATTTTTTCATCTAATAAAAAACTCTTATTTTTTAAAATTAAATATCTTATAAACAGTTAACCGTTACGCAAAACGAAACATATCATCGTGACGAGAATTAAATCATATATCTATGGAGGGGCACATGTATATGTTACAAATTGATCTCAGCTATTTTGAAGTATATATATTCTGGCCGCCGCTGAATTCTGTTTTATAAGGAATTTGACACCACTTAATTATGTGCAACATATACATGTGTAGGATTATACAGCAAAGCTTTCAGGTTATGACGTTACTAAGTTGGTACACGGCCACTATTTTCACAATATTCGCGATAACAAATATTCTGTTGGTGACTATTATCCTGGATTTGGTGAGTTACTCTAAAGGTCTAACCGCTCATGCATCCCCCCACCCACACACACAAAACAATTGCATATACTAAGTACTATTTAACGAGAATTACTGTTTCAGAGCCCTATCTACTAGAGAGCAACCTCTCCGGCTTTACAGTGCTGTTCATAGAGTTGATAACAGGGAAACTAATCAATGACGAAAAGAAAGTCAAGAAGATTGATTATTTGTTGCCTAAAAGTGGATCATATTCCTTACGGGAAATTGCAGAACTGTGTTTTACGGAGTACGGAAATTTGGAATTAGAATCGAAGATTCTAACATTATTGGATGAGTATGAGCAGAATATTTCAGCATGACCGAATGGAGCATCGCTAAACTCTTTTGTTATAGTGAGAATCCAATCATTAAAACTCTTTGCTCAACCTACATTTCTTTTTGATATATTTAGTAAACTTGCTAGAAATATTCTCTTGTCTTGCCTTATGTGTTACGTTTATCTTACGGTATGCATATTGTTACAGTACTATTTTTTTAAATACGTAGGGACGTAGGGTACTGGCACCCATGTTATCCTAGTTATAGCTCCCGCCATCCCTATAACTTATACATATAGATAGCGAGTTGTCAGGTTTTGTGTTATATCTATATACGTTTTATTTTGACGGCGCAAATTTATAAAGGACCTTTAGCAAGCAACTAGAGACAAAAGTTGCAAAGTTATGCTACAATTAGCGGTAGTTGGATCTAAATTCTAATCGTTTCTTAATGGATAAATTAACTTACTTCTGTTAAAAAAAATCAAGTGTGAGAAAAAACTTTTATTTTATTCGCAAGTGTATTTATTATGTTACTCCATTCGTTCCAATTTACTTGTCTGCAATTGATTCAATAGCCAATTAAACTTCTGATATACGAAACTTGGATACAAAAAGGCTACATTTCCTTTTACTATTCTTCAGACGAAACCAATCAAGGAAGGTCACCCTCTTTCATGACTTGCTATGTTTTTTGGACGCGCCAAACAGAAATAGAAAGGCTCCAGCCGTTGTTAATTGACCTTGTAACTCGACAAAATGATTATAAACCACATTATCCTTCACACCCACTAAATCTGCAGCAACTCATAACCAGAACAGGACCCAACAGAATTGTTTTTAAACCCAGGACAATAAAAAAAACTCCTGATAATCAACATTGACTACCTTTTTTAACAGGTTGACTGAGATGCCAAACATCGCTATATTCTTATCACAATCTTCACATAAGGAAACTTAATGATTAATTATAAAGATCTATGATTATAATACCAACACCTAAACTAATGTGAATAGACCCATCTTTCGTGTCTCGTTTAAATAGTCAGCGGTAGATCATCATAATGCAAGATTCATATTCAGAACATGTATGTATAGCCATTTCTGAACATCCAGAACCACCACATTCCGGACTTTAGAAACTTGAGTCACTACATTAGAAGTTCTGACTTTTAAACCCATCAGTCTAGTTCTAATGGTTTTTCATATAATCACAAAAACCACATCCTAATTCTTGCATCTATCTTTATAATCCTCCTATTACTTTCTTACCAGATGAAGCATATAGAAGCAGCCAAACACCACATTCTCGTAGCACTCCGAATATTATTGTTGCAAGTATTAAGTTCCATTGTTGTCACAAAAATGTTAGACTTGTATAGCAAAATCATGCTTTAATGTATGTAATGAGGTTGACGCAGAATCAAAGATGGTGACATATGAGAAGTATTTCCCAGCATTCGGCATTCCCAGTATGAACTATAAAACACCTGATATATCTAACTAACATGATAGGTGTATTCTTTTATTATCTTCCATTTGATCACTCGTATTTACAACTTTTACTCAAGAATATCATTATTGAACAATGGTGATTAATGATCAGTGCAACCGCCAATACCGTGCCTTTGCAATTGATATTTAGGGAAAAAAAACACTATAACATGAGGAAACAAAACATGAGAAAGGAAGTGTTGTACGATACCGACAACAAACCCGAAGTTCGATAACGCGGAACCGCTAGATCGCGAGTTGTATCGAGCACAAGTAGCGAACACGCGAGAGACTACAAAGAACCGACAAACATATATGCACACGGTATACCCTCAACTACCCCTTTATTAATAAACCCTAATAAAGACTACATTGAGGAAGAAGAATTCAATGAATTAGGATCCCCCCTCATCCCTATTTATAGAGATGAGGGGGGATCCTAATTCATTGAATTCTTCTTCCTCAATGTAGTCTTTATTAGGGTTTATTAATAAAGGGGTAGTTGAGGGTATACCGTGTGCATATATGTTTGTCGGTTCTTTGTAGTCTCTCGCGTGTTCGCTACTTGTGCTCGATACAACTCGCGATCTAGCGGTTCCGCGTTATCGAACTTCGGGTTTGTTGTCGGTATCGTACAACAAGTGGTATCAGAGCTTCAGGTCTCGAGGTCGCTGGTTACTAGGAATCGATCGAGGAGGATTGGTGTTCAGATCGTGGACATCAAGGAGCAGCAGCTAGGTTCGATTGAAAAGAGAGTCGTTGTTCTTCTTTGATCGACAAGGTTGCAGTAGTATCGAAAAGAAAAGGAAAAAAAAAAAAAGTTGGTTCTTCTTCACAGGTTTGGTGGTGGTGGCTGTTTTGCCGCCATTGCTCTAAAGGGAAGAAGAAGACGTTGTTGGTCTTTTGGTATATAAAAGTCAACAGATACTACAAAGGAGATTGGGCCAGATTTTGGCCTAAGGTTTTATATAAGCCATACTTTTAATTTGGTCTTTTGACTAAATTTATAATAGGCTTTTTATAATTTTGTTTTGTTTTGTTTTAAATAAAACAAAAAGGTGAATACTTTGTAGGGAATTTTTTTTTTTCTAAACACAAGGGGACTTCGTAATTCGTGATTGTGAGGTTTAAAATATCACAAGGTTTAGCGAATTATCGAAGGGGACTTTGTTAGTTTGTGATTGTGGGGTTTTTTCACAAGGTTTAGCAAACTAATAAAGGGGCTTTGTCGGTTTGTGATTGTGAGGTTTTTCACAAGGTTTAGCAAATCAACAAAGGGATAAAGAAACGCTTCTTTATCAATGTACTAAACTAATCGGTTCGATTAGGGTACATACCTTGTGGGTTTTCTTTTCTGTCGATTCGATGCATCTTTGATCGGAGTTATCCGCATCTAGTAACTAGGTTGTAGTCGATAATACTACAGGAAGAATGCACCATGTGCATGCATGGTGTTTATGGACATACTGTTTGGTGTCATTTTTATCTAGTTGGTATATCTTTTAGGTTCAATGGTGCTTCTTCTCGGCTCGGTGAATTTTGATCAGCTGGTATATTATATAAATTGGCTCATAATATGGCCCTAATGATAAAACAAAGATGGGACCAACGAAAACTATGTAACATAACACCCAAAACATCATCTTAAACCGAATATGAGCTTTAAGCACGAACCGAGGGTTAGAAAATCACACCTATCAATGATGAAAGCTGATGACACGAACTCGTGATCGAAAGAAAAAAAAAAGCATCAGCAAAGAACGTTTCTGCAAATAAAAATATTTCATTTGCTAATTCTGGAGGACTCACAGGTGTTAGTGCAATTGGAAGATTTAATATCTGAAAGATCAATTGCCTTAAATTATGCCACGTTGGCTGTCTAGAAGATGATCAGATGACTAATATCTGAATCTCAAGATGGAAAATTAATATTTTTTATCCATAACATTTGTATGATTTAGAACATTGTTGGTCCTATTAGTGTTGTGGATGATGATCATTAAGTCAAACATTATGAAATGAGTGGTAGATGATGATGCGGTCAAACATGGAATGTTCTTTCGGTCATCCCTTGCAGTGTGTGGTTGTAGCTTGTGCTGTAGTGTGAATGTATGACTTCAACTTGTGAGTGGCCCTTTGATGGTGAAATCTTGTCATCTGTTTTGAATTAGTCATTACTTGATCTATGAAAACTTCTATGAAAATAATACTGCAAGAAAATCAATATTCAATTTATAATTGAATACTGATCTCAATAACCAACCAGGATAATGGACAAAGCAAATCTTGAGGCTGAGAACTTGACATCATTGACTTCATCACAACAAAGTCGTCAATTTACTATTGCGGAGATTCAGTCTGCGACTAACAACTTTGATGATGAACTTGTCATTGGACAGGGAGGATTCGGAAAGGTGTACAAAGGTCAAATTTCTATTGAAGAATCTAATCATTTTGTGGCCATCAAACGGTTGGATTCTATGTCCAATCAAGGGGCAGCTGAGTTTAAGACTGAAATAGAGATGCTTTCTAAACTTCGCCACTGTAACCTGGTGTCTTTGATCGGTTATTGTGATGATAACGGGGAGATGATCCTTGTTTATGTGTACATGCCCCGTGGAACCCTATATGATCATCTACACAAAGTCACTGCTACTCCTTTAAGTTGGATTCAGCGATTGAAGATAGCAATAGGTGCTGGACGTGGTTTAGACTAGGGGTGTGATTCGGGTTGACCCGGTCGGGTCAACTCGGGTCGGGTCAATGGTGAAAAATATATAACCCGAACCCGAGCCTAATTAGATTTCGGGTCACTCGGGTTCGGGTCAATTCGGGTCGGGTCAAGTCGGGTCGGGTCAAGTCGGGTTGGTCGGGTTCGGGTCAAGTCGGGTCGGGTCAAGTCGGGTCAAGGGTAAATATATATAACCCGAACCCCAGCCTAATTAGAACTCGGGTCAATTCGGGTCAACCCGAATTGACCCGAATACGCTTTTGGACCCGAGTGACCCGACCCGAATATGATTATTCGGGTTCGGGTTCGGGTCGGGTCAACTTTTCTGACACCCCTACACAAGACCATTAGGATACTGATATGGTTTATAAGCAGGACAACTAAGTCATGAAGAAACCACCCACTATCTCCGTGCATTGTTTATTAGTTTACTAGAAATTAGTTTCCCACGTTTTAGAATAGCAATTAATTAAGATGTTTTCATTTCCTATATATATGTAACATGTATTCAGTTTAAGGATAAGAAGAAAATTAATCAAAAGTCTAGTTCCTCTATTGTTTTCATGGAGTCTTGCCCGCTCTAAGGGCCTTATCATCTCTTCCCGTATCTATTTCTTAGGAGTTTGGCCTACTAAAACAAGGTCGCATCAGATACAATGTCCATTCGTTCCGGATGGCCCTAAATTCAAACTAGAACTTCCCTTTACTGAGTTCATATTTCACTATTAAACAAAAAGATATATGTCTAATTGAGCATAAATATGGACCAACAATGATCTAAAAATGTTAGGGATACAAATATTCATTTTCGATCTTGAGATTCAGATATTAAATCTTCTGATCCATTTTCTAGATATCCCACGTGTTTAGCCTTGATGATGCTATCTTCCAACCAAATGAGGAAGACCTGTGAGTCCTCCAGAATTCCTAAATATAACTTTCTTTAGTTGCATAGACGTTCTCAATTGATTCTCTGTTTTATAAGCCTCAGTTTGTATGTAAAGCTCAAATGCCTGCTGTTTCTTGATGTTTTTGGTGCTATGTTAGATAGTTGGCCCCATCTATCTTTATGAAAGGCGTTTTTGAGACGTTTGCCTGTTTTGGATCCATCATTAGCGCCATGTTACGGGGAAATGTTTAGAATAAACCAGCTGATAAAAAATCACCCTGATGAGAAGAAGCACCAATGAACGTAAAAAGATACACCATAAACACTGATTATGGTGGTTTATTCCCTAAATAACAAGAGCAAAAACATGGTATTAGCGTTGCACTGATCATTATTACCATTGTCCAACGATAATACTGTTGCGTAAAAGTTGTAGATATGAGTGATCAAATGAAAGAGGTAATAAATGAACACGCTGAACATATTTCGTTGATATATCAGATCGAGTATAATCCACGATTTCATGCTTACTGTAAAATGCTGTAAATGATGTTTATAGTTGCATCCACCCCATTTCATATTTTAGAGCATGATTTTGCTATTCCACGCAAACACTTTGTGTGACCACAAAGCAACTTAATCTGAATGTGTCTTTCACTGTTCGTGTATAACTCGATAGACTACAAAGTCAAACCCAAAGCCCTCACCTGAGGAAAAAAGGTCAACCCTCACCTGAAAAATGCTCACTCTCCTGGCCACCACAATTTCCGGCCATCACAAACACCGTCACCCATTCACTCAACTCCGCCGTCACGCAAATCATAAACCTAACCAGAACCAAAATCAGAGCCATTGACGGCACCCAACCATACGAATACGAGTCCAAGCTCTCATTCCAAATACCCAAATAAAAATCCTCAAAAGGGCTATCATTTGGTTCGGTAATTTCGGTCAGTTTTTAGCTAAAATCCTAGTCAGGCAAGGCCATACTGTTTTAGCAAACTCACGCGCTGACTACTCCTCACACGTTGATGCACTCGGGGTCGCGTACTACCGGAATGCGAACGACTTATGCGAAGAACACCCATAAGTTATTTTGCTTTGTACTAGCCTACTGATAAAGTACTTAAGTCTTACCTTTACAACACTTAAAGCGGTCGACTTTGTTTGTCGATGTGTTTGTGGTATGTTTATCTCCTTTTTTTCTAGTCGTGTATTATTACATTTGTCTTGTATGTAATCAGATTCTTGTAATGTGAGAGTTATACTAATGAACCAAGTTTAGTTGTATGATAGTCTGAATTGAACACTTAGGATTTGATTTGTTACAACATTGGTAATGAGCATGCTATAAACTAAAAGCTTTGAACATAACCAAAATAAAAACGTTGTTTTGCTGAAAATTTAGTGATGTGTAACTGTCTCATGTTCTTAGCATCTTTATGCCACATTCATTATTTTCAAAATAGTCTTTCCAAACAAGAACTGGTAATCTTGTTTGCGTATTTTAGTACCTGCACAGGTGGACTTGTTTTTTATTATAACAATTGTAAAAATAGGTAATTTTACCATAATGTTTTAAAAAAGGAAATGTTATAGTTTATATATGGACTACATGTGGTTTCTGCTAATGGAAATGAATTATGCTTTGCATATATAGTATTGTCAATGACTTTTGATTACTAATGCTTGTGCTGTGCTTTTTTAGTGATGTTGCAGAGACGTTGTGATGGTGTGTGATTTGTTGTATGGCCGATGAGACAAATGGGGAGGAAGATAATCTTAGTGCATATTTTATTTATTATCGGTTCATGTTGTAAGAGTTTGTTAGTTTAGAAGAGTTGCTGTAGGATGTAACTTGCAGTATTTTTTCCAAACTTTTGCTAATTTAAGAACCCGGGAATCGGTGATATAAATAACTAGTTTTAATTTCTTCAGTTAATTAATTGAGCTTAGTTAATTGAAGCAAGTTAGAAAAATAAGCATGCTCTTCCTATCTTTTTAGTATAACTACACATGGATTTGGTGAAAGTTTAGGGCTTAAATTACTTGCCCAAAGTTAGTATACGATGAATGGCATGATTTGAAACCTTACTCGTTTGAAACTTGTACTGAATCAGTACTGAATGTATTCTCGTATCCTCAAGATTATAGAGACTATAGTACAATAGAATGTGTTCTCATAAAGTTGCATACCTACTTCCTACACGCATGCATAAGGTTAGTACCATTTGTCATTTCTCATAGCTACCTTGTTAGAGATACGAGTTAGCATAATGTATCGTTACACATGTTGTTACTATTGATAGAAAGATTTAAATGTTCAGTATTGATCTTGGCAAAAACAAATACCATTAATTACTTCTGGAGAGTGCCTTTTTCCCAAATTGTGTTAGTAAAAGTGAAACATTAAGCGATATAAATCTTGAATTTTACATATCACGAACACAGCATCATTAACCAAATCACGCCTGATACTTGTTTGAAATGTAATAAAATTGAGTACTCTGAAAATCAGTTTCTAGAACGGAATTGGATACCATGGTGTTCTGGTAATGAACGTGTACTGCGATCAGCCACAACCGATCTGGAATGTAGATAGCGGGGTGTCTGGTTTATCTTGTCACTATGCCACTGACGACACCTTGGTAAGTCTGCTTCAGCTTGGATATACTTATTTAAGATTGTTAGCAACTTGAATTCCGCATCAGCCTCATTGCAGATTTCAAAACATAATTCTGCAGCAAGAGACAAGGAGTATGTTCCAGACTTGAACAATAGATAATTAACCATTCGGAATTCATAGTCGTTACTTATATCCCCCTCCGATAGCAATTCAGCAAACGCTACAGTAAAACCAGAGAGATTGCTCTGTAGTGTATAAGGCTCTGAAAGTGTAATCATTATTCAGACGTATGCATTTCATTGATATAAGCCAAAACACCAACAGGTGGGAGAAAGGTTAAAAGTAACTTACGGTATCCAGGATGATATGAGGAATCATTTCCATCACCGACACTGGTATAGTGACCATCTATTAATTTAGTGACATCATAGCCTGAGAGTTTGACTGTGAAATCCTGCAAATTTACATTTTGTCCATACAGGTAAAGCCATCAAACATAAATAAGACAATAGGTTATTTTTTTCTGGGTAAATTGTTACCCTGGTAAAGTATAAGACAGTAGGTTATCATCTGTTAGTTTACATGGATGTTAACTAACACAGATTTCTCTATGCGGGGTTCACTGGGAAGTCGCAATATTTTAGAAAGCGACAGCAAAAGAACTTAATTGTACATTTGTACCTTATCCAGCAATATTTTATGTCTATGAAGCATAGACTCACTAACTTCATGTTGTGTCTCATTTAGGAAAACGAGCCCTCGAGCAATGCCTATTGCTATTTTCACCTTTGTAACCAAAGGAAGTTGTGCTACAGCTCCTACAGCCCAAGAAATGCAATACATAAGGTAATTATTTTACAAATTTATATCATGTTTTGGACTTGTCTACTGCTTACCGCTAAAAAGAAGATCCTCGAAGTTTCCATTCTGCATGAGTTCATAAATGAGGAATAGCATTTTCCCGAAAATGCAGTATCCAATGAGCTTAATAAAGTTTGGATGATTAAATTCTTTCAACTTTTCCAGATCCAACTGCATTAGAAAGAAATCAATTTCACAAATATGTTGTCTTCCATGAAGTTATATGCAATGACACCATGCGTCCATATCGGAAGTAAAATCGCGCCGATTAGATATAAAAAGAAAGCTCAAGATATATTAAACTTTACCAATAGTTTTTCAGGACTTCCAGATTTGTAGCCATGAAGCCTCTTAATTGCAATGGGCAGTCCGGTATCATCATTAGACTTGGAAGATGTCGTTTTTGTGACCCTGCCTTTGTAGATCTCACCATAACTCCCCTTTCCCATGCGTCCGTCCTTCCTGAAATTTCTTGCAGCACGTTTAAGTTCACCACTTTTAGATCTCCTGACACTATTTCTCCATACTGCTGAGGCAGTTTGCCTTGATTGCTGCCATCCTCGTTGGTTGAAGAGCCCACATTCATATTGTTTTCAAGGCTTGCTCTTTGATCTTACAAAATGAACAAATTAGGATACTACTCTTAAAGTTATCTATGGATCATCGACCCGAAAATCCGTTCACTTATAAGCGAATTAAATCGTTTAAGTCTGTAACACACAAATATGCACATATAATGAAGAGTATAATTTAGTATACCAGAGTTTTGTTTAGTCGTGGAATTTAGATACTTATGAATCTTCCAGGGGAATCCCATCATGCCTGATGACTCGGCTGAACTGTCATATTTCTGTTGTAGTTCAAGTAAAGCTTCTAGTGATGCCACAACCTTAGTCATGGTAGGACGTTCTTTAGGAACACTAAGCAAACAATGATCTGCGATCCGAGCCATCTGTATCAAACATTTGGGTAAAATTGTTCCCCTTATTTTGGAATCAGCCAATTGATCTAATTTTCGTTCTTTTACGCATTTTTGAGCCCATCTTACCAAACTACATTGCTCCTCACCTCTACTGACATCTACTGCAAGCTTTCCTGATAGCAATTCAAACAATACAACCCCAAATGCATAAATGTTGGAGATTAATCTATATTAATCTTTGACACATGAATAACATCCTGTTATTTGTGAAAAACTGAAAAACACAGGAAGGATAAACAGGCCCATGAAGACAGAATACTAGCCTGTATACATACGGTTTGGGCCGCAGGCCAACAAACCCGAACCCTAGATAGAATAGCAGTTAGAAACGGTTATATAGAAGGGATACGACTGTTGGCTCTTTCAAACCATCACGACCCTTCAAACACACCGATTAGTTTGTATATATAGAATAGGATTCTGTATTTTACAATCAACCCATTCGATTCAATATATCAGATTTTATTTAGGGTTCATATACCCCGTCTCTTTGTTCTTGTTCTTTTATGTTATTATGATGATGATGTCTATGATGTTGCCCGATCATTCGTTCTGGAATCGCCCATCAAAGAACCTGTGTAACATTGGTATCAGAGCGAAGGGATCAGACAACTCCAAAATCATGGAGTCATCATCAAGAAATAAGGTTTTTCAGTTTTTTTTTCTTATTTGGATTATGATAAGAAAATCATATAAGTTTCAATGTTTTTATTTGGTTTATGATAAAAGCAAGTTTTTAAGATTTTTCAAGATTTCTTATTTGGATTATGATAAGAAAAGGTTTTCAAAAGGATTCTTATTTGGTTTATGATAAGAAGAAAAAAAAAAGAAAAATTGGCAGATTTGAAGATTAAAAAAAAAGGAACAAGATGAAAAGAAACAACATGGCTGTTTTGTTGCAAAAAAAAAAAAAAGAACACATTCTGTGTTCACATGAAAAACGCAGGAAATGCATGAAACGCATGGATTGTTGGAACCGCAGAGAGTGCAAGAAGATAAGAAGATTTTCTGCAACAAACTAGAAACCATGAAAGATTGAAGCAAAAGGAACAAGGAGATTGAAGGATCAAAGATTAATAAGATTAGGGGGGAATGTTGGAGATTAATCTATATTAATCTTTGACACATGAATAACATCCTGTTATTTGTGAAAAACTGAAAAACACAGGAAGGATAAACAGGCCCATGAAGACAGAATACTAGCCTGTATACATACGGTTTGGGCCGCAGGCCAACAAACCCGAACCCTAGATAGAATAGCAGTTAGAAACGGTTATATAGAAGGGATACGACTGTTGGCTCTTTCAAACCATCACGACCCTTCAAACACACCGATTAGTTTGTATATATAGAATAGGATTCTGTATTTTACAATCAACCCATTCGATTCAATATATCAGATTTTATTTAGGGTTCATATACCCCGTCTCTTTGTTCTTGTTCTTTTATGTTATTATGATGATGATGTCTATGATGTTGCCCGATCATTCGTTCCTGGAATCGCCCATCAAAGAACCTGTGTAACAATAAACATCTGTTTTAATTGTCAGTTTTCTGGTATAGAAAAATTCAGGATCAAGGTACCCAAATGTGCCTTTAACACTTGCATCAACATAAGACATTGATTCATTAGCTGGGCCTATTTTGGACAATCCAAAATCTGAAATCATAGCTTCCCAATTTTCATCCAAAAGAATGTTCGAGCTTTTCACATCACGATGTATGATTCCATGTTTTGTTCCAACACCAGTGTGAAGGTAATCTATTCCACGCCCAGCACCTATGGCTATCTTCATCCGCTGCACCCAACTTAATGGAGTCTCAGCTATGTGCAAATGATGGTAAAGGGATCCATGCTGCATATATTCATAAACAATGATCATCTCCTTGTCATCATCACAAAAACCAATCAGAGACACTAAGTGACAGTGGCGTAGCTTTGAAAGCATCTTAATTTCCGCCTTAAATTCAGGCGACCCCTGATTTGACATAGAATCCAACCGTTTGATGGCTACAAAAAGACCAGTTTCTTCACTACCCACTTGACCTCTATACACCTTCCCAGATCCTCCTTGTCCAATCACCAGTTCCTCATCAAAGTTTTTTGTTGCAGATATAATCTCTGCAAGAGAAAAACGCTGCATTGGTTGTGTTGAAGTCGATGATAACATTTTCTCACAGTCACCGGTTCCCGAGTCCATAATCTTGATTAGGTTCTGTGAAATGTACTGAACTTTTGAGAAAATTATACCGGAATTAAGGGCTATTGAAAACATTTATTGTTTACTAATTAAAAGGTCAATGATCATGTATGATGATACTGTCAAGCATGTTTAGAAAGTCAAATTTCAACTGTTTAGTTTGGCCGGTGCAAGTCAAAGCCGAAAAAAACTAACATATACTTAGTTGTATATATGGAGGATATCCATATTATTTCTATTTAGAAAAATGTACTGGTGTGTAGAATCTGCTTTGCAGGAGTATATCACATAAACCAATTTGAGACACCTTTCTAATTGAAAGCACCTTCAGCTTTGTGCAGATGCTCATAAAGCGTTCTGGGGTGTATATCACGTGAACCAATTTGAGACACCAATTTACAATGTGACATAGAAATTATTTAAAGTTTTTCTGGCATATTTGTAAAGTAAAAAAGAAGGCCAACGTGTAGTTTAGTATCGTGATTGGTTCACGTGGAATTTTTAATACCCTGAACGTTGAAAGGTGCAACATGGTAACCTGTACTTGGCTAAGTGGAATTTCTACTCCCTATAACCACTTAACAGTTGAGCCGAGTTAGAAATTTAATTGACGCTATCCACAAAACTACAATATTTAAGGGTAGAAATGTAGAAACAAGTCGAGTTGAGCCCGAGCTTGCCAAACTCGAGGTCGTGCTCAGCTCGTTTAAAGTCACGTTTCGAGCCTTATACAGCTTGAGTTCAAATTGTAACGTATTTTATAAGCTAGCAATTTGTTCGTTTTATGCTCGTTTATATATAAATATGCATATATACAGATAGAATTTTACGTGATAAACTCATTCATATATAAATTTATCCAATCAAGACTTGAGCTAGGGCTCGAACTCGTTTAAGCCCGGATCATTTCATGCTTTTATAAGCTGGCTCATTTCAAGTTGAATTCGAGCTAAAGCTATAAGGTTCGAAACGAGCTCGAGCTTTGGCAAACCTGGGTTGACGTGCCCGGTTTCTACCCTTATTCAATAATGTATTATGAATATTATAATCTTGAAGATAAAATCCATTAACAGGCTTAACTGTTAAGTGGTTATAGGATGTATTTTGACTAATGAGTTATTGAATTGGATGCACGATTCTTCTGCGTTGGCGATAAGTCGTTGGTTCTTTTAATATTGACTTATACTGATGGTGATATATTAACAGAACTTTAAAATCAACGTTGACTAAACACATAGCTGAACACGTAGTACTTCAATTAAATATTTTCGGTTATAAAAATAAACTATCATAATCATGACAAAATGTTGACATGGTACTATAGTAGATATGTTAGAAAAATTCACACACATTTTAATCTCACCGTGAGATTAATGTTGTTTCTTGCTGTCCCATTCCTAATCTTTGGAATGGGCATTAAAGAAATCAAGGGAGAAAAACTTGCACTTTACTTCTTCAACCCCGAGGTAATTTCAAGGAACAAAATGCTATACATTTGAGAATCAGGCCGGTAATGAAATCGATGACGACTTGATACAAAAATATAGAATCAAAGTTGTGTCTTTGAACGACATGCATAATGTAATTGTACAGATCCCGAGCTTCCACCACATGTTTCCTACTAGGAGTTTGTCTATAGTTTGAACATAAAGTGAGATGCACTATACGGTATCAAACGATTTTATAAACACCACTAGCTACATCTGTTGTACCTGTGAACTTTCGAGAAGTATATTGCAATCAAGAAACCAAACTGCAGGAAAACTTGAAGCAACATCATATCTAAATTTACGTCAATTAGTTTGGAAGGAATCTGTGGTTGCAGTTACCAATGCCTCTATCATGCTTGGATACAACTTCTTCAAGGCCTTTAGCATCTTCAACTCTGAATCCGCGTCATTGCAGATCTCAAAACAAAATCTTGCAAGCGAACCCAAGGAGATCCAACTTTTAAATATTTCCAAATGCTTTCCAAAATCTTTGTGTGAAAGATTCTTGTAAGAATTACTCGCAAGAACTGGTTCCCCAATCAGTACCTCCGCTAATACCAATGTAAATGAGGCAAGATTACTTTGTCCATCTTGTGATTTCGGACGACCTAAAAAAGTGATAGTTGTTTAGATTAAATTAGATATGTGGAACGAGTGAATGACACAATAAAAGCCATACTACTATACTGATACGGAAAAGATATCGAAGGGAAAATTCGAGAGAAAATGAGACTGAAGCCACTTAGGCAACCCGAGTGATAGTAGCAATAAATTTTTTCATCATTCCAAGTTCTGAAGTTTGTAGTTCCAAAACTTCGCAGTAAAATCCTGCACTTTATTAGCTCATTAATATAAATAAAACAAACTAAAAATAGTATCCATGCAACTTAAGGGATCATTCAAAATTTCAATGTACAACGTTATTGGACGTACCGCATTCAGCAATATATTATATCTGTCAAACACACACGTCTTCTGTATCCACGACCAGTCTGAAGTGGATTTATCTTGTGTGCTGTGCAAGAAAACAAACGCTCTTGCAATTCCTAGTGCCATTTTCACTCTTGTATCCAATGGATGTCGTGCAACAGCTCCTAAAACCATTGAAGTTATGTTTCTAGCCCGAATTCTTTTTATTTCATAATAAAATGCAGTTCGACATCCAGAAATAACTTTGTTTCGTACCGCTATGAAGGCAATCCTCAAAGTTTCCATTATCCATAAATTCATATACAAGGAAGAGAACATCATCCTCTAAGCAATATCCTATGAGCTTGACGATGTTGGGATGACAAGTATTGCAAAACCAATTCCAATTGCATTCACAAGTGGTAAGTATTATAGGAATTGCCTTATTAACGTGCAAAACACTTCTATGCAGTTAGAAAACAATAAGAGAGTGATATAGGCAATCAAATATACAATTTTACTAGAAAGGAATCTATGTGACTACATAAAAAAGCTAAATCTGTCGTTTGTATTGTACTCCCTCCGTCTCAAATTATTGTCCACCGAAAAAAACATACAGTTTAAGAAAAGTACCACATTTACACCTTTACAGCTTTCTCTCTCTTACTTATTTCATAAACACAGTTTTACCTTTAAGCAATTAATTTAATTTAATTCATCTTTAAGGTTTGTAATTATAATTTCAACTAAGGGTAATGTAGTAATCTTGATGTAAACTTTATACTTATTTTTAGAAGTGGACAACTAATTTGAGACAACCCGAAAAGGAAAGGTGGTCTATTAATTTGGGACGGAGGCAGTATTTAGCAATAAATATAAAGGGAAAGTGATTTACTTTGGATTTATCAAGACTTTTTTTATGATCGCGCTGGAATATCTTTACGGAAATGGACAATTCATTATCGAGTGTGGAGGAGGAATGCATCATTTCATTGAGCCAACCTTTGTAAATCTTCCCGTAACGCCATTCACCCAAGCATGTTTCATATCCAAAGCCTCTTGCAGCATTCTTCAGTTGATCATATGTAAATTCTTTTAGATTTTCGGTTGGTACCTCTGTCCACTCATTATCTAGGTATTTTTTGAAGACCATAAGCATCCCCAATAGTTGGTAAATGTTGCAGTGATTCATGTTGTCTCCACTGCTCTTTGATGTGCCAGCATGGTCTTATAAAATAGAGACGCGATGCGTATTAGTAAAGCAAGAAATATATACACAAAACATAATACCAACAGATGGACGCAAGACAAATTACACCCAAATACTATTTGGTTATAGTTATTAACCAGGACAATGAACAACGAATATACATATACATTAATTAATACTAAACGAGAAGTTTATGTATACCAGAGTTTTGAGTAGTTGCTGACGCCCAATACCTACGAATCATCCAATTGAATCCCAATGTGCCAGGCGAATCTACAGAATTCTCACATTTCTCCTGTAGTTCCAGCAAATCCTGAAGTTTGGCCACAACCTGAGTCATGCTAGGACGTTTTTCAATATTCCTAAGCAAACAACGATACGAAATTTTAGCAACCCTTCTCAAAAATTTCGGAGCAATTGTTCCCGTTATATTAGAGTCAACCATTTGATCTCAAATCTCTTTTCTTTTACACATTTTTGTGCCAATCTTGCTAAACTACCTTGCTCCTCCTTCGCATCACGATGTATGACTCCAAGTTGAGTGCCAAAGCCAGTGTGAAGGTAGTCTAAACCACACCCAGCACCCAATGCTATCTTCAATCGTTGAATCCAACTTAATGGAGTAGTAGTGACTTTGTGCAGATGATCATATATGGTTCATTGGGGCATGTACACATAAACAAGGATCATCTCCCTGTTCTCTTCACAATAACATTTAAAGGACACCAGGTTACAGTGGTGCGGTTTAGAAAGCATCTGTATTTCAGCCTTAAACTCAGCTGCCCCTTGATTGGACATAGAATCCAACCGTTTGATAGCCACAAAATGAATAGATTCTTCAATAGAAATTTGACCTTTGTAAACTTTTCCAAATCCTCCCTGTCCAATGACAAGTTCATCATCAAAGTTTTTAGTTGCAGACTGAAATCTCTGCTATAGTAAATCGATGACTTGGTTGTGCTGAAGTCGATGATGTCAAGTTCTCAGCCTCGCCATTTGCACTGTCCATTATCCTGGTTGGTTATTAAGATTAGCACATCAACATTTTCTTGACATTAATATGAGTTTTGACTAGATAGAAATTCTATGTACCGGGGCGTAGTCATAAATTGAGTAAACATTTTCTTTTGGGGAAGTATTATTTTTATAGAAATTTTCATAGATCAAGTAATGACTAATTCAGAACAGTTGATAAGATTTCACCATCAAAGGACCACTCACAAATTGAAGTTATACACACACTCATTCACAAACTGAAGTCATACAGAAAAAATATACAAATGCAAAATATAGTAACTCTACAAAAAACTAAAATTAGAGTATAATAACTCTACAACGAAACAAAGATCTATTGGAAATTATTACTTTAGGATATACAAATGCAAAATTGTAGGAAACCACAAGGAAATTATGGTGAATTTTCAGTCACCTTGTCTGGTCCTTCAGGGAGTGATCCTAGGGAACGAGATCCGTCGGAAAAAAGATTTCTTTTTGGGTACCATGGTTTCCGACATATTGGCCGACTAATCCACGGAGGTTGAACCCACCGAAAACCCTCCCTTTTTCAGGGTTAAGAGTTTCTGAGTATGGTTTTTGTTAAGATTGATTCTATCGGAAAGTCGTCACTAGAAGCATTTTGTGAAGGTTTCCCTAGGGATTTTACAGTAGCTAAAGCCCGTTTTTCTAGTAGGGACATAATGCAAATGAAAACTCAGACCTACCAGAGTTTTTTTTTTCAAAAAGCTGTCATTAAAATAAAAAATAAAAACCAAGAACTAGCCAGAAGCTAGCAAATTACATCCCATAGTAGGGTTTTTAAGCCATTCTGTTCAACTATGCGCACATTTTTTCGACGATTACAAATCCAAAGAAAAGCACACTCTTTAATGGAGTCTACTTATTCGATTTTAACAAAAACAAGAATCAAGATGATTCAACCAACCTCCCCTTATTATTTTTTATTAACAGCGTTAGGCAATCACTTCAAATGTGATTCCTAGCTTTTTGATCAAACTTACAATACAAGAAGAAGGAAAGAATACAACCAGATGTGTTACAATGATCTTACAAGCAAGATCAATGAACACTAAATCAGTCTGAACAAATCAACTCAAGATCGTACCAACAATGGCGACATTAACAATGTGAGAGAGAATATAACAAAAACCGATTAACCCTAATCTAGCTAAATGAGATGTATATATAGTCCATGAGTCAACAGCGACTTCTCATTTTCCAAGCTTGTCACAAATGGCCCCTGCACTTATATAAATAGCAAACTGAAGCAAAATAGTTGTAAATAATTAAAACCAACTTACCTTACTTACCCTTGAAGATTGAGCTCATTATCAAACTTAGCTTAAACTTTTAATACCCCCTCTTAAGTTGAGTTTTGGTATAAGTCAATAAGCTTCAGGTTCTCACAAAACCACTTATGATCTTTGATAGATAATCCCTTAGTGAATAAGTCAGCTATATTATCTTCAGATTTGATTTTACAAGTTTTAACCAATCCTGCTGAAACTTTTTCTCTGAGGAAGTATAAATCTATTTCAAAGTGTTTTGTTCTCTCATGGAACACATGATTAGCTGCAATTTGAATTGCAGAACTGCTATCACAGCTGATAGGCACTGGTAGAGTAATATCAACCTTAAGATCTTTCATGATCTTAAGAATCCACATAATTTCACAAGTAACACTGTTCATAGCTCTATATTCAGCCTCAGCTGAAGATTTAGCTATAACAGATTGCTTCTTGCTTTTCCATGATACAAGATTTTCACCTAGATAAACAGTATATCCAGTAACAGATTTTCTAGTTATCTTACACTTAGCCCAATCTGAATCAAAAAAGGCATTAAGATTCAAACAATTATGCTTCTTAAAAGATATACCAGTTCCAGGTGAATTTTTAAGATATCTCAGCACATGAAAAGCAAGTTTAAGATGTGATTTATAGGGAGCATGCATAAACTGACTTAGGCAATGTACTGCATAAGCAATATCAGGTCTAGTCAGAGTAAGATAAATCAACTTGCCAACAATTTTCTGGTAACAAGTTTTATTATCAAGAATAACATCCTTTTCACTATCATCAACAACTTTCTTTTTCTTAGAAGGATCAGGAATAGGAGATTTAGCTGGATTACAAGCTAGCATACCATATTCAGAGAGCAATTCAAGGCAATATTTCCTTTGATTAAGACATAGACCAGAGTCAGTATCAAGAACTTCAATGCCTAAAAAATATTTGAGTTTTCCAAGATCTTTTATTTTGAATTTAGAACTCAAATACTTTTTAAAGTCATTTATAATATTATCATTATTTCCAGTTATAATGATATCATCCACATAAACTAACAAAGCTACAAATGCCTCATTCTCAGTCTTAGTAAACAATGACACATCACTTTTACTTTGACTAAATCCATTATCAGTTAAAACACTAGTGAGTTTTTCATTCCATTTTCTAGGTGCATGTTTTAACCCATATAAAGATTTAGTCAGCTTACACACCTTATTAGAATCTGAACCATATCCTTCAGGAAGATTCATATAAATTTATTTATCTAAATCTCCATAAAGGAATGCATTATTAACATCTAATTGATATACTGGCCAATTGTTATGCACAACCACAGAAAGAAGACATCTAACAGTCACAATTTTAACAACAGGAGAGAAAGTCTCTTCATAATCTATGCCTTCTTTCTGACTAAACCCTTTAGCCACAACTCTGGCCTTAAATCTTTCAACATCTCCACTAGACTTGTATTTAACTTTCCACAACCATTTACAAGCTACATGTTTTCTACCAAGAGGTAAATCAACAATAACCCATGTATTATTTCTGTTAAGAGCTTCCATCTCTTCATTCATTGCCTCAACCCATCTAGGGTCTTTGGCAGCCTCATCATATGATTTAGGCTCATGAATTTTATTCAGATTATTAGAAAACACAAAGTTATGCATAGACAAATTAGTATAACTCACAACAGTATTGATATCATACTTAATTCTTTTATCAAGCACATAGTTATCAATATTAGCAGGAACTTTGTGTGGTCTAGTTGACCTTCTTAACTCAGATCTCTCTGGACTGTTTTGAAAAAGTTGATTAAATTCAATAAATTCCTCACCTCAGATTCATAATCATCATCACTTAGGGCAACATTTTTATCTATAGGTTTAGCCTCACTACTGCCTAGACCACTCTGGCTTCCAACACTATGATTCTTATCACTCATAGAGTCTGACTCCTGAGAGTGACTGGTAATAATGGAATTAGTATCAGTAGACACTTTATTAGCTAAGTCAGATCTATTTGAAATGCTACCTCTATTTCCTAAGTTTACATCTCTCACTTCATCATAGGGATCATCAGACTTGTCTGCTACTAGGTCAAAAATATTTAAACTACTTATACCTTGTTCTTCAAAAACTAAATCACCTTTACAACCATCATTTTTGAAAGGGAACACAGTTTCATAAAACTTTACATCCCTAGAAAACAATACAGTTTTAGACTCAAGACTAAAAAGTTTATAACCTTTTTTTGTAAAGGAATAACCAATAAAAACACACTTTTCACTCCTAGCAGCAAACTTATCCATATTATTAAGTATAGTACTAAAACACAGACACCCAAAAGTTTTAAAATGAGAGATATTAGGTTCAAGGTTATAAATCATTTCATAAGGACTTTTCCCAGAGAGAACTGAGCTAGGAATCCTGTTAATAAGATAAACAGCAGTAAGAACACATTCAGGCCACATATTTAAAGGTAATCCCCCTGGAACATAAGAGCTCTTGCAACATTAAGCAAGTGCCTATGTTTCCTTTCTGCTATACCATTCTGCTGTGGAGTATACACACAAGTAGTTTGATGTATTATACCTTTACTTTTAACAAAGGTTTCAAAATTATGATTTATAAATTCAGATCCATTATCACTTCTGAAAATCTTAATAGATACATCAAACTGAGTTTTTATGAGATTATAAAACTCAACAATTTTGTTAAAGACTTCATTTTTCCCTTTGAGCATGTATAACCACACAGCCCTAGTATAGTCATCAACCACAATAAGAAAATATCTATAACCATCTCTACTCTTAATCTTATATGGACCCCAAACATCTAAGTGAACAATATCACCCAAGGACTTGGTTTTATGTTCACTTAAAGGAAAAGGATCCCTTGTCTGTTTAGCATTATGGCAAACATCACAAGGTTGAACATCATTAGTAGACTGAATTTGAATTTTATCTTTTAAGATGGTTAAAACTTGGTCAGAAGGATGACCAAGTCTATTATGCCAAATACATTTAGACAAACAACAGGTAGTTATAGAACTATTAACAAATTTCCTACCTGAATCAAACAAATGTTGGGTCAAAAAGTTGATGTGGCAGAAACTCAAAAACGAAGAAAACATGAAGGTAATTGTCTAAGCGTTGACAAGAGTCTTTCAGGCGTTGACATGTACAAATTAGGCGTTGATGGAAGCAAGCATTGTCAAGAGCAATTCAAGCATTGTCACATGCAATTCAAGCATTGACAAAACGTAGACAAGAAGCCTTTAGAAGCTTCTATTTGGATATCTATGCAGGATATATTTTGTATATAGTTATTTAAATAGAAGATTCACATGTTTATTCATTCTTATCTCTTGTAAACCCTAATCCTTACACTATAAAAGGAACCAAGGGTATTAGGTTTATTCAATTCATTCACAATGTAAACCTAAAGTGTGTGTCGACTAGACGTGGGATTCAATGTATACACGTCTAGTGGTTGTTCGTTATTAATATAATGAGCAATCCCTATTGTTTTAATTCATGTTTTGTGCCTAAACACCTTGTTAATGATTGTTGTTCTAATTCCGCTTTGATTGTTTAATCATATGAACAATGATCATTCCTAGTAGCTTAAAAGATCCGGAAACCAAGGTTTCCACAATTGGTATCAGAGCTTGAATTGCATGTGACAATGCTACACTTTAGGGGAAGCAATTTGAAGATCATGTACAACTTACAAGAGATACACATAGAGTTTTGCCACTATCAACTAGGGGAAGATTGTTGGGTCAAAAAGTTGATGTGGCAGAAACTCAAAAACGAAGAAAATATGAAGGTAATTGTCTAAGCGTTGACAAGAGTCTTTCAGGCGTTGACATGTACAAATTAGGCGTTGATGGAAGCAAGCATTGTCAAGAGCAATTCAAGCATTGTCACATGTAATTCAAGCATTGACAAAACGTAGACAAGAAGCCTTTAGAAGCTTCTATTTGGATATCTATGCAGGATATATTTTGTATATAGTTATTTAAATAGAAGATTCACATGTTTATTCATTCTTATCTCTTGTAAACCCTAATCCTTACACTATAAAAGGAACCAAGGGTATTAGGTTTATTCAATTCATTCACAATGTAAACCTAAAGTGTGTGTCGACTAGACGTGGGATTCAATGTATACACGTCTAGTGGTTGTTCGTTATTAATATAATGAGCGATCCCTATTGTTTTAATTCATGTTTTGTGCCTAAACACCTTGTTAATGATTGTTGTTCTAATTCCGCTTTGATTGTTTAATCATATGAACAATGATCATTCCTAGTAGCTTAAAAGATCCGGAAACCAAGGTTTCCACAATTGGTATCAGAGCCTCGTGGCTCGTGATGCTAGGACCAACAAGGTGTTCGTGTTTCGAGAAGAAAAGAAAAATCCGTCTAGGGTTTTTCTGGACGTTTTTGTGTGCGCAGCAGCATTCAGAAGGGCATAACTTTTTATTGAACCGTTGGATCGCCACGAAATTTTATATGTGTGTTCTACATACATATATCAAGATATCCACCGGAGGGATTGTCGAGATCTATCCCCAAGAAAAAGTTATTAAGCGTCAAAGTCAGCAGGGGTCATATGTTGTTTTCTGTGAACAGTTATAGTAAAAACGCGATTTCTCCTTCGTTAACCGTTGGATCGTCGTGAAATTCGATCTGTAGGTTCTTGACACTTATGTCTAGGATCTCACCGAAGGGATCTTCGATCTGAGCATTTATGAAGAAGTTATTCGCTGTCGAAGTTCACTGCAGTTTATGGATTTTCACATGAAATAATGATTTAGGGTTTATAAAACCCTAGATCAATTAGCCGCTGATGGGAGTTATTTAGACGCTGATAGATGTTGGTGTGACGCTGATAGATGTTGGTGTGACGCTGACAAGGCATGGACAAGACGCTGACAAGGTTTAAAGTTGACGCTGACGTTTGTTATTTAGGCGCTGACAGGCTTAATTTTGACGCTGACAGAATAAGTCAACGCTGATAGAGTTGACAGTGTCGTCCGATATATGAACTTCAACGCTGATAGGTATTGTCCGATATTGGACAATACATATGTCAAAGATATTGGACAGAAGAGGATATTAGACAACACAAGGTTTGCTGCTGTTTGAGAAAATTGGTACGTTTTGAGCACACAAAAAGGAGGATTATACACACAAAGGTACATGGAATCTCCGTTTTAATTTAGAATATCATGTTGATATTTATGGCTCGTATATTTTTAAACGGAATTAATGATCTTAAAGTGAGTTAGCAACCATTCATGAAGAATTTTATTGGATTATGTAATCGGAATAGCCTTGTGAAAGAGTTATTCGTTGACAGCTTTTACGTATGAAGATATTGACTTGTCATGAAGAGGTGTTGGCTTAAGGGGAAGAATTCTTATGGTAAGTTTGATGATTGAAGAAGATTTTCGCAAGTTTGTGTTCTATCATATCTTAAAGTCGTGCACTCCCAGTCATAGACTTTAAAGGTAACTTGTTCGTGCTTTACATGATTGGTGACGAAGACTTGTCATAACACTTGAAGGAGTTACATTATCGTGCTCAGTGTCTCACAAAGGATGAGAATATTGACAAGGGATCGAGGTCTACTTATATCCTCCTCTATAAGTTCTTAGTCACATGGATAGTACAAGACATGGAATACAAGATTGGGTTATTCTACTTCTACATCAAAAATATCATATTAATTGTTCTTCAAGATCATTACACAGAGCCTACATATGGAGAATCTTCAAAGATTGCAACATTGTTTACTTCCTTGTTGATGTGACAAAAAGGGGAAGAAATACATGCTACACTTTAGGGGAAGCAATTTGAAGATCATGTACAACTTACAAGAGATACACATAGAGTTTTGCCACTATCAACTAGGGGAAGATTGTTGGGTCAAAAAGTTGATGTGGCAGAAACTCAAAAACGAAGAAAACATGAAGGTAATTGTCTAAGCGTTGACAAGAGTCTTTCAGGCGTTGACATGTACAAATTAGGCGTTGATGGAAGCAAGCATTGTCAAGAGCAATTCAAGCATTGTCACATGCAATTCAAGCATTGACAAAACGTAGACAAGAAGCCTTTAGAAGCTTCTATTTGGATATCTATGCAGGATATATTTTGTATATAGTTATTTAAATAGAAGATTCACATGTTTATTCATTCTTATCTCTTGTAAACCCTAATCCTTACACTATAAAAGGAACCAAGGGTATTAGGTTTATTCAATTCATTCACAATGTAAACCTAAAGTGTGTGTCGACTAGACGTGGGATTCAATGTATACACGTCTAGTGGTTGTTCGTTATTAATATAATGAGCAATCCCTATTGTTTTAATTCATGTTTTGTGCCTAAACACCTTGTTAATGATTGTTGTTCTAATTCCGCTTTGATTGTTTAATCATATGAACAATGATCATTCCTAGTAGCTTAAAAGATCCGGAAACCAAGGTTTCCACAACAAATAGAGGCCATTGCATTCACTACCAGTCCCCAGAAGGGACTTTTGAAGAGAATCCTGAACAAAGCATTTTTCTTCAGTAAATGACACAACAAATTTATCATCTTTGGCCAACTTGTGAACAGATATAAGGCTAACCTTGTAGCCTGGAACAACTAACACATTTTCAACACAATTTTATCAGAAAGTTTATAATTTCCAATATGTTTAACATGTTCAACAGTTCCATTAGGGTGAGACACATATATGTTCAATTTAGAAACATCAATTACATCATATAAGTGAGCTGTTGAAAATGTCATGTGTTGAGATGCTCCAGAGTCAAAGATCCACCCAATATAAGTACTATAAGTACTTATGTTAGAATTTTAGTTAAAAAATCTACATGTAACAAAACTAATTATGTGATTAGACCCATAAACCATACCTGCAGCACAAGACTGCACATCACCAGTATCAGCTTTAGAGCCAATTAAAGCCATAAGTCTATTAATTTGATCACCAGTAAAGGGAAGAGAGTTCCCAGATCCCTGATCAACATTATTACCAGAACTAGAAGCATTATTAGAAACATTAGATCCTCCAGGATTTCTTTTCTTGAAACCTGAAGGATATCCATTAAGCTCAAAACATCTGTCTATGGTATGTCCATTCATATTACAATGTGTGCAAACAAACTTACTATTGTTTCTACTAGAACCTCTGCTTTGATTATTTCTATTATTAGACCAATTATTTGGTTTAACTACAAAAGCAGTAGCAGTATTCTTATCATTACCATTATGCACATGACTATTCTTATGAGACTCAACCCTTGACAAAGTAGCAAAAGCAGATTTAACATCAGGCAAAGGGTTTGTAGTTAACAATTGACTCCTAACAACACTGAAAGTGTCATCAAGACCCATAAGAAACTGCATAAGTCTCATAAGAGCATTATGACTCTTCATTTGAGGAGCACCATCACAACTACAAGAAGGAAGATTGACAAGGGAGTCAAACTGCCTCCATAAGCTATCGTAATTATGATAATACTCAGACAAAGAAGACCCAGACTGAGTGAGAGAGCAAATTTTAAAGTGCAAATTATAGATAACAGATCCATCTATTTTATCATATGTTTCTTTAAACTCATCCCACACATCTTTAGCATTTTTAGAAAAAAATTTTCCTTGATATAACTCAAAAGAGATACATCCAAGGAGCCAAGATAAGACCACAACATTACACCTATCCCATTGATCAGTCAAAACAATATCATCATTATTCTTCTCACAAGTACCATCAAGAAAACCCAATTTATTCTTAGTATGCAATGCAAGTTTAAATGCAGCAGCCCAAACTTTATAGTTTTCTGGACCAGTGAGTTTAACACTCACAATGGGCTGCCCATTTGTGTTAGTAGGGTGTAAATACAAAGGGTCATTAGTATGAATGACATTTTCACTTTCAGTTTCAGTATCACTAACAGGATTATCATCCTGGTCACTTTTCTTTGAAACAGACATAATGAAAACACACAAAGATCATACAAAGCACAAAGAACCCCTTGTATCTCCTCTACAAACAACAGCCAACTAGCACAAATGAAAACTGAATCAATCCTCCAAAAACTATCTAATCCCTTCGACACCTAAATCCCCTTCTAAAAAACATATAAACAAGAGAGAGCAAGAGAGGTGTTACAACACGCGCAGCTACCAGCAAAAGTAGCCAAGAACCAATGAGATCAAGAAGATCTCACCACAAACAACAATCACAGCGGAATAACAACCTGAAAACCGTTAGCTATAACAAATAACCAACAAAAAATAACAAACCCTCAAAAATTGAACGAAACCCTAATTTCTGAAATTTAGGGTTTCTTCAATTAACCTTACCAGAGATGAAATTAAACTCAATTAATCAATAAAGAACCCAATAAATCACCACAGAACACCAAGAATCAGAAAACCCCCAAATTTTATAAACCCTAAAAAAAATTAATAGATCAAAAAACTTGTAATTAATCACAATTAACACAAGATTAACCACAAGATTAATCAAGATCTTTAATAAAAACGGTTTAAAACTCAGATATCAAGAACTAAAGGCTCTGATACCATATTCGATTTTAACAAAAACAAGAATCAAGATGATTCAACCAACCTCCCCTTATTATTTTTTATTAACAGCGTTAGGCAATCACTTCAAATGTGATTCCTAGCTTTTTGATCAAACTTACAATACAAGAAGAAGGAAAGATGTGTTACAATGATCTTACAAGCAAGATCAATGAACACTAAATCAGTCTGAACAAATCAACTCAAGATCGTACCAACAATGGCGACATTAACAATGTGAGAGAGAATAACAAAAAACGATTAACCCTAATCTAGCTAAATGAGATGTATATATAGTCCATGAGTCAACAGCGACTTCTCATTTTCCAAGCTTGTCACAAATGGCCCCTGCACCTATATAAATAGCAAACTGAAGCAAAATAGTTGTAAATAATTAAAACCAACTAAACCTTACTTACCCTTGAAGATTGAGCTCATTATCAAACTTAGCTTAAACTTTTAATACTACTATGCACTCTCTACGCACATCTTGGTTCTTGAAAATAAACGCATTTCTAAATTTCTATAACATCCAGATAGTTGTAAGGCACACCACTTCAATTACATTTTTACTCTTCTCCGCCATTCCACACGAATCAACCTGTTGCATAATATCGTTAATCGTTGCCATGCTAACTGTCGAAAGTTGCATCCAACGAAATATCGCACGCCACATACAAGCCGCAACTTCACATCTACTGAAAACATGATCTGTGTCTTCTACCTCATTAGCAAAAATGGCACACATGACGTCCGGAACATTTATCCCTCGCGTTAACAGGTTGCTTCTCGTTGGGATGCGATTCAACGCCACCCTCCAAAATAATGTATTTAGTTTTTTAGGAACTAAAGCATTCCATCTAGTGGCTTGAGAATATCTCGGGAGAATTAAATTATCTATCCAACGTCTTGTAGATGATACCGAGAACTTACCTTGCGTGTCAATATCCCACCACCATCTATCTGGTACATCCAAACATGAAAACTCACTTAACCTTGCCATGAGATTTACCAGAGTTTATCTCCGCTGAAAAACTAAAATACTTCTGAACAATCGAAGTGTATCCCATTGTCCCCATCGACACTTCAGAAGAATCTTAATTTTTCTGTAACTCTAATAGTATGGAGTGAAGCCACAACCCATGTCATGGTAGGGTGTTCTTTCCCAACACCATGCAAACAACAATTTGCAATTTTTGCAAACCGTCTTAAACATTTAGGAGCAATTGTTCCCCTTATTTTTGAATCAACCAGCTGATCTAATTTTCGTTCCTTCACACATTTTTGAGCCCACCATACCAAACAACTTTCCTCCTCCTCATAACGATCATCCACTACAGGCCTCCCAATTAACAATTCAAATAATACACCCCAAATGCATACACATCTGTTTTCCTTGTCAGTTTTCTTGTATAGAAATACTCTGGATCTAGATACCCAAACGTACCTTTGAGACTAGCACTAACGAGAGTAGAAGCTTGATTGATTGGGCCAATTTTGGACAACCTAAAATCTGAAATCATAGCTTCCCAGTTTTCATCTAATAGAATGTTGGAGCTTTTCACATCACGATGTATGACTCCATGTTGGGTGCCAAAACCGGTGTGAAGATAGTCTAAGCCACGTCCAGCACCTACGGCAATCTTTAGTCGTTGAACTCAACTTAAAGGAGTATCAGTGACCTCATGTAGATGAGCATATAGGGTTCCACGGGGCATGTACACATACACTACAACATTCGAGGCCTTCCCCGCCGAATTTTTTGAAGTTTCCCCGGTGACATTTCGATGGGGAACCGTTTCCCCATCGACATGTCGATGGGGATTCTTCGATGGGCAAGATTCGATGGGGATAGCTTCCCCATCGACAATCCCCATCGACATGCGGGACCCACGCCATTTTCAGCAATCAAAAAAAGTGCCACGCTGGACGACTTTTCCCCGGCGACGTTTCGACGGGGAAATTCTAGTGCACTTAACAAAAAAATTAATTAGCAAATGCTAATCTTCGTAAATTGTATGTTTTCCCCGGCGACGCATAGCCGGGGATACCCCTGGATAATATTTGAATTGTCAAATGTTTTAACGACTTTTTTAAAAAGTCAAATTAAATCCAACATATCCCCGGCGACATGTCGCCGGGGAAACGTCATGACTTTTTAAAAAGTCAAAGATATCTTGTTGACTAATAAAAGCCAAATTTTGCTTAAAACTTTCCCCGGCGACACGTCGACAGGGAAACATGGTGGTTTTTTTTATGCACAGCCTGCACAGCAGGCGTTTTCCAGATTTTTTCCGGAATTTTTCCGGAAAAAATCTACCAAAACCTGAAACCTGTATGCAACAATATGTAATCTATCCAAATACACCACAACTCATACGAAATACACAAAACAATATAACGGATCAACGCATTCGATATATTAGACATAGAATCGTCCAAAATCTTACTAAACAAAGAAATAGTCTCAAAACGGGTGACCAATGTATTCACCTAGCTAGATCGATAACATGTTCTAATTAAACAAACCGGAAAGAAATTGTTAATGGTAGGAAAGCCTAAATAAACTACAAGTCACAAATACCATATGCTTACCCGACACAAACACCTAATCCTCATCCGACGAGTCGGTATCATCATCAACGATAATAAAGGGGTCCGGGTTGTCGTTCCCTCCGGTACTGCTACTAGTACCTACCGCTGGAGTTGAGTAAGATGCTGTAAGCATGTCAGAGAATCTGGGGTCTTGCCTGAAGTACTTGGTGATCATATTTAGCGTTTTGGTGATCTGGCTGTTCTTTTTCTTCAACTTTTTATTATCTTTTTTCAGCTTATCAATGTCTGAGGCGTGATCAGGAAAAGAGGAGGAGTGGCGGTCAGACACGACCCTACCAATACCCGGGAGGTGCCCCCGACCCTTCGATGGGCGAACTATCATCATGATTTCCTCCTCTGTGTACGGGACACCGCTGGGGGTGTTTGAACCTAAATCCCGTAACCTGATCATCTCATCCTACGTAATAAAAAAAACACAAGTTAGCTAATATATTAGTCAAGTTTCCCGGGTATGGTTTCTCGACAAATAATTAAAGTGCCATTATTTGAGACAAAACTTACATATAACGCTTGCTCCCCGGGGTCCTGGAAGGCGCCGCCTACTGTATGAAGACGGAAGAATGTGTCGATCAAAGACGGATACTCCTGTGTCTCTGAGTTACGCATCTGCACATACACACGTATATAAGACGCGACAAATAAAATACAAAAATATACAAAAAAAAAATCTACATAAAAAATACAAAAAAATTATAAAAAAATTATAAAATGATTTTAATGTTCATTACCATAAGATGTCGGAAAGCAGGAACAGAACGAGATCCTTGTCGGCTTACGGTCTTGCTCTTCGACCTGTTTTTGGAATTATGTGCAACCCGGGCAGCGTTCTTAGGATCACTCCAAAAGTTATCTGCTTATCCCACTCTTCCTGCTCATAACCCGAGGGAGGGTTGCTTCGGATCCGCTCCACGTCAACATTGCCCTCAGCGTTACGGACCCACCACTGCGTCTTGAATGATGTCTTGCTTGTGTTGTATGATTTCGTACAGTGAGCAGTTATGCCATTCTTGATTTTCGTCCATTCTGGTGATTCCCGGTGGGGACGGAGGTCAAACAGCGACTACAACCATATACAACAAAAACACAGTAAGAGATATAATTTACATATTTATATAATTTTTTTATTTATTTATATGATATAAATAAACAAACCAATTCAAATAAATGATTTATCCAAATTTGTTTATTTATTTATATGATATAAATAAATAAACGAATTCAAATAAATAATTTATCCAAATTTATTTATTTATTTGTATTTATATCATATAAAATACATAAACGAATTTAGATAAATGGGCACAACAGAATAAATAAATATGATAATGAAATATAAACATAAAATAATAATGAAATCACTTACCGCCAATTCCGCGGTGACAGATGCCCTTATATGCTCTGGTATCGCCTCCCAAGTAGGGTAGTACATGGGCAACTTTCTCATCGCTTCCCCAAGGACGTTGCCCCATCTGCCGGAATTCGGACCGGTAGGCATCCGGGTCTTCTGGTCCTCCAAATCAAACTGAATCGGCAAGCGGCCACTTGTTTGAACAGCGAGGCGAGTTGCTAAGTTACAGGTGTCTGAGCGGGTATTCAACCTGCCCGCGGCCTTTCCACCCAAGTTAGGCTTTCACTTGCCTTTGCCTGCAAAATCAAGTGAGTGATAAAATCATAAAAATTAAAAGCAAGCAAATTCAATGTATCAAGTTTATGCTTGTATTACAATAATCAAGAATTTTCACCTCGGTTATTGAAGCAATCCCCGTTGGGATTCTGAGATGGGGGGCGACGATCCTCACCTCCACCGTCACCGTCGTGACCCCGTGCAACATCTGCCGACATCTGTACAGTAGCATTAGGATAACATAGAATAAAATAAACAAAGCATGCACACATCCAAATAAATATACACATTTTAAACAATCCACAATAGTTGCATTCATTCAAATAAATGTCTTTTACAAGTTACAACTAAAAATCAATCTTCTTCTTCACTAGAATAAACTTTGTCTTGACCATCATCAAGATCAAGGTTGACACCTTCATCGTCGGACGAATCTGCTAAATCATGAGGAATGGGGTCTTCCTCGTCAATAATATCGTCATCAACATCAACATCAATGATATCTATATCTGGTGGTGCGTCAACATCTACTGATTCACCTTCTATATGCAAGGCCGGTATATCCAAGTCGTCAGTACTAGTAGAAAGTGTGAGATCAGATGAGTTGGTGGCATGTATGGCGTCCTCTACCTCAATGACACCCCCGTTGTTAAACTTTGTATGACTAATGTGTTCGACGACCCTCCAATCGGGTGGTCGTCTTGCTAAATCTTCAAGGTAGAAGCATTGTTTGACTTGTGTTGCGAGAATGTATTGATCTT
Source organism: Glebionis coronaria (assembly GCA_025667525.1). Lineage (NCBI taxonomy): Eukaryota > Viridiplantae > Streptophyta > Magnoliopsida > Asterales > Asteraceae > Glebionis > Glebionis coronaria. The sequence continues at coordinate 691,824,293 of CM046874.1, read as the reverse complement.
CTGTAAAACTCTCAGCATTTGTCCGGATTTGTATCATGTTGTTTCTAATGACACATCTTTTGACACGTCTTCTTTCTTCAATGTCGAACCACTTAACTCGGAACAACAAAGTAGAGTACCTAAAGTACACGAACTCGAGGATTTCTTCAAGCTGACCATATTTTCCTCGTGGACCAGGCGAACAAATGCCGCTGCTTTGAGTTGTACGACGTGCATCTTTGCTGTGCACGACAAACCTCACACCATCAACTATACAAGAGGTGAGTGAGAATGGAGTTGATGTTGGCCCACAAGCCAAAGCGAATAACTCGCCGTCTTCGGTAACACGTGGGTCATTGTCTACTCTAAGTCGACGGACCTATGAACACAAAATATCATGTCGTTATTTATACACTTACAATTTTTTGTTTTTTTTTGTTTTTTTTTGTTTTTGTTTTTTTGTATTTTTTATTTATTTTTTATTTATTTTAGAATAAGTATACCTTATCCTCAAACCAGCCGGGAAATTCCTTTGCCATGTCTTTGTCGTTTTTGTTCGGAAATTCACTGAAAGATGTTCATGGTGTTAGAATAAGTCGTCGAAAATACAAGTTAAGAAAAATAGGTTTAAAAATAAAAACGCGTACTTCTTGAACTTGGACCGGTACGTGTCGATTTCAGGACTATTGTGAAGTACATACCACCTCACTTTCTTCAGTTCTTCAGGATCAAATCTACTAATCGAACGGGCTGCAAGCGGTCTACATGATGATTTGAACACCTGAAACTGAAACTCTGGAGTTGGGGTATCCACATTACGGTCGGGACGATTAAATTTGGTGGTAACATCCCGAAAATAATTAGAGCTGAAAGTCAATGCTTCTTGTGCAACATAACCCTCCGCAATAGAACCTTCCGGCTTAGCTTTATTTCGTACAAAGTTTTTTAGCGTCTTCATAAACCTTTCAAATGGATACATCCACCGTGGGCGAATAGGCCCGCCCCATATGGCCTCTTCAGGTAAATGGATAACCAGGTGAATCATAATGTCAAAGAAAGCAGGAGGATATATGGCCTCAAGATTGCACAGAATATCGATCACTTTTTTCTGATCCTTCACCATGTCATCCACCATCAAAGTTGTAGAGCAGATTTGCTTAAAGAATGAACATAGCTCCATAAGTGGTTTTGCAACGTCAGCCCGCAAGTAATTCTGAAGACCATAAGGAAGTAAACGTTGCATCATTATATGACAGTCATGAGACTTCAAGCCCGTTATATTCGTATCATTATCGGTGACTCTGTGCTTGAAGTTGGAGCCGAAACCATCCGGTAGTTTAACTCCTTTAATGTACTGACAAATTTTTTTTCTATTCTCTGGTGTCAAAGAATAGACAGCTTGAGGCTTCGAACACTTCCCGTTTTTGTTTTTGCCGAGCCACAAGCCCATTCGAATGCCCAGCTTTTCCAAGTCTTGTCTTGCCTTGGCGGTATCTTTAGATTTGTCATTCATTAGCAAAGTGTTCAAAATACTCTCCAACACATTCTTTTCTATATGCATGACATCCAAATTGTGTTTTAACGTAAGATAAGACCAATACTCAAGCTCATAAAAAATAGACTTTTTAGTCCAGTTCAGCTCGACAGCAGGATCACGTTTAATCTTCACGCCCCCATGTAACGGATGTTTACCCGGCTTACGCACGCGCAATCTAGCAAGTTGACGCAAGATAGCACCCCGGTCAAATTTTCTAGGCGCGTCTCCGTGTTCAGTTTTACCGTTCATATCAAGTGATTTCCTATATTTATGAGATTTGGGTAAGAATCTTCTGTGGCCCACATAAGCTGTTTTGCCTAACACACGCTCAGATGGAGTGTCTACATTACACGTAGGGCATGCCCGGTAACCTTGCCCACTCCACCCAAACAAACTACTACGAGCAGGAAAATCATTGATGGTCCATAAAACCATTGCTCTCATTTTGAAGTTCTCGCCTTTATGACTGTCTACAGTATCGACACCTTTCCATAACAACTTTAGGTCATCGATCAACGGCCTCAAGTAAACATCCATGTCCTTGCCCGGGGATTTAGGGCCAGGAATTAACAACGTCAGCATGAAAGAAGTCTCTTTCATACATAACCACGGAGGCAGATTGTATGTTGTCAGTATCACCGGCCACATGTTGTAAGACTGACTAAGGTTTCCGAACGGATTGAAACCATCAGCAGCTAACCCTAGTCGAACATTTCTCGGTTCTGCAGCAAACTCTGAATACCTAGCGTCAAATTCCTTCCATGCTTTACCATCAACCGGGTGTTGCATCTTACCGGGCTCCGTACACTTTCCGGTAGCATGCCAAATCATTTCCTTTGCAGTGTGACTAGACTTGTACAAACGTTGTAGTCTAGGAATAATCGGAAAGTAACGCAAAACCTTCTTAGGAACTTTCTTACCCGGTGTGTTACTGTCTTTCCATCTACTCGTGTTACACACCGGACAGAATTGCAGATTTATGTTTGTTTCGCCCCAAAAGAGGAAGCAATCATTTACACAAGCATGAATCGATTCGTACCCTAACCCGATGGTTTTAAATGTCTTTTTTATTGCATAGTATGATGGTGGCATTTTGAATCCTTTATCGGTGGGAAATACCAATGCTAAAAACTTTAGGATTTCATTGAATATAGTATCGGTGATTTTACCTTTAGCCTTAAAATAGGAAAACTTTGCCATAAAGTCTAATCGAGTGTATTGAGAATCTTTGTACAGCTCCTCCTCGGCACTGGCATATAATGCTTCGAACTCGGTACGTTTAGCTGGAGTCGGAGTCGGGTTGTTACTTGTCTCACCTTGAGTTGGCTCATTTTGTTCATTAATGATTGGAGGAACATAGCTAAGATCATCAAGGCACGCTGTCATGTCACTTATCAGAGGTTCTCTTGTGTTATCTATTACTGGCGGGGGCGGAGGAAGTTTTGGTTCACCGTGGTATTCCCACGTTTGATAACTATTGTTCCGCCCATTATTTGAAATGTGAATTTTAAGGTCAATAAGGGACACCCACAATGCGTTTATACATTTTCTGCATGGACATCTTATTAAACTGGTATGCTTATCCACGAACTGCTTGCAATGCTCGATAAACTTTGCAAGACCGTAATAAAATGCTGGTTCATGTTTCCCAAAACGTATCCAACCCTTATCAATTACCATAACTGCATTTTAACGATATAATTAGTTATTCTATGCAACTTAATTAAACACGTTCAAACGAGGAATACTAAAAAAATATAATTATATATTTTATAAATAATAATTAGTATTATATCAAATTATAAATAATAATTATAAAAGATATAATTATTATTTATAAAGTATATATAATTATATAATATTATTTATAAAAGATATAATTATCAAGTATACAAGATGTTTTGTTCACCTAGTGCAACTATGGAAAGCAATCCTAACCCACTCTTTGAATGCTCCGTCTCATATATGAATGCGTATAACAGATTTACTATTTGAGAAAATTTCGACAGCATTTCCCCTCAACTCCCCAAATATGTGTTTAAAGACATATTCGTAGGAGCAAAGGAGAAACACTGTCGAAATCATCTCAAATAATAAACCCATTATACACATTCATATCCTAAATGAGACAAAACATTCAAAAAGCAGTCCCAAACAGGGGACTTTCCGAAGTTAATTCCTAATAAATTAACTTCGGACGGGTTTTCTATAGGATAATTAATTTCAGACGGGAATTTTCCGAAATTAATCGCTAAAATCCTAAAACATTCCTAAATGTTTAGTTCAATAAAAAAATAAATAATATGCGCATATACAGGAGTTGTTTAAAAAAGATGTTTAAAAACAAGTTATTCTAATAAGTTGTTTAAAAGCAGCTTATCATAATAAGCTGTTTAAAAATAGCTTAATAAACTGTTTAAAAACAGCTTATTTTAATAAGCTGTTTAGAAACAGCTTATCATAATAAACTGTTTAAAATAAGTTGTTATAATAAACTTATGAGAATAATGTGAAGGAGTGTTTGGATATACGTTTAACACGAATTAACAAGTTTCTACATCCCCGACGACATGTCCCCGGGGAATCAAAATAAAAAAATATTTTAAAAAGCATAACAAAATCATATTAAAAAAAAGAAAAAAACATACTTATCCGGCTGTGTCGGGATGCGTCGCCGGTTGTGATCGGGGATGCGGCTCCGGCAAAAAGACGAGGCTACAATAACATAAAACAAACACATTAAATTATCAGTTATAACTAAATAATCAAACCAATTATCAAAATTAAAAAAATAAAATTAAAAATCAAAACCAATTATCAAAATTAAAAAAACAAAATTAAAATTAACTAAATAATCAAACCAATTCGCAGTGGGTAATGTGGTGGTGATTGATGGAGATGACGGCGGGTGGTGGTGCAGGAGATGACAGTGTTGGTGGTGGTGACGGGGTGACGTGGTGACGGGGTGACGGGGTGACGGTGGTGGTGACGGGGTGACGGTGGTGATGTAGATGATGAAGATGGTGGTGATTGGTGGTGATGGGGATGGTGAAGATAGGTAGGATGATGATGTAGATGATGGTTCGTTTGGTTTTTTTTTATTAATGAATGTGATGATTTTCAGAAAGCAGATTCACCTTATCCTATTAAGGGAGTTTCCCCGGCGACTAGTTGACGGGGAAAGTTGGGTTTTTGTCATCTAGTAAAAAAGGCGCGGTACACAAAAAATTTTGGTGGGCACTTTCCCCGGCGACACGTAGATGGGGAAAACCTCGTTTTTGTCGTCTAGCAGAAAAAGGCGCGTAGCCAATTTGTGTTTGTCACTTTCCCCGGCGACAGTCGCCGGGGTTTCTTTGGTTCAGATTTTTTATTTTTTTTGACAATAACTATTATACATAATATTTATAAAATAATATATATAAATGATATACTATTTATAATATTTTATAAATAATATTTATACTTTAATAATATTTATAAAATAATATTTTATCTTTTTAGTATAACTATTAATAACTAAAATAATATTTAAACTTTACTAATATTTATAAAATTATATTTTATTTTTTTTACTATAACTATTAATAATTAAAATAATATTTACAAAATAATATTTAAACTTTACTAATATTTATAAAATAATATTTTATCTTTTTAGTATAACTATTAATAACTAAAATAATATTTAAACTTTACTAATATTTATAAACTTATATTTTTTTTAACTATAACTATTAATAATTAAAATAATATTTAAACTTTACTAATATTTATAAAATAATATTTTATCTTTTTACTATAAATATTAATAATTAAAATAATATTTAATTTCTTTATTTCTTTCTATCCGGTCAATTTATTTTCTCGGTAAATAATATTTATAAACATATAACCATAACAAACCGGGTCATCCATTGAACATCAAACGTATAACCATAACAAACCGGGTCATCCATTGAACATCAAACGTATAACCATAACAAACCGAGTCATCCATTGAAGATCAAACGTATAACCATAACAAACTGAGTCATCCATTGAAGATCAAACGTATAACCATAACAAACCGAGTCATCCATTGAAGATCAAACGTATAACCATAACAAACCGAGTCATCCATTGAAGATCAAACGTATAACCATAACAAACCGAGTCATCCATTGAAGATCAAACGTATAACCATAACAAACCGAGTCATCCATTAAAGATCAAACGTATAACCATAACAACCCGAGTCATCCATTGAAGATCAAACGTATAACCATAACAAACCGAGTCATCCATTGAAGATCAAACGTATAACCATAACAAACCGAATCATCCATTGAAGATCAAACGTATAACCATAACAAACCGAGTCATCCATTGAAGATCAAACGTATAACCATAACAAACCGAGTCATCCATTGAACATCAAACGTATAACCATAACAAACCCAGTCATCCATTGAAGATCAAACGTATAACCATAACAAACCGAGTCATCCATTAAAGATCAAACGTATAACCATAACAAACCGAGTCATCCATTGAACATCAAACGTATAACCATAACAAACCGAGTCATTCATTGAAGATCAAACGTATAACCATAACAAACCGATTCATCCATTGAACATCAAACGTATAACCATAACAAACCGAGTCATCCATTGAAGATCAAACGTATAACCATAACAAACCGAGTCATCCGTTGAAGATCAAACGTATAACCATAACAAACCGAGTCATCCATTGAACATCAAACGTATAACCATAACAAACCGAGTCCTCCATTGAAGATCAAACGTATAACCATAACAAACCGAGTCATCCATTGAAGATCAAACGTATAACCATAACAAACCGAGTCATCCATTGAAGATCAAACGTATAACCATAACAAACCGAGTCATCCATTGAAGATCAAACGTACAACCATAACAAACCGAGTCATCCATTGAAGATCAAACGTATAACCATAAAAAAACCGAGTCATCCATTGAAGATCAAACGTATAACCATAACAAACCGAGTCATCCATTGAAGATCAAACGTATAACCATAACAAACCGAGTCATCCATTGAAGATCAAACGTATAACCATAACAAACCGAGTCATCCATTGAAGATCAAACGTATAACCATAACAAACCGAGTCATACATTGAAGATCAAACGTATAACCATAACAAACCGAGTCATCCATTGAAGATCAAACGTATAACCATAACAAACCGAGTCATCCATTGAAGATCAAACGTATAACCATAACAAACCGAGTCATCCATTGAAGATAAAACGTATAACCATAACAAACCGAGTCATCCATTGAAGATCAAACGTATAACCATAACAAACCAAGTCATCCATTGAACATCAAACGTATAACCATAACAAACCCAGTCATCCATTGAAAATCAAACGTATAACCATAACAAACCGAGTCATCCATTAATGATCAAACGTATAACCATAACAAACCGAGTCATCCATTGAACATCAAACGTATAACCATAACAAACCGAGTCATTCATTGAAGATCAAACGTATAACCATAACAAACCGATTCATCCATTGAACATCAAACGTATAACCATAACAAACCGAGTCATCCATTGAAGATCAAACGTATAACCATAACAAACCGAGTCATCCGTTGAAGATCAAACGTATAACCATAACAAACCGAGTCATCCATTGAACATCAAACGTATAACCATAACAAACCGAGTCCTCCATTGAAGATCATACGTATAACCATAACAAACCGAGTCATCCATTGAAGATCAAACGTATAACCATAACAAACCGAGTCATCCATTGAAGATCAAACGTATAACCATAACAAACCGAGTCATCCATTGAAGATCAAACGTATAACCATAACAAACCGAGTCATCCATTGAAGATCAAACGTATAACCATAACAAACCGAGTCATCCATTGAAGATCAAACGTATAACCATAACAAACCGAGTCATCCATTGAAGATCAAACGTATAACCATAACAAACCGAGTCATCCATTGAAGATCAAACGTATAACCATAACAAACCGAGTCATCCATTGAAGATCAAACGTATAACCATATCAAACCGAGTCATCCATTGAAGATCAAACGTATAACCATAACAAACCGAGTCATCCATTGAAGATCAAACGTATAAACATAACAAACCGAGTCATCCATTGAAGATCAAACGTATAACCATAACAAACCGAGTCATCCATTGAAGATCAAACGTATAACCATAACAAACCGAGTCATCCATTGAAGATCAAACGTATAACCATAACAAACCGAGTCATCCATTGAAGATCAAACGTATAACCATAACAAATCGATTCATCCATTGAAGATCAAACGTATAACCATAACAAACCGAGTCATCCATTGAAGATCAAACGTATAACCATAACAAACCGAGTCATCCATTGAACATCAAACGTATAACCATAACAAACTGAGTCATCCATTGAAGATCAAACGTATAACCATAACAAACCGAGTCATCCATTGAAGATCAAACGTATAACCATAACAAACCGAGTCATCCATTGAAGATCAAACGTATAACCATAACAAACCGAGTCATACATTGAAGATCAAACGTATAACCATAACAAACCGAGTCATCCATTGAAGATCAAACGTATAACCATAACAAACCGAGTCATCCATTGAAGATCAAACGTATAACCATAACAAACCGAGTCATCCATTGAAGATCAAACGTATAACCATAACAAACCGAGTCATCCATTGAAGATCAAACGTATAACCATAACAAACCAAGTCATCCATTGAACATCAAACGTATAACCATAACAAACCCAGTCATCCATTGAAAATCAAACGTATAACCATAACAAACCGAGTCATCCATTAATGATCAAACGTATAACCATAACAAACCGAGTCATCCATTGAACATCAAACGTATAACCATAACAAACCGAGTCATTCATTGAAGATCAAACGTATAACCATAACAAACCGATTCATCCATTGAACATCAAACGTATAACCATAACAAACCGAGTCATCCATTGAAGATCAAACGTATAACCATAACAAACCGAGTCATCCGTTGAACATCAAACGTATAACCATACCAAACCGAGTCATCCATTGAACATCAAACGTATAACCATAACAAACCGAGTCCTCCATTGAAGATCATACGTATAACCATAACAAACCGAGTCATCCATTGAAGATCAAACGTATAACCATAACAAACCGAGTCATCCATTGAAGATCAAACGTATAACCATAACAAACCGAGTCATCCATTGAAGATCAAACGTATAACCATAACAAACCGAGTCATCCATTGAAGATCAAACGTATAACCATAACAAACCGAGTCATCCATTGAAGATCAAACGTATAACCATAACAAACCGAGTCATCCATTGAAGATCAAACGTATAACCATAACAAACCGAGTCATCCATTGAAGATCAAACGTATAACCATAACAAACCGAGTCATCCATTGAAGATCAAACGTATAACCATATCAAACCGAGTCATCCATTGAAGATCAAACGTATAACCATAACAAACCGAGTCATCCATTGAAGATCAAACGTATAAACATAACAAACCGAGTCATCCATTGAAGATCAAACGTATAACCATAACAAACCGAGTCATCCATTGAAGATCAAACGTATAACCATAACAAACCGAGTCATCCATTGAAGATCAAACGTATAACCATAACAAACCGAGTCATCCATTGAAGATCAAACGTATAACCATAACAAATCGATTCATCCATTGAAGATCAAACGTATAACCATAACAAACCGAGTCATCCATTGAAGATCAAACGTATAACCATAACAAACCGAGTCATCCATTGAACATCAAACGTATAACCATAACAAACTGAGTCATCCATTGAAGATCAAACGTATAACCATAACAAACCGAGTCATCCATTGAAGATCAAACGTATAACCATAACAAACCGAGTCATCCATTGAAGATCAAACGTATAACCATAACAAACCGAGTCATACATTGAAGATCAAACGTATAACCATAACAAACCGAGTCATCCATTGAAGATCAAACGTATAACCATAACAAACCGAGTCATCCATTGAAGATCAAACGTATAACCATAACAAACCGAGTCATCCATTGAAGATCAAACGTATAACCATAACAAACCGAGTCATCCATTGAAGATCAAACGTATAACCATAACAAACCAAGTCATCCATTGAACATCAAACGTATAACCATAACAAACCCAGTCATCCATTGAAAATCAAACGTATAACCATAACAAACCGAGTCATCCATTAATGATCAAACGTATAACCATAACAAACCGAGTCATCCATTGAACATCAAACGTATAACCATAACAAACCGAGTCATTCATTGAAGATCAAACGTATAACCATAACAAACCGATTCATCCATTGAACATCAAACGTATAACCATAACAAACCGAGTCATCCATTGAAGATCAAACGTATAACCATAACAAACCGAGTCATCCGTTGAAGATCAAACGTATAACCATACCAAACCGAGTCATCCATTGAACATCAAACGTATAACCATAACAAACCGAGTCCTCCATTGAAGATCATACGTATAACCATAACAAACCGAGTCATCCATTGAAGATCAAACGTATAACCATAACAAACCGAGTCATCCATTGAAGATCAAACGTATAACCATAACAAACCGATTCATCCATTGAAGATCAAACGTATAACCATAACAAACCGAGTCATCCATTGAAGATCAAACGTATAACCATAACAAACCGAGTCATCCATTGAAGATCAAACGTATAACCATAACAAACCGAGTCATCCATTGAAGGTCAAACGTATAACCATAACAAACCGAGTCATCCATTGAAGATCAAACGTATAACCATAACAAACCGAGTCATCCATTGAAGATCAAACGTATAACCATAACAAACCGAGTCATCCATTGAAGATCAAACGTATAACCATAACAAACCGAGTCATCCATTGAAGATCAAACGTATAACCATAACAAACCGAGTCATCCATTGAAGATCAAACGTATAACCATAACAAACCGAGTCATCCATTGAAGATCAAACGTATAACCATAACAAACCGAGTCATACATTGAAGATCAAACGTATAACCATAACAAACCGAGTCATCCATTGAAGATCAAACGTATAACCATAACAAACCGAGTCATCCATTGAAGATCAAACGTATAACCATAACAAATCGAGTCATCCATTGAAGATCAAACGTATAGTCATCCATTGAAGATCAAACGTATAACCATAACAAACCGAGTCATCCATTGAACATCAAACGTATAACCATAACAAACCGAGTCATCCATTGAAGATCAAACGTATAACCATAACAAACCGAGTCATCCATTGAACATCAAACGTATAACCATAAAAAACCGAGTCATTCATTGAACATCAAACGTATAACCATAACAAACCGATTCATCCATTTAACATCAAACGTATAACCATAACAAACCGAGTCATCCATTGAAGATCAAACGTATAACCATAACAAACCGAGTCATCCGTTGAAGATCAAACGTATAACCATAACAAACCGAGTCATCCATTGAACATCAAACGTATAACCATAACAAACCGAGTCCTCCATTGAAGATCAAACGTATAACCATAACAAACCGAGTCATCCATTGAAGATCAAACGTATAACCATAACAAACCGAGTCATCCATTGAAGATCAAACGTATAACCATAACAAACCGAGTCATCCATTGAAGATCAAACGTATAACCATAACAAACCGAGTCATCCATTGAAGATCAAACGTATAACCATAACAAACCGAGTCATCCATTGAAGATCAAACGTATAACCATAACAAACCGAGTCATCCATTGAAGATCAAACGTATAACCATAACAAACCGAGTCATCCATTGAAGATCAAACGTATAACCATAACAAACCGAGTCATCCATTGAAGATCAAACGTATAACCATAAAAAACCGAGTCATCCATTGAACATCAAACGTATAACCATAACAAACTGAGTCATCCATTGAAGTCGATACGGTATGTTTGTACGTTAGATGTTCATACGATGAGTCTATATGCTATGGTTGTACGTTAGATGTTCAACCGATGAATCGGTATGGTAGGATTGTACGTTAAATGTTCAACCAATAAGTCGATATAGTATGGTTGTACGTTAAATGTACAAGACACGAGTCTATAGGCTATGGTTATACATTATATTTTCAAACAATTAGTCGATATGCTATGGTTTTACATTATATGTTCAACCGGTGAGTCGATATGGTATGGTTGTACGTTAGATGTTCAAGCGATGAGTTGATATGCAATGGTTGTATGTTAGATGTCAAACCGATGAGTCTATATAAACCATAACAAACCGAGTCATCCATTGAACATCAAATGTATAACCATAACAAACCGAGTCATCCATTGAACATCAAACGTATAACCATAACAAACCAGGTCATCCATTGAACATCAAACGTATAACCATAACAAACCGAGTCATCCATTGAACATCAAACGTATAACCATAACCATTGGCGGGAAAACGTTGGCGGGATGCCCATTGGCGGGAAAATGTTAACCATTTCCCTCACTTTTTTACCATAAAAGGATTACACACACACTTATCATCAGCAGATCACACACACACACTTATCATCTCCTACCAAACTCACCACCACCACCACCTGATTTGGTAGCAGATGGATCCCCGTGAAGCTTATAAGTGTCGATGTGGAAATGGATATATAGTGTTGAGACAGTCACATCGACGCCATAGCTTTGGTAAACTTTACTATGCATGTCCTCTTTCGAAGGTAAACAATCTAAAGTTTTTTTATTTATGTAATACGTGTGATTATTAAAATTACATGTCATGTCATTTTTTTATTTTGTATTAGCCAAAAAAACAAGATTATGGATGTGGAAATTTTATATGGAAGGATGATCTAGATCTCCAACTCCGTATAAGATCTTCTCCTGGATCTTCAACACCTCAAGGTTCTTCTTCAAGGCCTTCAATACATCCAAGTTCTTCTATAGGGTCTTCTGAATCTGCACCCACTGAGTGCTCAAATTGCAAGATCAAAGATCTAAAGATAAAGATGTTAGAGGCAAGACTAGAAATGGAAAGGCATCCTGAAGACCACGCATGTCAATCGGCTGCAATACTTCATGAGCTTTTAAATGAAATAGAAAATCTTAGCGTTGAGTAGTAATCAGCTACACTACTTCACGAACTTTAAGATGACACGGGGAACATTATTGATGTTTCCGTTTTCGTGTTTAGGAATCTATTATCGTTGTAATATTCATGTTTAATTAAGCGTGTGTTTAAGTGTTTGTGTCGAATAAAACTATGTTTAAGTGTCTGTTTGTAAGTTTTCCATTTGATTCCACAAGGTCTATTTATAATATTCTGAATAAATAAATGTTTGCTTTTATTAAAATCTTAATAATTAAGTATATAAATGGCGCAATATAATTAAATATATATGTTAAACTTTAAGCTTTTAAAATCCAAAAAATATATATATGTTAGCTTTTAAAAAAACCAAAAAAAAAATATATGTTAAACTTTATTTCATAAATAATATATATATATACATATATATATATATATATATATATATATATATATATATATATATATATATATATATATATATATATATATATATATATATATATATATATATATATATATATATATATATATATATATATATATATATATATATATATGTAAAAACCTAAAAAATATATATTTAGTTTCCCCGGCGACATGTCGCCGGGGATAATAACCTGTTTAGAAACAGCTTATCATAATAAACTGTTTAAAATAAGTTGTTATAATAAACTTATGAGAATAATGTGAAGGAGTGTTTGGATATACGTTTAACACGAATTAACAAGTTTCTACATCCCCGACGACATGTCCCCGGGGAATCAAAATAAAAAAATATTTTAAAAAGCATAACAAAATCATATTAAAAAAAGAAAAAACATACTTATCCGGCTGTGTCGGGATGCGTCGCCGGTTGTGATCGGGGATGCGGCTCCGGCAAAAAGACGAGGCTACAATAACATAAAACAAACACATTAAATTATCAGTTATAACTAAATAATCAAACCAATTATCAAAATTAAAAAAATAAAATTAAAAATCAAAACCAATTATCAAAATTAAAAAAACAAAATTAAAATTAACTAAATAATCAAACCAATTTGCAGTGGGTAATGTAGTGGTGATTGATGGAGATGACGGCGGGTGGTGGTGCTGGAGATGACAGTGTTGGTGGTGGTGACGGGGTGACGTGGTGACGGGGTGACGGGGTGACGGTGGTGGTGACGGGGTGACGGTGGTGATGTAGATGATGAAGATGGTGGTGATTGGTGGTGATGGGGATGGGGTGATTGGTGAAGATAGGTAGGATGATGATGTAGATGATGGTTCGTTTGTTTTTTTTTTATTAATGAATGTGATGATTTTCAGAAAGCAGATTCACCTTATCCTATTAAGGGAGTTTCCCCGGCGACTAGTTGACGGAGAAAGTTGGGTTTTTGTCATCTAGTAAAAAAGGCGCGGTACACAAAAAATTTTGGTGGGCACTTTCCCCGGCGACACGTAGATGGGGAAAACCTCGTTTTTGTCGTCTAGCAGAAAAAGGCGCGTAGCCAATTTGTGTCTGTCACTTTCCCCGGCGACAGTCGCCGGGGTTTCTTTGGTTCAAATTTTTTATTTTTTTTGACAATAACTATTATACATAATATTTATAAAATAATATATATATATATAATATACTATTTATAATATTTTATAAATAATATTTATACTTTAATAATATTTATAAAATAATATTTTATCTTTTTAGTATAACTATTAATAACTAAAATAATATTTAAACTTTACTAATATTTATAAAATTTTATTTTATTTTTTTTAACTATAACTATTAATAATTAAAATAATATTTGCAAAATAATATTTAAACTTTACTAATATTTATAAAATAATATTTTATCTTTTTAGTATAACTATTAATAACTAAAATAATATTTAAACTTTACTAATATTTATAAAATTATATTTTTTAACTATAACTATTAATAATTAAAATAATATTTAAACTTTACTAATATTTATAAAATAATATTTTATCTTTTTACTATAAATATTAATAATTAAAATAATATTTAATTTCTTTATTTTTTTCAATCCGGTCAATTTATTTTCTCGGTAAATAATATTTATAAACGTATAACCATAACAAACCGGGTCATCCATTGAACATCAAACGTATAACCATAACAAACCGGGTCATCCATTGAACATCAAACGTATAACCATAACAAACCGAGTCATCCATTGAAGATCAAACGTATAACCATAACAAATCGAGTCATCCATTGAAGATCAAACGGATAACCATAACAAACCGAGTCATCCATTGAAGATCAAACGTATAACCATAACAAATCGAGTCATCCATTGAAGATCAAACGTATAACCATAACAAACCGAGTCATCCATTGAAGATCAAACGTATAACCATAACAAACCGAGTCATCCACTGAAGATCAAACGTATAACCATAACAAACCGAGTCATCCATTGAAGATCAAACGTATAACCATAACAAACCGAGTCATCCATTGAAGATCAAACGTATAACCATAACAAACCGAGTCATCCATTGAAGATCAAACGTATAACCATAACAAACCGAGTCATCCATTGAAGATCAAACGTATAACCATAACAAACCGAGTCATCCATTGAACATCAAACGTATAACCATAACAAACCGAGTCATGCATTGAAGATCAAACGTATAACCATAACAAACCGAGTCATCCATTGAAGATCAAACGTATAACCATAACAAACCGAGTCATCCATTGAACATCAAACGTATAACCATAACAAACCGAGTCATTCATTGAATATCAAACGTATAACCATAACAAACCGATTCATCCATTGAACATCAAACGTATAACCATAACAAACCGAGTCATCCATTGAAGATCAAACGTATAACCATAACAAACCGAGTCATCCGTTGAAGATCAAACGTATAACCATAACAAACCGAGTCATCCATTGAACATCAAACGTATAACCATAACAAACCGAGTCCTCCATTGAAGATCAAACGTATAACCATAACAAACCGAGTCATCCATTGAAGATCAAACGTATAACCATAACAAACCGAGTCATCCATTGAAGATCAAACGTATAACCATAACAAACCGAGTCATCCTTTGAAGATCAAACGTATAACCATAACAAACCGAGTCATCCATTGAAGATCAAACGTATAACCATAACAAACCGAATCATCCATTGAAGATCAAACGTATAACCATAACAAACCGAGTCATCCATTGAAGATCAAACGTATTACCATAACAAACTGAGTCATCCATTGAAGATCAAACGTATAACCATAACAAACCGAGTCATCCATTGAAGATCAAACGTATAACCATAACAAACCGATTCATCCATTTAAGATCAAACGTATAACCATAACAAACCGAGTCATCCATTGAAGATCAAACGTATAACCATAACAAACCGAGTGATCCATTGAAGATCAAACGTATAACCATAACAAACCGAGTCATCCGTTGAAGATCAAACGTATAACCATAACAAACCGAGCCATCCATTGAAGCTCAAACGTATAACCATAACAAACCGAGTCATCCATTGAAGATCAAACATATAACCATAACAAACCGAGTCATCCATTGAACATCAAACATATAACCATAACAAACCGAGTCATCCATTGAAGTCGATATGGTATGTTTGTACGTTAGATGTTCATACGATGAGTCTATTTTCTATGGTTGTACGTTAGATGTTCAACTGATGAATCGATATGGTAGGATTGTACGTTAGATGTTCAACCGATAAGTCGATATAGTATGGTTGTACGTTAAATGTACAAGACACGAGTCTATAGGCTATGGTTATACATTATATTTTCAACCAATTAGTCGATATGCTATGGTTTTACATTATATGTTCAACCGGTGAGTAGATATGGTATGGTTGTACGTTAGATGTTCAAGCGATGAGTTGATATGCAATGGTTGTATGATAGATGTCAAATCGATGAGTCTATATAAACCATAACAAACCGAGTCATCCATTGAACATCAAACGTATAACCATAACAAACCGAGTCATCCATTGAACATCAAACGTATAACCATAACAAACCAGGTCTTCCATTGAACATCAAATGTATAACCATAACAAACCGAGTCATCCATTGAACATCAAACGTATAACCATAACCATTGGCGGGAAAACGTTGGCGGGATGCCCATTGGCGGGAAAATGTTAACCATTTCCCTCACTTTTTTACCATAAAAGGATTACACACACACTTATCATCAGCAGATCACACATACACACTTATCATCTTCTACCAAACTCACCACCACCACCACCTGATTTGGTAGCAGATGGATCCCCGTGAAGCTTATAAGTGTCGATGTGGAAATGGATATATAGTGTTGAGACAGTCACATCGACGCCATAGCTTTGGTAAACTTTACTATGCATGTCCTCTTTCGAAGGTAAACAATCTAAAGTTTTTTTATTTATGTAATACGTGTGATTATTAAAATTACATGTCATGTCATTTTTTTTATTTTGTATTAGCCAAAAAAACAAGATTATGGATGTGGAAATTTTATATGGAAGGATGATCTAGATCTCCAACTCCGTATAAGATCTTCCCCTGGATCTTCAACACCTCAAGGTTCTTCTTCAAGGCCTTCAATACATCCAAGTTCTTCTATAGGGTCTTCTGAATCTGCACCCACTGAGTGCTCAAATTGCAAGATCAAAGATCTAAAGATAAAGATGTTAGAGACAAGACTAGAAATGGAAAGGCATCCTGAAGACCACGCATGTCAATCGGCTGCAATACTTCATGAGCTTTTAAATGAAATGGAAAATCTTAGCGTTGAGTAGTAATCAGCTACACTACTTCACGAACTTTAAGATGACACGGGGAACATTATTGATGTTTCCGTTTTCGTGTTTAGGAATCTATTATCGTTGTAATATTCATGTTTAATTAAGCGTGTGTTTAAGTGTTTGTGTCGAATAAAACTATGTTTAAGTGTCTGTTTGTAAGTTTTCCATTTGATTCCACAAGGTCTATTTATAATATTCTGAATAAATAAATGTTTGCTTTTATTAAAATCTTAATAATTAAGTATATAAATGGCGCAATATAATTAAATATATATGTTAAACTTTAAGCTTTTAAAATCCAAAAAATATATATATGTTAGCTTTTAAAAAAACCAAAAAAAAAATATATGTTAAATTTTATTTCACAAATAATAATTATATATATATGTGTGTAAAAACCTAAAAAATATATATTTAGTTTCCCGGGCGACATACACAATAAATGTTTAATTTAGCACTAATCCTCTTCCAAATTATATTCAAAGGGTTTCCCCGGCTACATGTCGCCGGGGATACACTGACGGGATAATTTCCCTCCATTTGTTTGGCGAAAAAAATTTGGGAAATTTTGGTCAATGTTTCCCCATCGACTTGTCGCTGGGGAAACATCAGTCAACATTTGACTAAATTTTTTGCCCGAAATCTTTGCCACGTCAAATTTGGGTTGTCGTCTAGCGGCTTTCCCCATCAATATATGTCGCCGGGAAAACCTCGATGGGGAAGGCCTCGAATGTTGTAGTGATAAACAAAGATCATTTCCCTGTTATCATCACAGTAACCGATTAAAGACACCAAGCTACAGTGGCGAAGTTTAGAAAGCGTCTGTATTTCATCTTTAAATGGGGCATGTACACATAAACAAGGATCATTTCCCTGTTATCATCACAGTAACCGATTAAAGACACCAAGTTACAGTGGCGAAGTTTAGAAAGCGTCTGTATTTCATCTTTAAACTCAGCTGCCCCTTGATTCGACATAGAATCCAACCGTTTGATAGCCACGATATGACTAGATTCCTCAATAGAAATTCGACCTTTGTACACCTTTCCGAATCCTCCCTGTCCAATCACAAGCTCATCATAAAAGTTGTTAGTTGCAGTCTGCATGTCTGCTATAGTAAATCGGCGTCTTGGTTGGGCTGAAGTCGATGATGTCAACTTCTCATCCTCACCATTTGCATTGTCCATTATCTAGTAAGAAATTCTATGTGCCTGGGAGTAATTATAAATTGAACAAAGCTTTTCTTTAGGGGCAGTATTAATTTCGTAGAAGTTTACATAGATCAAGTAACGACTAATTCAGAACAGGTGATAAGATTTCACCATCAAAGGACCACACACAACTTGAAGTCATACATTCACACTACAACATAAGCTACAACCACACAATGCAAGGGGTGACCGAAAGAACAGACAAAATAATATTCTGAGTGGGGAAATGAGGACATAGAATTGATAGAATTGTTGGAAGATAAGAACTTCATGTTTGACTGCATCATCTTCTACCACTCATTCGCATAATGTTTGACTACAGCATCATCATCCATAACACCACTAGATTCCTACGTCCATTCGTTCGAGATGCCCCTAAGTTCAAGCTAAGAACTTCACTTAACTGAGTTCAAATTTCAATATTAGACAAATCTGATTGAGCATACATATTTTTTTGAACAAGAGCATACATATGGACCAACAATGATCTAAACATGTTAGGGATATACAACATATTAATGTTCCCTCTTGAGATTCAGATATTAAATTTTCTGATAATTTTCTGGATGTCCCGCGTGGCATCAAATCAAGCCTTGATCATGCTATCTTCCAAATGATGAACACCAATCAGTCCTCCATAATACCTAAATGTAACTTTCTTCGGATCTCGAGTTAGTGACATTAGGTTTTCATCGATTGATGAGTGTGATTCTCTAACCCTCGGTTTGTAGATAAAGCTCATATGCCTGCTGTTTAAGCTGCTTGATGTCAGTTAGAGCCATGTTATGTGCCAATTTTTATAACATACCAGCTGATAAAAAATCACTGAGATGAGAAAAAGCACCATTGCACCTAAAAGATACGCCCCATGCGGGGAAATACTTCTCGTACTTTTGCATGAGTGTCTGCATCTTTCATTCTTCATCCACCTCATTGCATATTTTAAATCATACAATGGAACTTACATTGGAATGATTCTTTCCCTGTTAGCACCTCCATGAATAACTCTGTAAAAGTCGAGAGATTGCTCGGTAGTGTAAAGTTCTCTGACAGAGTGATCCATGTTCAGATTTACGTAACTGAGTCATCACAAAATAAACCAATTAAATGCAAGGTTAGAGCCACTTACCAATCACCAGATAAGATTAATCAGTATCATGAGGAAAAGCATCCACTAATATAGGTGTTTCGTAACCTGAAATCTTCAATGTAATCAACAGCGGACTCGGGATTTTCAATGGGCTGTTGCACAAAAAAATGTCATGTTGACTAAATCTACACCGGAAGAAACTAAGGTAGCACAAAATTTTTCTAGGGTTGCACAAACGGAAAAAAACAGAAGGTTTGAAGATTTTTTGCACTTCGTAACCTCCACCAAACTGGTGTAGCCTGTGCCACACTCGGCACCTATGTAGGTCCGCCCTTGTAATATCCAGCAAGATAAACCATTTGTTGTATACTCGTATATTACAGCATCTATAACATTACAATGTTCATATTCGAGATATCCAAACTTTATAAATGTAGCACAAGGTCCTTAGAATCTACAAAAAGGGAAAAACGCTATCAAGGGTCTAGTTTGTTTATTGGATAGGGCCTTCGAATCCAACCGCTATATGCACGAGTAGAGTACTCGCGTAATATTTTACTACTTTTTGAAAAAGATGAAGATTTTGCTATGAGAAAATGACACCTTTTGGTACTTCTCAGCCATTTTACTCAGTAACAAATATTTTAAAATTTTAACTTTGGATAAAATTATAACTAGTAAAAAAAGTAAAACCTAAATATTCTACTCATGGGCTCTTGGCCAAATCATCACTACCTAAAACCTAAATTTAACAGCGATACTCTTGAGGGTTTTGTTTGAATCGATAATCAAAAGTATGCCTTCGTCGAATTTTTTTATACCTGAGGACGTATTAATCGAAATCTTACTTCGACTACCTTTAATCTCACTTTACCTTTTCAAAACTGTTTCCAAGCACTGGGTCATCTATCATAACATCTCCTAGTTTCACTCTTCGTCTTCGTAACCAACCATTGCGAAAGATCGATCCTGTTTGCGGCTTGTTTCTCCAGAAACGTGATTCTTCTGTTGTTTTTGCGCCGCTAGATGACAGAATCACAGCGTCTCCATTTGGCTCCATTATCACTCAAGCAGGTAGGCGTTTTTCTATTTCAGATTCATGTAATGGTTTGCTTTTATGCAAAAATATTCACACGTTGATGGAATGTTTGGTATACAATCCGTATACTAATATATTTAAATCGATTCGACTTCCACCAGAATTGCGTCCTTCTAATTACGATATGGATAACATTAAATTTAAACTTGCTTTTGATCCAACCAAATCATCACACTACAAAGTCGTTTGTTTTACTGGTGGTGATTCCTGTCATATACCGACTTACTCTTCAAAAACAGGCAAATGGAGTATAACTGGTATTCATTTTTCAGCTTATCATTTTTGGGGTTTTGAGACGGGAGTATATTGGAATAAGGCAATTCATTGGCTTTGTAAAGATGTTAGTAGGAATGAGCAACCTTGGCATATGGTGTTAGTTATTGAACCCCGCCCATGGATAAATGCTTGCATTAAAACTCCGGATATAGCTGGTGTGTCTAATGCACACACCTTGTTTGAGTCTCGTGGCTGCCTGCTTCTTCTTGTGAGGTCCTACAATACTAATTACAATGTTTTCGAGATGAGAGACGAGTGTTTTGGATGGTCGATGAAGTTCAATGTTTATCTTGATGACATTGATCCCCGAGTGAAGATGTTAAGTTCCCTTTGTGTTATTTTGGGGGAAAGAGAAGAGGATTCTTTTATGGTGGTGGAGGTATTAGGAAATGTTTTGCAATACAAGTTCGTGTCAAAGACTGTTTCTACACTGTGTAAGTCTGTGTCATGGAGTTCTGCAAGAAGCTTTCCGTTCGTTCCATCTTTAGCTAGTGTGTGATTTTGTTCATCCGTATAACAGGTGTGATCTCGGTATCTTATATCTTGTCTAGTGGCAACATTACTTATATACTTAAATTCCTTGGTTGTTACTATTCTCTTCACAAAACGTTCCTTACTTTTCTCATAAACCAATATTAGAGATGTTACTTTTCTCATCACTAAAAGTTTGATATAACCTACTTGTGGATATAATGTTCTCTTCAAGAACAGGAAAGCTATAACTCTAGGTGGAAAAAATCGGTTAGAGAGAAACATATCAATGTGTTAAGCATCTGCTTATAATTCCGAAGAGATGAATGTACATGAATTAATCAACATCAAAGTAATAAACATGAAATGCACATATAAAAACTTAGATTAATAATAGTATAAGCGCATTATAACTTAAAGGAGTGCTGTATGATTATAAATAACATTAATTACTTATCTACTCACAGATTCAAAACTACAAGCAATTTACCACATGATTTATATCTAGGGTGTTCAAATACATACTGTATATTGGTAATAATCTAATTATTTAACTCACTTAATCGATCAAGAGGAAATCAGAAATAACCTAGTTAATGGTGTTGTTGTGAATCTGAGGAATGAGTCCCCGGAAGCCAGTAATTTCATGAAGGACTGTTTCCGTGGTCGCACCACCACTGGGGGATTCGGGAGCGGTGACTCCTGGCTGCTGTCAAAGAGATCATAAGTGTGATGTTTTGAAGGGTTGGAATTTCCAGCTGAGTTTCTTTATGGAATTCTGTTGTAAACCAAAGATGGGTTTCGTACATTAGATTAGTGATATTTCATAGTTGGAGCAACCTTCGGATGCTGTACTATGGATTGTATTGCTACTCTTGCTTTCCTCAGGATACTAGATATATTTGGTTCCTTCCTCTGTACCCGCCTATGGGTATAGGATATTTTAAGAAGTGAGTGTCTCTCTGAGTAGCGGGGTCAGGAGTTTGTTGCCGACCACGAACAGGGCCTATGACGAGACTATTTTTTTGATTGGGTTTCTGAAAAGCTATCACAATATTATCTTTTTGATTGGGGCGATACCTCTGAAAACACAGGTTGCTCGTCTTTTCTTTTGTGCGACCCATTTTACCATCACCGCCACCATTCATGTTTGTTAAAGAACACCGAGTCATATGGTTTTCAACACTCTTTGGTAAACTAGTGCGACCCAATATATTACTATCCCTGTTAGACGAAGACGAACACTTGGTCATGTTGTTTTTAGCATTCTTTCGTGAACTTTTGCGACCCATTTTACGATCATATCTACCATCCCTGTAGGTTGAAGAAGAACAATGATTCATATTGTTTTTGGCAATATTTGGTAAACTCGTACGACCCATTTTGGCATCATTGCCACCATCCCTGTTGGTTGATGGACAACACTCACTTATGTCGTTTTCAGAACTCTTTGGTAAACTTATGTGCCCCTGGTCTGCAAAAATGGATAATTGTGCATCATGTAATTAGTTATTGTCTGATATTACTCAGTAGGACAATGAACAACAAATATAATTACGACACTAATAAAAAGTTTGTCTATACCATAGATTCTCTTAGATGCATAAGCAAGATATTTATAAATCTTCCAAGTGAATCCCGCTGTGCTTGATGAAACTGCAGAATTGTCACAATTCTCCTGTAGTTCCAATAAATCGTGCAGTTTGGCCACAACCTGAGTCATGGTTGGCCGTTTTTCAACAACCCTAATCAAACACCGATCTGCGATTTCAGCAAACCCTCTTAAGCATTTGGGAGAAATAGTTCCTACTATATTAGAATCAACCATTTGATCAAATTTTCTTTCCTTCACACAATTTTGAGCCCACCTTGCCAAACTACATTGCTCCTCCTCAAGACGTTCGTCCACCGCAAGCATCCCTGACAGTAATTCAAATAATACAACACCAAATGCATAAACGTCAGTTTTCCTTGTCAGTTTGCTTGTATAGAAGTACTCAGGATCCAAATATCCGAATGTGCCTTTAACACTTACACTAACATTGTATAATGTTTGATCGACTGGACCTATTTTGGATAACACGAAATCTGAAATCATAGCTGCCCAATTCTCATTTAAAAGAATATTTGAGCTCTTAACATCACGGTGTATGATTCCATGTTGGGTGCCAAAACCTGTGTGCAGGTAGTCTAATCCACGTCCAGCACCTATGGCTATCTTTAGTCGTTGAACCCAACTTAAAGGAGTAGTAGCTTTGTGTAGATGAGCATGGAGTGTTCCACGAGGCATGTACACATAAACAAGGATCATCTCCATGTTATCATCACAAAATCCAATCAAAGATACCAAGTTACAGTGGCGCAGCTTAGATAGCATCTCTATTTCAGTCCTAAACTCAGGTGCCCCTTGATTGGACATAGAATCTAACCGTTTTATGGCTACAACCTGACTAGTTCCTTTAATGCACATAATACCTTTATATACCTTTCCGAATCCTCCCACTCCAATGATCAAGTCATCATCAAAATCATTGGTTGCTGAATGGATTTCAGCGATAGAAAACTGATGACATGACTGTGCTGAAGTTGATGATGACAATTTGTCAACTTCAACAGTATTAGAAGACATACTGTTGGAATTTGAGATCTGCACTGAAGTCTTTATGAAAAATTAAATAAGATTTGGAATTTGATACACACAAACAGGGGTGATTACATTTCAAATCTGGTTGTAAAAAGGTCAAATGTCAACTATAGTAGGTGAAAGGAAAAAATCAACTAGTGAGATTATTTTATATAGTCTTAAGTCTTGGTATTCTCATTCAAGTCATTTTTTTAAAAGACAATAGTTAACCATAGTCTTATATAAGCAATTTTTTGAAACCCGGGTTTTTAATCGATCCGATCGAGTCACCGAGTCACTGGTTAGACCGTCGAGTTGATCCGGTTTTGCATAAAAAATTTATATATATATTTGCAATACTTAAAAAAACATATATTGAAAAATCATAAATATTTCATATATTTGGCCTAAAAACCATTTATTAACAAATATAACATGTAAAAACAAAATTACCTTACAAATACATATAATTAAATCGCGAAAAAATATAAAAACGAAAAAAAACAAAACCCGGCCGGGTTCACGAACCGGGTCGACCCGGGTCGCTTCAAACCCGACGGGTCACATCGGGTTTCTAAAATATAAGAACCGGGTCAATTTGACCCTTTTTTTTGGCTGGAACCGGTTCAACCAGTTGAATCGGCGGGTCGATCCGAGTTTCAAAACATTGTATATAAGCACACATAGATCAAAACATGAACTTATGCGGATCATATTGTAAAATCATAGATGTAAAAATGATATTAAAACCAACCAGATCAACAATATATCACTCAACCAACCTCCCTGTTAGTGATTAACTTTTATTATAAAAACATACACAAGAAGATGAGTCCCCAACACTGATGCTCACCAAACAAGATATAATCAGAAATCAAGATGTCCTCACCAGATGGATTCTATCAATCTAAACAAATGCTCAGACTTACAAACTCGAACAATGATTGAAACAAGATCAAGATGATCTTAACTAGAAACAGATGAAAACAAATAAACCAGATGAAAACCTAATCGAGAGAATATGTGTGTGAGTTTGGTAGATGATGAATGAAGCAAGTAGCCACAAGTCCAGTTTATATACCCAATATTTATAGTTTGGTCCCTATAGAATCAACAAACATACAAAGCAAACACAATATAAAAATAGACAAATAATATTTACCAACAAGTCCTCCAACTTATAAGCTTTTGTTATAAAGTTATATATAACTTTTAACACCCTCCCTCAAGTTTGTAAGCCAAACAAGTTTACCATACCAAGTTTCTTAACCAACATAGCATGTTGAAAGGAACCCAAGGCTTTAGCCAATACATCAGCAAGTCGATTTTAGAATCAACCTTCTCAGTTCTTATAAGCCCATAAGTAACTTTCTCTCTAACGCGATGAACATCAATATCAAAGTGTTTAGTCTTCTCATGCATTACTGGATTAGCAACAATTTGCATAACAGACTTATTATCACAACACAAAGTAACAGGAAGCAACTGAGTAATACCAAACTTACTTAGTAGCTTAACAACCCATATAATCTCACAAGTAACAGCGGTCATTGCCTATCTTCAGCTTCTGCTTAAGATTTAAACAAGGTAAGTTGCCTCTTGCTTTTCCAGATTATCAAGTTCCCGTTAACATACACAGTAACCATAAACAGATCTTCTAGTTATAGGACACTTAGCCCAATCAGAGTCTAAATAAGCTACAATCTTATAGCTCTCAAAACTCTTATTGAAACTAATATCAATTCTAGGTGCAACTTTCAAATACTTAAGCACTCTTAAACCATAATTTTGTAGATAAAGCATCTCCTAAACACTTGTTTATGCACAAATAAGCCAACAAAATATATGTAGAATTACAAACATACCTTTGATACAACTATACAACCAAGTTCACATTCTCGTATTAGCTATGTAGTTGAGCTGCACATTACATAACTCAACAAATTTTATAGTATTAGGAGACTTAATCATTAATAGACTCACAAGCTGAAGTCTCACTTGATCCAAAATGACGTGAATGAGTCCATCAATACTTTCGGCTATAGAAGCAGTTGTTCATCCATTTCCTTCCAAACATAATAAACAAGACAAGCCAAGATAACCCTGGTTAGAATGCTGGATATTGAGTTATTATTAGGAAGAGCAACCACATGTGTAATAATATGACTCCATTCATTTGGCATACTTGAATATTTGAACTTTCCCTTCACAACCTCCCATATTTTAACCAGAAATCACATTTGAAAAAGAAATGATCATGGGAGTCATTTGTTATTATACATAGAGGACGTAACTTCTGTTTACACCGTCTCATCATCTTATCTTGATTAAAAATCTTCTTATAATAGCCATCCATAAGATAAAATCATGTGTGGGATTTATAGTAGGAGAACCAAACAACTTTGCACCTGTTAACCTTAGGTAATTCTTCATTCATATTGACCTAGCCCTTTTGTGTAGAGAAATGAATCGTTTGCCCCTTTATTTTAGTAATCCATTTCACCACAATAGCTTTGTCATGAACAATAGAAGGAATGAACTCAACATAGGGAAGTCAATGTACCACTCTTGAGGCCATTTTCATCTATTCTCATCAATCATATCAAAGATTGAACATATACTGAGAATTGTTGAATCATATAGGCTTTTATGATTACTCAAATTCTTACTTTTAGTCACTTTAATCCTTATTTATCAAATGAGAGTTTTGAAGAGAAAGAAGAGTTCTGTTTGTAGGAAACGATGTACACTTTTATTAAATCAATCGAATTACAGAATAAGAATTCAATAGCAGAAACTAAATAACATAAATTAAATAACAAAAATAACTAAAAGCGGTAAAGATTATGAGACGGGGCACGTGTTAGACACGCTTCTCTTAAAATAGATTCGTCGTCTGTCTTCCAGGGTACAACATCCAAAGCTGTTGTACAACCTGACTTGACTTACTTGCCAGAAATATCACGGAAGCCTTTTGCTTTTCTAATCGAAAAGACTGTTGGAAAATTGATATAATGTAGCTATGTTTTTCTGTGTCTGAAACTGAATAAGACATGTTATATTTATATTGAAAACTTGACTTGTTCTCAAAGAAAAATATACACCATAGTTATTTTTTGGCACACGAAAAAAACTTGACTTGTTAGGCAAATATGTTATAACTCAAACAGATTTTCCTGTCTTTTTAACACACAAAAATATTTTTTGAATAACTTATGTACTAAATTAATATCTATTCCTAAAAGAGATGTACATAATTTTATTGAGAAAAATCCAAATTTGTAGCAAAAAATATAGCCTGTAGGCGAGGTTTCAAAGCTGCATTCGTGTCCGTACGTCGAGCGGGTTCGCACAAGTTCAAAAAAGCTTTGAACTTATTTTTGGCCAAGAATCCGCACCCCTATGCGCTCACATGAGTGTTGGCGTAAAACTAACCAAAGAGAATTTGATAACCAATACCATGATTTCCTTATAAACATGATTTCACTTCATGTTCTGGGTGATGTGGGATAAAACTTTTTCCAAAATTTGTGTTTCACGTGACTAACTTTGAGACGCGATATCTAATTCCTATTAACTCCATACTGGACATACTTTAGCTCGTTGTAAAGAGGAACGCAAAGCTACTAAGTACTACGAATATATATATATATATATATATAACATGTACATATATTAAATTATGTCCAAAGTATTACAAAAACCCATTTTACAAAATATTTTACTAACACTTTTCTTCTTCCTAATGCTCATTCTCATTTACTTATTGTGTACGTTAGCTTGAATTTTTTTCTCTGCTGGCAGGAATGACAAGCGCATTATCAGAAAGAGGGACAATAGCATCACGTGGTACGCCATATACAGTAGTCTTACAATTACCTATCTCACGAACAAAGTGCTTTCTCACTTTACTTCTCAATTAGGGCTTTCATGTACCACTATAAGTCTGATCCATATTGATTTCCTCAAAACATTCCCTTTTAGTTTCGCCATGTTAACCCACTTGACACAAAAATTGCCTGGCTTAGAGGGCACGGTATGGTCATGCCGTTTCCCGGCGTGACCACACCCTCGTTCCTTGCGTTGAAGACGCTGTGGCCACAACCACATGCGTGGAAACCCCTCCAATTTTACAAAACACCCCCTTAGCAACTTTACAAAACAACCTTTTTTGAAATTAAACATACCAAACACCCCCTTAACGGCTATATTTTTTTTTAAAAAAAAATTGAATTTTAAAAAAAAACTAGTAGCCAACGACTACTTTTTTAAAAATAAATTACAAAAATATTTTTAAATAAACCAATAGCCAACGGCTAGTTTAAATTTTTTTTAAAACATATAGCCAACGACTATTTTTTTCAAACCCCTATATATACATAACTATATATCCTCTAAATTCACACACTCCAAATCCTCTTAATCTTTTACATATCACATACGATATCATGTCCGGAAACCCCAACAAACCTTCTTTCGTTGGAATCCTTAACACCTTTGCCGGAAGTCCGTCTTTACAAGAACTATATTCGGATGATCCGGAATGGCTAGAAATCTAACGATAAACGAAAATTTCCAACGGCAAAGATACACTCAATTTTAATCTGACGAGGATATTCAATTCCAAAAGCTTTAAGAAAATCCACAATCCTTCGATGAACCACAATCCTCACAACTCACACCCCAATCACAAAAAAAACCCCGTAAATGGGCGGCAAAAAAAATGTTGATTTGAGTCAACTAGGGGCGGATTTCGAGAAAACCCGAATCATGATGGGTTGCATCGGAGGAGGCATTTCTTGCCAAGTGTTATGTTGAGATTTCGGAGGACCCGAATGTCGGGAGATCTAAAAAAGGAAAAACGTTTTGGTATAGGGTTATGGGGTCTTTTAATAGCCAGAATTTTCAAAACCGTACCAAGGATATGATTACAAGTAAATTTAAGGATTTGAACCACGCTTGCCAAAAGTTCAATGGTTGTTACCGACGTAGAAATGCGACAATCAAAAGTGGGGAAAGTGATTTAGATGTGATGGCGAGGGTTCAACAATGTACCGGGAAGAAAATAAAAACAACGCTTTCCACCTCGAAGAAGCTTGGAATGTTTTGAAATCCCATGCGAAGTGGGAACCTCCTGAAGCCGTTGATTTAACCGTCGACGTTCCATCGCTTGCAAATGAGGCTCTTTTTGCACCGGATGCAAGACCCCGTCCCCCCGACAAAGAACGAACCAGAAAGAAGACAAGATCTGATTCGAAGAGCACTGGAGCGAGTAGTGGGTAGCACCCATTCGCGGATGCTATAACCGCCGAGTTTCGACGCAAAATTCAAACCGCCCAACAAGCCTTCGAAGTGTCGATAAACAAAGACAACTAGTGGCTTATGATGGAGCAACTAAAATTTCTCACAACATCGACTCGGGATTGTGACGAAACTGGCGCTCGTTTGATCAATGCGAAAAAGGATGAAATCATAAAGAAACTTGATCGAAGTATAAATTAGTTTTTATTTTATGCACTTTTTTTTATTCCAATATTTTTTTCGGTAATGTTTTTTTAGGATGTAATGTTTTTTTATGAATAAAGTAAATTAGGATTTGAATAAATTGATTGTTGAGGGTAGTTTATGAAAATAAGTGAAAATTTTGGTGCGGTGGTGTGGAAATGGTGTGACCATAAGATGTGTTTTTTTGTGTGGATGTGAAAGGGAAAAAGCTGACGTGACATGATATTTTTTGATGTGGAGGTGTGACCCGTCTTGCTTAGGACTACAAACCACATACCAAAGATTTCATTTTTCTATTCCTAAACCTCCCTCTTGCTTAGGACTACAAAACACATACCAAGCAACCTTAGCATTCCCCTTAACATCCTTACCTTGATTCTATAGAAAATTATTTCAAATCTTATTAACGTCTTTGACTATACCTTTTGGGAGCATAACAACATATGCCCAATAAGTTTGCATAGCTAGCAACAAAGAAGCAATCATGACTTGAGTCTACCAGCATAGGATAAAAATTTATTCTTTTAGTCTTCCACCTTCTTCTTGACTCTATTAACCAACATCGTATAATCATTAATCCCAATTTTCCTAGTAAGTAAAGTAATACCTATTTACTTAACAACGAGCCTTCCAACTTGAAAATGGAGAATACTAAGGATCATTCGTCTTTCACCTTCATATACACATCCAAAGAAAATAGTGCTTTCCCATGCTTGGTATAAGACTAGAAACTTTGTTAAATTCCACCCAAGAGTCTCTTACGAGAGAACACTTCCATAATAAGAGTAAAGAGGTAGGAAGATATATGATCACCTTAGCCGCCGACCACTCTTGAAATATCCATGTCTTTCCTCATTTATATTTATAAAAAATGAAACCATAGATACACAGGTCATGATCGATTTTATCATTTTCTCATGAAAACCAAAATGAGTTAAGATATTAATCAAAAAGTACTGCCAATCCACAACATCATAGGCTTCTACATTATCAACTTTCAAAGCACACCTTTTGCTCAATTTTTGTAATTATAACCTTTTAAAACTTCTTGAGAAATCATCAAATTATCTTGAATTAGTATACCATGGACAAAAGCACTAATGAGGTATAGTCTCACCCCCATACTTAAGGTGAGACATTTACAATTAATTCCTAATGCTCTGCGAGTAAAGCTACCTCAAGCTAAAACAGCTCACCGGAATAGCTAAGGTGATGAAGGTCATCTCAGGTTCAGAGACAATGGCAAAAGGTAAAGTTTTCACAAGGAGTAGAGGGATTGACCCAGACACAGGGCTAGACCCAGACACAGGGCTAGACATAGACACAGGACTAGACCCAGACACATGGCTAGACCCAGACACAAGGATAGACCAAGGGTTAGGCACAAGCCCAGACATATACACATGGAGCAACACCTAGAGAGTAGGGCATAGTGTTCATCGGAGGAAGGACGATAACGCCTGACGTATATAGTACGACGTTGTACGAGTGGTACAGACGCCTGGACCACGACTAGTACTAGAGGAGCGTGAGGACAACCTTGACTCTGAAAGACAAGCCTGGGTATCATCAGCTATTCAGATGCTGCTCCTACAAGAAAACCTTGACTCTACAAATCGTGTGTCTTAGAGTCACCTCTAAGTAGTATATAAAGATGTTCCTCCAGGAACAAAGGTTAAGTTTTACACACACACTTTACCATTTACTCTCTCTTTAAAACTCGCACTTACTAGAATCATATACTTACTCTCACGCCGGAGTTGGTCTCGGATTCAAACCCCGAGGTGAGCTAACGGTGTTCTTTCTTATTTCAGCCTAAGGGACTAAGGGTTAGACTAGGGAACTCTGAAGGAGGAAGCTAGGGCTTCACAAGATACTCTGAGGGAGTAGGCCAAGGCTTCATTAGAAGGACTAGCCTTAGGAATACCAATCTACAAAAAACTAAGTAATGGAGAACGGTGACCAAGGTCCTTCACTAGAGCAAGGCACAAACTTGAACATTGGGACGCTCGCGACCGAAAGGGCTCCTCCGGAGGTAACCCCTGCTCTCCCCAGACCTGTTCAAGAACGCCTTACTCCAGCGTATGTCAAAGAACACATTAAACCATTAAAGACTATAATGAAGGAAATTGATGAGCAGAATTGTGAGAAAATGACCCCCCCCCCCCCCCCCCCCGAAACCTCTTCAGCAGGGAGGTGGAGTCTGAAGACTCTCAAAGGAGCCCCTCAGTGGGAGAAGGAAGAGGATACTCCTCAGACAGCTCATTCAGGTCAAGGGCGAGAGGCTGATTGATGTCTGTCCGAAGACATCAAAGGAGTCACTCACGAAGGAAGTCTGTATCCAAGCAACATCACTCGACTAAGACGAGCAAAGCTAGGGATACCAAGACAAAGTCGCGATCAGTCAATTCCTCTCGTAGGAAGTTAAGCTCAGGATCTGAATATGACTCAAGGTCTGATAGCAAGTTAGAAGACTTGATTACGCCATACAGACGACCTAAGCCTATGCCTTTCACTACTCGAATCACACATTTCAGATACCACAGGCGAGCTAAGCTCCCGGCCAATGTCCGTGTCTACGAAGGAAGCAAAGACCCAGAAGACCACCTTAGCATCTTCTCTGCTGTTGCTGAGCAAGAAGAGTGGCCCATGCTAGTGTGGTGCAAGATGTTTCGTCAGACTTCGGGTAGCTCAGCAAGGAACTGGTTCTAGAGTTTAGATCCAAAGAGTGTTGACGGGTTTGAAGAATAAAGCAACAAGTTTTAGAGGAGTTTTCACAACAGAAACGATACGATAATGACCCCATCGAGATACATGGGATCATATGGAAGCCTAATGAGGGCCTTCAAGCGTTTATGGACCACTTCAAGGCTGAAAGTTTACATATCAAGGGTGTGCCCCCAGTACTAAGGATTTTGGCATTCATGCACGAGCATGGACACCCAGAACTAGCTAAGAAACTTAACGATAAGATCCCAAAAGCAGTGGATGAAATGTGGGAATGAGTCAGAGCCTTCATTAGAGGAGAGACGGCTGCTGACACAACGACCATTGTCAAATCCCCACAATGGGAAAAGGGGGGGGGGGTGACAATGCTAGATGGGATGGGAACCTAGGCAGATCTAGGAACAGAAACCAAAAGAGGAGGCAAGGAAGGAACATGGGGATATGTCCTCCCTATGCTAGGAAGGAAGTATTCACATTGCTGACCAAAAATCCTAAGAAAATCCTAACTACGGAGAACATGAATTTTCCTCCTCTTCCCCCTATGGTAGGAACCCTTGAGAAGAGAAATATGAATATGTTCTGTGACTTTCACCAAGATCGGGGCCACGACACGAACAATTGCTTTAACCTCAAAAAGCAAATTGAAGAAGCGGTAGCTTTAGGAAGGCTAGCACACTTGGTGAAAGACATCAGGCAGGGAGTCCAGAAAGATAAAGGACCAGCCAAAGGGAAAGAAAAAGTCATAAATATGATGAGACCACAAGGGTAACGGAAGAGACCCTATTAGAGAGTAGAGAATTGGATGGACAATGCCATAACATTTCCGTCAGTACCGCGCTATCAGCTGAGGGATTTCCCAGTGATAGTGCATGCCATAACAATCCGTCAATTTTTTAGTTATTTTAATGTCGACTATTACGTATTATGTATCCACTTAATGAGAATTGTGAATTATCGGCTAACAGAGAAGGTTACGGCTTGAAACTTAGCGTAAGAATGTCGTTTAGATGAAAACCGGCAAGGAATATGTTAGGTATCGATATTATATTATCAATCTGTCATAAGAATGATTTTTATTGTATTTATTTTGCTTTCTCGTGCTTTACGTTATAACAAATGACGAGAACTACTAGTGATCACGATACTGACGGATGCCCAAAAATTAACGTTTTATTATCGATTGTCTCGATAATTTATATTTTCGACGTTTTTGATTTAATTACGTTTTAAGTCGTGTCGAAGCTATATTATTATATTTATGAAGCGTTTTAACTTTTGAAAAGTATTTTTACGAAACTCGAGTCCCGTAAATATTTTCAAATTTGACTATTAGTCATTTTCTACCCTTTAAACTATTAAAATGCTTTATTGTCCACAAGAATACCTAAATGGCAAAATCTACCCTATACAACTACCAATATAAATTAATTCTCCACTTAGAAAAACACACACAACATGTGAAACAAAAAAATCAAACTCTCCTCCCCTCTTTTTCTTATTATTGCCGTGAGCTAGAAACCCCCAAACACCAAAATCATCTCAATTTTGTTAGTTTGATCTTGATCCATCCAAAAAATTCAAGACCCCATCTTAGAATCACAAGATGATCATTTTGGTACAAAAACTTTCCACATGCAGTGGGTTTTTGTTTATATAAAATTTTGTTGGTGAAAGAGTTGTAGATGATCATGCTTGTGATTATCTTAATCAAATTATTTTGTTTTGATTATTAAAGTGTAAGTTTTTATTTTGATTTTGATTTGGGTGACATGCAAGTGTTAGGATTGAAAGTAAATGATATTAGGATGTTAGAATTAGTAGAAGAATTAAAAAGTTGATTTGGTGTGAGTTGTAAAGGGTAAATTTTAGGCAGTGGGTTCAAGGATGTTTTTGGATGACTTAGATCTAAGTTATTGTTATACTAATAGGATAGTGTTGTATAGCTTTTCATAAGCTTCGTTTTGATATAAATTAGAGTTTCTAACTCCAAACGAGCGTGAAGTTACAATAGTTTGATTATTCGTGTACCGGGAGACGAGTATCGACACAATCCGTATTTGGATCGAATCTCGGGGAATATAGAATGAGTTTTAAAAAGTGTCAAGGGCTGTTGTAAGTCTCTAAACCTATGGTTGTGAGTCTATTTTCAAACCTGAGTGTTGTTTTTGTAAACGGAATTGTTTAGAGAGATTAAAATGGTTTTATGAGTCGAAGGCGTAAAACTGTCCGGTTTTTGTAACTCAAAGATGTGTCGGGCAGAAGGCCTTAGTAGTCAAATTTTTGGATGAAATTTGAACTGTGTCTTAATCAGGTTATGTGTGAGTTTGTCACCAAGTTTCATCAAAATCAGATAAATCTAGATAGGGTAGATTGGTGTGTACATTTGGAGTGTACATGCTGACTTGTATTTTGGACACGTAGTTCAATGCATATGTAGCGTGAGTTGAGTATTTACTATTGGACATGGTGATTTACTCAAGTTTTTAGTCATTATATCAATGACTTAGTTACTGTTCCGAGTGAAGTTTAGTGATAGTTTGACTTGCGTTGACTCGGCGTCTTATGACGGGTCAATGTCAAGAGTGCAAATGTTTAAACGTATAGTGTTGGATAAATGGGATAGTATAGATTCACTTGAATTGTGATTCTTTTGGATTTGTCATGGTTTTGTGAATTTTGAGTTTTGTATTATTTAAGTATGATTTATACTTGAGTCGATTATTAACGAGTGCGCCTTATTTGGTAGGTTGCGGTTTTCGTGTTTAACGGGCATCACTTATCATCGGAGATCGTCTCAATACCACTCTCGTACTAAGGTGAGTCTATAGCCTCGCTTTTAAATTCTTTAATTGTTTTAGAAACTTGCGAGGGGGATAACATGCTTGTTTTATTAAAAATAAAGAGTACAACTATAAGTTGTGGTAAACCAATTGAATGGTGGAACTAGTAGTTGTGGAAGCTCTTTTTACTTGAAAAGTATTTATTGAAAATGAGGGGTACAACAAGACTTGATGTAAACCCATGAATGGGTGCAACCAGAAGTTGTGGTAAGCCCTATTTGTTTTAAAATAGAACACAAGGGACCCGATTGCATGCTTAGATGAAAGTTATTACATAAGTTAGCTTCAGCCTTAAAAGACTCATGCAATCGTGAATTGTTAATCGAAAGAACGCTAATGCTATGGATAGATCTATCGGGGTGACGCAGAGTCCGGTCGCGACTAGATATCTCGTGGTGTAGTGAAACACTAGTAATGAAACATCGGATGCATATGTATAAGAGAAATATACGCACTTGTCTAGGTGTGTTAGGCTGAAATTATGTTAACGTTCAATGTCATGAGGCTTATGTAATAACACTGATGTTTATGTGCGTACAACATAATTGTCTTTCGATGAATTATTAACCATGGAAGGTTATTCAGATTATTTATGTTCTCTTTATTTAATTTAAAATCTATAGAATCACTCAGCAATTTTGTTGACTTTATAGCATGTTTTATCTTAGGTTCACAGGGAAAGCACTCGAGGAAGGCGGTTTCGTGAAGCTTGCATATTTAAAATGTTTTGGCCCGCTTTTATAAATTATATCCCTTTAAAGAAATTTTTTTTATCATTTATTGTGTTTTGTAAACTATTAGGACCATGTGTGAAATATTTATCGTTGAATAAATGAATGGATGTTTTATTAAAATGACTAGTTTTGAGCCGTTTTCTATTATATTGAGCTTGAATCATGATAGTAACACCCAAGGACCCTTCCGCTACTATGTCAAAAATGGGGGTGTTACAAAGATCGAAGGGTACGTGGTAAGAAGAGTATATGTTGATGGGGGCTCCTTGTCAGAAATAATGTATGAGCATTGTTTCAGAAACCTAAGCTACCAAATAAGGTTAACGCTAAGAGAGTCTATGATACATCTGGTATGATTCTCAGGTGAAGTACACTACCCTCTAGGTGTCATTGACCTAGAAGTCACGATGGGATAGTACGGGAGAACCAGGATGGTGATGATGGAATTCACTATAGTTAAGAGTCCCTCACCGTATAATGCTTTACTAGGAAGAACAGGGATGAGAAGCTTAGGAGCCATGGCTTCCACCATCCACTCAATGGTTAAATTCCCAACGTCGAGTGGGATATCGACTTTGATTACGAGTAGAGAAACCTTAAAGTAATGTTTACGCATGGAGGAGGCACAATCGCGATTTCAAAGACGATAAGGTGTACAACCGATCGGGGTCTTGTAAGCCGTACGGAAAGCCCACAGAGCATCATCTAACTTATCGGCCCACGCGGCACGATGCTCTCCCACAGTACGCTCCAAAATTCGCTTCAATCCACGGTTGGATATCTCGGCTTGCCCATTGGTTTGGTGATGATAGGCGGTGGAAAGACGGTGATTGACACCATACTTAGCCATGACTCTTGCAAATTGATCGTTGCAAAAATGAGTCCCGCGGTCACTGATAATAGCACGAGGAACGCCGAATCTAGCGAACAGCGATTTCAAGAAGTTACAAACCACCCTTGCATCATTAGTAGGTAAGGCTTTGGCTTCAACCCACTTTGAAACGTAGTCAACGGCTACAAGGATGTATTTGTTTCCTTTAGATGAAGGGAATGGCCCCATAAAGTCGATACCTCAAACATCAAAGATTTCACATTCTTGAATGAAATTCTGAGGCATCTCGTCTTTATGTGTGATCGTGCCTTGTTTTTGGCAAGCATCACATCGTTTAACCATCTCGTGAGCATCACGATAGATGGTGGGCCAATAAAATCCCGAATCAAACACTTTTTTGGCGGTGTAGTTGGGACCAAAGTGACCACCGGTAGGTCCTTTGTGGCAAGCATCAAGGATTTCTAAAGCCGCCGGTCCATCAACACAACGACGAATAATCAAGTCAGCACATTGTTTGAATAGATACGGGTCATCCCAAAAGTAAGTCTTAATGTCGTTAAAGAACTTCTTCTTTTTCTGGGATGTTAACCCGTCAACAAGAATTCCACCCGCTAAGTAGTTTGCAATGTCCGCAAACCACGGGGTTTCATCAGCAGTCGAGTTGATAGACATTAAGGTCTCCAGGGGAAAAGAATCATTGATTTCTTTGTTCGGATGATCCCCCTGGTAAGGATCCTCAAGTCTACTGAGATGGTCCGCGGCTAGGTTTTCAGCTCCTTTTTTATCGCGAATTTCGATTTTAAATTCCTGGAGCAGCAAAACCCAGCGAAGAAGTCTTGGTTTGGAATCTTGCTTTGTCAACAAGTACTTCAGCGCGGAATGATCGGTGTAAACGATTGTGGTGGAAAGGACAAGATAGGGGCGAAATTTTTCAAAGGCATAGACAACAGCTAAAAGCTCTTTTTCGGTTGTCGTATAATGCAATTGGGCCCCCGTCATTGTCTTGCTAGCGTAATGGATTGGTTGGAAGTGTTTGTTCACTCTTTGTCCCAGAACCGCACCAATAGCAAAGTCACTAGCATCGCACATCAACTCGAAAGGCAGCTCCCAATTAGGGGTAACCAAGACGGGTGCCTTAGTTAGCTTATCCTTAAGCGAGTTGAAGGCTTCAAGACACTCTTTGGAAAAGATAAAAGGAGTATCTTTTTCCAAGAGGTGGGTCATCGGGCGAGCGATTTGAGAAAAATCTTTGAGGAATCGACGGTAGAAGCCCGCATGACCCAGAAAACTTCTCACACCCTTCACGGTTGAAGGTGGAGGCAACTTAGCGATAACATCGACTTTAGCACGGTCGACTTCAAGACCGGCTTTCGAGATCTTGTGTCCTAGCACGATGCCCTCTTTTACCATGAAATGGCATTTTTCCCAATTCAGAACAAGGCGAGTGTCTTCGCACCGCTTCCGCATTCGTTCCAAATTGGCAAGGCAAGAAGAGAAGGAATCCCCGAAGACCTAGAAATCATCCATGAAGACTTCCATGGTTTGTTCAACCATGTCATGGAAGATAGCTAACATGCACCTTTGGAAAGTCCCGGGGGCATTGCATAAGCCAAAAGGCATTCTTTTGTAAGCAAATGTGCCATAGGGACAAGTGAATGTTGTCTTCTCTTGATCTTGGGGATTGATGGGTATTTGGAAATAACCCGAGAAACCATCAAGAAAGCAGTAATATTCATTACCCGCTAAACGTTCAAGCATTTGGTCCATAAAAGGTAGAGGGAAATGATCCTTTCTCGTGGCATCATTGAGTTCGCGGTAGTCTATACAAACTCTCCACCCAGTAACGAGACGAGTGGAAATCATCTCGTTGTGTTCATTGGGAACAACGGTTATTCCGCCCTTCTTGGGCACACAATGGATTGGACTAACCCATGGTGAATCCGAAATAGGGTAAATCATACCCGCATCAAGAAGTTTGATAACCTCTGTTTTGATGACTTCATGGATTTTTGGATTCACCCTTTGTTGGTTTTGAATTGTGGGCTTAAAGTCGTCCTCCATGAGAATTTTGTGTGTGCAGAAGTGAGGATCAATTCCATGAATGTCGGAGATTTTCCAAGCGATAGCCTTCTTATGAGCTTTAAGCACGGCGATGAGGCGAGTTTTCTCTTCATCCTTTAGGTCCTTAGCAATGATGACTGGCGACTTCTTCTCTTCTTCAAGGAATACATACTCGAGATGAGGCGGCAACTCCTTAAGCTCTAAATCCGTAGGATTTTCGACGGGAGGCGTACTCAAAGTCGGAGTATCTATAGCAATAACCGTGGGAGATGGAGGAGAAAGATTGTCTTCATTGAGAAGGTTGTCAAAGAAATGCATGTCTTCATTCCCATCGGTGGGAGAATCATCAGTAGCTAAATTCACATCTCCCATGGTGTCTTCAAGATTGTTCCAAAACAAATCACTTTCTCCAAATAGAGACAGTGATGAATCAATAGAGGAAACAGTTTCAACATTGGGAAGAGAGGTAGGAATACTTTTGCAAGAATATTTGAAGTGTTCTTTACAAGCCTCATCCAGAACGTCAATACAATTAACACTCTCGTATGAATAAGGTTGTTTAGACAACTTTCCCATGTTGAAGACGATTTTATCGTCACCCACTCTCATGATAAGCTCACCGGCTTCAACATCGATGAGAGTGCGACCGGTCCTCAGGAATGGACGACCCACGATCAAGGGAACACGAGGGTCCATCTCGTAGTCGACGACGATGAAATCGGCAGGAAAAGTGAATTTGTCGACTCTTACAAAGACGTCTTCGGCTATCCCCACTGGATAAGCAACCGTACGGTTAGCTAATTCCAGAGTCATTTTGGTAGGGACTAGCTCAGGGAGAGATAATTGCTTCCAAACGCTTAGATGCATTAGATTAATACTGGCACCTAGATCGGCTAGGGCCATGCAATTCTCTACTCCCAGGAAATTGCAAGGAATTAAGAAACGACCCGGATCACCAAGCTTGGTTGGTAATTTCCTTAAGATCACTGCAGAGCAATTCTCATTAATTGGGTGTTGGCGATATCAAGAAGCTTTTCCTTGTCACTCAGAAGATCTTTAAACATTTTCGCATACTTTGGCATGTGAGCGAGAGCCTCAGCGAAGGAGATGTTGAAATTCAATTGTTTGAACATCTTAAGAAAGTTCGAAACCTGAATATCGTCCTTGCTTTTGAGCTTCTCTTTCCTCAACCTAGATGGATAAGGTATATTAGAAGAAGAGGAAGGCTTTGGGAGAATAGGATCACTCACATCCTTGGGTGGAGGAGGGGTAGAAGGTAGAGGTGGAGAAATTGTGGAAGTAGAAGGATGAGGAATAGGAGCAGGTGACTCGTTCTCCTTAGTCACAATCACCGGTGGAGGTATAGGAAGCTCGGGTTCCTTGGTACCTTTGCCACTGTGAGTGGTGATTGCTTTCATCTCCCCTCTTGGATTCGTAACGGTGTTACTCGGAAGAGTACCCGAAGAAAAGGGTTGATTACCGTGGAAGAAACTAGCCATCATGTTTTGTAAGTCATTCGTTTGACTATCCATAGTGTTTTCATATCAGCTCTCAGATCATTCCCTTGTTTCATCAGGTCTGCTTTCAAGTTGCGCACTTCCTGTTGGAGATTATCCACGATCACATCGTTAGTCCTCATGTAGGTTCCAATGTCTTGATGTGATGCGGGGGTTTGGTTGGAAGGAGCAGTGTATGCGGGTGGTTGATAAGCAGGTTGCTGGTAAACTTGGTTGTTTCGTTGAGGTGGTTGTTGCTGTTTGTGAGGTGGTATGTATGGTCCACGAGATTGTTGTTGTTGTTGAGGAGGTCGGTTGAGGTTTTGTTGTTGGTTTTGGTTGTTAGGAGTAAAACCAGGTGGTGAGAGATAGTTGTTGGAGCAGTAGCTAAGCAAGTTACGGTCACCTTGAGGTCGAGCTTGATAAGCAGGTTGAGGATAGGTGCCATAAGCTGCATTCACATTCTCAGCAGGGTAGTCTTGGGTGGCGGTACAAGTGGTGTAAGAGTGAGGACCCCCGCATATTTCACAAGGTTGGCTAACAGCGTTAACTTGAGCGTTTTTAGCGTTGCTGCTGTTGGTGTTGTTGACGGTGTGGGTAACAAGCGATTCAAGAAGCGTAGTGATTTTGTCCAGTCGCTTGTCGCTGTCACTAGTGCTAGCACTAGCGACATTGGTCCGAACACTCTTGGTTTGCACGCGAGATTTATTCTCAATGATATCCCACGCAGCATTGGAAGTCTTAGCCAAAAGATTACCCCCTGAGGCACTGTTTAGTGAATCTTGGTCACTCATGCTTAAACCATTGTAAAAAGTATTGATTTGATGTACTTTGGTAAATCCATGTTGTGGGCATTTTCTTAAAAGATCTTTAAAACGATCCCAAGATTCACTGAACGACTCATCGTACTTTTGTTCAAAATTTATGATTTCATTCCGCAAAGCGGTAGTACGAGAGGGTGGGAAGAAGTAATTGATAAATTTGGTCTCCAAATCCGTCCACGAGAGAATACTCTGTGGCGGTTCCTTAGCAAGCCAATGTCGGGCTTGTCCCTATAAAGAAAAGGGAAAAATTTGTAACCGGATTACCTCTTGTGGAACACCATTGAATTTGACCGTGTTGGTGAGTTGCAAGAATCTCTTGATATGGTCATGTGGGTCATCAATGGTACGCCCCAAGAATGGTTGAGCAGATACCATCTGGATAAAGCCGGATTTAAGCTCAAAATTATTGGCTGCAATTGGTGGTATAACAATTGGATCGGTGTTGCCATCTACATGAGCCTGCAGCAGTTCAATCATCGGGCGATTATCCGGTAGAGGCTCATTGTTGTTGTTATTATTCATGTTGTTGAAAGGCGGGTTGTTGTTGTTATTATTATTGTTTGGAGGTGGATGTTGTTGTTGTGTTGTACACCGGCCATGTCTAAGTTATCGAGAGGCTCGGGCTCTTGATAAGACGTGGATCGAGTGCGCATACACCTGCAAAAGAACTAACAAGAGAAAAACAAAGCAAAAATATTTTTGGTTTTTATGGTTTTTCTATTTTTTTGTATTTTTGAAAATTTTATATTTTTTAGGATTTTTGAAAATTTTTATGAAAAAGTAACGTTCACGGGGAACGGATCCCAAAATCCAAGTTCTCACAAAAAACTGTTGATCTTAACGAGAAGAGCCGGCAGCGGCGCCATTTAATACAAAATGATTTTCAATGGGGGTTCAATTAATCTCGATATCCTCTCGAATTGATCTCGGCTCTAAGTGGAATGATTTGTTCTTGGTTAATAAAAAGTGGTTGGTTTGTTTATCTGTTTTAAACTAATGACAAGAAATTAAGTGTCGAAGAGTAAAATTAAAGGTTTAAAAGATTAAAGTAAAGAAACGAGTTTAAAAAATAAATGTTTGAAAACTTTAAACTTATACTAGAAAGATAAATGGACATTCAATAAAAACTAACTCTTGGAAAACTTTGTAAAAAAATGAACTTGGTTGAAAAGTACTAAAAGAAAGTAAGAACGGAACAAAGCAAAACAAGTGAATCGGAATAACCCAAAAAGAGGTGTAATCGGAATGTATTCCGATCTAATGATCGGAATATGGGAGGGGACTAGTGATCGGAATATGAGGAAAACTCCCAATCGGAATGCTCGAAAATGAATCAATCGGAATATTGGAGAAAGGTCTAAATCGGAATACACAAAAACACTTACCGTCGGAATATGATGATACCACCAATCGGAAAACCCAAACCCTTTTCCGATCACACGATCGGAATAAGGGTTGTGTGCTTGGTCGGAATACTCGGTCGGAAAAGGGCTTTGCCCTTTCCGAAAATGGTGCTAATCCAAAACTAAAAGCAAGGGGAATAAGCTTATGGAATAAGCTAACTCCCAAACAAGCTCGAATCCACAAATAAGCTGATCAAATAAGCACTAAAAACAACTTTTCTAACTTTTAATAAGCAAACTTATAGATCGAAATAATAAAAAGATGAACTTTTCATAAAAACTTTAAAAAGTAAATAAGCTAAATCAACAAATAAGCCAAATAAGAACAAGGATCTCAAAGCTTATTCATGTATAAACTTAAGGAAACATAAAAAGTAATCAACTTTTTAAGCACAAATCGTTGATGAACAACACGGATCATACGAGATTTGTACCAAAATCAATCAAAATCAAAGAAAGGAAGGATGAGATTAAAGATTAAAAGATAAAAACTTGAACTTGATTAATGAAAGATAATACAAAAGTTTGAATTTGAAAGAGAAAAAGATGAAATCTAGTGAGAGAAAGTTTAGAACTTTCTCTCTCTAAAACTAGAGAAATCCAAAAAACTAAAAACTAACTAAGTGTGTGAAATTTGTGAAGTAAGGGCCTTTATATAGGCGTGTGTATGGGCTTGTAAATGGGTTTGGTATCGGGCTTCTTTTCTTCTTTCTTCTTTAGTCTTCTCGTCTCTTTAAATAAACGTTTCCGACTTTAGATTTTGAGAAGTGTCGGTGAATAATTCCAACTCGTCTTATAATCTTTTGTTTAATAGACTCGAGTTCTTCGACATGTATGAATCTTCCATCTTTGGCTCTATTATTCGATAAATCTTCAAATAGGCACAATGACTTCAAATATTTTGCATCTCTTGGACAATAGACTTCGTCTTGAGTCTTTTTCCTTGATAAAACCCGTGTAATCCCATTTTTTCTTCAATATTCATCCGGTTAACTCTGAAAACACGATAAACACAAAAACCACGCATAATTCCAAACAAATGATATTAAATACGTGTTTTGGTCTTGTTTTAGCCAGAAATAAGTGGTAAAAGGATGGGTGTTTTCACACCTATCAGTCACACACGCTACTTAAACTTTACAACGTTCCTAGTCTAGTCTAAGCGTGTGTGACTATGATAACTAATGAGAATTCTTAAATGTCGTCATATAAAGTGAATTTCCAACAAAGCAGAAAAAAGGAAAGGAAGAAGATACATGAAATTGCAGGCATGGGAGATCTAATTGAAATAAACAATTTCAATGATCTAGTGGCGTTTTTAAACATGATAAAAGATGATAAGGTCATAAGCCAAAGATGGGAACTATTTAGAGGAAGGTTTGACAAGGTTGTGCACTGGTTTTATAACCATTCTTTGCACAAACATGTGTCAGGCCCTATACCACC
The DNA here is from genome assembly GCA_025667525.1 of Glebionis coronaria. Classification (NCBI taxonomy): domain Eukaryota; kingdom Viridiplantae; phylum Streptophyta; class Magnoliopsida; order Asterales; family Asteraceae; genus Glebionis; species Glebionis coronaria. The sequence goes on along the minus strand of CM046874.1, from coordinate 691,780,098 downwards.
AACAATTTAAGGAGTGACTATAAATCTCTTTGATTTATACAAATTGATTGACTGCATGGGTGGATATACAAGTGTTCACTTTGGAAACGAATTTGGAATTGTTGATGAGATCCTAGGATTGCAAAAGACAGACGAGGAAGCCATAAGACAATGCTACATAACATATTTGGAGGTGTTAGTTTCCTATTCAAAACAAGAAGGGCACCCACAAAGGAAGAGGAAGACAACAGATGTCTTGAGTCATGGACTTGTGTAAAGGAGGCTGGAAACAAAGGGAAGCACCCAATGGAGCATTTTGGCATTAAATTGGAAGAGGAAGAGGAGGATCAAGCATACAATGAAAACCAGACAGACATTCAATGTTACAAGTGCCAATTATTTGGTCACTTTGCATTTGAGTGTCCAAAACTGACAACATATGATGACCACAGGGCAAGCACATCAAACATAGGAACATCATCAAGACCACAAGGATTGGAAGATAAGCATGATACCACAAGTGATGACATATCTGTCATTGCTTAAAAAAGTGGAACAAAGACGAAGGGACAGACAGAAGCATACTACATTCTCAAAAGCACTTGCAAATTATAGGGGTGTATTGGGAATAATCTGCATAGGCTTTTGTTTAATAGAATTTATATATGGATCATTAGTACTTATATTATTATTACTAGTTTGAATACCGTACACGCACGGGGCTTTTATAATAAATTTATATTTATGAATAAATTTGAAAGTGTTGTTATTGTTTTGTGTTTGCACAATGGTAACAGTGTTTGCATGCACGGGACTTAGACATAAAATTTTAACGAAGCATTCATTTTGTTATTAAGCTTTCGACCAATGCGAGAATCAAGACTCCTTGTTGACTTCCGATGAGTTTGTTGTTTTCCACATGAAACACCTACATTAATAATAGTGATATAAATGCATGCAATAGAATAGGTAATGCTAAATACATGTGTGGTTTAACTGCAAGTTAGTAGTATCCCAAATTTACAATGAGCCACCATTTTATACACAGTATGCAGAACAGAAAGAAAAACAATTTTCAACACATTTACCTTGTAACATTGCACCTTTTGTTGAATTATGCTTTGATTTTTGAGATTTCATTGATTTAATTTCTGGATATATATGTTTTCTTTTTCAAAAATCATGAGCACTATAAATCAACAGTTGTTTGCGTTTGCATTTTCTGTTCATAAGGTCCTTACCCTTACCCTATTTGCTCACATATATACCTACAAATACCCTAGGCGAAAGTCTATCTAGATTTTACCATCGGGTCATGATATGACAGTCCCCATCCTACCACCACCATACACCCTCTGTCGGGATTGAGTATTGTTGTTCTTGTTGTTTGTTTGTTCAAACACAGCAGACTATGAAACACATTTCCATCTTTTTATAAACCAGTTTGTGAAACGACAATGTAAAATGCCTAGCTAAGATACGATAATTCTCAAACCTTGACGCAGACAACAATAATAATAACAGATTTATCATTATCACCTCTAAAACTCCTCTTCTTTTTCTTTACAATCTTATTTCTGGTAACTAAAGCTCCTTTCAGCAATGAATAACAAATTTCTTTTTAATTACAATCTTTATTCTTAATCGTTAAGGGTTGTTTGAAATAAACATCAAGATTCGAAAAAAAAATCAATCAAAAAATCCATATATGATTTATCGCCAAAAAACTTATAAACCCTAAATCTATTAATTAAATAATAAACGTTTGATTAACATTGAAAAAATCATAACTTATAAACCCTAAATCTATTAATTAAATAACATATGTTTAATTCATTTTATTTCAAAAAAAATAGACAAACCTTTGATTTATTAATTAAATAACATACCTTTGATAAGAGATTGTGATTAACAAAGCTATCGATCTTTGTAATGAAGGTTGGAATTACAGTAATTTTTATGTATGAATCATGATGGAACTGGGATGGGTGAGATGGGGCAAGGGGTACGGGAGGGATGCTAAAAATATAGGGTGATGATACTTTTTAAAACATTACATTAGTTTTTCAAAATCAGAAAATATGTATTCATTCCCTTTAATATTAAACTTTACGACGCGTTTTCTGAAGTTTATTTTTTCACACTTGTGGCACATACATTTTTGGGCGAATTTATCCAATTTACACGTTTTATAACCAATTTTGACCAAGTGTGATTCGATTTTGACTTTTTATTGACCAATCAAATCACATCTTTTAGCTTATGTGGCACAATAAAGCAACCAGGTTGGTTTAATTATTTTTCCATCAACCTCCATTTTTCAATAAAACTCTAAAAAAATATAATTCTTTATTATATAAAAGATTATGTAATAGGATTAATAAAGTAGGCCTAAACATGGACTAGTAAGCCTGCAAATAGGTAGAATGTCTAGGCCAACGGCCAACAGCCAACAGACATGACCAACAGGCATGTTTTGGCAGTTATTGACAGTTAATTCTGATATGACAGTTAAAACATGAAAGGGTATGACCTTTCATGGTGCCTGTTCACTATGTATATATAGGAAAACAATGTACAGACATCTTCATTCAATATACACGATTTATGCATATACTTTGATTCATTATATCATACTTATACTTACTGCCTATATACACATTCACAAACACTCTACACAATAACACCAATACCTATATGGAAAAGAAATTGAACACATGGAAATCAAGTGTTCCTGGCCAAAACCAAACGTACCTTTGAGACCAGCACTAACGAGAGTAGAAGAAGCTTGATTTATTGGGCCAATTTTGGACAACCCAAAATCTGAAATCATAGCTTCCCAGTTTTCATCTAATAGAATCTTGGAGCTTTTCACATCACGATGTATGACTCCATGTTGGGTGCCAAAACCGGTGTGAAGATAGTCTAAGCCACGTCCAGCACCTACGGCAATCTTTAGTCGATGAACCCAACTCAAAGGAGTAACATAAACAAGGATCATCTCCCTGTTATCATCACAGTAACCGATTAAAGACACCAAGTTACAGTGGCGATGTTTAGAAAGCATCTGTATTTCAGCCTTAAACTCAGCTGCCCCTTGATTCGACATAGAATCCAACCTTTTGATAGCCACGGAATGACTAGCTAGATTCCTCAATAGAAATTCGACCTTTGTACACCTTTCCGAATCCTCCCTGTCCAATCACAAGTTAATCATAAAATTTGTTAGTTGCAGTCTGCATTTCTGCTATAGTAAATCGGCAACTTTGTTTTGGAAATTTTATATGGAAGGATGATCTAGATCTCCAACTCCGTATAAGATCTTCCCCTGGATCTTCAACACCTCAAGGTTCTTCTTCAAGGCCTTCAATACATCCAAGTTCTTCTATAGGGTCTTCTGAATCTGCACCCACTGAGTGCTCAAATTGCAAGATCAAAGATCTAAAGATAAAGATGTTAGAGACAAGACTAGAAATGGAAAGGCATCCTGAAGACCACGCATGTCAATCGGCTGCAATACTTCATGAGCTTTTAAATGAAATGGAAAATCTTAGCGTTGAGTAGTAATCAGCTACACTACTTCACGAACTTTAAGATGACACGGGGAACATTATTGATGTTTCCGTTTTCGTGTTTAGGAATCTATTATCGTTGTAATATTCATGTTTAATTAAGCGTGTGTTTAAGTGTTTGTGTCGAATAAAACTATGTTTAAGTGTCTGTTTGTAAGTTTTCCATTTGATTCCACAAGGTCTATTTATAATATTCTGAATAAATAAATGTTTGCTTTTATTAAAATCTTAATAATTAAGTATATAAATGGCGCAATATAATTAAATATATATGTTAAACTTTAAGCTTTTAAAATCCAAAAAATATATATATGTTAGCTTTTAAAAAAACCAAAAAAAAAATATATGTTAAATTTTATTTCACAAATAATAATTATATATATATGTGTGTAAAAACCTAAAAAATATATATTTAGTTTCCCGGGCGACATACACAATAAATGTTTAATTTAGCACTAATCCTCTTCCAAATTATATTCAAAGGGTTTCCCCGGCTACATGTCGCCGGGGATACACTGACGGGATAATTTCCCTCCATTTGTTTGGCGAAAAAAATTTGGGAAATTTTGGTCAATGTTTCCCCATCGACTAAATTTTTTGCCCGAAATCTTTGCCACGTCAAATTTGGGTTGTCGTCTAGCGGCTTTCCCCATCAATATATGTCGCCGGGAAAACCTCGATGGGGAAGGCCTCGAATGTTGTAGTGATAAACAAAGATCATTTCCCTGTTATCATCACAGTAACCGATTAAAGACACCAAGCTACAGTGGCGAAGTTTAGAAAGCGTCTGTATTTCATCTTTAAATGGGGCATGTACACATAAACAAGGATCATTTCCCTGTTATCATCACAGTAACCGATTAAAGACACCAAGTTACAGTGGCGAAGTTTAGAAAGCGTCTGTATTTCATCTTTAAACTCAGCTGCCCCTTGATTCGACATAGAATCCAACCGTTTGATAGCCACGATATGACTAGATTCCTCAATAGAAATTCGACCTTTGTACACCTTTCCGAATCCTCCCTGTCCAATCACAAGCTCATCATAAAAGTTGTTAGTTGCAGTCTGCATGTCTGCTATAGTAAATCGGCGTCTTGGTTGGGCTGAAGTCGATGATGTCAACTTCTCATCCTCACCATTTGCATTGTCCATTATCTAGTAAGAAATTCTATGTGCCTGGGAGTAACTATAAATTGAACAAAGCTTTTCTTTAGGGGCAGTATTAATTTCGTAGAAGTTTACATAGATCAAGTAACGACTAATTCAGAACAGGTGATAAGATTTCACCATCAAAGGACCACACACAACTTGAAGTCATACATTCACACTACAACATAAGCTACAACCACACAATGCAAGGGGTGACCGAAAGAACAGACAAAATAATATTCTGAGTGGGGAAATGAGGACATAGAATTGATAGAATTGTTGGAAGATAAGAACTTCATGTTTGACTGCATCATCTTCTACCACTCATTCGCATAATGTTTGACTACAGCATCATCATCCATAACACCACTAGATTCCTACGTCCATTCGTTCGAGATGCCCCTAAGTTCAAGCTAAGAACTTCACTTAACTGAGTTCAAATTTCAATATTAGACAAATCTGATTGAGCATACATATTTTTTTGAACAAGAGCATACATATGGACCAACAATGATCTAAACATGTTAGGGATATACAACATATTAATGTTCCCTCTTGAGATTCAGATATTAAATTTTCTGATAATTTTCTGGATGTCCCGCGTGGCATCAAATCAAGCCTTGATCATGCTATCTTCCAAATGATGAACACCAATCAGTCCTCCATAATACCTAAATGTAACTTTCTTCGGATCTCGAGTTAGTGACATTAGGTTTTCATCGATTGATGAGTGTGATTCTCTAACCCTCGGTTTGTAGATAAAGCTCATATGCCTGCTGTTTAAGCTGCTTGATGTCAGTTATGTTGGATAATCTTGATATATCATGGTGCAGCTCAGTTTAATCACATGTGGAAAGTGTGTTGCTTGGTCTAAAGTGTGTTTATGTGGTACCGAAATGCATGGCAGAAGACTAGCATGGGTTTTCCCATGTTGGGTGTTACTAGTTAGTTTGACCTATTTTTCAGGAGATCATGCCAACACCCACACCCACACCCACGTTTCATTTCATGCATATGTTTGTGTATTTGTTTTCTATAAATAGGTAGGAGATTTCATATTATGTTTGTATCAGTCTTCCTTTATTAATATATAAACCATTGAAAACCAATCTTGCTGTTTTGATTGGTGTTAGTGTGTGGTGCGAGTCCGGGGTAGAAGGAGGCTGATAACCTACATTTGGTATCAGAGCGGAGTTCGATCAAAGAGCGGGTTTGAGAGTCGGTTCAAGAAAAGGGTGTAGCCCTTGGCTGCAGGGCAGAAGCCGAAAGGGGGCTGTTTGAAACCTCATGCAATCAAGAGTAGAAAAAAAAGTGAACCGACGCCGTCGAGAAGACCGTGAGACCGAGACAAGTTATGTCAAGACCGAGACCGAGGCAACCACGACCGAGACCGTGACCGCGGGTTGCTCGAGAAAGATAAGGAAGACCGAGTTTCAACAGCAATGACCGAATGGACTGTTGATCAAAGACCGATGATCGAAGACCGAAAGGCCGAAGACCGAAAGGCCGAAGACCGAAAGACCGAAAGACCGATGACCGAAGAAAGGAGACCGAAAAGACCGAGGAGCTGCAAAAGACCGGGCAACACCTAGACCGATAACAGGTGACAAGAGACCGAAGGCTCACCTGAGAAATATTAGACCGAAGACCGAAAAGATAACCGTGAACGGCAGGTTGTCTAGACCGAAGCTTTAATAGCTGAAGACCGAAGTGTTGAATCAAATGACCGGAAGATTCACAGAAAGACCGAACAAAGAAAGACCGCAAGAACTGTTTTTTTTAAAGCAGGAAAGTAGCAAGAAGGAAAGCCAAAGAAATAGGCGGCATGAAGCCAGAGTATGGGGGAAGACGTCTTGAACATGAAAGAGAACCGTGCAAGAGGCTCAGGTCGATATTATCAAGATTATGGGGGTGAATGTTGGATAATCTTGATATATCATGGTGCAGCTCAGTTTAATCACATGTGGAAAGTGTGTTGCTTGGTCTAAAGTGTGTTTATGTGGTACCGAAATGCATGGCAGAAGACTAGCATGGGTTTTCCCATGTTGGGTGTTACTAGTTAGTTTGACCTATTTTTCAGGAGATCATGCCAACACCCACACCCACACCCACGTTTCATTTCATGCATATGTTTGTGTATTTGTTTTCTATAAATAGGTAGGAGATTTCATATTATGTTTGTATCAGTCTTCCTTTATTAATATATAAACCATTGAAAACCAATCTTGCTGTTTTGATTGGTGTTAGTGTGTGGTGCGAGTCCGGGGTAGAAGGAGGCTGATAACCTACAAGTTAGAGCCATGTTATGTGCCAATTTTTATAACATACCAGCTGATAAAAAATCACTGAGATGAGAAAAAGCACCATTGCACCTAAAAGATACGCCCCATGCGGGGAAATACTTCTCGTACTTTTGCATGAGTGTCTGCATCTTTCATTCTTCATCCACCTCATTGCATATTTTAAATCATACAATGGAACTTACATTGGAATGATTCTTTCCCTGTTAGCACCTCCATGAATAACTCTGTAAAAGTCGAGAGATTGCTCGGTAGTGTAAAGTTCTCTGACAGAGTGATCCATGTTCAGATTTACGTAACTGAGTCATCACAAAATAAACCAATTAAATGCAAGGTTAGAGCCACTTACCAATCACCAGATAAGATTAATCAGTATCATGAGGAAAAGCATCCACTAATATAGGTGTTTCGTAACCTGAAATCTTCACTGTAATCAACAGCGGACTCGGGATTTTCAATGGGCTGTTGCACAAAAAAATGTCATGTTGACTAAATCTACACCGGAAGAAACTAAGGTAGCACAAAATTTTTCTAGGGTTGCACAAACGAAAAAAAACAGAAGGTTTGAAGATTTTTTGCACTTCGTAACCTCCACCAAACTGGTGTAGCCTGTGCCACACTCGGCACCTATGTAGGTCCGCCCTTGTAATATCCAGCAAGATAAACCATTTGTTGTATACTCGTATATTACAGCATCTATAACATTACAATGTTCATATTCGAGATATCCAAACTTTATAAATGTAGCACAAGGTCCTTAGAATCTACAAAAAGGGAAAAACGCTATCAAGGGTCTAGTTTGTTTATTGGATAGGGCCTTCGAATCCAACCGCTATATGCACGAGTAGAGTACTCGAGTATATGCACGAGTAGAGTACTCGCGTAATATTTTACTACTTTTTGAAAAAGATGAAGATTTTGCTATGAGAAAATGACACCTTTTGGTACTTCTCAGCCATTTTACTCAGTAACAAATATTTTAAAATTTTAACTTTGGATAAAATTATAACTAGTAAAAAAAGTAAAACCTAAATATTCTACTCATGGGCTCTTGGCCAAATCATCACTACCTAAAACCTAAATTTAACAGCGATACTCTTGAGGGTTTTGTTTGAATCGATAATCAAAAGTATGCCTTCGTCGAATTTTTTTATACCTGAGGACGTATTAATCGAAATCTTACTTCGACTACCTTTAATCTCACTTTACCTTTTCAAAACTGTTTCCAAGCACTGGTCATCTATCATAACATCTCCTAGTTTCACTCTTCGTCTTCGTAACCAACCATTGCGAAAGATCGATCCTGTTTGCGGCTTGTTTCTCCAGAAACGTGATTCTTCTGTTGTTTTTGCGCCGCTAGATGACAGAATCACAGCGTCTCCATTTGGCTCCATTATCACTCAAGCAGGTAGGCGTTTTTCTATTTCAGATTCATGTAATGGTTTGCTTTTATGCAAAAATATTCACACGTTGATGGAATGTTTGGTATACAATCCGTATACTAATATATTTAAATCGATTCGACTTCCACCAGAATTGCGTCCTTCTAATTACGATATGGATAACATTAAATTTAAACTTGCTTTTGATCCAACCAAATCATCACACTACAAAGTCGTTTGTTTTACTGGTGGTGATTCCTGTCATATACCGACTTACTCTTCAAAAACAGGCAAATGGAGTATAACTGGTATTCATTTTTCAGCTTATCATTTTTGGGGTTTTGAGACGGGAGTATATTGGAATAAGGCAATTCATTGGCTTTGTAAAGATGTTAGTAGGAATGAGCAACCTTGGCATATGGTGTTAGTTATTGAACCCCGCCCATGGATAAATGCTTGCATTAAAACTCCGGATATAGCTGGTGTGTCTAATGCACACACCTTGTTTGAGTCTCGTGGCTGCCTGCTTCTTCTTGTGAGGTCCTACAATACTAATTACAATGTTTTCGAGATGAGAGACGAGTATTTTGGATGGTCGATGAAGTACAGTGTTTATCTTTATGACATTGATCCCCGAGTGCAGATGTTAATTTCCCTGTGTGTTGTTTTGGGGGAAAGAGAAGAGGATTCTTTTATGGTGGTGGAGGTATTAGGAAATGTTTTACAATACAAGTTCGTGTCAAAGACTGTTTCTACACTGTGTAAGTCTGTGTCATGGAGTTCTGCAAGAAGCTTTCCGTTCGTTCCATCTTTAGCTAGTGTGTGATTTTGTTCATCCGTATAACAGGTGTGATCTCGGTATCTTATATCTTGTCTAGTGGCAACATTACTTATATACTTAAATTCCTTGGTTGTTACTATTCTCTTTACAAAACGTTCCTTACTTTTCTCATAGACCAATATTAGAGATGTTACTTTTCTCATCACTAAAAGTTTGATATAACCTACTTGTGGATATCAATGTGTTAAGCATCTGCTTATAATTCCGAAGAGATGAATGTACATGAATTAATCAACATCCAAGTAATAAACATGAAATGCACATATAAAAAGTTAGATTAATAATAGTATAAGCGCATTATAACTTAAGGAAGTGCTGTATGATTATAAATAATAGGGGTGTAAACAAACCGAACGTACACGAACAGAGGTATGTTTATGTTCATTTATTTAATTTTAATCTAACAAATAAACGAACGCGAACGCGAACGCTTAATCGGACAAAAAAAATTGTTAATGTTCGTTTATTTAGATTTAAACTTGTTCATGTTCGTTTATGTTCGTTCATATAACTTAAACGAACGTAATCGAACGAACATAAATGAACGTAAACGGTGATATATATATGTAAACGGGCTAAACAACCGTGTAACTAAAATTGTTACTTTAGACGATGCATATGATCATCTTATATACTTATACAATCATCATATCCCGAAATATTGTTTCTTTTTTCATCACAGTACCCATGTCTTTCAATTTCTAGCTCTAAATAATTTAAGCAAAACTATAAATACTTTGTAACCAAGTACTATATTAGTAATATATTATTGTTAGATATTTAAAAATATTTGTTATAAAGTTTTTTTTTAACATTTGGGATATTAATCGAACGTAACCGGACGGACATAATCGAACGTTCACGAACGTAAATAAACGAATGAAGCTTTAGTTCACGTTCGTTTATTTAACTAACAGACCAAAAATCTTGTTCGTGTTCGTTCATTTGTTAGATAAACGAACATAACGAATTTCTTAGCGAACGATAGTTCGTGTTCGTTCATTCGTTGAACGTTCAGTTCGTTTACAACCCTAATAAATAACATTAATTACTTATCTACTCAAAGATTCACAACTATAAGGGCACATTTGGTAGAGAGAATTTGAGAGATCAGAAATAAATCAGAGAATTAAATCTCAGAGAAATAAGACTAATTGAGAAATTTATTGATTTTCACTGTTTGGTTACGCCGGAGAATTGAAATTAAAAATAATTACGAAAATCATTTTATTTTATTTTTAAAAACAGATAAATATAATAATATTGTAATATCACCAAAATAATTTTTTAAACTTTATAAGCACGAGATATTGCAAGTAATTTGATTTCGTAAATCTAAAATAAAAATTATTTTCAAAATTATGCAAAACAGATTACAAAGAAAAAAAATATAATTTTATAAAAAAAAATCCATTTCTTTCAATTTTCTAAAAAACAATAGAAATAAACTCTAACAAATAACACTATCAAAGTCTCTCCAGCTCTCCACCTATTTCTTTTTAATTCTCCACTTTTTTTATTTCTCCATACCAAACAAAAGAAATAAACCAAACTCCATTTCTCTCTACCAAACATGCACTAAGAGTGAGTTGTTTGTGAGCTTCATGTTTAATAGTTATTTAAAAGAGAAATTGTAAACCCCTAAAATAAAAGGTGATACTTTTACCCTCAAATTTATTATTATTATTATTACTATTCATTTTTTAAATTTATTAATTTAAAATTTATGGAGTTTACTTATTCCGTTATTAATTTATATTTAAATTGCTAAATTAAAATCCCTTGCGAAGTTATTATGATCTAAACTATCTGTTTTATCAATCGAGAAGCCTACGAACACCACATTTTAGTCGTAAAGTATTCTTATTTCCATATTTAATATTTTCGACTTATAATTGTATTTTATCAAAAAAGAGACTTTTGAAAAGTAAACGTGTAATGTAAATAACGGGATCGAGGTCCTGGTAAAATAAATGTGTCAATAAACCGGATCGAAACCCTTTTTCTTTTGTCCTTGTTGTGACCATACACTTTACTTTTTATTCTTCTTTCTAATAGTCTAACAAAATCTATTGCCAAACACCTTTATTTTTTTAGTTAGCTACAACAAAACTGGTTCCCAAACACCCCCTAAAAGTTACTTTATCACTACTTAACTATCTTCTTTCCTTATAACAACCACTTTCACAACAACCATTTTTCCATGTCTCTCCCTCTATTCCACGAACACCACCACCAAACCAAAGTCACAAAAAAATTTCTTCAACTAAATCCCTCTTTTCAATCTCATATCACTTTATAAATATTTAATTACAAATCACAACAACAAATAACCACCATGCAAAAGATTCAAAGAAAATATTTTTTATTGAAGATTTTAATTAGGGCTGAAACCCGAAATTGATTGGCGGGACTTACTAAGGAAGTCTAAAAAAGTGTTTCCATGAAGTTTGGTTGAAATAAAACAAGTTCTGATTTTGTTTTTGGTCTCCCTTGGTTACGTTTTGATTTTGATCATCGTAAAACTCATTGTAAGGGGCTCAATCTTGAGCCTAGTTATTTACTTTTGATTATGGTTTGCGTGCATATTGAATTTGATTGTTATGTATGTGCATGTATATTTTTCATTATTAGATCATGTAGCATTATTAGGATATTGATTTGATCATGGGTATAGATGTAGGATTAGATTGAATGGAGATTATAGGTTGATTTTGAGGGGGGGGGGGTAAAGTTACATAGTTGAGGTCCATATTTGAGATGTCATTTTTGGCCAAGTTAAACTTTTGTAAACTTAGATTTTAAGGTTTCTAATCGTGGGGCTCGTCGTTGTGATTTTGATTTTGATATAAAATTCATCTTCTAACTCTTAAAAATTAGCAAGTTATACTCATTTAGATTTTTCAAAATTTTAGATTAATTTTCTGCATATAAGGAAAAACATCATCGGATGCAGAAATGAAAATGGTAAAATCGTTCATTTCTTGTCCGTTTCGGCTTTCGAGTAAAACTGAAAAGTTGTTTAAAATGTTTTTTTTCTTTTACCGCGTAGATAACCAGTCTGAAAACTAGTATAGACGGTTAAAAGTTAAATCTGTGTTTCTATGGTAAAATTGCCAAACCTGCGCAGAAACTTACAGGGGCATTTTGGTCATTTTTTGTTAGGTTTTAGGTTTTGGGTAAAACTAGAGAGTTGCTTGAAACATCATCTTACATCAAATTGCTTTAAACTCCGAGTCTTGAAAATGTCATTTAGATGATCAATTGGTCGGGTCAAACATGAAGTCAAAGCTGGTAAAGAAAGCAAAGTTCTCGAAATGTGTTTAAGTGTGCATTTTTAGAGTATTTGAGGTGCGGATTCTTGAGCATTGTTTTACTATGTGTAGATATAAATGTGCTTAAAAACCCCAACGTATGTTTTACATTATTTTGAACGTGAATTTATTTACGCGCCACTATTATAGGCCGCGGGTCATTTCATCTGTTCTTGGTTCGTTGTTGCTACTTCTCAAGACTTCTCTGCCGATTGATACTACTGCTACTACTCTTACTGAAGGTGAGTATATAGCCTCGCTTGCGCAACTTTTTTTTTAAACCCGCGAGGGGAAATACATGTTTCCTTTTAAAGCTCGAGCACAAGTATCTTTCTTGGTATGCTGGACCCGATTATCTGTGGACCCGTTGTTGCCTTGAATTTCATTAAGTAGTATATTGTCTTTATCTAAAGCCTCAATTATGCTCCGTTAACTATCTTATGACGGGCTAGCCGCTAGTATAATTAATAGATCTATGGGGAAGCCACTCGATTCGGTGTGTGGGGTTGTATTCACAGAAGCTTTTGCTTGAACGCCCACTATACGGATATATTATATTAAGAAGTCAGGGTATACGACAATGTACCTAATACCCGGGACAATTAATAAATCTCTTGTCTTTATTAAGGCCACGAATGGGAGTGTTTAAGGGTTCGGTTCCATGAGATTAATTCAATGTTGTGCTATATACAGTTAAAGTTGTTGATGCAATTCTTACAAAATAGGTTGCTGATCACAAGAGTGTTCTCAAATGATAATTTATACTTGTGTTGAAATTATTAATCTAAACCTATGGAATTCATTCAACGTGTTTTATGACCGTTTAAGCATGTATTTTCAGGTAATAAAGGAAGCTAGAGCTTGGGAGTCAAGGAAATCAAGCATGCACCACGTTTTGTCAAACTCTTTGATTAACTACCATTCATTCCAACTCAAAACATTTTTTATGCTATGTTTAAACTTATATTTTGATTACGTATGTTTGGGACTACGCTACTGTTGGGTATTTTCTTAGTCTATTCGGATTAAGAATGAGTAGGTATTGCCATAATTCTCCATTTGCTGAAAAGTGAAGTACTTTCAGTTTTGGAGTACTATCTTCAGTTTTGGAGTACTTTCACATTTGATGTACTTTCACAATTTGGGGTACTTTATGGATACTAGCTATTTGAAAGCCCAACATCTTATGTGCCCATCTTGGGTCCATTAACTCTATCTAAGGTGTATATATCTTCAGATTTTCTGAAGATATGGTTATCCAAGAGTGAAGTGAGAGAAATAAACATAAGAGAGGTTCGGAGTTTTTTTATCACCAAGTGCAGCAGCAGAGTGTTACGTCAATCGCCGGAGTTTGCACCGTTGAATCGTAACGGTTTTTGGGTTGTAGCTTCTTTATATATAAAGGAAAGTTTTGACCATAGGAATCTTGATTTGGAGGCCTGGAAGTATTGGTTTCGTGCCCAACTCGCGTCATATTCCTAGTTCTTGGTGATATCTTTTTTTTAACAGCATATAGTTTATTAAAACGAGCTAGCAAGAAGCTAGAAAAAGAACATTACAAAGATATAAGGGAAGGGTTTTTTACACCAATCTACCCAACTAAAATTCGCCTTACATCTTGGTGATATCTATCTTTCTTTGTTCTTTGTTTGTACCATATTGTTGGTTGTATGCTTCTAGTGTAAACTAGAGAAGACTTGTATCTCTTGGGTGATAGTGATTTAAGTGGCACTAGGTGGCTCGTAGTTTTTACCCGCTTTGGGGTTTTCCACGCTAAAAGTTTGATGTTCTTGCTGCTTGTTTTTGAATATCTTTACTACCTGTGTGATAGTTGATTGTTATTGATTGGGGGGGGGGGGGGGGGGGGATGATTAGAGTTGCTTTAAGGTTGCCTTATTTGGTTACTTCCTTATATGTTCAATCAGAGGCTTGGATAAGTGTGGTCAAACGAAGGTTTGCTTCCACATTTGTGTTTATACCGTTGTGACCCATTCCATCTTTACCCGTCAGCTACTTTATAAACTTTGGAATGATAAATTTTGAAACGTCTCTTTTGAGTCGTTCTTTATATTTTTATGTGTATCATACCTTTATTTAGCACCCAAATGTATATTTTGTTGTGTGTAAATTTAGGGGTGTTAAAAAATGAGTGTCTCATATAAAGATGTAGAGTAAAGAGGTGTTGGAAACAATTTTGGCAAGTTTCTAAATCGGTTGCATAACCCGTAATTTATTTATTGTTAGGTAACTAGCATGTTTCATGTGAATAATATAGCTGTACACATCATCTAAAAAAGAAACATCATCACTAGTGTAATGGTAATATAGCAATGAAATAAATAATAACATAATAATAAAAAATTCAAAACTTGAGTGGTTTTTTAATCATAAAAAAATTATGAGTGACTTTAGTGGAACAATTGTGAAAGTTGGTTATTATTTAGTAATTTTTTCCCTAAACTTAAACTTAGCCTATGCGAGAATAATTATTTTCTCTAAGATTTTACAAATACGATCCTTGAACACATGTACAGGTTCATGTTTTGATCTATGTGTGCTCATATAAGGTGGTTAGCTATTATCTTTTAAAAATAAAACAACTTGAAAAGGAAAATAGAAGTGAGAATATTGTATGTTAAGAAAAAAAAGTTATGTTCCTTAATAAAAAAACGTTTCGAAAGATATATTGATAATGTAAAGTGGATACATGGCCCATTGGGCACTTAGATACACAACAAAACTTTGAACCAAAGCCCAACTAAAGCAGCTCCTTCCGGCAACATAAAAACGGATGTAAACCGATCCTAGGTGGCATCTGTGAGTCATTTCCGGATATAAAAACGGACCCGCAAACCATGATTAGCAAACACTCACCACAAACTCTTCCCCTAAGAGCATTTGCACTCCTAAAAACCACAAATAGTTTTTTGTTATTATTTTTTGTATTTTTCAATAAATTTTATACATCAAAAAGATTTTGGGTAAAATGTTCTTCAATGGTAAAAGCTTTTTACAAAAGCTTTTTGGAAGAGAAAGGTGCATATTCAAAAGAGTAATCTGGTACAATTTGACTAATATGCATATAGTACAAAGCTTCAACTGCTTGACAAATTACAAGTCATTTGAAAAAGCTTCTAGAAAAGCTACTAGCTACAATAGTAAAAAGTGTTTGAATGACATTTTTAAACAATGCCAAGTCTTTGAAAAAACTATGCATTGCATATGCTCTAAAAAGGTTCATACTACTTGAAATATTAGAAATTATTAAATTCTTAATATTGCCTCACATATAAAAAATAAACTTGACATTAGAAAAATGTATATTTTCTCACACATCCTGCATAACAATATAAAATTTTACTCTTAAACTAGAGTTTAATCGTGAGGTCTGTCTTCACAAAATTAACAATTTACTTTTATTGTGCAAAAAATAGTAAAACTCAATCTTTTTTAGTACAAGATACAATCCTAGACAAGCATATTGAGCCCATCTCCAAGCGGTCCTAACCTAATTTCTTAAATGATACTCTTTCCGTCTCATAATAAATGTTCATTTTATTTTTTATTTTCGTTTTTTCATATTCAACTTTAACTATATATATCATCATTTGTGTTATACAATGACTATGTTTGGTAGAATTAGTTGTAAGCTATAAGCTGTTAACTGTAAGCTGTTAACTGTAAGTTGTTTACTAAAAAACTCTATTTTTAATAGAAGTGTTTGGTATATTACCTCCCTGAAAAAATTAAAATGTAAAATGACTTAAAAGGATATATTTAAATAAATTATAATATGGTTGGAGGGTATATCAGTAATCTACAGTTTTAACAGCTCTTGACAATTTAAAAATCTGTATCAGACAACTTTTTATTTAAAAGCTACTTGATGAAAATAAAAAGCTAACAGCTCTTAAAAATTGTTGTACCAAACAGAGCTATTATAATATTTTTTTAACAAAAGGGCTAACAACTCTGAAAAAGCTTTAAAAAAGCTCTTGCGCAACATAGCCAATATATGATGAAAAATATGTTTAATGAAAATATGTTTATAAAAAAATATGTAAATTTTACGTATTTGCGACGAATTTTTATTTTTACCTATTATACTGGTTGGTAAACAATTTATAATTTTAATACACGAGAATTTTTATGGTTTTTATATATAATTTTTATTAATTATTTAAAATATATAAAAATTCTTTTTTTAAAAAAACCACGTTAACTCGGGTTGACCCGAACCCGATAACTCGACCGGATTGATTTGAAACCTGGATTTCAAAACATTGGTAGTAACACATATTAAACTCATATTATAACTTATATTAGTTTTATATTAGTTGAGCATTCACATTGTGTGAGTGTTATTAACAGTAAATGTATATTTTATTATTTTCTGGAATTCTTTTTTATTTGGTTAATGTTGCTGGATTTTTATTTTGTATAACATGATATTATTTAAATTAAATTCTAACTCGTTCAAATACCAAGACTTATAAAACAATTTCACTTGTTGATGTTTTTCCTTTTTTCCTTTCTCCTACTATAGTTGACATTTGACTTTATTTACAACCTGATTTAAAATGTAAGTCTGTTTGTCTGAATCAAATCCAAAATCTCATTTATTTTATTTTTCTTAGTGCAGATCTCAATAACTAGCCAATAGTATGTCTTCTAATACTGTTGAAGTTGCCAAATTGCCATCATCAACTTCAGCACAGTCATGTCATCAGTTTTCTATTGCTGAAATCCATTCAGCAACCAATGACTTTGATGAAGACTTGATCATTGGATATGGAGGATTCAGAAAAGTGTACAAAGGTAGTATTTGCATCAAAGGAACTAATCAGGTTGTCGCCATTAAACAGTTAGATTCTATGTCCAATCAAGGGGCACCTGAGTTCAGGACTGAAATAGAGATGCTTTCTAATCTGCGCCACTGTAACTTGGTGTCTTTGATTGGCTTTTGTGATGATAACATGGAGATGATCCTTGCTTATGCGTACATGTCTCGTGGAACACTCCATGCTCATCTACACAAAGCTACTACTCCTTTAAGTTGGGTTCAACGACTAAAGATCGCCATAGGTGCTGGACGTGGATTAGACTACCTACACACTGGTTTTGGCACCCAGCATGGAATCATACACCGTGATGTTAAGAGCTCGAACATTCTTTTAAATGAGAATTGGGCAGCTATGATTTCAGATTTCGGGTTATCAAAAATAGGTCCAGTCGATCAAACATTATACAATTTTAGTGTAAGTGTAAAAGGCACATTCGGATATTTGGATCCAGAAGCAAACTGACAAGGAAAACTGACGTTTATGCATTTGGGGTTGTATTATTTGAATTTCTATCAGGGATGCTTGCAGTGGACGAACGTCTTGAGGAGGAGCAATGTAGTTTGGCAAGGTGGGCTCAAAAATGTGTGAAGGAAATAAAATTCGATCAAATGGTTGATTCTAATATAGTAGGTGTAGAAAAGATTACAAAGATCAAGATATATTCAACCAACCACCCTTTATTCTTTTATTAAACTGCCTCAGGCTGTTACTTCAAATGTAACACTTGGGTTTGTGATCGTACTTAAACAGATTGATCTTGTCAATGAGAGAACAAAACGATTACAAAACTTTGAGAGAGAGATAATATGATAACTGCACTCAACAACTGAGCTATTATTTAGCTTAAATAGCACCTAACAACTAAACCTAATGACTTCTCACTCTTGAACTCTTCGCCCCTTTAACTTTCCTCAACTTGTCAAAACATGCCCTGCATACAAACACAGAAAATAACAATAGAAAAATAATTTTAGTAAACATGCCTGAACTTACCTTTTGTGCATAAGTAGTCCATGAGAGTTGGTTTAGAGTTTAACAACTCTTCTTAACAATCCCTCTTAAACCAACTCTGTAAAGATCAAACAACCCAAGACCTTCACAAAACTTTTGATGTTCAGCAACACTCAAACCTTTGGTAAAGATATCTGCTATATTATCAGCAGACTTAACTTTAATTGTACTAACAACTCCAGCTGCAACCTTTTCTCTTAAGAAAAAGAGTTCAATCTCAAAGTGCTTAGTCCTCTCATGAAAAACAGGATTAGCAGCTATCTGTATTGCTGAGCTATTATCACATCTCAAAGGAACAGGTAACAATGGATTAATATTAAGTTCAGCAAGAACTTTCATAATCCACATTACCTCACAAGTAACACTATTCATTGCTCTAAATTCTGCCTCAGCAGGTGATTTAGACAACATTGACTGCTTCTTACTTTTCCATGATACTAAATTGTTACCCAGAAAAATACAATATCCTTTTCGGGACTGGTAACCACAGCGCAATGAGCCGTGAGGTTTTGGACGGTTATACCATGGAGTCAGTGATGGCACGACCGTACTCGGGCTCTGCGGATGTAACATACAATCTGGATTGGGTGGCCCATTCATAAGAACGGAAGCAAATGCCGAATCAAGGCAAGAATGGATAGCTAAATCTTATTTCAGACATATTACAATCACCAAAGACCTTTTCAAAATCGACTTTTAAGTCTGGAATTTTTTTTCCTTGATAAAATAACCCAAGAAATCAATTCATCTATCATGAAGGCCCATCAATTATTTGACGACTCCTGGTAAAGACCATTTAACCGATGAGATAACATTAGCTTGCTGGTTTGCAAGAAATTTATCACTCTATATATGTGAATGTAGATGGTCTAATTGTTACTCCCTACATACCTATATTCATAGTTTCTTCTTATCATGTTTTCCAAATTATTAGTTGTACTTTTAAAAATAGATAGAAAATTTATAAATCGAACGCTCACGCAAAGTTATTGTTACAAACTTTAAATAATTTATAAACTACTCTTACTTAAGATAAGACTGTAAGTATGGAAAAAATATAAAATAAAAAACCACAATTATTACGTTTTTCTTAACTATGTGTATTTGTCGATAAACATTAATTTTGAGACCGAGATAGAACATTTAACACGGTCATTTACTATCATCTATCAGTTTTGTGTCCCCGCCTCTTCGCTACTACCCTTTTTATTTTATTAATTGTGACTAAGTTTTAGGCCACCCTTCAAGGATAGTGAAGTTTCCCACTTGATGTCCCCTTGCTTGAAGTTGCAAGCTGCTACTTAATAATGAATTTATAAGCTAAATTAGTAAGAGGTGCATATTTTGTTGGCATTCGGATCTTGATAAATAATGATTATCTGATAAATTTTTTAATCGTGTAAAATTTACTTTTCAATATAATATTTTGATCATGTTTGATGTTTTAGGAACACAAAATTCGTATTGAGATAAGATAAAAACACATTTAAAATCTAAGCACATGAATTAGTGCAAAAGTATGAAAATTTTGCTGTATTTATTATCTTATAAAGCATTTTGCATTTTTATTTATCACATACTTGAAAATTTTAAGTTACAACACATAATAGAATTTGTACAAGCAAAACAAGCATATATAGTAAAAGTAGAAAATTTAAAACATTTAATTATATTATTAAAACAACATATTACATTATATTCTATAATTAAAACACTTCCTCACCTTATCTTACAACTTACATTATATTCTATAATTAAAACACTTCGTCACCTTATCTTACAACTAAAACAACACATATTACAAATATTAAAACCTAACTAGGAATCAATTATAAAAACATAATTTAATACCCATATTAAAAATAATTAATACACACTAAAAATTAAATTAATTAATACTATTTAATATATTATTAATACACTCCATACTTAAAAATAAATTATACGAGGCAAGACGAGCCCGGGCGTTGCCCCGGTTGTATCACGAAGTTGATAACATGGAATTTTTATAAGTATAAAATTATAACACATGTTTAAAGTCAATGGTTGTATACGATCTATGTTTATAGTGTGGTTAGTCGAGGTACTCATGATAAGTGTAGATCAAGCATCGCATATTTTTTATAGGTCGATGTTTATATTAATAATTATGTAAACCTTTTTTAAAATGTGAACTCGATGTCGGGACCTTGTTAACGTAGATGTAATGAATGATTTATATTGAGCATTGGTTGCAATAAATAAATAATCACGTATACGTGTTAAAAACGGGTGTAGACATTTTGGTGGTTACTTAATTTAAACGAAAAATATTTTTAATAATTGAAGGAGTGTTATTGTAATGTTTTGATTTTTAAGGGGGTTTAATAATATTAATAGACAACACGAGTGTATTTATGAGTTCACTATTTATCATTTATGCATGTAACTGGTGGCTCTTCGATGCATCGACCGATTGTTTACAGTGATTAAATGCGGCTTTTGAGTCTTATAAATACTACATATACTTATGTTATGAGTTTAACCTAATCTAGCCACAATCTACATTTCACAGCCGCCTCACACTAATAATTCATCAATGGCTTCTTCCACCAAACCAATCCTTAACGAAATTAAGGAAATTACTGGAGAGACCGAGATAAGCAAGTGCGTTGGCTTCTATATTGATCAGATGAAGGTCTAGGAACAAATCTTTGCTAATGTGTTGAGTACTCAGTTTGACAATCTCAAGGCTACGATTGCAAAAACTTGTATGTTTGTGGGTGAACTAGAGTGTGAGCTACAAACTGATGAAGTTGTTGATGCTATTGAATCTTTGAAGGAGCTTCGTGAGAATGAAAGCAAGATGATGGCTACAGTTGTGAGGATACTTCAAAAGTCTAAAGACTCAATCAGCCAGAAAGATGGGTACGTCAGCTTCATGGATCTCCATGATGAATAGGCGTTTTCAATGTTGTTTTTTGTGTTTTGGGTTTGTTAAGATGAGATTAGTAGTATGTTTATGTAATCATTCAATAACTATGTGAAGCTTATGGTCTGATTATGAAACTTAATGTTTTGGGAACAAATGAATCGAATAATATGAAGTTTTAATGAATATTATGGTTTTTAAATTATTGTGTATTGTTATTAGCTCGAACCAAATATATATGCATGTGTAATGATGAGCAAGATGGGGAAAATGAATTTATCAGCCATATTTTCTAGAGTAGATAGGATAAACTTGAATCACAGCATTTGGGAGAAATTTTTTTATTCAACATCAAGTTTTTATGCAATACATTACATGGAATAGATGGTAATGTGAACAAAGATTGGCTACATGCCTACTTTTTATTATCAGCATAAGTCTTCTGGATACACATTGCATGCTGTGTAGGAACGTCTTCAGTATCCATTAGCTTCCGTCGGATATGTTGCCTGCAATAGTCATCATGCTTGTTTAGGTTAGTGGAAGTAACCTTTGATATTTCCCCCATCATACTTTATGGCAATAAGATTCTTTGGCCAATTGATTCAGAATTACTCATATTGACTTATGTTTTAAGATTCAATATGATTGAGTTATTTATAGATAGACAAAATATAGAAAACTGAAAGTAACTGAGATTAGTAATATGAAAAGTTATTATGATTGTATTACCATAAGTTGCAGATTATGTAGCTAAGATAGTAATTGTAATTGGTTGTCCTCACATCATGCAATATCAGTATGTAGTTGCAAAGAGTTTTAGGTTTTAAATATGCTGATAAGTGGGTATTAGTTGGTGGTATAAATCAGTGGGTTGTGCAAGGACTTGGCTAAGAAATGCATTCAGATCACTGGAATACTTAAGCAAAACAGTCACAAGCGAGTTGCGCGATCTTTGATGTGAATGATGTATCATTATATTAAATCGGACAATTATTGTACATGGAACTTTTGTAATTGGCATGTGTATACAGTTGATTATCCGGCTTTCTATACTCTTTGTGTAAATTCTATGTCTCAAAGTATGAGTATTTTCATCGAGTGTTACTGCTTGTTGGGCAACACTGCATGCTTATTTTACTTGTTATATTCGTAAGAATATATAAGTTATATCAGCAACCTAACTTATCCATGACAATACATTGGTAATCTCAGTTAGGAAATGTTTAAGCTGATATGAATATTTGGTTTAACGTGGTGTTTGGGTTTAGTCTAAATAATAAGTTCATAGTATAAGAAAAATACAAAATTGAACAAACATCTAATTTTTGGGGTCTATTTAAAAAATGCGTCTGATTAAGTTTTATTTTCATGTCCACCACAAACTCTTACATTTCATTTATGATGTTTGAAATCTGGCTTCACTTGCAGGGAGAGGATGACTATAACTTGAGAAAAAGGGAGTCATGATATGACATGATGCTATTAGAACCTGAAACTATACATTACAAGTATGCAAATCAATTAATTGTGTTATTTATTTTTGAAATTCAATTAGATGTTATAATTATTTAGGGTTACAGTTCACCTATATTTGGTAAATATAATTTTTATAATCAATTGTAATATGGATCATTGTGGAGTTTATGATATGCAGTAACAGGCATGGTTAAAGGAGTATATGGTTAGTTTGGTCATATATTATTAGGGGCACATACAGTAATGTAATAGTAATATAGGCGTCTAAGTAAACACCTTATTTGGTATTGATATAAGTTCCAATTGATTTACTAAAGATTATTGAATGCCTCTCGGAAAACAATATTTCTAGTACAATTTTTAAGTCGTGGGTCTGCATCTTCTATCATGAGGATCTTGAGACCATCTGGACTTGTAACCCGCGAGAGTGCCACAATTAGTTGCCCGTGACTAAGAATCGGTTGAGATAAGTAGAGTCCAACAAAATTAAGCGACTGACCTTGACTCTTGTTAATTGTCATCGCATAACATGCTCTGACAGGCAACTGCCTTCGTTTTAATACGAAAGGCCATTTGGACTGTGTTTATGTGAGAATGATACGGTGTGTAACGACATCATTACCAACATGTGATCCAGTCAATATCCTGGCGTGAATAACAAACTGACCAAGTTCTGTGATAATGAGTCGAGTCCCGTTGTATAGTCCTTGGTTTGCGTTAATATTCCGTAAAAGCATTATAGGTAACTCCTTTTTTAGTTCAAGAGCATGTGGAGGCATACCTGGAAAGTTCAATGAGTTTAGAAATTCAATAGGGTATAAGCTGTGTTGATCTAGCATATTTTTCGATGCTTTACATATTTCATCGGCACTGTTGTACGTTTCCACCTCACCATCTAACTTGTCAAACATATATTTATTAATAACGTCAGCATCATCATTTCTTGGAGTTAAAATTGCCCTTTCCTTTAGATATTCCCCGTCTGTTTTGTAACACCCCCATAAAGGTCAAATGCATCGGAAAAGTACGTGGGGTGTTACTTTAGTGGATCGATAGCACACAATATATAGAGCAATGATCATAATAGTCATTTAAAAACATATCACATGAATTAAATTGTACACATTTAGTATCTTGTCTGAAAACAACATTTATTAATAATGTGAAAAATATCACAGCTTGATGGTAACATGATGCTTCAATGATGCTAGAATCCAATGCATGAACCTGTTTATTTTTCTGAGAAAACATATAAAATAAAATGTGGGGGTAAACAAGAGGTTGGTGAATTCACAGGTTTAATTTAATAAATAAAAGTACTGATATACCAAACACCACGATCATAGTAGGACAATCACAGCCAATACTATAGAAGTTCCTATTACCCTGTAATAGAAGCTAGACATGATGCTCAGGCGCCATTATGCTCAAACCCGATGTTGTTTCCCTCAGTCCGACGATGAAATAAACCTGTTGCTTGGCCTAAGCGTTTCGTGATAGCAAGTCACGCAAGCCGGGTGTTGTCAATACCCGAATAGATCTATTCATAACATTTCATGCTAAACTACTAACTATTACAGTCCACATGAATGAGGCAAACAATAGGCAATAAGTTGTTATATGTTGATGTTATCCGTGTACGTTTGCATATAAAAAGTTAAGTATGTTTTCTCCCCAGTTATAAATACAATAAAGATGGGGTCATGAACTCACCTCAGTGGTAATGATGTAGTGATGATGTCACTGAATAAACTGGCACAGTATAATCACGAAATGGTAGGAATACCTAAATAAATTATGTATGGCTCAGTAAATGCACACTAATAATGCACAATTAAATGTAACTGATGAAAATGCATGATCACGGATTAATAAGACGATACGATTGTTTAAGTGTTTAAACTTATAGTGAGCTGTTACTAATATAATATATTTTTAGTTTCTAAAACTATATTTAGATTATCCAATAAAAGGGTAATGAATTAAATAAATAGATTTTTATTTAATTTAATTAATTGTAAGAAAATAATATATTCCATTTATTTTTTCTTAAGGATATAAATATATTTAATAAGATTTGTCTGTTTATAAGGTTTCGTACATAAATCTTAATAATTTATTTAATTATCAAAATGACTTAATTTAATTTATTAATAGAATAATTTATTAATATTTTTAATTAAATTAAAATTACTCGTAAGTCCTCATAGTATAATAACTTCCAAAATAACCTTTAAAGTTTCGTTCGTTAAGTGTTTCACCTCGTTAGTCCTCGTTTGTTAAGTTTATTTCCAAAACACGCCCCTAGGGCTTATAATACTTTTGGTATATGGCAAATTGGGTCCCTAGGGTTTCCTAGTCTCGAATTAATTACAAACCAAGTCCCTAGGGCTCGATTTAACTTTGTGAAATGGCAAAACACCCCCCTCATGTCTCGAAAACATTTAATAGGTGGACTAGGGCTTGTATTAAGTTCCAAAAGTGACACTATTAGTCCCTTGGGTTTCGAAAACATTTATTTGAAGCACAAAAAGTAACCTAGGGTTTCATTCATGTTTACAAAGTAGCAAAAATAGTCCTCATGGTTTGATTGGTTCTCGGTTTAAACATAAACGCACCCAATGCTTTCGGAAATGGCAATTTCGGTCCTTATACTTCTTTAATGTCACAAAAATTTATATACATGTTTTACTAAGTTATGTTTTTGACTATAACATTCACCATTTTGCAAATATGGCCTGAATAGTCTCCCAAAAAATGGGATTGGGCTTGGTTGGCCCATTAGGGTCACAATTTGAGTTTAATGGACCTAACAGGCTTGTTTTGGGCTTGTCTAGGTTACTACTAACTTACGCATAACTAATTAATATACTAGTTAATTTGGGCTTATGGGCTTATTAATTTAGGCTCATATATGGGCTTATATGTCTCGGCTTATATAAGCTTATGGCTTATTTGTCTCGGCTTAAATAAGCTTATGGCTTATTATTGATAGTTTATTAGTTCTTCTAATCCTAAACATATTCTAACAATATAAGCTTATCAAATATGTGTTTTTTATTTGACTTAATATTAAGCCGAGCCTAATGGCTTTTAGTTTGAGCTTATTGCTTAGGTTATAACACTAAGTTATTTAACTAGGCCTTACTTAGGTTTCTTTAAGCAAGGTGTCTACTAGTTCATCATAAGAATAGTGTTTTGAGGCACGTTTGCCCACGAAACAATATAAGCCGTGGGCTTATATGTCGTTTGTGGGTCGACTTATGGTATTTTACGTGTGCATGTAATTCTAGCTTCATTTCCTTGGCTTATATATGCATGACATGTAAAGAGGAGTATGAAAGGATTGAAATGGAGTCTTAGAGGGTTTATACTTACTTGTAATTAGAAGAGATGGTGGATGATCAAGTATTAGAGCTCCTATGCGTCGGTTGCTTCTTAAACGTGACCTAGGGATGTCTTAGGTTGACTTGGATACTAAGAATCCCTTGTATACTTGCACTAAATGCTTTCAGAAGACCAAGATTTGGTAGTAAATGCTTGTGTATGTGTTTGTTGCGTCTAGGTGGTATATGAAGTTGGTGATCTGAATTTTTGAGTGTGTGAGGGTGAGAAGTGAGAGTTTAGCTTGCTAAATATCTTAGATGAAGGTGATGTGTGTGGTCTTGGGTTGAGCCACGGCAAGAAAGAAGTGAACAAGATTTGTTGTGATTTTCCAAGGTACTAGGAGTACTAGGTTATTAATGCAATTGTTGTACACTTGGATTTTGGTAAGCCCCCATCCGTCGCATCTATGCATGCCAATGGGACAAAATGGGGTTGCATAGTGTATGTTTAATGAGGGTGTTGTACATTGTGAAACGTTTGTGTGGTTTGGGCACATCACACGTCTAAAAGAAGGAGATGGTGCTAGTTGTCTTAGTTCTTACTACTTGCATATCTAAGCACTTAGATATCACTAGTACTTCCCATAAATGCAAAATATGTACACATTGTCTTGGTTTGAAATATGGCTGGCGGTTTTGGCTAGTCAAAAGAAGTGAAGTGACTTGAATAGTGTAAGGTTTTAATTAGGGTGTGTTGCACATGTTTTGTAAAGTCAAATGTATTTGAAAAAGGTTCCTAGGTAAGTATTGTTGTGAGTGGTGTAGTATTCGGCTAAAATATATGTCTAAGGTAGTTTTAAGTTTGTTTATAGTGTCTTTGTATGGTTACTAGGAGTCTAAGTATAATATAGTAGAAGTAGGTTCAAGTCCTAAGTCATTTTGATTAAGTTTTGGGATCCTTGGTGAAAGTATAGTGATAATTAAATAAATGTATAATTTACTTTATTTAAAATGTAAGACATTTGTGAAAATGAGTTAAAGTGGATATTTGTAGTGTTTAATGATAAAGAGTAGTTTATGTTGAATCATAGTATTGTTTATGAGGTGAGGAAAATATATAAATATATATTTTGAAGCATAAAATAGTTCCTTGATAAGCGTTATTAATTGTGATCATGAGTTTAGACTTTTATAAATCAAATTGATGAATGCTTATGATCAAGTGTTTCAGGTGACTTAATAGTCCTAATGTGTGATTGTTTAAAGCCTTGTATGCTCATATAATGTAGTCATACAAATGTCCTTATGATTAAATACTCATAATCATAATAAAATGTCATATGATCAAATGTTCCATGTTCTGATGATTTAAATGATGTATGCTCATGTATGATGCATATGATTGCTCAAAGATTTCATGCAAAGGTGGTAATATATATAGATATAATAAGGTGACGTGTACAATGATGTCATAGTCAAAACCTGAAATTTATAGGTTTTACAGCACTATCTCGTTATTTTAGCTTTGTCCTCAAAGCTTAAGATGACGTTACCGCTCAGGTGAATAGGTGTGGATACTTAGCTCAAAATGAGTCTTCGCGTTCCCAGGTGAACTCAGGACCTTTCCTAGAGTTCCAATGTATCTTAACTAACGGGATTTGGCTTCGCTTCAGTTTCTTGACTACTCTCTCCATGACTTCAATAGGTTCTTCTATGAATTGGAGTTTGTTATCAAAGTGGACTCCCTCCAATGGCATGGCTAACGGCTCATCCGCGTAGCACTTCTTCAAGTTTGAGACATGGAATGTAGAGTGTACCCGGCTCAACTGCTGGGGTAACTCTAAATGATAAGCGACTTCACCAATTCTGGCGATCACTTTCAAGGGTCCTACGTAACGTGGATTTAATTTCCCACGTTTTCCAAATCGTACAACGCCCTTCTAAGGTGATACCTTCAGCATAACACGGTCACCTACTGCAAATTCCATAGGTTTCCGTTTGTGATCTGCATAGCTCTTCTGTCTATCTTGTGCAGCTTGAATTATTTTTTTGATGAGAGTGATCTTCTCAGTAGTCTCTTGGATCATTTCGGGTTCAGCCAGCTGAAATTCCCCCACCTCCGATTTGTTTGATGAGAGTGATCTTCTCAGTTCGGGTTCAGCACATGGGTGATCTGCACTTGTGGCCATAGAGGGGCTCGAATGATGTTGCTTTGATATTGGCATGGTAGCTGTTGTTGTAGGAGAATTCAACTAATGGTATGTGTTCGACCCACCATTTTCCAAAGTCGATCACACATGCCCTCAGCATGTCTTCCAATGTTTGGATTGTCCGTTCACTCTGACCGCCAGTCTGTGGGTGATAAGCAGTACTCATGTCCAAGTTTGTTCCCAAGGCTCGTTGAAAAGCTTTCCAAAAGTTTGACGTAAATCTACCATCTCGATCACAGATGATTGAGACTGGTATACCGTGTCTAGTCACAACTTCCTTGAGGTACAGTTTGGCTAACTTGTTGAGAGAGTCATTTTCTTTGATGGGCAGGAAATGAGCTGATTTTGTGAGTCGGTCGACGATTACCCAGATTGTATCGTAACCCTGAGATGAAGTAGGAAGTTTGGTAATGAAGTCCATGGTGATGTTGTCCCATTTCCATTTCGGTATCTCGGGTTGGACTAACAAACCTAATAGTCTCTGATGTTCTGTCTTCACTCTGGCACAAGTCAGACATTTCTTCACGTATGTGGCAATGTCTGCCTTCATGTTTGGCCACCAATATAATTTCTTCACGTCCTGATACATCTTTTCAGATCCAGGATGTATGGAGTACTTAGACATATGAGATTTAATACACGGCTTTCCCTCGTATGAAAGTTTGTTCGTCTCGATTCAATTCGAATTGATTGCCAGTTGAAAGTGCGACTCAATCGTTTTTGGTGAATAAAAGAAGGTTTGTTTATCTATTTCTAAGTAAAAGGTAAATGTGAGTAGTAATAAAAATAAGCTAAATACAATTAACTAAAAATAACGAAACAATATAAATAATAAAACGCAAATTAAAGCAAAACAATTAATAAACATAAAACTAAACGAAGAAGCTAAACGAATAATTGGAATTTCATAGAAATGTAGTATTTTCGGAATATCTAAGTTTTTCAGAGAAATTGGGTGTTTTCGGAATAACGAAGATTTTTAGAGAAATGGAGTATTTTCGGAATATTGAAGATTTTCAGAGAAATGGCATATTTTCGGAATAATGAAGATTTTCAGAGAAATGGCATATTTTCGGAATATTTAAGTTTTTCAGAGAAATGGCATATTTTCGGAATATTTAAGTTTTTCAAAGAAATGACATTTTTGGAAAATAAGACTTTTTCGGAATAAGAGGTTATTTTCAGAGTTTAAAACCCTTTTGCGAAGAAAACGAAAGACAGATAAACAGTTACTGTAGCATCTAGAAACAAGGAAAATAAGCTACGATTAAGCACAAATCAAATAAGCAAATAACTAAAACTTAATCTAAACAAACTGTTGGGACTTAGAGATCTTGAGTTGATATGACAAAACAAGATGAAGGACCTAGTAGTAATATATTAACTTCTATAGTAAGCTAGGGTTGTGATGTAACCCTAGTACCTCTATTATATAAAGAGGATTAGGCACACATGGTTATTCACTCATTGACAAACAATGTAAACCATAGGTGTGTGTGCGTTCCTCCTGGTGTCAAGCCTATAAGGCACCGGGAGTAGTAGTTAGTAGCATTATTAATAATAATCTTTATTAGTGAAAGCCTTGTTTTTTGTTATGATTTTGTTTATTATGATTCCTTGTGCTTATTACAATCATGATCATGATATCCTAGATGAGTCTAGATCCTAAGACTCAACAAGTGGTATCAGAGCTTGTTGTATCTGGATCTCGTTGATCTACAAGGTTTTCATGTTAGTGTTATTTTTCTATTTTTTTATTAAATAAAAGATGTTCCTGCTGATCTAGGGTTTTTCCTAAATAAACCCTAGAAAATTGTTGCTGTTCATATGATGTTGCTATTGATGTTGCTACTGGTTCTTGAATGATCATACTGGTTGTGGGGAGTTGGTTCTACAATCAACGATGAACCCCGTATGATCTTTGATAATGATGGCTGTTTCAGAATAAAG
Organism: Glebionis coronaria; assembly: GCA_025667525.1. Lineage (NCBI taxonomy): Eukaryota > Viridiplantae > Streptophyta > Magnoliopsida > Asterales > Asteraceae > Glebionis > Glebionis coronaria. The sequence goes on along the minus strand of CM046874.1, from coordinate 691,749,830 downwards.
GTTTCCATGGCAGATTCGATGCAACTAGGGTTTTATGCAAACCCTAAATTCTGGATCACATCCTTAATTGTTGCTGATGGTGCTTGAGGTTGATGCAATTATCACATAATGAAATCAGCAGAAACAGGAAACCAAGAGATCGAAACAGCAGGTGTGGTAATGATATGCTTCTCAGGCTGCTATACCAAGTTATTTGGGTTTTCTAAAACCCTAGAAGTATCTTACGATTAGAGCAGCAGATGGAAATTGTACAAGGATTTGAAAGTGACGTAACAAAAAAAGTAATGCAGTGGTCCAAGGTTGAAAGTTGAAACCGTGACTGTCAGAAGAACCTGATCAAAAACTAAGACTGTATCACGAAGGTATTCGTTTTTGTCTTCTTGCGGTCACATGGTTTTACTTTTGATCTAACTATCATATATACGTGGGGTATTTTATTGCGGAGTAGTATATTTGTGGGTCTGCTCATTTGTTTACCGTATGTGATTTTGCATACTATAATAGAGGAAAGGAATATTGAATTCCTGATCTTTCGGGTTATGCAGTTATGAGATATGGTTCATGTGGGTATACTTTATATGTTAATTTCTGCATTTGACATATTCCATAAAGTAAGACGTAACTGAGTCCAACGGAAATTCAGGAAAATATTTATATGGAGACTATGAAAAGTAAGCCCTATTCTACATGGATTATGGTTGAGTTTCCAATTGAATATGAAATTTATTTATGGGACATAATATTTGCCTGATTATGGGACGTAAGATCACACGTTATATGGAAGCAAAGCAATTGCGGTTTACGAAACTTATGGGACATGGTCAAAATGGTAGCTGATTTTTAGAATGTGAGTTGTATCATATTCTAATATTAAAGTCAAATACGTGTGGGTTTATTTTCATTCCATAAATATGGTGGTACTTATGTCTTGTCATACAAAGATTACGTAAGCTTCTGATATGGACGTGGTTTAATTGGTTGATTATTTTTGGTAAGAAAATGACAACCTTTTAATACTCGTCTATATTACTCACGTATTGCCTAACATTCACAACAGTAACAGCTTTGGCGACAGGTAGTGACAGAATGAAAAAAAAATGGAAAAAAGAAATGAAAAAAACGAAAAAAGTTTGATCGAGGGGAAGCTTAGCCTTCATCTATATTAGCTTCAGGGGAAGCTTGTGCTTACTGGTTTTGTCAAATCAATTAGGGGAAGATTGTTGGGACTTAGAGATCTTGAGTTGATATGACAAAACAAGATGAAGGATCTAGTAGTAATATATTAGCATCTATAGTAAGCTAGGGTTGTGATGTAACCCTAGTACCTCTATTATACAAAGAGGATTAGGCACAAATGGTTATTCACTCATTGACAAACAATGTAAACCATAGGTGTGTGTGCGTTCCTCCTGGTGTCAAGCCTATAAGGCACCAGGAGTAGTAGTTAGTAGCATTATTAATAATAATCTTTATTAGTGAAAGCCTTGTTCTTGGTTATGATTGTGTTTATTATGATTCCGCTGTGCTTATTACAATCATGATCATGATATCCCAGATCAGTCTAGATCCTAAGACTCAACATAAACTTATAGAAAAACTAATTTAACCACAAGTCAAAAACTACAAAAACACTAAATAATCAAAACATTAAAAATCAACTAATAATCAAATCTATTAATTTATCAAACCAACTTAATAAAAAATAAGCCAAACACTAGTAAATCAACAATCACAATAAGCTCAGAACATCCACCACATCAAAACTATAAGATCAATCACATGAATAAATCAATCACATAATCAAATAGATGAAATCAACTACATGATTAATTAAATCACCAAAAGATTAAGAAAGGTAGAATAAGAATTAAATGAAAAACTTGATTAAATTGAAGATTTAAGATTCAAAGTTACAAGATTAAGATGAAGATTAAGAAAACTTGAAGAGAAAGCTAGAGAGAGAAATAAACACACTAATTACCTACTAAAAATTAAAAACTATAAATTAACTACTCCACTAATGACTATTTTCTAACTATATATAGGGGAGGTGGTAAGCTTGTTTCTTCTCTTTTCTTCTCGTCTTTCTCGAATGAGGCTCGGGATTAGTCGAATGATAACTTGAACTCGTCTTCTATTTTTCTTCTTTTAATAGACTTGGTTCTTCGACTTCGTTAAACTTCCGTCTTTAGACTTTTTCTTCGATAAATCTTCAAAATAGGCCATCGACTTTCGTTCTTCTTGCACTTTTGATCTTTTGACTTTGTCTTTTGTCTTTTTCTTCGATAAAAGCCCATGTTTTCTTCCCTTTTCACATTTTAGTCCTAAAACACAATAAAAACACAAACCACGCATAATTCCGACATTTACGACATAAAATACACGTTTTGGTCTTGTTATTATTGGAAATAAGTGGTAAAAGGATAAGTGTTTTCACACTTATTAAATCCCTTACACTTGATCATTGCAATGCGCTCATGAAATGCATTAATTTCAAAGCACGGTTTATATTTATCATCATAATCAACCCACCTTGGCCTTTATTAAATACTAAACATTAAGGAAACTAAAAAGATAGAAATATATACAAAACAAGTAAATAAATCAAAAACATACATTGGGGTTTTGGCTGTCATGAATGTTTATCATCCTCAAGTTTCACGTTCCCCACATCATGCTTATAAACGAGATCATTGTTATTATAAGTTAGCAAACTAACAGAAACTCATGTGGCCCAATTATTCACTTAGACTCCCTTATTCCTAGGTGTATCTCTTATATTTTATGATCGTCTTGAATGATCACGAGGATGCATTGTTTGACTTATTTCAATAGTTTATTTAGGCCGAAAACAAAGTGGGACGATTTAATCAATAGTTAGCTAAAGGACAAATCTTTTAAAACTGCTTCTCGGGACCTCTTAAAGTTCATATCTTGGCATAACTCGCTTCACGATTTGAGACATTTCTCGGACCGATATTTGGCAGCGACTTCATACTTCGAATCTTGAGAGACGTTCATGAAATAATAGTCTTCTCTTCATAATAGGAATTTCTTCACTTGAAGTTTTGAGAGATTCTTCATACTTGGACCACGACTTCTTCATTTTTCTCCAATCTTTATTTGGGATTTTGATATACAACAATCCGCCTCCTTTTAGGACTTGGATCTATTTATCCTCAAACCTTGTTAGGGTCTTTTCGGATAGACTTCTCCATGATCTTTACGGGAGTATTTGCTTTTCGTCGTGTGTCTCGATCCTTCATATTGATTTTTGATAGATGATTCTTCACATCACTTTGGATCTTTAGCAACAAAATGTAGCCCTCATGTCTTGTTAGGACCTTTTCGGACTCGCCAATCTTCGCATCCCGCTTCAAAAAGTTATGCCTTGGCTATGAACTCTAATTAATATCGAGCAACTTTTAAACAATCTTAGGCTAGAAGCTAAGTAACTTTTCAAATCATACGACCTTATTTATTGCAATTAAATTTATTAGCAAGCGATGGGAAAAAAAGCTTATAATCAACTCACATAAATTCATGAAACAATACCAAACTTATAATTGACTCTATCATCTCTCGTTCTCCACAATTTAAAATCTCTAGGAATGAGACTCGTGGATGCTTAGCCAATTAAATCAATGTTTTGGGTTTTCAAGTCATCTATAGGATCTTGCAACTTCTTAGACTCTTTCAAGTTTAGAATTCGCATTTTAAAGTTCCCTTGATAAACGATTTTCTAGGATCAATTATAGGAACTTTCGAAAAGTTCTTGTTCTTAACCCGTGAGAGTTAAGACTTTCGCGTTTTAAAGCTCCATATATAAAAGCCTAGAAAAACTTGACTTAAACGCGTTAAGGATACTAGCTAGAGTAAGCTTAGATAAGTAAACTCGGGTTGAGTCAAAAGATTTACAACGCTTGAAAATTAAAACCACTTTATTAAAAATTTATTCTAGCAAAGAAAGTAAATAACAATAACAAAGGAGAAACTATTAGGCCAAAATAGATTAAAATTTTTGAAAAATGTCGAAAAATTAGATTTTCTGGTTAAAATGTGGACAAATTCATGGAAAAACCCACTTACTTCGATAGAAGTCCCCCCTACACTTGATATAAACATTGTCCTCAATGTTTAAGCATGTGGGAATAAACTCCCCTACACTTAGGACATTGTACACGTTGTTTAAATCTTGCTAAGGAAAGGACAACTATAGTGATTTCAATGTGAACATATAAGATATGAAATATTGAATCATGATAGTTTAGGATAGAACCAGGAAGATGGGTACACGGGATCACGGTTCGTCAAATGTCATCAAAAGTGCTCTTTGAAGCTTTAATCCCAGCACATTATAAGAAACAAGACAACAAACACTTACGAGGCTCCCCCTACACTTATTATGAAAACGGTAAAGGATAGATCAACGGGTTGCCTCCCGAGAAGCGCTTGTTTTTGTTAACCGAGTCACGAGCCTGACTTGACCCGAAACTAATTCAAGGGAAACGTGGTGAGGGATGGAATCATCTCATGAGAGATGTCCTCACCAAAGTACAGCTTCACACACTGGCCATTCACTTTAAAATTAGGCCCATTTGGTTGAGAAAGCTCAATGGTGCCGTTAGGGAAGACTTTGGCAACGGTGAATGGACCAGACCAACGGCTCTTCAGCTTGCCCGAGAAGATCTTCAACCAAGAGTTAAAGAGTAAAACTTGATCACCAACGTGAAACTCTCGGTTCTTAATCCTTGTATCATGGATTATCTTGGTTTTCTCCTTGTAGATCAATGAATTATCATAAGCTTCATTCCTTAATTCATTTAGCTCGTTGAGTTGAATCTTCCGAAGATCACCGGCTTTGTTGATATCAAAATTGGCCAACTTCAAGGCCCAGTATGCCTTATGTTCCAGCTCAATAGGGTGGTGGCATGCCTTCCCGTGCACAAGACGATATGGAGTGCAACCAATCAGAGTCTTATATGCGGTACGGAAAGCCCACAAAGCATCATCTAACTTATCGGCCCACGAGGTACGATGCTCTCCTACAGTGCGTTCTAATATTCTCATCAATCCACGGTGAGATATCTCGGCTTGACCATTTGTTTGGGGATGATAAGCGGTGGAAAGACGGTGATTGACACCATACTTAGCCATGACTCGAGCAAATTGATCATTGCAAAAATGAGTCTCACGGTCACTGATGATAGCACGAGGAACATCGAATCGAGCAAAAAGCTGCTTCAGAAAGTTCACAACCACCCTCGCATCGTTCGTAGGGAGAGCCTTTGCTTCAACCCATTTAGATACATAGTCAATGGCTACGAGGATGTATTTGTTCCCTTTAGATGATGGAAATGGCCCCATAAAGTCGATGCCCTATACATCAAAGATTTCACATTCTTGTATGAAATTTTGAGGCATCTCATCTTTATGTGTGATCTTGCCTTGGCGTTGGCAAGCATCACAATTTTTAACCATCTCGTGAGCGTTACGATAAATGGTGGGCCAATAGAATCCCGAGTGAAACACTTTCTTCGCGGTGTGGTTGGGACCAAAATGACCACCGGTGGGTCCTTTATGGCAAGCTTCGAGAATGTCTAAAGTTGCGGGTCCATCAACACATCGACGAATAATCATATCAGCACATTGTTTGAAGAGATAAGGGTCATCCCAAAAGTAAGTCTTAACATCTTTAAAGAATTTCTTCTTTTGTTGGGATGTTAACCCTTCGATGAGAATGCCACCCGCTAAGTAGTTTGCAATGTCTACAAACCACGGGGTGTCATCAAGATTGGAATTGATCGACATTAAGGCCTCAAGGGGAAAAGAGTCGTTGATCTCTTGATTCGGATGATCCCCTTGATAAGGATCCTCAAGTCTACTTAGATGATCCGCGGCTAGGTTTCGGCTCCCTTCTTGTCACGAATTTCGATGTTAAATTCTTGAAGGAGCAAAACCCAACAAAGAAGTCTTGGCTTAGAATCTTGTTTAGTTAACAAGTACTTCAACGCGGAATGGTCGGTATAGACAATGGTGGTGGAAAGAACAACATAGGGGCGGAACTTCTCAAAAGCATACACTACACCTTAAAGCTCTTTTTCGGTAGTGGTATAATGCAATTGAGCCCCCGTCATTGTCTTGCTAGCATAATGGATTGGTTGGAATTGTTTGTTCACTCTTTGGCCCAAAACCGCTCCAATAGAAAAGTCGCTAGCATCACACATCAATTCAAAAGGTAGCTCCCAATTAGGGGTAACCAAGGCCGGTGCCTTAGTTAGCTTATCCTTAAGAAGATTGAAAGATTCGAGACACTCTTTAGAAAAGATAAAAGGAGTATCTTTTTCCAAGAGGTGGGTCATCGAGCGAGCGAATTTAGAAATATCTTGAATGAAACGACGAAAGAAGCCCGCATGACCAAGGAAACTTCTCACACCCTTCACGGTTGAAGGTAGAGATAAATTAGCAATATCATCGACTTTAGCACGGTCCACTTCAAGACCGGCTTTGGAGATTTTATGTCCAAGAACAATGCCTTCTTTTACCATGAAATGGCATTTTTCCCAATTAAGAACGAGACGAGTGTCTTCACACCGTTTGAGCATACGTTCTAAATTGGCAAGGCAATGAGAGAAAGAATCACCATAGACCGAGAAATCATCCATGAAGACTTCCATAGTTTCTTCAACCATGTCATGAAAGATAGCCATCATACACCTTTGGAAAGTCCCGGGAGCATTGCATAAGCCGAAAGGCAATCTTTTGTAAGCAAATTTTCCATAAGGACAAGTGAATGTGGTTTTCTCTTGGTCTTTAGGATCGATGGGAATTTGAAAATACCCGGAGAAACCGTCTAAGAAGCAATAATAGTCATTACCCGCTAGACGTTCAAGCATTTGGTCCATAAAAGGAAGGGGAAAATGATCCTTTCTCGTAGCATCATTGAGTTTGCGATAGTCTATACAAACTCTCCACCGTGTAACGAGACGAGCAGGAATCAAATCGTTGTTTTCATTGGGCACAACGGTGATTCCGCCTTTCTTAGGCACACAATGGACCGGACTAACCCATGGTGAATCCGAGATAGGGTAGATCATTCCCGCATCAAGAAGTTTGATAACCTCTTTTTTGATAACGTCATGGATCTTCGGATTCACCCTTCTTTGGTTTTGAATAGTGGGTTTAAAGTCGTCCTCCATGAGAATTTTATGTGTGCAAAAGTGAGGAACAATTCCACGAATATCGGAGATTTTCCAAGCAATCGCTTTCTTATGATTCTTCAGCACCTCGATAAGTCGAGACTTTTCATCCTCTTTCAAGTCCTTTGCGATGATGACGGGTAGCTTCTTATTGTCTTCAAGGAAAATGTATTCGAGATGAGATGGTAAATCCTTAAGCTCTAAATCCAGAGGATTTTCGATGGAAGGCGTAGTCAAATTTGGATCATCGATAGAGATTTCCTTAGGAGATGGTGGAGAAATATGGTCCTCATTGAGAAGTTTCTCAATGGTACGAATGTCTTCATCCCAATTGGAGGGAGAATCGTCATATTGTAAGTCCACATCTCCCAAAGTTGCTTCAAATTCTTTCAAAAGGAAATCACTTTCTCCAAATGGAGTCAGTGAGGGAGCAATAGAGGAAACGGTCTCAACAATGGGTAGAGAAGAAGAACCACTTTTACAAGCGTCTTTGAAATGTTCTTCACAAGCCTCATCAACGTCAATGAAATTAACACTCTCGTTTTCAGAAGGCTGTTTAGAAAGTTTACCCATGTTGAAGACGATTTTATTGTCACCAACCCTCATGATTAATTCGCCCGCGGCTACATCAATGAGAGTTCGACCGGTCCTCAAGAATGGACGTCCAATGATTAATGGAACAGGGGGATCCATCTCGTAGTCAACGACAACAAAATCCGTCGGAAAGGTGAATTTGTCGACACCGACGAAGACATCTTCACCTATCCCCACCGGATAAGCAACCGTACGGTTAGATAATTCCAATGTCATTCGTGTGGGGACTAGCTCGGGTAGAGATAATTGTTTCCAAACACTTAATGGCATTAAGTTTATACTAGCACCTAGATCGGCTAGGGCCATACAATTCTCTACCCCGGGGAAGTTGCAAGGAATAAGAAAGCGACCCGGATCACCAAGTTTGGGTGGTAATTTCTTTAAGAGCACTGCAGAGCAATTCTCATTAAGTTGGGTCTGAGCGATATCAAGAAGTTTCTCCTTATCACTGAGAAGATCTTTAAACATTTTAGCATATTTCAGCATGTGAGCGAGAGCCTCAGCAAAGGAGATGTTGAAATTCAGTTGTTTAAACATTTTAAGAAAGTTAGAAACCTGAATATCATCCTTATTCTTCAACTTCTCTTTCCTCAACCTTGAGGGATAAGGTATATTTGGTTGATATGAAGGCTTTGGAATAGAATTCTCACTCACATCCTTGGGTGGTGGAGGGGTGGAAGTAGAAGGTGGAGGAATTGGTGAAAAAGAAGGTGGAGGAATTGGAGAAGGGGACTCGTTTTCCTTTGTCACAATCACCGGTGTAGGTGTAGGAAGCTCGGGTTCCTTTAAAACTTTTCCACTTCGAGTGGTGATTGCTTTCATCTCCCCTCTTGGATTAGCAACGGTGTTACTCGGAAGAGAACCCGAACCAGAGGCTTGATTACTTTGGAAGAAACTAGCCATCATATCCCTTAAGTCATTCGTTTGACAGGTCAAAGAGTTTCGCATATCGGCTCGAAGATCATTCCCTTGTTTCCCCATATCTCCTTTCAAGTTGATGATTTGTCGCTGAATATTCTGCACTATTGCATCATTAGTCCTCATGTAAGTGTCAACCTCTTGATTAAATGCGGTGGGTTGGGTGGGAGGAAGAGCATGGTAGGCAGGTGGTTGATAAGCGGGTGGTTGGTGACCTTGGTTGTTTCCTTGAGGTGGATATGGGTTTCTTTGGGTTTGATATTGATTAGGAGCTCGAGTTTGGTTTTGATTGTTGCTATTGAGGTTGTTTGGGTTTTGTGGGGGAAAACCGGGTGGTGAAAGGAAGTTGTTTGAACGATAACTGAGCAAATTGCGGTCACCCGGAGGACGTGCTTGATAGCCTCCCGTAGAAAAGTTATCGTTAGCGGCATACACATTTTCCGGATTGTCATGAGTCGAAGGACAATCGGTGTATGAATGAGAACCCCCACATATTTCACATGACTGACTCAAATCATTAACTTGCGCATTGATGCTTTTGGTATTGTTAGCAGTTTGTAGAGCAAGTGTTTCAACCATCGAAGTAAGCTTATCAATTCTCTTGTCGGCGTCACTAGTATTAGCACTCGCCACATTAGTCCGAACACTCTTAGTTTGCACTCTATACTTATTCTCAATAATATCCCATGCGACATTAGAAGACTTAACCAAAATGTTACCCCCCGAGGCACTATTTAGTGAATCTTGGTCATTCATGCTTAAACCATTGTAAAAAGTATTAATTTGATGCACTTTTGTAAAACCATGTTGTGGACACTTTCTTAAGTTCCTTAAAACGGTCCCAAGATTCACTAAATGTCTCACCGTACTTTTGTTCAAAGTTAATAATTTCATTCCACAAAGCGGTAGTACGTGAGGGTGGGAAAAAGTAGTTGATGAATTTGGTCTCTAAATCCGACCACGTAAGAATACTTTGTGGCGGTTCCTTATCAATCCAATGTCAGGCTTGTCCCTCTAAGGAGAAAGGAAAAAGTTGCAAGTGAATTACCTCTTGTGAAACCCCATTATACTTGACCGTATTAGTGAGTTGAAGGAACCTTTTGATATGGTCATGAGGATCGTCAAGTGTACGCCTCAAGAATGGTTGAGCAGAGACCATTTGAATGAAGTCGGATTAGAGCTCAAAGTTGTTGGCTCCAATCTCGGGTATGACAATAGCATCGGTGTTGCCCTCTACTTGCGATTGCAAAAGCTCGATCATTGGTCGATTGTCCATGGCGACAATAGGTGGAGTTGTGACTTCGGCTTGAATTGCTTTCTTCTTACGAGCACGGGTACGCATACACACCTACAAAAAGAAAAGATAGATTGACAAGAAATATTTTTGGTTTTTTTATGTGTTTTCTATTTTTTTTTTGGATTTTTGAAAATTTTATATTTTTAGGATTTTTGAAAAATTTTAAGCAAGAAAAATAACGTTAAAAAATGAACGGATCCCAAAATCTAACGCGTCTTTCACTAAAAACCGTTAATCTTAACGAAAAGAGCCGGCAGCGGCGCCATTTAATACATGGCTTTCCCTCGTATGAAAATTTGTTCGTCTCGATTCAATTCGAATTGATTGCCAGTTGAAAGTCTGACTCAATCGTTTTTGGTGAATAAAAGAAGGTTTGTTTATCTATTTCTAAGTAAAAGGTAAATGTGAATAGTAATAAAATAAGCTAAAAACAATTAACTAAAAATAACGAAACAATATAAATAATAAAACGCAAATTAAAGTAAAACAATTAATAAACATAAAACTAAACGAAGAAGCTTAACGAATAATTGGAATTTCATAGAAGTGTTGTATTTTCGGAATAATTGACAAATTCAGAGAAATGGGGTATTTTCAGAATATCTAAGTTTTTCAGAGAAATGGGGTGTTTTCGGAATAATGAAGATTTTCAGAGAAATGGAGTATTTTCGGAATATTGAAGATTTTCAGAGAAATGGCATATTTTCGGAATAATGAAGATTTTCAAAGAAATGGCCTATTTTCGGAATATTTAAGTTTTTCAGAGAAATGGCATATTTTCGGAATATTTAAGTTTTTTAGAGAAATGGCATTTTTGGAAAATAAGACTTTTTCGGAATAAGAGGTTATTTTCAGAGTTTAAAACCCTTTTGCGAAGAAAACGAAAGACAGATAAACAGTTGCTGTAACATCTAGAAACAAGGAAAATAAGCTACGATTAAGCACAAATCAAATAAGCAAATAACTAAAACTTAATCTAAACAAACTTATTGAAAAACTAATTCAACCACAAATCAAAAACTACAAAAACACTAAATAATCAAAACATTTAAAATCAACTAATAATCAAATCTATTAATCTATCAAACCAACTTAATCAAAAATAAGCCAAACACTAGTAAATCAACAATCACAATAAGCTCAAAACATCCACCACATCAAAAATATAAGATCAATCACATGAATAAACCAATCACATAATCAAATAGATGAAATCAACTACATGATTAATTAAATCACCAAAAGATTAAGAAAGGTAGAATAAGAATTAAATGAAAATTTTGATTAAATTGAAGATTTAAGATTCAAAGTTACAAGATTAAGATGAAGATTTTAAAAACTTGAAGAGAAAGCTAGAGAGAGAAATAAACACACTAATTACCTTCTAAAAATTAAAAACTAAAAATTAACTACTCCACTAATGACTATTTTCTAACTATATATAGGGGAGGTGGTAAGCTTGTTTTTTCTCTTTTCTTCTCGTCTTTCTCGACTGAGGCTCGGGATTAGTCGAATGATAACTTGAACTCGTCTTCTATTTTTCTTCTTTTAATAGACTTGGTTCTTAAACTTTGTTAAACTTCCGTCTTTAGACTTTTTCTTCGATAAATCTTCAGAATAGGCCTTCGACTTTCGTTGTTCTTGCACTTTTGATCTTTTGACTTCGTCTTTTGTCTTTTTATTCGATAAAAGCCCGTGAAAGCCCATATTTTCTTCCCTTTTCACATTTTGGTCCAAAAACACAATAAAAACACAAACCACGTATAATTCCGACATTTACGACATAAAATACACGTTTTAGTCTTCTTATTATTGGAAATAAGTGGTAAAAGGATAAGTGTTTTCACACTTATCAAGATTCGTGCATGATCATGTTTCTCAAGTCTCCGTAACATGGTAACCAACTTCTCCCGTGTAAACATAACGTTCCGACTGCTCTGGCTTCTAACTTTTCCTTGCTTAGATCGGTCCTAAGAATTCCTCCTATGTCTTCCTTCCCAATGTTTTCAGGCTTCTGGGCTGGCAGTTGAGCCTCTAATATCTGCTTGGGTAGGTCTAAGCTAATGGTCATAACTAGGGCTCGAACTCTTATGGGAGGATCAGTTCCCTTGCGGCTTAGTGCATCTGCAACTACATTGGCTTTACCTGGGTAGTATTTGATATCACAATCGTAGTCACTGAGTAATTCTATCCAACTATGTTGCCTCATGTTCAGCTCCTTCTGGTCTAGAATGTGTTGCAAACTTTTGTGGTCGGTATGCATTGTGCACTTTGTTCCATATAGGTAGTGTCTCCAAATTTTTAAGGCAAAAAGTAATTCTGCTCGTGCTTCTTTAGTTGCCTTGAAGCATAAGCAATCACCTTCTGTCTCTGCATTAACACAGTTCCTAAGCCTTTGTGTGAGGCATCACAATAGACAACAAAATCTTCGTTGCCTTCTGGTAAGGCTAAGATGGTGCACTACACAATTTCTGTTTTATAATTTGGAATGCGGATTCTTCTTTTTCTCCCCAATCAAATTTCACGCCTTTCTGAGCAAGCTTTGTCATAGATTTAGCTATCTTAGAAAATCCTTCTATAAATCTTCGGTAGTAACCGGCAAGACGTAAGAATTGGCGAATTTCTTTTGGCGAAGTGGGTGCTGTCGAATCCTTTACTAATTTGACTTTCGCGGGATCTACCTGAATTCCTTTGCTGTCGATCACATGACCAAGAAAATGTACTTTAGGAATCCAAAAATCACATTAGGAGAATTTGGTGTATAGCTTCTCTTCCTTAAGTAATTTCAGTACTTGAGCAAGATGTTCTTCGTGCTCTTGCTCATTCTTGGAATAGATGAGTATGTCGTCAATGAACACAATGATGAAGTTATGCAAATACGGTCTACACACTCGATTCATGAGGTCCATGAATATGGTTGGTGCGTTAGTCAATCCAAATGGCATGACCTGAAATTCATAGTGACCGTAACGAGTCCTAAAGACTGTTTTTGGTATATCCTCCTCTCTGACTCTCAGCTGATGGTATCTAGATCTTAAGTCAATCTTGGAATACGCATTTGATCCTTTTAGTTGATCAAATAGGTCGTCGATTCGTGGTAGCGGATAACAATTCTTTATAGTTAACTTATTCAGTTCCCTATAATCGATGCACATTCAGAAAGAACCATCTTTCTTTTTTACAAACAGCACTGGAGCTCCCCAAGGTGAGGAACTGGGTCTGATAAAACCATTGTCTGATAGTTCTTGAAGTTGTTCAGCGAGTTATTTCATCTCGGTCGGTGCTAATCGGTATGGTTCTTTAGCTACAGGTGCAGCTCCTGGTATCAAGTCAATTTGAAATTCCACTTGACGAGTCGGAGGTAAACCACGTAAGTCGTCTGGGAAAACTTCAGGATAATCACGAACAATTGGCACGTCCTTGCTTTGTTTCTTCTCTAGTTCTTCTTCTTTGTTTGTCTTTGAAATATGTGCTAAAAAGATAGGGCATCCTTTTAGTATATACTTCTGGACTTTGGTGCATGAGATAACACTCAGTCTGGTATCAGTTCTATCTGAATTTCCTTCTCCTTGGACAATTAGGTTTTCCTTTCCCTACGGTATATGGACTAGCTTTTCGTCACACACAATGGTTGCGTGATATTTTGCTAACCAGTCCATACCAATAATAACGTGAAAACTACCCAAATTCACAGGTATCAGATGAATATCGAATGGATGATTTAGAAGATTTAAGGTACAACCTCTTAGAATAGTGTTAGTTTTGGTGATTCTACCATCTGCTAATTCGACTCTGTAACAGTCGTCTAGCTGTGAAGGAGTGATGCCTAGTAAACTACTAAACTCGATGGATATAAAACTCCTATCGGCTCCCGTATCAAACAAAATTGTTGCATAACGATTGTTCAGAAGAAACGTACCAGTAACCACATTGGAGTCGGGGTTGGTCTTGGTATCTCCTATAACATAAACTCTGGATGGTGCTCCTCCTCTGTTCTCGTTCCTAACTGCTCGCTTTGGGTACTCAGGCTTGATGTGTCCGATCTCCCCGCAACCATAGCAACAAACTTCCCTACGCGCCATACTACCACTGCTAGTGTGCTGGCGGTTTCCATGTTGTCCACTTCCGCGGAAGTTCTGACTGTTTTTTTTGGGTAAAGGGGAATAACCACCGCGGTAAAATATATTACACCAAAAAAGCATTGAAGTACATATGGAATGTGGCGGAAGTACCACATTAACCTCAAGCACAAGCGCTTGATAAACACTTAAACTAGTGAATATGACATGCCATACACACTTACAAAGCTAGAAAAATAACAATACACTTTACTAGCAAAACATAGAAGGATTATGATTTAACTTTAGCCTTGTCCCTCTTATCATGGAACATGTTAGAAGTCTCATCATAAATATTCTTAACCTCTTCTTCATCTGATTCGTTCAGAATGTCATATGCATTAGATGTAGCTACACCACTTTCATTTGTATTATAATGAACAGATGTAGATGTCGAAGGTATATAAGCAATCTTAGAAGTTTTCTTATGGGCCACTTTAGGTGGAATATGCACTTTAGGAACATACAAATTATTTGTTCCTACATGCCTCCATTCTTCTTCTTACCTCTCTTCTTCTTTCGAGTCACACTCTTAAACCTATCATTGGTTTGAACACCAACATTATTATCACCTGCATTAGAAGCAACAATAGGACTAACCTTTACCACCTTTGGGCATGACTCATGATCATGACCAAATATTTTACATTGGTCACAACGTGGAGGTCTCCATTCATACTCAATAGTAACCGTCTCCGTTGTATATCCAGAACCATCAGCCAAAGGAACTCTAAAAACTAGTTGTTCCTTCAAATCATCATCCGCCTTAACTTCTATCAAACACCGAGCAAAACTACTTCTACCCCAATAGTCAATACACATAGCACTATTAAATGAATCAAGCATAAGAGGTTTACCAATATGAGAGGGTATGATAGTAAGACCATCCTCCGAGAAAACCTGAATAGGAATATCATGTATCTTTACCCACACTAGGATGCGAGTCAGCTCCTCCTTTTGCAACCTCGTATCCACATGCCATTGCTTAAGAACAATAGGTATTTTCCTAATCATCCATGGCCCATTCTCAGTTAACTCCTCCATTCCATTCTTAGTGTTAAACTTAAAGTAGAAAAACCCTTTCACATTTAACATAATCCGGTTAAGCCCATATTTACCCCAATGCTGTCGAGCAAAATATTCGACCATCGGAAATGCAAGTCGTTTGCCAAGAAAGTAACCATACAATGTATGCTCAAATCGAGAATTTACCTCATTAACAACCTTAACTGGCATATTAAATGCCACATTCGCTTCCGGACTAGGTGTCACCGGTTGAACAAAACGAAAACTCGCCTTTGGAGAAACCTGTTGTATACAATTGTCATCAGCTTGTTCAACACGATCAGCCGTGGCAATATTTGCAACATTCAGACTTGTATCATCCTTTGCAATCATCGTAGTCCTATCATCATTAGTATTTGGTATGCTAACGTTAGTGACTACTTTTCCATTATTAACAGCAACGTTGGTATCCGTCTGATCATCATTCAAAACAAATGTAACCCTATGATTAGGAGAACCCCAAACACTCAAAACACCAACAACACTAGTATTAATAGGTTTTGGAACAACCCTAGAAGCAGTCAATTCCTTCTTCTTACTCCCATCCACCGATTGAGACACATTCAAAGAAGCATTACTCGAGTAATCGCCCACATGTGATGAGCCTGAATTTTTAAGAATGGACTTAACAATTCTGGGGCCTTAGGTTGCTCGACATCCACATTATTTTGCTTACCTTCATTAGTAGCAGCTTTAATCTCAGAAATCGACTCATGTTGATCACCACTGAATGTAATCCCGCCACTCTTCTTTATATGCGAATCAATATGAAGACTCGCAGCAGTGTCCATCTCTCCCACATGCACGCACCAAGTCAGTACTAAAACCACTAAAACAAATTGAAAACCCTAACTAGGGTTTACAACATTAACACTTGACACCACCAGCCACCAAAACCACGAAATCAAAGACTAAGAAGACTTTGAGAATGATTGTAGGGACAAAGAACAATCAGAGAAGGGAATAACGATAAGAAACCCTAAGAAGAATACGAAACCCTAATTTAATCAAATCATCACCCAAAACAAGTACAATCGTTACAAACTCCAAAATATAGAGTTGAAACGAGATGTTGTAATGAATACTAAATAGATTAGAACCAGAATTAACGAATCAAAAAAGGAGACAAGGAAAATCGCCATATAAGCCGCCATTAGAGAGAGATTAGGTCTAGTGGTGGAAAGTTCTGACTATTGCCATTGTTGGTCCTGTAGTTGGTACTGGAGTTGTTCCTGATGGATGGAGCATGTGTGTTGCCCTGTCCGGGCCTTCAGCATTCAGCAGTAGGGTAGTATTATTTTCGTAAAAGTTTACATAGATCAAGTAACGACTAATTCAGAACAGGTAATAAGATTTCACCATCAAAGGACCACTCACAACTTGAAGTCATACATTCACACTACAACACAAGCTACAACCACACAGTGCAAGGGGTGACCGAAAGAACAGACAAAATAATATTCCGAGTGGGGAAATGAGGACATAGAACTGATAGAAGAGTTGGAAGATAAGAACTTCATGTTTGACTGTATCATCTTCTACCACTCATTCGCATAATGTTTGACTACAACATCATCATCCATAACACCACTAGATTCCTACGTCAGTTTACTGAGTAGGAATTTCGAGATGCCCCTAAATTCGAGCTAAGAACTTCATTTTAATGAGTTCAAATTTCGATATTAAACAAATCTGATTGAGCATATACATGGAACAATGATCTAAAATTGTTAGGGATATACAACATATTAATGTTCCATCATGAGATTCAGATATTAAATTTTCTGATCATTTCTAGATGTGACACGTGGCATCAAATCAAGCCTTGATCATGCTATCTTCCAAATGATAAACACCTATCAGTCCTCCATAACTTTCTTCGGATCTTGAGCTGGTAACATTAGGGTTTCAGCGATTGATGAGTGTGATTCTCTAGCCCTCGGTTTGAAGATAAAGCTCATATGCCTGCTGTTTAAGCTGCTTGACAACAATGAGAGCCATGTTATGAGCCAATTTTTATAAGATACTAGTTGATAAAAATCACTGAGATGACAAGAATCACCTTGCACCTAAAAGATGCGTCCAAATACTTCTCATACTTTTCCAAGAGTGTCTGCATCTTTGATACTTCATCCACCTCATTCATATTATAAAGCATGATTTTGCTATACCACCTAAAGACTTTGTGTGACCAAAATAGAACTTAAATTCGAATGAATCTTTTCCTGTTAGCACCTCCATGAATAACTCTATAAAAGTCGAGAGATTGCTCGGTAGTGTAAAGTTCTCTCATAGAATGATCCATGTTCAGATATATGTAACTGACTCCTCACAAAATAAACTAATTAAATTCAAGGTTAGAGCTACTTACCAATCACCAGATAAGATTCATCCATATCATGAGGAAAAGCATGCTTTAACATAGGTGGTTCATAACCTGAAATCTTCACTGTAAAGCGGACTCAGGATTTTCAATGGGGTGTTGCACCAAAAAATGTTATGCTGGCTAAATCTACACCGGAAGAAAATAAGGTAGCAAAAATTTTCCCTGGGTTACACGAACTAAAAAACCTAAGTTTTGAAGATTTGTTGCACTTCGTAACCTCCAAACGGGTGTAGTCCGTGCCAAACTCGGTACCAATGTAGTCCGCCTATGAGTCTCTAATATCCTGTAAGATAGAACATTTGTAGTATATACTACAACATCTATAACATTACAAAGTTCATGTTCGAGATCCAAACTTTATAAATGTAGCACAAGGTCCTTAAATCTACACAAAAAAGGGAAAATGCTATCAGGGCACTACTTTGTGTTGGAGATTAATCTAATTAATATTATAAGGCTGCAACTTGATATATCAGGAAGGAAGAAGAAACAAGGCTGAAAGCATAAAGGCTGCAAGTAACATGCAGGAAGAAATAAAGAACATGTCTAGAAACATCAAGTCTGTATATTTGCTGGTTTGGGTCGCATGCCAACACACCCAATAGAAGAAAACATGGCAGTTGTAGACTTAGGGTTATAACGATTAAAATAGAATCGCGTCTTTTACTTTTATTGAACGTTCTGTCCCTTTGATGGAAACGATTAGATTAGTATATATAGGATAGAGATTCTGGAATTATAGAAGTATCAATTGTATCATCAACAAAGAAATAGCAATACAATTCATTATTGATTCTGGAAATAACTTATTTGCAGCATATTACTATCACTAAGTCTGTGTAACACTAGACTAACATTGGCATCAGAGCAAAGGTTTAAATCCAAGGAAGAACAAAAAAGAGACCAACGATTCAGGGAATCGTTCCAAAAAAGAGACAAACGATTCAGGGAATCGTTCAAAAAAGAGAGAGAGAGAGAGAGAGAGAGAGAGAGAGAGAGAGAGAGAGAGAGAGAGAGAGAGAGAGAGAGAGAGAGAGAGAGAGAGAGAGACCAACGATTCAAGGAATCATTCCAAGAGAAAAGGAGGTAGAAGAGAGATAGATAATTGATTCAGGGAATCAAATACACCAATGATTCAGGGAATCGTTCCAAGGGAAGAGAGCAGCGATTCGGGAATCGTTCCAAAAGAAAACGAGGAAGAACAACAATTCTAGGAATTGTTTTTTCAAAAAAGAGAGACCAATTGATTCAAGGAATCAATCTAGAAAAAAACAGACAAAAAATATTCGAAAAAGGAAGAAAGGGAAGGAACTCAAGATCAGAAGAAAGAAAAAGAAAAACATGACGGGAAACAAAAACGAAGGTAAGGTTATTTACAAAGAAATCACCACACACACATATCAATGCCTAGTTTTGAACAGTACAAACTATACATTACGGGCATTAAGAATGAAGAAAATATTGATGGCAAATGGAGTATGGGATCTCATAGAAGGAACAAGTACATCAAAATAGACTGATACAAAAAGGGATAGTTATGCGTCAGCATATCTATTTCAAGGGTTACCAGAGGATTTGCTAATGCAAGTTGCGGGATGTGAAACAACGAAAGAAATTTAGGACTCTCTAAAGTCCAGATTTATTGGGACATAAGATGTACAACAGGGACACTCGCAACAACTTAAATCAGAATTTGAGAAACTTGTGATGAAGGAAGATGAATCAATAAATACATTTACCGGGAAGATGATGGGTATTATTGCAAAGGCTGCTACACATGGATTAACATTTGATGAACAAACGAAAGTACGGAATGTACTTAATGCAGTACCAAATAAGTTTCTGCCAATAGTAGCAACCATTGAAATGATTGTAGATTTTAAGACTGTAAAACTGGAGGAGATTATTGGGAAACTTAAAACCTATGAAGAAAGGATTAAGATCAGAAAAGGAAGCCAAGAAGATAATAGCGATAAGTTTCTACTCACACGCCATGGAAACTACAGAAGTCATGAACACAACAATATGAACGATAGACGAAGGAATGATAATTTGACACAAGGAAGAGACTGAGGAGATTCACAGGAGATAGTAAGAATGAGGATAACTATGACACGAGGAAAAGGAATTTCGGAGATCAAAACTACCATAGAAGAGACATTAAAAAGGTAGAATGTTATAATTGTCATGAGTTTGGACACTATGCAAGAGACTGCCCAAAACCAAACCGTAGACAAGAAATGTCAAATCTGGTGGAAGGGGATTTAGAACCAACATTACTGATGGCTACATGTTTAGAAGAAACCGATTGAAAGAAAGGAAAGATTAATTAGATTAAGGGGGAATGTAGGAGATTAATCTAATTAATCTTATAAGGCTACAACTTGATATATCAGGAAGGAAGAAGAAACAAGGCTGGAAGCATAAAGGTTGCAAGTAACATACAGGGAGAAATAAAGAACATGGCCAGAAACATCAAGCATGTATATTTGCTGGTTTGGGCTGCAGGCCAACAAACCCAATAGAAGAAAATATGGCAGTTGTAGACTTAGGGTTATAACGATTAGAATAGAGTCGCGTCTTTTACTTTTATTGAAACATTGTGTCCCTTTGATGGAAACGATTAGATTAGTATATACAGGATAGAGATTCTGGAATTGTAGAAGTATCAATTGTATCATCAACAAAGAAATAGCAATACAATTCATTATTGATTCTGGAAATCACTTATTTGCAGCATATTACTATCACCAAGTCTGTGTAACACCAGACTAACACTTTGATTATTGGACAGAGCCTTCGAATCCAATCGCTATGCACGAATACTAGCGTAAACGTACTATTTGAAAAAGAAGAAGATTTTGCTATAAGAAAGTGACACCTTTGTTACTTCTCAGCCATTTTACTCAGTTAGTAACAAAATATTTTAAAATTTTAACTTTTGGATACTAAAAAAAAAGTAAAGCCTAAATATTCTAATCATGGGCTCTTGGCCCAATCATCACTACCTAAAACCTAAATTTAACAACGATACTTGTAACACCCCCACAAATGCTATGCGCATCGGAACTACAACATTTGGGTGCTACACAGTTATCATCGCACACAAGATATATCAAACGACTCAAAAGACGTAAAAGTCTTGACATTATTTAAACATAGTTAAAATGTACATGTCTACTGTTTTCCAAACCCCAAAAGAATACAATACAGAGTTTGCGTTTAGGTCCCCACTGAATCTCAACCCAAAAATACATTTTCATTCACATGACATAGTATAATATTTTTAAGTGCAAAAAGGGAGGAAAACAAAGTAGACCGCCAAGCCACCACAACTTCCATCCTCGCATGCTCCGCTGCTATCAATCTTGGTTACCTGAAACACATGCTTAAAATCGTCAACACAAAGGTTGAGCGAATCTATAGGTTTATCAAATCATACGTTGAACATAAGTATTAAAAACCAATCATGATCATTCAATAGCATTGTCGTACTCACAATCTATTACTCAAGGATATGACAATTGTGTTTAAGCTCATGACACTAATCCGTTAACTCAATCACCCGCGTAATAATTACCGGCGTGATTCAGATGAAACCAGTGGCCCTTCTAAAGGCATCAGTTGCAATTATACCTTATCTCTCATACAAGATAATCTACCGCAGAACTTACTCAACGTACAGCTTCTCGGCTAGCATTGGGTCGTTAGCCCCGTAGTACTACAAATTGTATAAGCGGCTATTTCCCCCTACTCGAGGGCAGGACAATAGTTAATAGTTCATGAATTTAGGGACTTTTGCAACTAGGTACTCAACACAATTTCGAGGAAACATTCGGGTCCAACAATCAATCAAGTCTTATGTTCATTTTCATTTAAATTAGCATGTATCCCCCTCGCGGGTTAAAAATCATTTGAAATAAGTAAAGAGCGAGGCTATAGACTCACCTTGCGTAGTAGTAGTGGTTCTAGCGAAGACGTAACGAGAAATGTCACCGACGACGTGGATGCCCGGGAAAATCAAACACTTGACCTAAAAGTCAAAGTACGAAAACCAAATCAATACTCCGCGTACATTATTGTACTAAACACACGCAAATGCAAACTCACTCAATGCTTATGAAAACTCACGCCAAAATCAAACAAGTAGTTGTTACTAGACTTATATCATTTGTCCTTATTACTAACGTTATCCATTTTTACTCATTTTCGCCGATACTTACCGAAAGTACGGACCATTTTACTATACTTAACCATTTTTATAAAATTTGACAAAATTCTCAAAAATACTATAAGACCTGTAGAAAACACATATTTAATCCCATTAAAAGTTTTCGCTTTTACGACCCGTTACTCAACACATTTCTAAACCTACATTTTCCGGGCTGAAATTGTACTTCGACCAACTTGGACCTCTTTGACCTATATGAAATGCACCTTTGACTTCTTTGACTCCTAAGTCCAATTATATAGACTCAATTACACAGGTTTGTGACCAAATTTTGACCCTTGACCATTTACCAATTCATACTTGTGGTCCTCGGGATTTGACTAAAACTATACATAAATTCGGATTATGAAAGTTCTCGTCTCCCGGTACTCGATCTTTAAAACCTCATAACTTTTAGCTCGTTTTGAGTCACGGGCTCTACCTTATACCAAATTAAAGCTAAGAAGACCCTCTATGACTACATTTAGTTATCTAGACCTGTAGGAAAAATTATTTTTACGAAAAAGGTCTCAAAGTTTCTGCCTAAATTTATCCATATCAAAATCACACTTAAGCTCGATTCCAAACCTATCAATCACTACTAGGTTTCATCCTAAGCATTCCCAAACATATCCAAACACAAATTTCAGTCCTAAACCCCTATTGATCATCAACCTCATAAAACCAAAATCATAAAACAAACATGCAATGTGTTTAACCCATTCAAACACACCCAAAACACCCTTATAAACACAAACCCATGACATTTCATCAAACACCTTGAACACACCCAAAACCCCAAAAATTTCGTGGCTTTTAGGGGCTGTGGAAGACACAAATCATAACCCCCATCTTGTTTTATAGGTGAATTAACATTATATACACATGAATTAAGCATGTGTATGGTTTAATTTGATCAAAACCCGTTTTTGAAAAATCACAAATTTTTGGAAGAAAATAAATGGATGCATGCATGTAAATGTTGGTGGGATTTACTTACAATGATGTTAGAAAGGTGGGACTTTGATTGGATTCTTCAAAAACCAAGTTTTGGTGGTGGATTGGTGGTTTTTGGTGGGTGGCCGTCGGCCTAAGAACACAAGGGAGGGGTGTTTGATCTTTTTTTTTCTAAAATGTGTTGTGTGTGTGTGTTTGTGCCTTTTTGTGAGATGGGAGGGACTAAAGTGTATATTTTTGATTTATTTTGTCCTCAAGTAAAAACGTCCTTAAAACTTTGCGGGATTGACTCACTAGTCAATTTAGAAAATTTTACGGGAGTCGGAAATCATCCCGAACACTCCAAAATATTTTTGGGATACTTTAAATGTACTCGGAAGGCTATAAAACTCACCCGACTCAACTTAACATGAACCGTAAGTAAAATTCTCGAAAAACTCAAATATCGATCAATCGATAATAAAATGTAAGTTTTGGGCATCCGTCGGTATCGTAGTCGTCATCGGTTCTTCTTAAATCGTCAAACGTTAAATTACGACCGTAAACGTTGGTTTCAACTTAAACCGTCAAATAATTCCACGATAAAAATTCTTAAAAATTTCAAAAATATACGTAAAATAGGATTAAATAAATGACGTTGGGCTCGGGATATCACATCCACAAGTGAGCCTCAACTTACGAGAGATGCTCATACTGAACAGCTCTTGAGACAATAACTTAGCATCATACGGCACTTTCACGGGTGTTACATCCTTCCCCCCTTAAGGGAGCGACGTCCCGGCGCTCTCCGGTTCTTATACTCGCATTTTGTACTACTAGGAAGATAAAGGTACTTCTTCCTAAAGAGGTCTTCATGTTCTGTTCTGGACTTCGGTTCACGTCTGGTGTTCCATCACACCTTCACCATGAGTATTATACCTTGCTTCAATCTCTTAACATCTCGATCCTTGATCTCCACTTCAATTTCTCAAACCCTTCCTTCGGTTATTGACACGTCTCTTCTCACAGCTTCTCGCGGTCAACAAGTGATTCTCAATCTACACCATCTCCTCCGGAGTCTCTCAAATCATTTCAGGTCCATTCAACTGACTTTTTCCTACTTCATTCCACTCAACTGGTGATCTACCTTTTCGTCAACATAATTCTTCAAATGTTGCAGCTTCAATGCTACCATGGTAAATGTCGTTGTACAAAGGTACTACCAACGGCAATGGTCGATCTCAACAACTACCAAAATCAATCACCCATGCTCGGTGCACGTCTTTCAACTTTCGAATCGTCCTTTCACTTGGTTCATCATCTCATAAAAACAACTACTCACAAAATAAAATCGCACGGGTCACACATAACCCCATCGAAAACGTTCAGAATATATAAGACGAAGTAATTAACACTAGTCATACAAAGTCACCCAATCGCAATATTACGTACATACAACCCTAGCTCGTCAAAATCGAATTCATCGATACGAAATCATTCGGCGTATACATAACTCTCTCGAAGACATCACAATCCAAATAAACACAAAAGCCATTATGAAACACATACCACCAAATTACGGCATGTTTGCAACATAGCCGAACCATGCTAAACCAATCAGTTCAATCAGTTAACCCACGCTGGCTAATCAGCCAAGCCAAGATAAAACAAGAATATTTACATAATTTTCGGATGAGTCCAGTCAAAAGAAAATTGCAAGTTAAAGAAGGTTCAAGAGCTTGCTAGCTATGGATGCATATCCAAAAAGAAATAAAAATACTTACATGTGTCATCGTGGGGTGCTCACACACGGATCCATACCCAAAAGATACTACAAAAACACCATCTTACTTCCGTCCCAAACGTGGTCAAAATCTTAATAAATATCATCGTTCACAGTTAAAAAAAAAATACATTACATGGCACGTGTTCTCCATGATCGGACTTCATTGGACAATGTCGTCTCAAGTTCTCACAACTTACGATCACTCGACCAGATTACTTACCACACAAATACATAAAAGGCAAGGGTTTACCACAAACACATCAACTAGGGATATCTATCGTTTAACCATCGATAATCAAGGATGGTTGAGTCAAGCAAAGAGGATTCCTTACTTAAATAAACGAAAACGACAATGGAATTGTCTTCCAATTACTGATGCACAGTTGGTAAACTTCAACAGTTCACCGCGTGTCGTTGTCATATCAAAAGAACAAGAAAAGAATAATAAATAAAGTACGATACATTCGACGTAGGAGAAGTCTTCGTCCTTTCCCTTAGAGTTATTCAAACTCGGTTTTCCTCTACTTCGGAAGTCTTCTATTTTTGTTAAAAACTCTTCTCAGTGTCGATTCGCGCCCCTTTGGTATATCATTAACACCCTCGTGATTCCAATGAAATTTGCACGTTACACACAACTCATAAAAACATTTTCCAAAAACTACTCAGTCACAGTGACTTACCAAGTCAACACCAAACGAAAGAAAAGATTTCAAGGAATACAAGAAAAATTCAAAAATTTTCTTTAGGAATCAAAGAAAATACGATTACATGCATAAGGATCCACCATTTTTAAAAACGTTCTCATCCAAACATTTATCAAAGACACTACCAGTTTTAAAGATGACCAATTAACTTGAAACTACATCGCCCTTCCAAAACTATGCATAACTAGCTAGATCATGCATACTTAAGGGTCAAGCAACGACAATTTACAAAACAGGACTCTTCCCGAATTATGCCCAGTTAGCTAAGCTGTGCATAATTGAGGATCGAGTGACGACACAAACATTATTATTACATACCAAATATGACTACGAAAGTTTTCGACCTAATCTTCAAAATAATTAAACCATTTGAAATGAAATTTGAAATGGGAAAATATTGTTACCATCTTTTTAAGAAAACACATTAAACATTTTTCATCTACTTTGGAAACATACTTTTACTTTGCCTTTTTGTGAGGAAAATAAATAAATAATTAAATAAAGAAATCGACACCATTTGCATTTAGTTCACCAAAACATTTGACACACTCATACCTATTTTCACAATAGACTATTCACAAAATGACGGTAAGGTGGTTCGTGATTAAAGATCATTGCAAGCACAACAAGTAATAAAATTAAGATCAATGAGATCGAACGAGGTAAACGAGCAATATATTTGCCAACGGAAATTAACTACATTAGAAATGAAAATACTTCAAATATATGACGAAAGTCTCAGGATAACAACAGCGATCTACGAATACATGGAGTAAAAGTTGAATATCAACACAAGCGTCAAAAATAAAACAACGATCACACTTCCCATCGTCTCGAGTTGCACACCCATTCCACCAAGGGTATACGGGGAGAGAAGAATAATCACTTGGTTAAATAGAAACAATTTCACCCGAAAGATCGAGTTCTTTCACCTCTACAATTTGGTAAAGTGGCTACGCCTCCTCGCTTTTGTTAAATATAAATAAACAACCACTCTAATGAAGATTTATAGCTTCATACAAGTAAATACAGAATTTTTGGGTTCCATTAACCGAAAGAAGAAAAGTCACAACGTCCATGAACAGGACAAAATATACCGGGTAACATACCCTCATCATCAAGTACTAGCGAAGTAGCGACACAAAAATAAATATAATAATATTGGTTTCATACCATAGACAATATTAAAATGAACAATCACATGACGACTCATGTTTAGATACAGACTCACAAAATCAAAGAAGGGATATCGGACGATCGAACCATCGTGACTCAAAACACTATACATACATCTTTATTAAATAATATACAAGTAGGCGTGTGTTGTGTAATCCAGTTGCGTATAATAATTAGTGTTACCTTGTACATTGTAAAACCGAACATTTACACATTTTTAATTTGTGTTACACCATTAAAGAATTTATACCTTTCATTTTCCAATCTTTACAACGCTTTCATTTTTGGAAAAAAAATTTCAATCTCTCGGAAATTATTAACATTAGTAGACGCGGTGACTCGGTTATCATAATTGACAAATCATTAGGTTTGAAAATCTCCATACTTGTGTCAAAACCTCATTAATGTTCATATCTTAAGTACCAAAAACATACGTAGTAAGAATTTTCCAAGTTTTACGTTTTTATTATTACGACTTATATTATCACAAATATACACGTATCCAACATGACTCAAACTAGTCCAATTAACTCTTAAAATCAACCTTTGACTTTTATTACACACATGTTTTCCCCAAAACTGATTTGTTAAATCATATTCGCGTAATTCGACTCAAATGATAAAGAGGTTTCACGTGGTATTATCTCGGATACTTACTGATTTTAGTCGAGACTTAAATCTCAATAATAATAATATAATAAACAATCAAAGTGCTTATCTCAATAATTTTAAAATATATAAAATTCAACTTTTTAATCCTTAGCCCATTATCAAATGATTTTAAAATTAACACATCTCGTCGCGGAATAAAACAAAAGATTTTTCAAACGATTTTAAACAAGCATCATCAAATTACACATATTGATTCTCTATAACGACAATTAAACCAACAAATGATTTCCAATGACGTTCCATCAATGTTTAAAATTTTATTTCAAGCATTATAATTTCATACTTAAAGTGTATATTCCGATTTTATCCCAGTTTATTTACTACAACGAGTGACAAGTTCTAGTTTACACCAATGCATACGTAAACATAACCTTATGTTTAAAGTAAAACCAATTTTTACAAAGTTTCTACCTCCAAAATATATGACCAATTTTTCTACTCTATATTACAAATTATGCCAAAAGTTTGCTACATTGACCCGAAAATTAATTCATACTAAATCCGAAGCTACATATACTCAATAGTCATCTCGCAAATTTTATTATAAACTCCTTTCTCGAACTAATTTAAACAAATTCTTAACAAGTCCATCACAATCTTTTAGTATCAAATTTTAATATATGAAAACAAGGATTTTACGAGTAATAATAATTACTTATTACGATTTACCAACCAAGGTTGAAGGAAAATAATTTCACAATGTCCGTTTATTCTCTACACGAATTTTACTTGTTATAAGACACATCATACGTCATTTTTATCCAAAAGTTTCATTCACCAAATATTAAATATATAAAACACTTTATGTTTAAATCATTCAATCAACAAAGTTTTATGCTTATTTAACTCACACAATTGACGGACCTCGTCATATAAAATATCGAATTCAAATAATGAGACAACAAGGCAAATGAAATAAACGAAGCGAGAATACGCATGTCAACTAAGTGTTGTTATCGGCCTCGGATGAGTCTCGAAATTGTACACCACAAAATTAACACAAACCAACCAAATTCTAAGTTATCGCGATTGATCACAACGCTAGTCAAATTTTTAAAACACATCTTTAAATTCAAGTAGAATAGTAAACAATGATTAAATGGCAACACGCCTCAACCACATTTTATAACACACACATGTGATTCGTCGCTACGATGTACGCATCGTTGATTATACTTCGTCTATGTTATAGTTACGTGAACTAACATATCAAACCCATTAGGAATAAAGGAAATAAAATAGTACGTTAATAATTTACGATCCAAAAGAAGGTGTCCCAAAAATGACACATCATAGTGCGATAACGACAATCGTGATCGACCTAGTCGATATAAAATATGTTACAAAGCATCATTTACGTATCTAGGATATCAAACGAGGTTCACACTCGGTTATTCGATCGGTAGATTAATTATCAGGATTGATAACTAGCGGTTAAGCCGAAGTCTCAACAAAACCGCATTATAACACGTACGATAATTACCCAAGGAGCATTGCTTCGCGTGCAATGCCTTTAAATACCATAGTATATACATACTTATACGTACAACCACTCCTACATACACGTAGGATTACAACGCAGTGTTGCCATGTAATGCAATGTAGCCCGTTATGCCAATTACATGCAACATATAAGATAATCTTACAAGAATTTGCAAATTACGATGATAAGTACTCAACGTACAAAACAATATATCTCAATATATATCTCAAAGTATTTACTTACTAAATACTCAGGGAATTCATATCAATTTCGAGGGATACATCTAAAATATAAAGCAATGCTAAAGAATTCTTACCGGAGCCATGCAGGATAGTTGTGTGCTTGGACAATTTCTTACGACACCAAAAGTTATAGTTTAGGATTTTTCAAAACGACCTAGTTCTCTATAACTCATGGCTCTGATTACCAATCTGAAACACCCCCACAAATGCTATGCGCAGCGGAACTACAACATTTGGGTGCTACACAGTTATCATCGCACACAAGATATATCAAACGACTCAAAAGACGTAAAAGTCTTGACATTATTTAAACATAGTTAAAATGTACATGTCTACTGTTTTCCAAACCCCAAAAGAATACAATACAGAGTTTGCGTTTAGGTCCCCACTGAATCTCAACCCAAAAATACATTTTCATTCACATGACATAGTATAATATTTTTAAGTGCAAAAAGGGAGGAAAACAAAGTAGACCGCCAAGCCACCACAACTTCCATCCTCGCATGCTCCGCTGCTATCAATCTTGGTTACCTGAAACACATGCTTAAAATCGTCAACACAAAGGTTGAGCGAATCTATAGGTTTATCAAATCATAAGTTGAACATAAGTATTAAAAACCAATCATGATCATTCAATAGCATTGTCGTACTCACAATCTATTACTCAAGGATATGACAATTGTGTTTAAGCTCATGACACTAATCCGTTAACTCAATCACCCGCGTAATAATTACCGGCGTGATTCAGATGAAACCAGTGCCCCTTCTAAAGGCATCAGTTGCAATTATACCTTATCTCTCATACAAGATAATCTACCGCAGAACTTACTCAACGTACAGCTTCTCGGCTAGCATTGGGTCGTTAGCCCCGTAGTACTACAAATTGTATAAGCGGCTATTTCCCCCTACTCGAGGGCAGGACAATAGTTAATAGTTCATGAATTTAGGGACTTTTGCAACTAGGTACTCAACACAATTTCGAGGAAACATTCGGGTCCAACAATCAATCAAGTCTTATGTTCATTTTCATTTAAATTAGCATGTATCCCCCTCGCGGGTTAAAAATCATTTGAAATAAGTAAAGAGCGAGGCTATAGACTCACCTTGCGTAGTAGTAGTGGTTCTAGCGAAGACGTAACGAGAAATGTCACCGACGACGTGGATGCCCGGGAAAATCAAACACTTGACCTAAAAGTCAAAGTACGAAAACCAAATCAATACTCCGCGTACATTATTGTACTAAACACACGCAAATGCAAACTCACTCAATGCTTATGAAAACTCACGCCAAAATCAAACAAGTAGTTGTTACTAGACTTATATCATTTGTCCTTATTACTAACGTTATCCATTTTTACTCATTTTCGCCGATACTTACCGAAAGTACGGACCATTTTACTATACTTAACCATTTTTATAAAATTTGACAAAATTCTCAAAAATACTATAAGACCTGTAGAAAACACATATTTAATCCCATTAAAAGTTTTCGCTTTTACGACCCGTTACTCAACACATTACTAAACCTACATTTTCCGGGCTGAAATTGTACTTCGACCAACTTGGACCTCTTTGACCTATATGAAATGCACCTTTGACTTCTTTGACTCCTAAGTCCAATTATAGACTCAATTACACAGGTTTGTGACCAAATTTTGACCCTTGACCATTTACCAATTCATACTTGTGGTCCTCGGGATTTGACTAAAACTATACATAAATTCGGATTATGAAAGTTCTCGTCTCCCGGTACTCGATCTTTAAAACCTCATAACTTTTAGCTCGTTTTGAGTCACGGGCTCTACCTTATACCAAATTAAAGCTAAGAAGACCCTCTATGACTACATTTAGTTATCTAGACCTGTAGGAAAAATTATTTTTACGAAAAAGGTCTCAAAGTTTCTGCCTAAATTTATCCATATCAAAATCACACTTAAGCTCGATTCCAAACCTATCAATCACTACTAGGTTTCATCCTAAGCATTCCCAAACATATCCAAACACAAATTTCAGTCCTAAACCCCTATTGATCATCAACCTCATAAAAACAAAATCATAAAACAAACATGCAATGTGTTTAACCCATTCAAACACACCCAAAACACCCTTATAAACACAAACCCATGACATTTCATCAAACACCTTGAACACACCCAAAACCCCAAAAATTTCGTGGCTTTTAGGGGCTGTGGAAGACACAAATCATAACCCCCATCTTGTTTTATAGGTGAATTAACATTATATACACATGAATTAAACATGTGTATGGTTTAATTTGATCAAAACCCGTTTTTGAAAAATCACAAATTTTTGGAAGAAAATAAATGGATGCATGCATGTAAATGTTGGTGGGATTTACTTACAATGATGTTAGAAAGGTGGGACTTTGATTGGATTCTTCAAAAACCAAGTTTTGGTGGTGGATTGGTGGTTTTTGGTGGGTGGCCGTCGGCCTAAGAACACAAGGGAGGGGTGTTTGATCTTTTTTTTTCTAAAATGTGTTGTGTGTGTGTGTTTGTGCCTTTTTGTGAGATGGGAGGGACTAAAGTGTATATTTTTGATTTATTTTGTCCTCAAGTAAAAACGTCCTTAAAACTTTGCGGGATTGACTCACTAGTCAATTTAGAAAATTTTACGGGAGTCGGAAATCATCCCGAACACTCCAAAATATTTTTGGGATACTTTAAATGTACTCGGAAGGCTATAAAACTCACCCGACTCAACTTAACATGAACCGTAAGTAAAATTCTCGAAAAACTCAAATATCGATCAATCGATAATAAAATGTAAGTTTTGGGCATCCGTCGGTATCGTAGTCGTCATCGGTTCTTCTTAAATCGTCAAACGTTAAATTACGACCGTAAACGTTGGTTTCAACTTAAACCGTCAAATAATTCCACGATAAAAATTCTTAAAAATTTCAAAAATATACGTAAAATAGGATTAAATAAATGACGTTGGGCTCGGGATATCACATCCACAAGTGAGCCTCAACTTACGAGAGATGCTCATACTGAACAGCTCTTGAGACAATAACTTAGCATCATACGGCACTTTCACGGGTGTTACAATACTCTTGAGGGTTTTGTTTGAATCGATAATCAAAAGTATGTCTTCGTCGGATTTTTTATACCGGAGGACGTATTAATCGAAATCTTACTTCGACTACCTTTAATCTCACATTACCTTTTCAAAACTGTTTCCAAGCACTGGTCATCTATCATAACATCTCCTAGTTTCACTCTTCGTCTTCGTAACCAACCATTGCGAAAGATCGATCCTGTTTGCGGCTTGTTTCTCCAGAAACCTGATTCTTCTGTTGTTTTCGCGCCGCTATATGTCAGAATCATAGCGTCTCCATTTGGCTCCATTATCACTCAAGTAGGTAGTCGTTTTTCTGTTTCAGATTCGTGTAATGGTTTGCTTTTATGCAAAAATATTCAAACGTCGACGGAATGTTTAGTATACAATCCGTATACTAATATATTTAAATCGATTCGACTTCCACCAGAATTGTGTCCTTCTTATTACCATTACGTTGGCACTAAATTTAAACTTGCTTTTGATCCAACCAAATCATCACACTACAAAGTCGTTTGTTTTACTGGTGGTGATTTTTGTCCTATACTGACTTACTCTTCAAAAACAGGCAAATGGAGTATATATGGTATTCATTTTTCAGCTTCTCATTTTTGGGGTTTTGAAACGGGAGTATATTGGAATAAGGCAATTCATTGGCTTTGTAAAGATGTTAGTAGGAATGAGCAACCTCGGCATATGGTGTTAGTTATTGGACCTCGCCCATGGATATATGCTTGCATTAAAACCCCAGATTTAGCTGGTGTGTCTAATGGTGTGTCTAATGCACACACGTTGTTTGAGTCTCGTGGTTGCCTGCTTCTTCTTACGAGGAACTGTGATGTTGATTACCATGTTTTTGAGTTGAGAAATGAGCATTCAGGATGGTCGATGAAGTACATTGTTTATCTTGATGACATTGTTCCCCGAGTGCAGATGTTAAGTTCCCTGTGTGTTATTTTGGGGGAAAGAGAAGAGGATTCTTTTATGGTGGTGGAGGTATTAGGAAATGTTTTACAATACAAGTTCGTGTCAAAGACTGTTTCTACACTGTGTAATTCTGTGTCATGGAGCTCTGCAAGAAACTTTCTGTTTGTTCCATCTTTAGCTAGTGTGTGATTTTGTTCATCCGTATAATAGGTGTGATCTCGGTATCTTATATCTTGTCTAGTGGCAACATTACTTATATACTTAAACTCATTGGTTGTTACTTTTCTCTTTATAAAACGTTCCTTACTTTTCTCATAAACGAATATTAGAGTTGTTACTTTTCTCTTCACTAAAAGTTTGTTATAACCTACTTGTGGATATAATGTTCTCTTCAAGAACAGGAAAGCTATAACTACTCTAGGTGGAAAAAATGGGTTAGAGAGAAACAGATCCATGTGCTAAGCATCGGCTTATAGTTCCGAATAGATGAATGTACATGAATTAATCAACATCTAAACATGAAATGCACATATAAAAATTAGATTAGTAATCTTATAAGCACATGATAACTTAAAGCACTGTTGTATGATTATAAATAACATTAATTACTTGCCGTTCAAAAAAAAATAAAAAAAATAAGATTAACTCAAAGATTCACAACTACAAGCAATCTACCACATGATTTATATCCAAAGGATATGTTTCTAATACATACTCGTATATCGGTAATAGTTTAATTATTTAGCTCACTTATTTGATCTAGAGGAAATAAGAAATTACCTAGTTAATTGTAAAACTCGTATGCTTTTACCATGAATAGTACCCTTAAGATCGTACGTACTAGATTAAAACTTTCCTAATATAGCGTGATTACGATTACGTGTTAGGATTTTACGTATTACGTACGTGTTAGAACACGATAAGTATTTACTACGCACGAGCACGTAATAATTATTTGACAATAATTAAGCACGAACATGCGATCATGAAATCATGAACGTAATTAAAACACGAACTATTATTAATTACGTATATATATTTATTACGAGCGTAAGTAAATATATTAGATCACGATAATTACGTAACGAGAACACATAAAACGCGAACACAAATAATCATGAACGAATAACTAAACATCGAGACACGGAAAAAGGTACGGGTACCCCATGTGGGGCCCCCTACCCGCGGCTACAAGGAACAAATGGGCCAAGCCCATTTGTATTTTTACTAAAAGGAGGTTAAGGAATTTTAAACTACTCATAATTGTTTTTATAGAAGATTTACAGAAAACCTAAAACCCTCCTCTTTTTCTTCTTTTTGGCTGCCACCTTCAAAACACAAAAAGGGGGTGTTTGTTGATCTTGGATCTTGGAATTCTTGTTGGTGTTCGTGTTTGTTCTTCGTTCTTTTGATCCACGTATTGGGTAAATCCTTTTAAACCTTTTTCTTTTGATTTGATCTTTTATTAATTAAGAACATGTTATGTTTTTTTATAAAACCTAATTAGATCATAGATCTAACATGAATTGGGATTAAATAAAATCAAAAGTAATGTTTTAAGGGGTGTTTGTTTTGGCCGCAGCCTACACCAAACCCGAGAGGGTTTCGGTTTGGCCATCCGACCACCACCGATACCATATGGTCCCGGTTGGTTGGTGTGGGTCCCACGGCAGCATCAAGACAAGGGGTACCCCGATTTGGTTCGGGGTACGGAGTCGATTTCATGTCTGGTTCATGGTTTTTAGTCTAGATCTGGTTCATGGTGTATGTTTAGTTTTTATTTTTTTTTATGATCTTATGTTAAAATTAAATTAATAATATGACATGATTAATTTAATAACATGACTTAGGTTATTTTAATTATTAATAATCATGAAATTAATTAACCTAAGTATTTTTATATTTTAGACTTATAATTAATTAATTATTTAAAAACCATGGTTATAATTAATTAATTAACATGACTTAGGTAATATTATTAATAAATAATAATACATGTTTTAACCTAAGTATTTAACTTTATTTAATTAAAAACATGTTATACTTTAATTAAATAATTTTAACCTATAGTTTAATTTAATTACATGAAATAATTATTAAACTATACATTATATCATATGACTTAGAAAATAATCATGAAAACACTTAGGCTTATATACTTAGCTTATTTAACCAGCTTATTTCTAATTATGTAAACTTTCTATTTTTAGAAACTTAATTTAATAAGGCAGCTAATCTATTTATGGAAACCTTCTATTTTTAGAAACTTATTTATTTCAGGCAGCTAATCTATTTATTGAAACTTATTTAATTAAGGCAGCTGATCTATTTATGGAAACTTTCTATTTTTAGAAACTTATCTATTTTAAGCAGTAATTCTATTTTTGGAAACTTTCTATTTTTGGAAACTTTCTATTTTTGGAAACTTTCTATTTTTGGAAACTTTCTATTTTCGGTAACTTTCTATTTTTGGAAACTTTCTATTTTTGGAAACTTTCTATTTTTGGAAACTTTCTATTTTAGGAAACCTGCTATTTTTGGAAAGTTACTTATTATTACACAGTAAGTATAATAATACATGAAATACCAGAAATACTTAATCAGATTAAACATAATATAAGATAAACACAGTTTAAGGCTTTAAACAGTAAAACATGGTAAGAACATATAAAATAAGCTAAGACATGACATTAAACCAGCTACGTATTTAGTAAGCAGATACTTATTCATGTATGTATTTATGTAGCACTAGTGATACGGAAGTAGGATTCCTCTCAGTTCATCTTCTTCGTTCACTGGACATAAGGTACGGATTCCCGTCCTTTCAGTATGGACATTCTTTCCTTATTAGGATTCCCCGTATGCAGCCAAATGTTTTCCCGTAGTATAAGTTACGTGTTTGATTTTCTTATGTTTAATTAAGAATACCTATAGCCATATACATGCATGACCAGTTTCACCTAGTTATGGAGGTACCATAACCATAACATTAGAGGCACTGATGTTATGACTTCACCACGGCGGAGTGATTGCTCGTGGCGTCCCTTCAGCTTTTGGCCATTTACTTTATATTTATCATGTGGGGCGTATGGGTGCATCCTAGTTACATGTTTTCAGTCAGGATTTCATGGTGAATGTGGTGTGTGCCTTGCATCCTTCACAAGGAGCTGATCCCTCCTACCCAAAAACCAGTATATTAAATTAGAGGCAGCCCCTCTAATTTGCATGATGAGGTCACCCCTCCAAGTATTCATGCACTGTGGATTTTCATGACCTGTATTGGCTAATGGTATAATATGATAAACAGTTTTTACAAGATAAACATAAGGCTTTTCAAACTATAAAACCAGTTTTATCAAGACTTAACCAGGTTACTCGGGACTTAGTTTTCTTCCGCTGTTATATGTTATATGCTTATCCTATTCATGCTTTATTGTAATTCCGTGCACTGAGCGTATTTGCTGAGCCGTTTTCCTTTTCTATGTTCCCAAAACGGCAGGTACTCAGGGACGCTCGTAGACACTAAGAGTACGTGTATATGGACTGGAAGCTGTCTAGCCTTCTTTACTTTATGCATTTGCTTTCTTATGATACATTTGCTTTGGACATTGTTTAGTCCTTTCCTTTATTATACTATGTTTGTGTGTGATGGGCTTTACGTTTGGACTACCGATGTTTGATTCCGGTATTTTCCTTTTATGGTCAAGTAATGTTTAGACATTTTTCCTTGTATGCTTTGATGACACGCCATAATTGCATGTGATATTTCCATTATCAAAAGGGGGTGTTACAATTATGATATCAGAGCCAAAGCTTCGACCTGTAGGCTCTCAAATATGACCTGTGATTAATGGGTAGTCACTACGGTCTTCCTAGAACTGACAGTTGTTTTCATGCATTCATCGTTTTTAAGCATACATATACATGTCATTGTCGCAGATTTTTGATTAAGTAATGGTTGGTACAGGACTGGCCCTATTTAGTCGCATGTGTTTTATCAAAACTTTTAAATTTGGGACCGACCCATAGGCGTCCCCTCGCTATGTCTTTTGTTTTGGGTGAACTGACCAGAGGCGTTCACTCTCGAGCATACAAAAGTTTTCATAAAACTGCATCATGCATACATACACAAAATTTTCTTGCATAAAATTTTTCCCGTTAAATTTGGTATAAATTTTTTTCATGTATATATATTTATGTTTTAATCTATTTAATCATTTGTTTTATGTTATACTGTCAGATGGTTCTCACACGCGAACAGGAACAGCTCAATGCTGCAATTCAAGCTGCTATGCAAGCTTTGCTTCCTCAACTGAGGAATGACATCAGGGCTGAAGTTTAAGCTGCCAACAATCAGCAGCATAATCAGGCACCTCCTCCTCCTCCTCCAGTGACATTAGCAGTATGGCTGGAGAGATTCAACAAGCTCCGCCCTCGAGCTTTTGAGAAGACAGATAGCCCCAGTGATGCTGAAAGCTGGTTGGCTCACATCGAGAAGATTTTCAATGCTATGGGATGTGACCCCGCATACAAGGCGAGGTTGGCATGCTATCGGTTCGAAGGCGATGTGCTAAACTGGTGGTTAGCATTGATGCAGTCTGAAGGTAGTAACGAGTGGGTTGCTGGTTTGACTTGGGCTCAGTTCAAGGACATGGTGATGGAGCAGTTCTTTCCCAAGGCTAAGCAGGAGAAGCTCAAGAGAGAGTACCATGGGATCCAACAGAGAGCTGGGGAGAATAGCAATGAGTTTATGCAGCGCTTTCTTCGTTTAGCTGGTTTCCTTGGTGCGGCAGCAGGTACTCCTGAAGAGCAGGCACATCACTTTAGATGGGCTCTTCGCACATCGGTCGCAAACAATCTGGTGTGTGCTACGTTCAACACTGTAGCACAAGTGGCCGATGGAGCACGTAAGCTGGAGATGCTGCAAGAGAGGGATGAGTTCGGGGAAGATGAAAGACCCGACAAGAGGTAAACATTCGTATTCAAGCGGTGATCAACTCGTATACTTTCCGTTTATGCCAATTATTCATCTCATAAAATGTATCTTCCAGGCAGAAAACTGGGGACCGGTCTCAACCGGCTACTCAGCAGCAGCCTCATCAGTCCAAGGGAAACGGTCAGACTAACGACCGTTCTGCTACGGATAGGCGTGGCGGTAATGATAATTACCGTAACAACGCTGGACACTCCAACAGCAGCAGGTCCTAATACTTACGCATTTCCTTATGATTTCATGTTATAACTCATATTCTGACACTTCATGTAAAACCCGTATTTAAATGTTACGAATATTAAATACGCAGTCTCGACTTTATTATAAACTATATATAATTATTCAGGAAAATAATTCTTAAGTTTAGAAAACATTACGAATGTATTATTTTAGCATACGGAAAAGATAGTTACGTTTCATGAAACTAAAACACGCGGGAATTTTAACGCGAACACGTACGTTTAAAAAAAATATGCTTGTTGTTGTTTGGGCTGCAATTAGAAACAAAAAAAAGGAACAAATGGTCTTGAAGCCCATGATGACATAACAAAAAAAACGAGGGTTTCCCTTGTCACATAGCAGGAGATCAAAAAAATAATAATAATAACATAACAGAAACTAGGGTTTGTGGGTGAAGTAGCCGCCGCCTAGGAGACAAAGAAAAGGGGCATCTGGCTTAACTTTTCTTGAGTAATTCGTGTGTATTCGTTTCCCTTTTATCAATCTTACTACGGTAATCCTTTTCCCTTCTTTTAAATTCAATTGGTATCACGAATTGGCATGGTTTTTGGATCTATACAAACGAAATTATAAATGGTAAACATGAGAAGAAATATTCTATAAAGGGGTGTCGTGTTTTTGGGTGATACACGAATATCGAGACACCAAGTTTCCGTATGGTTGCTCACTGCCCAGCCGTGACCACAACAGGCCGGTGTGGGGGTTTTTCTTTTGGCCTGCCAAGAACAAAACTACTCCAAACAGGGGTATATAATTAAGGGGGATCGGGCCTTGTTGTGTGATTAGCGAAACCGAGGCCATAAGGTCTCGGTGGTCCTCTCTCTGCCCAGCCGTGACCCACACATGGGCGGCTTGGGGGCTGCGTTAGACCAGCCTCAACCAAACGAACCCAAGAAGGGGTGTCGTTCAATAAGGGGGTGTTTGGTTAGTTTTAAAAACAGTGGGAACTTGCTAAAATCAGTGGGAACACTATGTTAATCAGCGGGTATTTTTCAGGACAGAATTGGTGACTTTTAATATGGGATTAGCGACAGTTTAGCGACAGAATGTTCTGTCGCAGGTTGTTTCGT
The DNA here is from genome assembly GCA_025667525.1 of Glebionis coronaria. Classification (NCBI taxonomy): domain Eukaryota; kingdom Viridiplantae; phylum Streptophyta; class Magnoliopsida; order Asterales; family Asteraceae; genus Glebionis; species Glebionis coronaria. The sequence goes on along the minus strand of CM046874.1, from coordinate 691,710,733 downwards.
GACAGTTTTTAATCACGGTATTAGTCACAGTTTTAGTCACAGCTTTTTGTGACAGGAATTTCTGTCGCTAATTCCAGTAGGCAGATTTTAATATCTTTTGGATTGTTTTAGTGCGACCGAGAAGGGGTGTCTCGGTAGGCTCGGGATTATAGATAAAACAATAAAAAGAAGATTTTAAATTATACCTTTATATTACTTATGTTTTTATAAATGTTCTAATTGTATTGTTTTAAAAAAAATTAAATTATAATAGCTTTGTAATATTTTTAAAAGGGTATAATTTTATTATACGAATTAAATTGTTTTAGAAACTTGCTAATTAGAAACCTTATGTATTAACGAGTTAATTATTATAGTATTAAATAACGTCAGAACACGCTTGTATCATAAATATTAGTAGGTCGTTAACATATTAGAATGAATTATTATAAGATCAGGTTTATCAGTTAAAATACAGAATTTCAGAAATAAATAAATAAAGATCAGATCACTTATTCGCGTCTATTATTATTGTAGCTTACGTGAAGCCCGAGTAGTTTCGTTCAGTCTTCCATTCAGTCAGTTACTGGACAAGAGGTACGGATTTCCGTCCTTTCAGTAAGGACTTCCTTTCTATGCATGATTAGGATTCCCCGTCTTCAGCCAAATGTTTTTCCCCAGTATATGTTTAAGTTTATCAGTAATCATATTAATAACTAAATAAATTGCCTGGGAATTATATACAAGCACGACCAGTTTATGTACTAGTTACGGAGGTACCATAACCACGGCACTAGAGGCACCGGAGTCGTGACTCACATGCAGGAGAGTGATATCCTGCATCGTCCCACTCAGCTCAGCTTGGCCATTTTATCAGTATTATTAGTGGGGCGTATGGATGCATCCTAGGCTTATATGTGTTACAAGTTATCAGGGTGAATGTGGTGTGTGCTCTACATCCTTCACATTGGAGCTGATCCCTCCACCCAACACAGTTATTTAGAGGTCACCCCTCTACAGCATGACGAGGTCACCCCTCCAGGTATTCATGCACGGTTGTTACAGCACGTGACCTATATAAGCTCTGGCAATTAAAATACAGTAAATGCATGTTTTCAGATTTAACAGATAATAGTTCAGCTTTATTTATTTATGAATCAGACTTTACAGATTATACACAGATTTGTTGATCCCGAACTTAGATCGATTAAGCTTTGTGTATACGAGATTAGATCAAGTACTACACGTAGAGAAACCTTTGCTTATGAGTAAAGTAACAAAGTGTTATGCGGAATTAACACTTGAACTAAAACACAAAGATGTTAAACAAACTTTCACTTGTATTAGAATAAACGAACTTGATTACAATGAAAGTGTTTAACTTGCGAATACTTATGAAAACTGATATATGACTTTAACCTAAAAGACCTTCTTTTATAGAACAAGAAGTCTTGTACAATAAGCTACGAATCAACTATTCTAGATAAAGATAATAATAGAAAATACAATGTTGTGCTTATCTTTACCATACATAAATAAAGAAACAAATAAACAAAAGATATTCCATCAGTGTCAATCTTCAAGGCTGTCAGCGTTGACTTCTTCAATGTCAACGCTTGGCTGTCAGCGTCCAACGTCTTCTTATCAGCGTTGACATTCTTCTTATCAGCGTCTAGTGAACTAACCCATATTTTATTCCCAACAATCCTCCCCTAAACTTGATATCCATTCCAATGATCAAGTTTCTGAATAAAAACTAAAGGCTTAGGAGGAATCTTGCAAAAACTTCTTATGTTGGTGATAAACATATCTGATCAAGTCCTTGGCAACGTCACTAGTATAATCAATCTCCAAGGGTGTCTCTAGCATCTTCTCCAACACTTCTTTGGACAAGAAATAGTCAGCATCCACAAGTAAATACTCTGAAAACTTTGTAGAGCTCATATGAAATACACCACAAGTAGAATATAGCCTCCAATGAAGATTACTGAGATCATCTTCAAGATCCTTCCAAATGGCAGGATCTGCTTCTCTTGGACCACACAAAGTCATAAATGTGTTCCAAAGTCTTATTCCATTTGCTGAAGTATGTGCTTCAGCAGTATACTTGGCCTCTATTAATCTCCATAGATGCACCAAGTCTTCCCTGTCTATGCTTGCAAAAATAGAAATAACTGAAGTGAAAGTATGTACCTCCTTTCCAAATCGTCCAATCTTCCAAAATCCACACTCATCTTCATCAAAACTGATGATTGGATTTCTGTCATCTAGAGGTACTACATTTACCAAATCTGAAGCTTCCAATGGAGAAAGCTTGAGATGCTTCCTTATTACACCTTCAGTTGGAAAATACACATCCATGTCTTTAGGAAATTGGAAAGGATCTCCTTTCTTCACTGGTTTTTGAGCAATCCTTATTTCCTTTTGAATCTGCATCTCCTCTGCAAGCTCTTGTTTTCTTTCTTCTGAAAGAAACTGGTAGACATTCTGTTCTTGCACCTTCCTCCAAATAGGATGTGCCCTATACTCTAGCTCCTCAAAAGATAAGGCCAGCAACTTCTTGTATGTCCATCTGGGCTGATGGCATCTAAGCAACTTATAGTATAACTGCCTTCTATCCCTTTTGAGCCAGGTTTTGACCTCTTGTGCATTAAACCTCATAATCACCTTTATGTCATCTTGTACCCTAAGCAGAACTTCCAACCCCCAAATTTGATCTGATAAACTCATACCTGGGTTGTCCATAACCTTGTCTTCCCAAGCATGGTACATTCTGGTGATTTCTGGTAGGTCCCAATCAATCTGATTCTTCAACTCACTCAACCTTTCCTTTGCTAGCTCATCCCCATATTCAAGCCTTTCTGGATCTTCAATAATCTGAATACTTGAATCTGAGCTATCATCTTCTTTTCCATCACCACTTTCTTCTTCACTCTTAGAAACAACAAATGGTGATCTTCTACTCCTCTTCAAATCTCTTTCCACAAGTTGTGCAGCCAACTGTTCATCAAAAGCAATTTGTGCTGCATACTTCTTTGGAACATCTTCTTCAATCAAAATACCTTTACCTTTGTCTTTTGGATCAATAATTGGTAAAGTAGAAGAAGAAACCTGTGTGGACACATCTTTGATGATTGTTGATGGCTGGAATACATCAACACCACCTGCAACTTTGTCAGCGTTCAAGTTGCTCCTATCAGCGCCACGATTTCCTTTATCAGCGCTGGATGTGTCAGCGTCCAAACCTGTATCAGCGCCCAATGTTTCTTTGAAAGATCCTTCCAAGTTCTTTGGTGTCACCTTGGATGTATCAACAACTGGGTGCTTCTTCAAGTTGGTAAGAGCTTCAGCAACCTGCAAAGATTCACTAAATTGTGAACTCTTCTCTGAACTCTTCTCACTAGCTGTGTGAATCAGCTCATCCTCCTCATCCTCTTCATCCTCCCCTTTGTGAACTCTTATCAGCTCATCCTCCTCATCCTCTTCATCCTCCCCTTTGGAAGATTCCTCCATTAGACTCTTGCTACTTGGATTCTCCAAAACAGTCACACGCTCCCTCAAAACTTGGAGTTCACGTCCCTGTTTGTTGACAGTTTGTACAAGACTGACATTTTGCTTTTGCAAGCTAATGACAGCCGCCGTCAATTCAGTCATAGTCATAGGTTCCAATCTGCCCTCAGCTAGAATGGGGATTTGACCTCCCAAAGTAGTATCATGGGGCATGGATGAGGTCTTAATGATGTTGGGACTGTCTTGACCAGCATCTAAGCCTGTGTCAATAGCCCCAGCCTCACCCATTTCACCAGCCACACTTGTGGAGGTGGTTCTCTCTGCTACAAGGCTAGGATCACTAGAGGAGAACACTCCAGTAACCCTTTGGCGTTTAGTCAACCTAGATTGTAATAGGGTGGAAGATGAAGTAGATGGTGTGGGTGTAGGGTGGTTAAGGGGTGTTTGGGTGTGTTCAGGGATGGTATCAGTGTTGGGATTGGCTGTGTCAGCGCCCACATTGTGAGTGTCAGCGCTGGGTTGGTCAATGTCCATGTTTTCTGGTGAAGGTGATGGTTCATGAATAGGCTCAAGTTGGGGTTCAGGGTCTGGTTGGGGTTGTGGTTGTGGTTGTGCAGCCTGAATGACTTCAAGCATGGGTTGGGTAAGAGGTATGGAATCGTTTGTGGAACTCATTTTAGCAAAAATGGTTTTCTGTTGTTTAGGGATCTCATAAAAAGTGTCATGATCCCTAGAACAATAATCTTGTAAATCAAAGACCATTTGCAAAAATCGAGGGTAAGCCAAAGTCATTTTACTTCCCTTGTTTTTACACATCCCTTCAAAAATCATTTTTGAAAAATTATACTTAAGCCCACGTGTTATACAAACCAAAGCACTTGCTATTGACCTGTTTATTTCATTAAAAGAAGTACATTTTGGACTTAAGCATTGTAAAAGGACATGTATCAAATATTTCCAGTCAGAGGGAAATTCCTGCTTATGATATTTATTTAAAGTGACATCAGCAGGAATAGGATAACCCAATTCCCTAAGACCCTGTTCTATTGTTGCAATGGCAAGAGTAGTCACACCATCAGCGTCATCAAGACGCAAAGCTTGGCGAACCAAGGCTTCAGTGACCACCCATGTTCTTCCATGAACAGTAGATGTTAATGTGGTCACTCCATTAGCTGTTGTGGAACTTACATTGTTCCAAAACTGTCTAATGTGTGCGACAGGGACTAATGGTGTATGAGAAAGTGCATACCTCAAGGAAGATGCATTTAAAAATGCCACCATCTGTGAATACTGAGGAAACAAATCATCATCAGCAGTCAAGTAAGCTACCATATTGTGTTGGCTCTTGAACTCCAATGTTAAATTCTTTGAGTTGAATTTGGGTGCCATGATTGAAAGCTGTTTAGGTTATGTGTTATGGGAAAAATCTAGGAGAAAAAGTGTTAGACAAGAAAATATGAATACCCAGAATAAAAAGATTAGCCAAATTTATAGGAGAGATGCATGATTTTGATTGGTCAAAAATGAGGCGGTTATATTCAAAGAGCAATCATGAAAATCTTGAATCAAATATAACTTATCTCATGCATTAATTAAAAGTAACTTCTCCCCAAAATTACGGCCAAAGATTAGTCAAAAATAACAACTGGGTAGGGCCCACTAGGTGTCAACGGTCAAAAATAGCCCATCAGCGCCCAACGGCTATATTTTCTTGTCAGCGTTTGCCTAAAGCCTTGTCAGCGTCACGATTGGACGTAACAGCGTTTGGAGAAAAACGTGTCAGCGTCTAAAAATAAAAATAAAAATATTTAAAAAGAAAAAGACCTTAACAAAGTAATTTATCCTAAGGGAAATATCTTACAAGTTGATAATAATTACTGGGCGGCAAGCACTGTCCATTTATGCACACTTGCTTAAGCAAGATAGACACAAATGACCTCTAGTGTCCCTTGCTAACCAAAATAGTTACCAACAAAGTTATTTCATAAAATTCTTTGTAACTCCCTGGTAAACCCATAACCAAAGTATTCCCAAGTCTCCCATCAGACCACAACCAATTCTAGGCCAAAAATGTCTTGGCAGCATGCATAGTTTATCAACTTTGCATGCTACAGTGCCTCATGGTTTAGTAAAACTAACCCATACTCACCTGTGGACACAATCTAGAATTGTGATAAGAGTATCATATGGATACCCAAAAATCCTAAAGGTTCCTTAAACCTCCCCTCAAACTATGATACATGAGTTCTCAAAATATATATGAACATTAAAAATTTATGTCAAGATAGGAATATAAATATTCCAACCATCATCCATAAACAAAACATGTCCAAATAGCTCTTCAAAGATCCATAAGTAACTCTGTATCCAATGGCATAAAGCTATCACCACCTACACATTTAGATGAAAACCACAAAACTAACATTTGTTGCTGACAGCGTCCCGACAACACTTGTCAGCGTTGAAGGAACTCTTGTCAGCGTTAGACAATAATATCTCCAACAACGGCAAAATAACACTTGACAGCGTTACATATACCTTTGTCAGTGTTAGAAAAATAAAGTGGAAAATCTAAATCATCACAAAGACCAATAACAATGCATTATCCTGTACATACTTTTACAAAAAGATTCCAAAACACATATTAAGTGAGATTAACCATTCCAATATTTGTTACCAAATATTGAAATCTTCCAGCATCAAAAGGTTTAGTTAATAAATCAGCCACATTATCTTCTGTGTCTACCCTATCTGGTTGTATTAAACCTTTCTCAAAGCAATCTCTTATAAAATGATGTCTAATTTCTATGTGTTTGGTTTTAGAATGATGTACAGGATTTTTAATAATGCATAAAGTACTGTTATTGTCTACAAAAATCTTGGTATGCATAAAATTATACCCATAATCCAACAGCTGGTTCTGAATCCATAAGACTTGTCCACAACAAGCAGCTGCTGCAACATATTCTGCTTCAGTTGTAGAGTTTGCTACCACTTTTTGTTTCTTGCATTGCCAAGATATTAATCTGCTCCCAAGAAATTGACATCCACCAGTTGTGGATTTCCTATCAAACTTGTCACCACCATAATCACTGTCTGAATATGCAATAAGATCCAATGGAGAATCTTTTGGGTACCATAATCCAAGATCTGGATAACACCTTAGGTACCTAAAAATTCTCTTCACAGCAAAAAGGTGACATTCTTTGGGAGTCACTTGATGGCGTACACATGCACACACAGCAAACATGATGTCAGGTCTTGAGGCTGTAAGATACATCAATGAGCCAATCATTGATCTATAGTGCCTAACATCCACATCCTTTCCAGCTCCAATTTTTCCCCAAGGGTGTTGCCTATCCATAGGAGTGGAAGCCTCCTTTTCATGTGGAGAAAAACCATATTTCTTCAAGATTTCAGCTACATACTTATCTTGTGAGATGAAGATACCATCTTCTTTCTGCTGAACTTGTAAACCTAGAAAGAAGTTCATCTCACCCATTGCACTCATCTTGAATTTATCTGTCATGAGCTTGGAAAACCCCTCACTCATTTTTGGATCAGTAGACCCAAAAATGATGTCATCAACATAGACCTGCACAAGCAACACATGCTTTCCCTTCTTCTTTGTAAATAGTGTCTGATCTATGGTGCCCCTTTTGAAACCATTTTCCACCAAGTAGGTGGACAATGTACCATACCATGCTCTTGGGGCTTGATGAAGTCCATACATTGCTTTCTTCACTCTATAAACCTTGTCTGGATTCTCAGGATCTTCAAAACCAGGAGGTTGCATGACATATACTTCCTCAACAATTGTCCCATAGAGGAAAGCACTTTTCACATCCATTTGATAAACAGTGAAGTTCATACAAGAGGCATAAGCTAGAAAAATTCTTATAGCTTCAATTCTTGCAACTGGTGCAAAAACTTCTTCATAATCAATTCCTTCCTCTTGTGTATAACCCTGAGCTACCAAACGTGCCTTGTTTCTGACCACAATGCCTCTTTCATCTTTCTTGTTCCTTAGAACCCATCTTGTCCCAATTGGTCTCACATATCTAGGACAATCAACCAGCTCCCAAACATCCTGTATAGCAAATTGATGAAGCTCATCCTGCATTGCTTCCACCCAGCTAGGTTCTTTGAGAGCATCAAAAATCTTCTTGGGTTCTTCCTGTGACAGAAAACAGGCAAACAAACATGCTCGTACAAGAGGGGTATCAACCTTCTTGTGTATATTGGCAATAAATCCACCAAGACCTTGATGGGATCTTCTTGTCTGAACTGGAGCCATAACATCACCAATGATCTGAGATGTGGGGTGATCCTTTGCTGTGGAAGTGAGAACTCCTCCTTCAATAAGTCTGGTGTCCTCAATTTCACGCTCCATGTTGCCAATATCTTCTTCATCTGACTCTGTTTGATCAACATGAATCTCTTCATGGACATTAGAAGGTCCACCTTGTTCAAAATGGGAAGAGAAAAGATGTGCAAAGGTGTTGTCAAAGTCTGATCCTTGTTTGTCAGCGTTAGGGCTAACAACGCTTGAACTGCTTGTGTCAGCTTCTGATCCATCAGCGTCTGAATTGCTCTTGTCAGCGCTTGATTTCCCTTTGTCAGCGCCTGAAGAAGTATGCACGTTTGTATTTGGTGGTATTTGAAAACCACCATTATCCTTTCTAGCAGCAGCAGCAGCAGCATAATACTCATCTGTCCATATAGGAAGTGTAACATATTCTTGTGTGGGAGATGATTTAACTGCTGGTGGTCCATCCTCCTTAGCAACCTGTATACCTGAAACATTACCAATTCTCTTTTCCAAAACACTTGAAGTTACCTTCACAATGTCTGGATCAGTAACAGGCATATAATTTAAAGCTCTAGATAAAGGTTCTAAGTCAAACAACCAATTTGGACCATTTTCAGGATCACTAGGTTTACTTTCTAAAAACCTAACATGTACTTTTTCAAGTATACGTTTTTCCTTTTTAATGTAAACCCTATATCCTTTGCTCTGCACTGAATAACCCATGAAGTAGCCTTCATCACCTTTTGAATCAAATTTACCTAGGGCCTCACTAGTTTCTAGAACAACTACATGACATCCAAAAGGCTTGAGGAAGCCAATATTGGGCTTCCTTCCCCAGAGTAATTCATAAGGTGTCTTATTATGTATCTTGTTGACCAATGCCCTATTTTGAACATAACAAGCTGTGTTAACAGCTTCAGCCCAAAAGGCTATAGGAAAGTGGGCATCAGCCAACATGGTTCTGGCTGCTTCAATAAGGGTCCTATTTTTCCTTTCAGCAACCCCATTTTGTTGTGGGGTTCTAGCTATGCTAAACTGCCTAGTAATCCCTTTCTTGGCACAAAAATCATCTAACAACTGATTTCTAAACTCACCCCCATTGTCACTTCTAATAATTTTGACTTCATTACCATTCTTCTTCTCAATTTGGGTAATAAAATTAATCAGACTTTGGGCAGTTTCACTTTTCTTGGCTAAAAAGAAAGTCCATGTAAACCTGGAATAATCATCAGTAATAACAAAACAGTATGATTTACCCTTCAAACTTTCTATATTAGTTGGACCAAAGAGGTCCATATGCAATAAGTGAAGTGGTTTAGAACTAGAATGCACCTGTTTAGACCTGAATGAGACCTTGTGCTGCTTGCCCTTAAGACATGCAACACAAGAGTGGTCATTGTGGAAAGCCTTTTCAGGCAAACCATCAACTAAACCAAGCCTCACAAGTCTATTGATATTCTTAAAGTTTATGTGCCCTAATCTCCTGTGCCAAAGATTACTTTCATCTACTGAGGCTTTAGCATACAGACATGACATTTTATTATTTACCTTAATTCCATTAAGATTCACATTATATATGTCTTTATGCCTTGGTGTTCTAAAATCTATGTATTTTTCCTCAGGAAGCTTATAATCTTTGCTTAACACCAAGCACTCAGTATCTGTGAAAAGAACCTTATTTTTGTTATCACACACTTGTGATACACTAAACAAATTATAATCCAGTTCTTTTACCAGGAAGACATTCTCAAACCGTAGATTGTTGGTGACAAGGGTTCCTTTTCCTGTGATTGTTCCATAGCCCCCTCCAAAGTATACCTTATCACCATCTTGAATAGGAGAGAAATTGGTCAGATAGTCTTCCTTTCCTGTCATGTGCCTTGAGCATCCACTATCCCAGTATCCATAATCATTGATCTTCTTCTGAATGCCCTGCACATAAAGAAAACACATTAGTTTTCTTTGGGAACCCAAGCCTTGGAAGACTTGGATTCATTTGGTTGTTCAACAAGAACAGACTTGGTTCTCATAACAACCCCATTTTCATCCCTGTTTGAATGAAATTCCCAGTTAACCCCAATTGGTGTTGACAATGCCTTTGAAATATAATGAAACCTGTTGCATGTCATAGAAATACCAGTAGAATTAGAGTTTTGGTCTTGTTTTGGTCTCCATGTTAAGCTAGTAGAAGCTTTAGACCTATTTCCCTGTGGTTGCAAATACCTAGGTTTAGCAGTGTGTCTGTCAGCGCTGAAATTTTTCTTGTCAGCGCCCCGATTACTCTTATCAGCTTTGAACCTAGGGTTTGCTACAGGAACCCATTGCCTATTTGACCAAGTGTTTGACTTTTGAAAAGGTCTTAGGCCTTGTGTGTTAGACCCTCTAGAAAAGAATGGGGCTGGTCTAACAACTTGTGAACTTTTGTTCACAAAGGTATTGGGTCTGACAGTGTTTGACCTATGTTGATTTTTGTCAGCGCTGAAATGGTTCCTATCAGCGTTGACATTGGAAGCGTTGACACATTTGTAGGCCAAATGTGAGAAGCTACCACATGTGTAACAAGCTTTTCTAGACATAGTCTTAGGTCTAGAAGCAAAGAAGCCTGTTCCATGATCACTAACTTGGCTTTTTGGTGACCTAGTATTCCTATACATCTCTGCATACTTAACACTAGGTTTTCTAACATTTTGTGGGCCAAGGTCAACAGCTTTGCCAGTGGTAGGGTGTGTGATCTTAATAGGTTTAGGATCATAGGACTCCACAATTGGTATCATGTTTGGTGTGGGCTCATTTGGACTTTCACACAGCAACCCTCCCTTAACAAACAAGGTGTGGTTAGCTTTCTTCCACTCATCTAGGTCAGTCAGTTTTTGCTTGTATTCCTCAACTGGGGAAATCACTCTAGGTGGAGGAATGAATTCCTCCTCTTGGCATTCTGGCAAGCCAGTCCATGATAAGTCCTTTGATTGGACACCATAGAAATCCCCAGCTGGTGGTGGAACAACAGTATAATTATTCATCCCAATCCCACTCATATCCTTAGAGTCTCTTTGTTTACTAACACACTCTCCTAGGGATTGTGTGGCCTTATCAAATCTCTGGATTTTAAGACTCACATTATCTTTATTTTTGTTAGCCTCCTCTAACTGAGCTATCAAATCAAGATTAACCCTATTTACTATATCTTGAACATCCTTACTCTGATGTAACTCATGTTTTAAGATATTTATTTGATCCTTTAAATCAAACTCCATTTTCTTATACTCAGCTACTGTCTTTTCTGTTTGGGTAAGAGCAATTTGATAATTAGATACTTTGCATCTTTCAGTACTTGCCTCATCTAATAATTTAACTATCTCTTGTTTTAGTTTTTCAGTATTTAAACGACAACCCTTAGAACAGAAAGCATCATCATATACCTCATTATCTGATGAAGAGGAGGAGTGTGCCATGAGAGCATATTCAGCATGCTCTTCTTTAACTTCAGCAACCAAAGCTCTGTCCTCTTCCTCATTCTTAGCCATCCAGCTCCAGTCCCATTCTCCAACTCCATCAATTTGTTGAACAGCAACCATGGCCTTGGGATCTGGGCTCTTAATCATTTGGCTAGAAGGCTTCCCAGCATCAGATCTTCTTGGAGATCTACATTCCCTCATAAAGTGCCCCATCCTATGACAGTTGTAGCACTCAACCTTGGACTTGTCAAATCCATCAACATCCTTAGCATTAAAGGTCATCTTCTTCTTGAACCTTTTATTGAACCTGTTTGCTCTTAAGCTTACAAGAGCCATAGTCCACTTGATGTCCATCTCTTCCAATTGTTCATCACTTATCTGCTCAAGATCTTCATAAGTAATCCTTGAATCACTGGGCAAAGAAGCAATGAATGCACACACAGTATCTAGATCAAAACCAGCAGGTTTAATTCTATCAGCGCCATGATTGTGTGTGTCAGCGCTTGAGTACAAAGCGTTGACAGGATATGATCCAGCGCTGACAGACTGACATCCAGCGCTGACACCTTGAGATCCAGTGGCTGGATGTCCATAGAAGTTCATGGAATCGAATTGACCTTCACTTTGTGAGAAGAAGGCCATGTTGCTACTGGAAGATTTATTATCACTATCCAATTGCCATTCATTCTCCAACAGTCTTAGTTTGTTGAAGATGTCATCAAACCTGGAAGTCTTGTGGGTATTATTGACAAGAATGGATCTTGTCTCAATCTTCCATACATCACCAAGGCTTTTGAGAAAAGTAGCATTCAATTCAGGATCATCAATCTGTGTTCCCATGAAGGAAAGTTGACTTGTGATGTCAAGAAGTCTACTTCTCACACTGCTGAGATTTTCATTGGGTTGAGCTTTAAAGACAGCATACTCATGCAAGAGTTGCTTCTTCTTTTCTTCTTTTGTGTCAGCATTGCCACCATATGCTACTTCAAGAGCTTCCCAAAGCTCTTTTGCAGAATCAAAGCGTTTGTACTTGTGCTGATTCTCATGACCTAGGGCATGTTTCAAGATGTTCAAGATTTTCATGTCCACCCTCTTCTTGGCTATATCTTCAACAGCTACAGCTCTCCCATCTCCAGGCTTTTCCACCTTATCAGCTTCAGGACAATTAGGAACAGCTGTCCTTGTGGCAATTGCAGCAGTAATCTTTGCTGCTTTGTCGAATGTGTTCCCATATTCGATAATCTCCCAAAGAGTATAGTCATGAATAGCTATATATTGCTCAAAATTGGACTTCCAAAGCTCAAAGTTCCTGGCATCAAACATGGGAATTTTGATACTAGGGTTTGAGGAGTTGTTTTGTAGCAAAGAAGCAGGTTGATCTGTGCCAGACATGGTGTTTTTAGGGTTTTTAGGGTTTTTGGTGTTTTAGGGTTCTTGCGTTACTTAAAGATCAAAAGTTTCTCAACAAGCTCTGATACCACTTGTTGATCCCGAACTTAGATCGATTAAGCTTTGTGTATACGAGATTAGATCAAGTACTACACGTAGAGAAACCTTTGCTTATGAGTAAAGTAACAAAGTGTTATGCGGAATTAACACTTGAACTAAAACACAAAGATGTTAAACAAACTTTCACTTGTATTAGAATAAACGAACTTGATTACAATGAAAGTGTTTAACTTGCGAATACTTATGAAAACTGATATATGACTTTAACCTAAAAGACCTTCTTTTATAGAACAAGAAGTCTTGTACAATAAGCTACGAATCAACTATTCTAGATAAAGATAATAATAGAAAATACAATGTTGTGCTTATCTTTACCATACATAAATAAAGAAACATATAAACAAAAGATATTCCATCAGTGTCAATCTTCAAGGCTGTCAGCGTTGACTTCTTCAATGTCAACGCTTGGCTGTCAGCGTCCAACGTCTTCTTATCAGCGTTGACATTCTTCTTATCAGCGTCTAGTGAACTAACCCATATTTTATTCCCAACAAGATTTTCCCTGAAACTTTACTTATCAGTCTTACAGCTTCAGTAGTTCACCATCCGTTCCATTTAAGTATTTTTCCTTATCATGCTTTATATCCGTTCACTGAGCGTTATGCTCAGCCGTAGTTCCTTTCATGTTCTAACGGCAGGTACACCAGGACGCTTTTAGGATTCTAAGAGTATGTGCATTGGATGGAAGCTATCCAGACTTCTTACTTTGTGCAGTTCTTACATTATTCTGCTTATCTGGATATTGTTTAGTCCTTTCATTCAGTATTTTGTTTTTCATGTTTTGGGCTTATGTTTGGATTGCCGATGTTTGATTTCGGTATTTCCTTTATGGTCAGTTAATGTTTTAGGACATTTACCTTATGCTTTGATGACACGCCATAAATACACGTAACGGTCCACTTATCCTAGTGGGGTGTTACAATTATGGTATCAGAGAGCAAGGTTCGACCTGTAGGCTCTAAAACTTGACCTGTGACTAGTGAGTGGTCACCAGGAACTTCCCAGATTTTGGCGTTATTATCTTTCATGTTTCTCATGGATTATTCAGTCAGTTTCTTCATTTATCAGTCAGTTTTCTTAAAGTTTTGACTAAGTAAAAGGTTGGTACATAACTAGCCATATTTAGTCGCATGTGCTTTTTAGCGAATTTTCGTTTTGGTGAGCTAACCATAGGCGTTCACCCTTGCCGTTCAGATTTTGTATTGGTAAACCGACCATAGGCGTTTACCCTTACTCATGACAGATTCATGTTTTCAGTCAAATATCACTTGGTGAACCAGCCATAAACGTTCACCATTTCTCAAGTAAAATTTCATGCTTTTCAGTCAAATGTTGTTTTGTGAACCGATCCATAGTTGTTCACATTTGTCATATCATGACGTTCTATAAAATTTGACAAATATGGATTGGACTACAACCATCCATATTTAATACCAGATTATAAATTTCTATACATGACAGTTCTCAGAAAAGTTTGACCAGTATGGATCGAACCAGAATAGCCCATACTTAGTCTCATGTTTTCTTCTTTGAATTCTGTGGATTGAACCATAGCCATCCACACCAGTTGTTGTTAAAACTCAGTTGATCATACTCTTATGTTCTTTATAACAATCCAGTTTCATAATTTCAAGCTGATATCGCCTTCAGGCGGATTCAGTTTCATGTTTCCTTACAAGGATTATGTTTTCAACAAAGCGATAATGTTTTATGCTAAGATACAGAAGGATTACAGTAAAATATTATTTCATGATAAATCATGTTCTAGTCTTTATCAATCATGTCTTTATACTGAACGTTGATGAAACTCCGTTTAATCATACTTTTAGCCTCTATACAACCAGCATTAAGTCCATACAGAAATTTTCAGCCCATCATGTTAACCGTTTCATTTCAGTTTACTACCGTTAAATCAATTTATTTATTTGACAATGTCAGACAAGCGACACCAGTATCGATCATCCCATAAAATTTCCATATGTACCCCATGTACAGTGTCTTAGTTATACTCTATGTACAGTGATTCATGTGTACTCCACGTACAGTGTCGCAGATATGCTTCATGTGCAATATTCATTTTGTACTTCATGTACAGTAGTCCAGGTGTACACCAGGTACCCTACTCCATGGATATTGCTAATCGATCCTCAATCATCTCAGGCGTTTCCACTTGTCGATATTCTACCAGGTGATGATGCTGCTCGTGAGTTGAAGATTTTGCTAGATGCTGATGCCGCTAACACTTTGAAGACCTCACAATTGCTGATGCTGTTGATACTTTGGAGATTTCTCAAGATGCTGATGGTGATGCTGTTATACTATAAAGACACTGTAGAGCAAGGACGAAAACTATAAATTTGAAATTTCTGACAAGAGTAAATTTCAACCATCAGACACTACCATTCCATTCCATACATTTACCTTCTCAGCTAGATGTCACACTTCACACAGCTAACCGTTCATTCAGAAGAATGGGAACCGGAACTCAGCCGGCCACTCAGCAGAATAGTTACCTGAATCACGGTCATGATAATGACCATCATAAATTGAAAAAAATAAAGAAGTAGTGACAACCACCGTACTTATATTTAATCAATCAGTAACCATCGGAACTCCGGAACGGACGTGACCAGAAATACAAAGGTTAGTAGTCTAACCGGTCCGCCAATCCTAGCAGTTACCAAAATTTTTAACCTTGTTCGGATTCATCTACTAAAACACGTGTCAAGGCATCAGTCAAAGGCATAGGCCTCAGGTATCTTTTCGGAAGACACATATTAGGACACCAGTCATGGTACACGTCATACAAATCTTTCCTCAAAATACGAGTCAGAACTCATAACTCTAGTATGTTTCTAAACCAGGCCCTTAGAAATTCAGGGTACCCTTCAGAAAGGGGTATACCCGTTCTATTATGCCACGCATGAATCAGATCATTAAAATTCAGTCACCACCACTAGATTATTATTCAGATTAAACACACGGTAATCATTATGTGAGAGTACAGACGAACCCACTCAGTGGAAGTCGCCACGTTACTCCACGTATTCCTATGTCAGCTTTATGTAAATCAGGTATTTACCTACCTCTCAGCCAGAAAGGACTCAACAGTATCACCATATTTATTAAAGCCTTATTTTCAGTTAACAACGAGAGCCGTCTTACTAAATCCCAAATATATTCATTATACTTTCGGTCAGAAAATCAGTACGAATTATTTCTGCCTTACAAGCGCGTGACTTATCAGTCCATAGCTACGAAGACTTTTAGCTACCAGTTATAAATTCACTTCTAAAATTCCTCGAATTCATGATCAGCAGATTATTCCAGAGTTCCAGATATAATTTCAGAAAGTTTTCAAGAAATTCCTTCCTAATCACGAGGCAGAAATTTAACATCGAGCTAGTCTCAAGAACAGAACCTGTTTTCAGAATTCTTGATCACAGGGCTTCAGCTAAGTTAAAAGAGTTGCAGCAATTGCTGCAAGAATTACCGGAACGAGGCTTTATTCGCCCTAACGCACCACCAGGAGGTGTATCATTTCTGTCTATCAGAAAGAAGGCCGGTACCATGAGATCATGTATCGATCACCGAAAATTTACGAGATCGCCATTCATAAAACGATAATCATTCCACGAATAGGAGGTTACCTGACCTGCTACGATGTCTTAAATATTTTTCAGAACAATTTTCGATCATGCCACCAACAGTGGTGACAGAAGAACATGATGTTTTCCAGATTGTTGTTGAACATGTTATAGTCTCTCTAAAATTTTGACTTATACGTCTGAACTCCCTAATGCCCGACTATAGTATGAAAATTATGAATAAAATTTGTCCCATGAATTCTTAGACAAAATCGTCAGTATATTCATTGATCACATTTTGATGTGCTAAATTCTAGAGAACACGAGAATCATCTTCTCACAGTTGTACAGAATCTTCGATGGGAGAAAATTTTATACGCAGCTATCCAGATATAAATCTCACTTGAACAAAGTGGCATTTCTGAGCCACCACATTTCAACAGAAAGAAATTTCAGACAATCCCGCGCAGGTGAAGGCCATCACCTGATGGTCCCGACTGACGCCTGTGAACGAAGTACAATCTTCTAGAACTCAATTGACTACTATCACAGAAATTGCCGATAGCTCTCACTAAAAATGTTTTATGACTATTCAACCAGCTTTCCACCAGAATGTTTCATAATCCCACACAAAACTTTAATAGAATCCGCATCACACATTAATGCAGCTATGTTCATATCTAGATGCCTGACCTACTGTAGGTTCAAGATTGAACGCCGTCATGTTAATGAGTTACTACAACCCTTAGAAATTTCTGAACAGAAATGAGACGAAATTCCATGAAATCGTCATCAGCTACCACAGGCTCAGAGAAAGTATGATACTATCTAAGTTATCGTCAACCATGTAATCAGCCTACGCGTTTTCTTTCGTCCGAAAGGATCACGCAGTAGCAGATCTGCAGAAAATTTTGAAATTCAGCAGTAAATCGTACGAATTCAAGACATTCCATTGACCATCATATCAGACAGAATTCATGTTCACGATCAAGTGTATGTTTACGCCCACTTTAAATTCATGTTTATTTTCACTTTCACGTTTACGTCTCATTCGCGGTATGATGTTGTTTCAGTTCATCTTTATGCTATCTCATAATTTAAACTCACGTTGTGTTCATAACATTGTTCACGTTCAAGTTCGTGTACCATTTCACGATACACGTTTCTCAGTTATTTACCGAATACGGTTACAGAAAGCTTGGGAAATCAGACTCAAGTTTAGCACAACTATTCCATAACCAGGCAGACGTTTCACATCTCAGGCCGTATCGTTTGGCATTCATTCCTCAGTCAGCATACGTTCATGATATGTTCTAGTATCACGTTCACAGTATGATTCACTTATCATATTCTAATTCCATGCCAGCGCTCCTCATATAATTATGAACCACGTTCACAATTGCTCACGTTGTACGTTCGAAATTGTTCACGTGGTTCGTCCCTATATTTTCAGCAGCTTTCTCAGAGATATAAATATTATCTTTTCAGAATATTTACACGTATCGTTTCATGTATCCTACATGCTATGGCTTTTCATTCTATTAAATTTAAGAAATCCATCTTAAGTATGGAACCAGAAATTTTTCAGCATTCATCAGGACAGGGTCAACAGGACCAAGACATTTTCTAGATCTGTTGAAGGAATCGTTTCGAGCGGGTGGCAACTCGAAAAGGAGGAGTCCATCCGGACCTCTCATCCGTTTCCTTCAATAAATCCAGTTAAGTTCTTTCAGTCATGTTACGTTCCATGTCCCCTTCAGCCATGTCACGTTTAATGTTTATTTCAGTCATGTCAGGTTTATACCTATCACCAGCATTATGTCTTAACTAAAAGACAAATTATCCTTCAGCTTAATTGCCTTTTCAGTTTACGTGTTCTTTCAGTTATTATAACTTCATCAACTTATTACCTTTAATTCGAGGACGAATTTTCTCCTTTTTAGAGGGGAAGAATTGTAAAACCCAGTATAGTCGTATCTTTAATTCGGGGATGAATTATTCTTTTAGAGGGGAAGAATTGTAAAACCCGTATTTAAATGTTACGAATATTAAATACGCAGTCTCGACTTTATTATAAACTATATATAATTATTCAGGAAAATAATTCTTAAGTTCAGAAAACATTACGAATGTATTATTTTAGCATACGGAAAAGATAGTTACGTTTCATGAAACTAAAACACGCGGGAATTTTAACGCGAACACGTACGTTTAAAAAAAAATATGCTTGTTGTTGTTTGGGCTGCAATTAGAAACAAAAAAAAAGGAACAAATGGTCTTGAAGCCCATGATGACATAACAAAAAAAAACGAGGGTTTCCCTTGTCACATAGCAGGAGATCAAAAAAATAATAATAATAACATAACAGAAACTAGGGTTTGTGGGTGAAGTAGCCGCCGCCTAGGAGACAAGGAAAAGGGGCATCCGGCTTAACTTTTCTTGAGTAATTCGTGTGTATTCGTTTCCCTTTTATCAATCTTACTACGGTAATCCTTTTCCCTTCTTTTAAATTCAGTTGGTATCACGAATTGGCATGGTTTTTGGATCTATACAAACGAAATTATAAATGGTAAACATGAGAAGAAATATTCTATAAAGGGGTGTCGTGTTTTTTGGTGATACACGAATATCGAGACACCAAGTTTCCGTATGGTTGCTCACTGCCTAGCCGTGACCACAACAGGCCGGTGTGGGGGTTTTTCTTTTGGCCTGCCAAGAACAAAACTACTCCAAACAGGGGTATATAATTAAGGGGGATCGGGCCTTGTTGTGTGATTAGCGAAACCGAGGCCATAAGGTCTCGGTGGTCCTCTCTCTGCCCAGCCGTAACCCACACATGGGCGGCTTGGGGGCTGCGTTAGACCGACCTCAACCAAACGAACCCAAGAAGGGGTGTCGTTCAATAAGGGGGTGTTTGGTTAGTTTTAAAAACAGTGGGAACTTGCTAAAATCAGTGGGAACACTATGTTAATCAGCGGGTATTTTTCAGGACAGAATTGTTGACTTTTAATATGGGATTAGCGACAGTTTAGCGACAGAATGTTCTGTCGCAGGTTGTTTCGTGACGTTTTTAATCACGGTATTAGTCACAGTTTTAGTCACAGCTTTTTGTGACAGGAATTTCTGTCGCTAATTCCAGTAGGCAGATTTTAATATCTTTTGGATTGTTTTAGTGCGACCGAGAAGGGGTGTCTCGGTAGGCTCGGGATTATAGATAAAACAATAAAAAGAAGATTTTAAATTATACCTTTATATTACTTATGTTTTTATAAATGTTCTAATTGTATTGTTTTAAAAAAAAAATTATAATAGCTTTGTAATATTTTTAAAAGGGTATAATTTTATTATACGAATTAAATTGTTTTAGAAACTTGCTAATTAGAAACCTTATGTATTATCGAGTTAATTATTATAGTATTAAATAACGTTAGAACACGCTTGTATCATAATTATTAGTAGGTCGTTAACATATTAGAATGAATTATTATAAGATCAGGTTTATCAGTTAAAATACAGAATTTCAGAAATAAATAAATAAAGATCAGATCACTTATTCGCGTCTATTGTTATTGTAGCTTACGTGAAGCCCGAGTATTTTCGTTCAGTCTTCCATTCAGTCAGTTACTGGACAAGAGGTACGGATTTCCGTCCTTTCAGTAAGGACTTCCTTTCTATGCATGATTAGGATTCCCCGTCTTCAGCCAAATGTTTTTCCCCAGTATATGTTTAAGTTTATCAGTAATCATATTAATAACTAAATAAATTGCCTGGGCATTATATACAAGCACGACCAGTTTATGTACTAGTTACGGAGGTACCGTAACCACGGCACTAGAGGCACCGGTGTCGTGACTCACATGCAGGAGAGTGATATCCTGCATCGTCCCACTCAGCTCAGCTTGGCCATTTTATCAGTATTATTAGTGGGGCGTATGGATGCATCCTAGGCTTATATGTGTTACAAGTTATCAGGGTGAATGTGGTGTGTGCTCTACATCCTTCACATTGGAGCTGATCCCTCCACCCAACACAGTTATTTAGAGGTCACCCCTCTACAGCATGACGAGGTCACCCCTCAAGTTATTCATGCACGGTTGTTACAGCATGTGACCTATATAAGCTCTGGCAATTAAAATACAGTTAATGCATGTTTTCAGATTTAACAGATAATAGTTCAGCTTTATTTATTTATGAATCAGACTTTACAGATTATACACAGATTTTCCCTGAAACTTTACTTATCAGTCTTACAGCTTCAGTAGTTCACCATCCGTTCTATTTCAGTATTTTTCCTTATCATGCTTTATATCCGTTCACTGAGCGTTATGCTCAGTCGTAGTTCCTTTCATGTTCTAACGGCAGGTACACCATGACGCTTTTAGGATTCTAAGAGTATGTGCATTGGATGGAAGCTATCCAGACTTCTTACTTTGTGCAGTTCTTACATTATTCTGCTTATCTGGATATTGTTTAGTCCTTTCATTCAGTATTTTGTTTTTCATGTTTTGGGCTTATGTTTGGATTGCCGATGTTTGATTTCGGTATTTCCTTTATGGTCAGTTATGTTTTAGGACATTCACCTTATGCTTTGATGACACGCCATAAATACACGTAACGGACCACTTATCCTAGTGGGGTGTTACACTTCAACAAAACTTCTACCAGGAACCATGGAAAAGGTAGGGACCAGAACCAGAGAGGTTTGCAGCCTAGCCGTCCAGCTATCACTGGTATTCAATCTTACGATTATCCGCTTTGTCCTTTGTACCCAATTATCATGTCTTATGTAAAATGTTTTATCAGGTTCCCAGCCAGCCAGAGCACCTGCTGGAGGATTTACTCATCCTCTTTGCTCTACTTGCCACCGTAGGCACCCAGGGCCATGTCGCCATAATACTGACGCGTGCTTCAAGTGTGGTCTTCCTGCCCATATTATGAAGGATTGCAGTAAGGGCGAGATGGAGGGTACATCAGGACATGCAGATACCAAGCCGCCTCCTACTACCGGGCGTGTCTACACGACATCTCGAGACCAAGCCAACAAGTCTACAGGTACCATCACTGGAATCTTGTATATGTATGGTCAAGCTGCATGTGTTCTTTTCGATACGGGTGCTACTCACTCGGTTATTTCTACTTCTTATGCTAAGAACATTAGGATGCTCCCCATGCCACTAGAAAATAGGCTTACTACTTCCACGCCTTTGAGGGACTCTGTATTAATAACTCATGTATACAAGAGTCTTCCCTTAGAATTTGACGATAAGGTTCGACCTGTTGACGCACTTCTGCTGGACATGAATGACTTCGACATGATCTTGGGCATGGATTGGCTATCCAAGCATCATGCTACCATAGACTGCCATTCATATCGAGTTATCTTCGGTGATGTTAATGCACCAGAGTACATTCATAACGGGTTCATACCCGGACGGTCTGTACAAGTCATATCTACCCTGCAAGCGCGTGCACTACTGTCACATGGGCTGCGAGGGTTATCTAGCTACGGTTCACGACATGGATGTTGAATCCCCATCAATTCAGGATCAACCTATAGTGTCGGAATTCCAAGATGTTTTTCCAGCAGAACTTCCGGGCATACCACCTGCACGAGAAGTGGAATTCAGTATCGAGCTTATTCCAAGAGCTGAACCAATCTCCAAAGATCCTTATCGCATGGCTCCCATAGAGCTGAAGAAGCTGAAGGAGCAACTGCAAGAACTTCTTGAACGAGGTTTTATTCGACCGAGCGTATCTCCATGGGGCGAACCGGTCTTGTTTGTTAAGAAGAAGGACGACAGTATGCGTCTTTGCATAGACTATCGCGAGCTCAACAAGATCACCATTCTGAATAGATATCCACTGCCACGTATTGACGATCTGTTTGACCAACTCCAAGGGGCCAAACACTTATCCAAGATTGATCTTAGGTCAGGCTATCATCAGCTACGGGTCAAGGAGCAGGACATCGCTAAGACTGCCTTTCGTACCCGTTATGGCCATTACGAGTTTGTAGTTATGCCATTTGGTTTGAAAAATGCTCCAGCAGTGTTCATGGATTTGATGAACAGAATCTTCCATGAATTTCTGGACAAGTTCGTCATTGTCTTCATCGATGACATCCTGATTTTCTCAAAGTCCAAGGAGGAACACGAAGACCATCTTTGTACGGTACTACAGATTCTTCGCCAGAAGCAGCTGTATGCTAAATTCTCCAAGTGTGAGTTCTAGTTAGACAAGGTGGCATTCTTAGGTCACATTGTATCAGCAGAAGGAATCACTATGGATCCAGCGAAGGTTGAGGCCATTACTAAGTGGCCAAGGCCGACATCAGCGACGGAAGTCCGCAGTTTCTTAGGCTTAGCTGGCTATTACCGTAGGTTCGTGGAGAACTTTTCCCGCTTAGCACTACCATTGACCAAACTGATGCGGAAAGGGGAGAAATTCGTCTGGACTGAAGATCGAGAGAATAGCTTTGATGACCTAAAGCAGAAGCTAGCATCTGCACCTATTCTTACTCTACCATCTGGTACGGGTGGATTTCAAATCTACAGCGATGCATCAGGAAAGGGACTTGGCTGTGTTCTCATGCAACATGGGAAAGTGATCGCGTATGCTTCACGGCAGCTTAAGCCTTATGAAGAAAATTACCCCACGCATGACTTGGAACTTGCTGTAGTCGTGTTTGCATTAAAGATATGGAGGCACTACTTATATGGAGAATCGTGTGACATTTTCACAGACCACAAGAGCTTGAAGTATATCTTCACTCAACGTGAATTGAACATGAGGCAGAGGAGATGGTTAGAGATATTGAAGGATTATGACATTAATGTATAGTATCATCCCGGAAAGGCAAATGTAGTAGCAGATGCTCTTAGAAGGAAGTCCGGAATGATCAACGGCATTAAAATCGAAGAGGAAATCATAAGAGACTTGGAGCGACTAGACATCAAAATCATGGTACGTGGACAGCACGGTTACTGGGCTAATGTTAGAGTAGAACCCGAGTTACTCTTTAAGATCAAGGAAGCTCAGAAGGATGACGGAGAAATCTGGGCGATAGTACAGAATTTGGAGAAACAGACAGAATTCAGAGTAGATGCAAATGGTATCGTATGGCAGGGCACGAGACTTTGTGTTCCTGATAACCAAGAACTCGGGGAAGGTTTGTTAGCTGAAGCTCATAGCTCTCCATTCTCTATACATCCTGGGTCGACTAAGATGTACCATGACATCAAGCAGTACTTTTGGTGGAGTGGTATGAAACAGGATGTGGCCACTTACGTCTCCAAATGTCTTACCTGCCAGCAGGTTAAGATCGAGCATCAGCGATCTGGCGGTTTTCTTCGACCGTTAGATATTCCAGAGTGGAAGTGGGACAAAATCACCATGGATTTTGTTACTGGTCTTCCGCCTACCAAGAGGAAGCACGATGCAATTTGGGTTATCGTAGATCGACTTACCAAATCAGCTCATTTCTTATCGATCCGCAAGGAAGATCCGGTAAGTAAACTCGCAGATACGTACAGAAGAGAGATCATGAGACTCCACGGTGCCCCATCCAGCATCGTCTCAGACAGAGAACCTCGATTCACTTCGCGCTTTTGGAAGAGTCTGCAGAAAGCTTGGGGTACACAACTTAAGCTTAGCACGACTTTTCATCCTCAAACAGACGGACAGTCGGAGTGAACCATTCAGACATTGGAAGATATGTTGAGGTCATGTGCGTTGGAATGGACGGGTGATTGGGACGATTACATCTGTTTGGTGGAGTTTGCATACAAAAACAGCTGGCACGCAAGCATCAAGTGTGCTCCTTTTGAGATGTTGTATGGCAGAAAGTGTCGCGCCCCAATCTGATGGGATCAGGTTGGTGAGCGAACACTTGAAGGACCATAAATCATAGAGATGACCAATGAGAAGATCGCAGTAGCTAAGCAGAAAATTCAGGAAGCACGGTCACGTCAGAAGAGTTACGCCGATAAGCATCGTAGGGAAATACATTTTAACGTAGGAGATCACGTCTTCCTTAAGGTTTCATCGGCACGTGGTGTTAGACGCTTCGGGATTAAAGGGAATCTCAGTCCTCGTTTCATCGGACGGTTTGATATCATTGAACGAGTCGGTAAAGTATCTTACCGATTGGCGTTACCTCCGCAGCTTTCGCATGTGCACAATGTGTTCCATGTGTCCTTACTCAGAGGGTACCAGTATCATCCCCTTCACATGGTTCAGTATCCACTAGAACAGATACGTGAAGATCTCACTTTTATAGAAGAACCCGAACGAGTTCTTGACAGATAAGAACGAGTCATGAGAAAGAAGACGATTCCATTCGTCAAAATCCTATGGAGGGATCATACCGAGCGGGAAGCCACTTGGGAAACAGAGGAGTCTATCTGGGCTTCTTACCCTCATTTCATATTTTGAATTCGGGTATGTTCTTCTTTTCCAGTTTACTTTATCTATAATTCGGGGACGAATTATTCTTTTTAGGGGAGAAGAGTTGTAAAACCCGCATGCTTTTACCATGAATAGTACCCTTAAGATCGTACGTACTAGATTAAAACTTTCCTAATATAGCATGATTACGATTACGTGTTAGGATTTTACGTATTACGTACGTGTTAGAACACGATAAGTATTTACTACGCACGAGCACGTAATAATTATTTGACAATAATTAAGCACGAACATGCGATCATGAAATCATGAACGTAATTAAAACACGAACTATTATTAATTACGTATATATATATTTATTACGAGCGTAAGTAAATATATTAGTTCACGATAATTACGTAACGAGAACACATAAAACGCGAACACAAATAATCATGAACGAATAACTAAACATCGAGACACGGAAAAAGGTACGGGTACCCCATCTGGGGCCCCCTACCCGCGGCTACAAGGAACAAATGGGCCAAGCCCATTTGTATTTTTACTAAAAGGAGGTTAAGGAATTTTACACTACTCATAATTGTTTTTATAGAAGATTTACCAAAAACCTAAAACCCTCCTCTTTTTCTTCTTTTTGGCCGCCACCTTCAAAACACAAAAAGGGAGTGTTTGTTGATCTTGGATCTTGGAATTCTTGTTGGTGTTCGTGTTTGTTGTTTGTTCTTTTGATCCACGTATTCGGTAAATCCTTTTAAACCTTTTTCTTTTGATTTGATCTTTTATTAATTAAGAACATAATATGTTTTTTTTATAAAACCAAATTAGATCATAGATCTAAAATGAATTGGGATTAAATAAAATCAAAAGTAATGTTCTAAGGGGTGTTTGTTTTGGCCGCTGCCTACACCAAACCCGAGAGGGTTTCGGTTTGGCCATCCGACCACCACCGAGACCATATGGTCCCGGTTGGTTGGTGTGGGTCCCACGGCAGCATCAAGACAAGGGGTACCCCGATTTGGTTCGGGGTACGGAGTCGATTTCATGTCCGGTTCATGTTTTTAGTCTAGATCCAGTTCATGGTGCATGTTTAGTTTTTATTTTTTTTATGATCTTATGTTAAAATTAAATTAATAATATGACATGATTAATTTAATAACATGACTTAGGTTATTTTAATTATTAATAATCATGAAATTAATTAACCTAAGTATTTTTATATTTTAGACTTATAATTAATTAATTATTTAAAAACCATGGTTATAATTAATTAATTAACATGACTTATGTTATATTATTAATAAATAATAATACATGTTTTAACCTAAGTATTTAACTTTATTTCATTAAAAACATGTTATACTTTAATTAAGTAATTTTAACCTATAGTTTAATTTAATTACATGAAATAATTATTAAACTATACATTATATCATATGACTTAGAAAATAATCATGAAAACACTTAGGCTTATATACTTAGCTTATTTAACCAACTTATTTCTAATTATGGAAACTTTCTATTTTTAGAAACTTAATTAAATAAGGCAGCTAATCTATTTATGGAAACCTTCTATTTTTAGAAACTTATTTATTTCAGGCAGCTAATCTATTTATGGAAACTTATTTAATTAAGGCAGCTGATCTATTTATGGAAACTTTCTATTTTTAGAAACATATCTATTTTAAGCAATAAATCTATTTTTGGAAACTTTCTATTTTTGGAAACTTTCTATATTTGAAAACTTTCTATTTTCGGTAACTTTCTATTTTTGGAAACTTTCTATTTTAGGAAACCTGCTATTTTTGGAAAGTTACTTATTATTACACAGTAAGTATAATAATACATGAAATACCATAAATACTTAATCTAATTAAACAGAATATAAGATAAACACAGTTTAAGGCTTTAAACAGTAAAACATGGTAAGAACATATAAAATAAGCTAAGACATGACATTAAACCAACTACGTATTTAGTAAGCAGATACTTATTCATGTATGTATTTATGTAGCACTAGTGATACGGAAGTAGGATTCCTCTCAGTTCATCTTCTTCGTTCACTGGACATAAGGTACGGATTCCCGTCCTTTCAGTATGGACATTCTTTCCTTATTAGGATTCCCCGTATGCAGCCAAATGTTTTCCCGTAGTATAAGTTACGTGTTTGATTTGCTTATGTTTAATTAAGAATACATATAGCCATATACATGCATGACCAGTTTCACCTAGTTATGGAGGTACCATAACCATAACATTAGAGGCACTGATGTTATGACTTCACCACGGCGGAGTGATTGCTCGTGGCGTCCCTTCAGCTTTTGGCCATTTACTTTATATTTATCATGTGGGGCGTATAGGTGCATCCTAGTTACATGTTTTAAGTCAGGATTTCATGGTGAATGTGGTGTGTGCCTTGCATCCTTCACAAGGAGTTGATCCCTCCTACCCAAAAACCAGTATATTAAATTAGAGGCAGCCCCTCTAATTTGCATGATGACGTCACCCCTCCAAGTATTCATGCACGGTGGATTTTCATGACCTATATTGGCTAATGGTAAAATATGATAAACAGTTTTTACAAGATAAACATAAGGCTTTTCAAACTATAAAACTAGTTTTATCAAGACTTAACCAGGTTATTCGGGACTTAGTTTTCTTCCGCTGTTATATGTTATATGCTTATCCTATTCATGCTTTATTGTACATCCGTGCACTGAGCGTATTTGCTCAGCCGTTTTCCTTTTCTATGTTCCCAAAACGGCAGGTACTTAGGGACGCTCGTAGACACTAAGAGTACGTGCATATGGACTGGAAGCTGTCTAGCCTTCTTTACTTTATGCATTTCCTTTCTTATGATACATTTGCTTTGGACATTGTTTAGTCCTTTCCTTTATTATACTATGTTTGTGTGTGATGAGCTTTACGTTTGGACTACCGATGTTTGATTCCGGTATTTTCCTTTTATGGTCAAGTAATGTTTAGACATTTTTCCTTGTATGCTTTGATGACACGCCATAATTGCATGTGACATTTCCATTATCAAAATGGGGTGTTACATTAATGGTGTTGCGAATCTTAGGAATGAGTAACAGAAGGCATTAGTGAAGGTCGTACCACTGCTGGGTGATTGTTAAGAAAATCCGGCAGCGGTGACGGTTGGCTTCTATCAAAGAGATCATTAATTCTTGATGTTTCGAATGGCTGGAATAGCAAGCTTAGTTTGCTACTCTTGCTTTCTTCGGGATATTCGATACATTTGGTTCCTTCCTCTGTCACTGCCTATGGGTATAAGATATTTTAAGATGTGAATGCCTCTCTCAGTAGCGGGGTCAGGAGTTTGTTTCCGACCACTAACAGGTTCTCTGACGAGACTTTTTTTTATTGGGGTTTTGAAAAGCTATCACAATATTGTTTTTTTTATTGGGGCCATACCTCTGAAAAGAGAGGTTGCTCCTCTTTTCTTTTACCCATTTTACCATAATCACCACCATTCATGTTGATTGAAGAACACCGAGTCATATGGTTTTCAACACTTGTTGGTAAACTAGGGCCACCCAGTATCCTACTATCCCTGTTGTTTGAAGACGAAGACTTGGTCATGTTGTTTTTAGCATTCTTTTGTAAACTTTTGCGACCCATTTTTCCATTATAACTACCATCCCTGTAGGTTGAAGAAGAACAATGATTTATGTTGTTTTTTGCAATATTTCGTAAACTCGTACGACCATTTTGCCATCTTCCATGTTGGTTACTGCAGAACACTGAGTTATTTGGTTTACAACTCTTTGGTAAACTGGCTTTTGATCCAACCAAATCATCTCACTACAAAGTCGTTTCTGTTACTGGTGGTGATTCCTGTCATATACCGACGTACTCTTCAAAAACAGGCAAGTAGAGTATAACTGATATTCAATTTTCAGCTTATAATTTTAGGGGTTTTGAAATGGGAGTATATTGGAATAAGGCTATTCATTGGCTTTGGAAAGATTTTAGGAATGAGCATCCTCGGCATATGGTGTTAGTATTCGAACCTGGCCCATGGATAGATGTTTGCATTAAAACTCCCGATTTAGCCGATGTGTCTAATGCACACAATTTTTTGAGCGTCATGGTTGCCTGCTTCTTCTTGTGAGGTCCTACAATATTAATTACCATGTTTTTGAGATGAGTAAGGAGTTGTTGGAGATTAATCCACTTAATCTTTGACATATGAAAAACAACATGTTATTCTTGTTGTGTTAGGGCTGTAATTTGACGCACGAAGACAACAGGAAGGAAAAGAACAGGCCATGATGCTTCTATGAAGACTGTATACATACGGGTTTGGGCCGCAGGCCAACAAATCCAAAACCCTATATAGTTTAGACAGCAGTTATAAATGGTTATATGAAAGAGACACGATTGTTGGTTTATTCAAAACCATCATAACGCTTCATTAGGCACCATTTCATTCATTATATATAGATTAGGATTTTGTATTTTACAATCAACATTTATTCATTTATATCAGATTATGTAAGGTTCAATCCCCTTTGTTCTTGTTCTTATTGTATGATGATGTTCATCATGTGTTGCTTGGTCATTCGATCCTGGAAATCCTGTTAAGACCTGCGCTACATTGGTATGAGAGCCAAGAAGCAACACAACAAGCATGGTTCATTCATCAATAAGTATTCTTCAAATATGTGTTTCTTTCTTAAAGAAGACACAATCAAGAAAGCAGAAAGATATTGGCCAAGATACTTGGTACAATTGTAGAAAATCCTTGAACTAACAAGGATAGAAGGAAGAAGATATATGGCTTACAGGGATGTTTATTACATCATTATATGGAACAACCATAGGCACCCACATCTATAAAGATGGGGATGGAGGAAGACGACAGAGTCTTGAGACATATGATTAGACTTTTGCAAAGGGTACCAGATTTCCACAAAGGTGGAAGAAAGAAGACAAAGGTCTTAGTCCTTGGACTTGTGCGAGAATTGGATGTTCAAGAAAGATAAGCATATATAGAAGATTATGAAGTCTGTAGAAAAATCAAAATCTGCATACTATGGAATGATGAAGATAAGGAAAAAACAAGAAACAAGAAGACACAAAGATTAGTTAGATTAATGGGGAATGTTGGAGAATAATCCACTTAATCTTTGACATATGAATAACAACATGTTATTCTTGTTGTGTTATTATTTAAGGTTCAAGCCCCTTTGTTCTTGTTCTTATTTTATGATGATGTTCATGATGTGTTGCTTGGTCATTCGATCCTTGAAATCCCATTAAGACCTGCGCTACATTGGTATCAGAGCCAAGAAGCAACACAACAATCATGGTTCATTCATCAATTATGATTCTTCAAATCTGTGTTTCTTTTTTAAAGAAGACGCAATCAAGAAAGCCGAAAGATATTGGATAAGATAATTGGTACAATTGCAGAAAATCCTTGAACTAACAAGGATATAATCAAGAATATATATGGCTTAACAACCATAGGCACCAACATCTATAAAGATGGAGATGGAGGAAGACGACAGAGTCTTGAGACATATGATTGGACTTTTGCAAAGGGCACCAGATTTCCACAAAAGTGGAAGAAAGAAGACAAAGGTCTTAGTCCTTGGACTTGTGCGAGAATTGCATGTTTAAGAAAGATTATCATATATATAAGATTATGAAGTCTGTAGAAAAATCAAAATCTGCATACTATGGAATGATAAAGATAAGGAAGAATCAAGAAACAAGAAGACACAAAGATTAATTAGATTAAGGGGGAATGTTGGAGATTAATCCACTTAATCTTTGACATATGAATAACAACCTGTTATTCTTGTTGTTTTAGGGCTGTAATTTGACACACGAAGACAACAGGAAGGAAAAGAACAGGCCAGGATACTTCCATGAAGCCTGTATACATACGGGTTTGGGCCGCAGGCCAACAAAGCCAAAACCCTAGATAATTTAGACAGCAGTTTATAAATGGTTATATGGAAGAGGCATGATTGTTGGTTTATTCAAAACCATCATAACGCTTCATTAGGCACTGTTTTATTCATTATATATAGATTAGGATTTTGTATTTTATAATCAACCTTTATTCATTTATATCATATTATTTAAGGT
This sequence comes from Glebionis coronaria, assembly GCA_025667525.1. Taxonomy (NCBI): domain Eukaryota; kingdom Viridiplantae; phylum Streptophyta; class Magnoliopsida; order Asterales; family Asteraceae; genus Glebionis; species Glebionis coronaria. The sequence continues at coordinate 691,679,855 of CM046874.1, read as the reverse complement.
TCAATCCCATTTGTTCTTTTTCTTATTTTATGATGATTTTCATGATGTGTTGCTTGGTCATTTGATCCTGGAAATCTCATTAAGACCTGTGGTACACGAGTATTCTGGATGGTCAATGAAGTACATTGTTTATCTTGATGACATTGATGTCCGAGTGAAGATGTTAAGTTTCCCGTGTGTTGTTTTTGGGGAAAGATAAGAGGATTATTATATTGTGGTGAAGGTATTAGGAAATGTATTACAATACAAGTTCATGTCAAAGACTGTTTCTACACTATGTAAGTTTGTCTCATGGAATTCTGCAAGAAGCTTTTCGTTCATTCCATCATCAGCTAGTGTATGTGTGATTTTGCTCATCTATCCAACAGGTGTGATTCGGTATATTATATCTCCATATCTTATCTAGTGGCAACATGAGTTATATACAATGTTGATATCAAACTTTCTTATCAAGTGTTATCTGTATGACTGCCTCAAAACCAAATTTCTTTCGTAAATTAGTTTCATTTAGTTTTCATTAGCCAGCAGCTTTACGCGCTACATTTACTGAACTTGTAATGACTTTTGTCGCAGACTGCTAAATCATTCTTGTATAATTACTTGAATTGTCAATTCTAAAATTACCATTAACTTACGTCACTTGCCTCTGAGTAAATGAAAAGAATATGGTTTTATGTCGACGGTCAGATGGTGCAATTTAACAGATAAATACCAAGTTTCTCTTGATTAACTGAATGGTGACTAAACATGTTTGAGAAATAACTCATCTCAATTTCGTATAAAAGATAATTTTATATATCTTAATCAGGTAGAAAATAATTCTATCGTACAAAAATAATATTTGACCTTTGTACTCTTCTAAAACCTTCATGTCTGATGAGGAGTTTATCATTGAAGTTGTTGGTCGCGGATGGAATTTCCTACATGGCTTTGCTAAACTAATTGCGGTCTTCTTAATCAGGCTAGTTATTGAGAGACTAAACTAAAGTTGTTAACTAATTAAGTATGCCGGAAATGAGTTACTTAGAAGATTAACTCAAAAGTACGGTTAATTATCAAAATAGGATCCCGTTTAGCATAGTATAAATATTTCACTTAGCACTTAGCTTTCTATATCAAACCCAACTCGAGTTCTCCATATTCTTTTTGTATTCTTCTTGCCGCAGTTAAGTCAATTGACATGTCACTAAGGAAGTCACAGTCTACAAATGCTCATGACAAAAATTAAAAGATTACTTATCTTGCTTTTGGGATAGTTGTAGAACTGGCCCTTTTGGTAAAGTTATATAAGAGATAATTTGATCATTGTTTCATATGTTTTGGACCACCAGATGTTTAAAATGAAGAAAAATATAGAAAAATATAAACTGTCATTTACGCCCAACGTCTAAAGTTCTTGAAGTACAAAATCATAATTTATTCCACGCTTTTTACACCCTTCTGTAAAGAACGTGTAAATTATATACAGGTTGTTCACACTTAAAACTAGTCAAGAAAATATACATACTCACTACAAAATTCAAGCCCTTCCCCGGCTAATTTTCTCACTTCTCCCCGGCCACATGTCGTCAGGGAAACCCATCACTAGCGACAAGTCCCTAAGGAAAAGTTACCAAGATCAGTCGTAAGGGATTATTTCCCCGACGACGAATAAAGTTTTCCCCAGCGACGAAGTGGACCCCACTGCTTTTTGGTCATGGAATTAGTGCCATGCGCTGGCACTTGTAAGGGAAGGTATCCCGACGAAAAATGTCGCAATGAAAAATAGGAGTGATTAATCACACTTAACTAAAATGTTAATTAATCTTCACTTTTCTCCGGCTAAAACTATAGTTGGGGAGACCTTCCTTTACATTGGCAAGTCAAATTGGCCACATTGCAACTAATTTTTTGACCAAGTTCCCCCGGCGACATGTAGCCTAGGATACTCTAATGACTTTTTTTAAAAGTCAAAGAAAGGTTATTGAATTTTCAAAAAGTCAAACGCGCCAAAGTTTTCCCTGGCTACATGTCGCCGAGGAAACTTTGATATTTTTTAGTACAGCCTGCACAGCAGGCTATTTCCAGATTTTTCCAAAATTTTTTTACCAAAACTTGGGAATACAATCGACTATAAAACTTCCACAAAGCTAGTACCAAAACAAAATAACATTTAACCTCTCGATCGATTAACTCAATACAAATACATACATCACAACTTGAGTATAAATACATTGGTTCCTAGTTACAATTATTAAACTTGCAATGCGGGGTTTACAATTATTAAACTTGCATGCTAAAGTAGGAAAGACAAGTTATTCTAACCATCAGTGACATTCTACTCGTCATCATTCTCATTACCATTGCCGCCACTCCCACCCGCGCCACTCCAGCTGCCGCTCGCGCCACTCCAGCTAGCACTACCTGATAGGTGTTGTGTGAACGCATCGGCGAACCTAAAGTCACTTGCTAAAAAAATATATACTTGCTCCAATCGCGGGTCGATGGCGGGTGGGGGAGTATATAGGATATTTTGGAGCATTCCCGGTACTATCTGACCGACACATGGCATGTGACAGTGCTACTTACCGCGTCTGACTCTACGGTTGATCTCGTCGTCCGTGAATTGGACTATAGCCTTCAACTCAGGCATCTCCTCCTAATGAAGTGACAAAACAGATGATAGTTAATATATTACTTATTAGTCGGGTTGCTATATTATTTCTCGACAGGGAATACCAAAAAAAATAATATTAAATAAATTAATTTAAAAAAAAATCTTACATGCATAGCGGGGTCCTCGTCGTAAATAAACTGTCCATTGTTGTCGGTGTGCGTCAAGAAGAATTGATCAACGAGAGATGGGGGCTCCTGATCAGCTGCAGCTTGCGTCTGTACATACATAGATACGCATATAGAATGAAACAAATTCAAAACAAAAAATCACAACACACCAAAACATATAATCAAAGACATATATGTACGTAAATTAATTATAGAATTTCTCACCAAGTTGTCTCGAAGGGGGGCTAGTGATCAGGATCCCTGCCGACACGGGGTCTTCATCTTAGCCCGATTTTGCGAGTTTATTTTGGATCTTCGTTCGTTATCCGGATCACTGCAGAAGTTTATATACTTTTCCCACTCTTCGGCATTAATATTCTCAGGACGCGCCCTCCAGATGCTGCCCAAGTCAACCCTACCGGTTTCGGGTACTTAGCACCAATGATTTGCCTTGAACCCCTGACATTTATTCGAATTCTAAGTCTTCTAAATCATAGCATTTTTGTTGCCCCTTATGGTTCCCCATTTTTTATCACACTTGTGGGGTCTTAAATCAAACTTAGTCTGCATTCATATAAAACAAATAAAACAAACACAGAGTTAGAGTTATGGATATAATTAATACATTATTGTGTTTATTTATTTTATCGCGTATATATTTATTTAAATTTTATTATAAAAACAACTTATTCTGATAAGCTTATCATAATAAGCTGTTTTCAAAAAGGTTATCCTGATAAGCTTATCAGGATAAGCTATTTTCAAACAGCTTATCCTGATAAGCTTATCAGGATAAACTATTGAACATATAAGGTGTAACCATAACATCTAATGTGTAACCATAACCTACCGACTCAACTATTGAACATATAAGAAGTAACCAATACATACCAACTCATCCATTGAACATCTAACGTGTACCATAACCTACCGACTCAACTGTTGAACATATAACGTGTAACCATAACCTACCGACTCATCCATTGAACATCTAACGTGTAACTAATACATATCGGCTCATCCATTGAACATCTAACATGTATCCATAACATACCGACTCAACTATTGAACATATAATGTGTAACCAGTACATACCGACTCATTCATTAAACATCTAATGTGTAACCATAACCTACCGACTCAACTATTGAACATATAATGTGTAACTATAACCTACCGACTCATATATTGAACATCTAACGTGTAACTAATACATACCGACTCATCCATTGAACGTCTAACGTGTAACCATAACCTACCGACTCAACTATTGAACATATAACGTGTAACCAATACATACCGACTCATCCGTTGAACATCTAACGTGTAACTAATACATACTGACATATCCATTGAACATCTAACGTGTAACCATAACCTACCGACTCAACTATTGAACATATAATGTGTAACCAATACATAACGACTCATCCATTAAACATATAACGTGTAACCAATACATACCGACTCATCCATTGAACATATAACGTGTAACAAATACATACCGACTCATCTATTGAACATATAACGTTTAACCAATACATACCGATTCATCCATTAAACATCTAACGTGTAACTAATAAATACCGACTCATCCATTGCACATCTAACGTGTAACCATAACCTACAGACTCAACTATTAAACATATAACGTGTAACCAATACATACCGACTAATCCATTGAACATATAAAGTGTAACCAACACATGGACTCATCCATTGAACATCTAACGTGTAACCAATCGTGATTAATGTTAACTAATCGTGATTAAATTTGGCGAGAAAATGTTGGCGGGAAAATGTTAGTGGGAAACATTGCGGGAAAACACTGACGGGAAAATGTTAACCATTTCCGTCACATTTTTACCATAAAAGGACAACCACACGCACTCCTTATCATCACAACCACCAGCAGATGACACACACACGTATCATCATAAAAACATTGTTATTATGAAAATGGTGAACCATAAAGCTTTTCCTTGTAGGTGTGGACATGGAAATGTAGTTTTTCGACAATCGTGGCAACGTGAATCCCTTGGTAGAGAATACTATGCTTGTCCACGTTAATAGGTGGAACATCCAATTTTATATGCATGCGAAATTTTTTGGAAAGAAGAAGGACTCAAATTACTAGTCAATTCTCTTGGAGCTTCGACGAGCTTTTCTCCTCCAAGCTCTTCTTCGAGCCCTTCAACGACTCCAATTTCTTCTCCAAGCTCTTCAACGTGTGCAAATTGTATACACTTGAACGGAAAGATAAAGGTACGTGAGAGTACAATAGAGATGTACCGCCATGACGATAGACACACAGTGGATTCAGCTGCACTACTTCATGACCTTTACGATGACATGGGGAACATTTGTTTGAACTAGTTTGTGATTTTTTTTCGTGTTTATGAGTCTATTATCGTTTTAATATCCATGTTTAATTAAGCGTGTGTTTAAGTGTCCCTGTCGAATAAAATTATTTTTAGGTGTGTCTGTCTGTAGGTCTCCCATGTGTTTACACAAGGGGTTTTTATGTAATATTTTGAATAAATAAATATTTGTTTTACAAATGTCTCATTTTTTATTGTATAAACGTCGCGAAAATAAAATGACAACGGATCGATAGTTATATAGTTACATTTTTTATTAAATAACTAAAAAAATTATATAGTTTTTTCTTAAATAATAGATAATATTTTAAATAAGTAAAAAACAAATAATTATTATATAAATTTTTTCATAATAATCAAAACACAATATAAATAACTTTTTAACAGAAGGTATCCCCGGTGACATGTCGCCGGGGAAAGGTTGGTGGGTAAAAGCCCGCCTACCATTTTGCTAAATAATTCATGAGTTTGTCGTCTAGCTCAATTATTCCTGGCGACATGTCGCCGGGGAAACATTGGTGGTTTGGCGGGTAAAATCCCGCCAACATTTTCTGCTATTAATTTCACTTTTTGTTGTCTAGTGAGATTATCCCTGGTTACACGTCGCCAGGGAAAAGTTGGTCAAGTTATTAACAAGAATGATTAAGGTTAATTACACGTTTTTTTTTGTTATGGATCATGTATCCCCAGTGACATGTCGCCATGTATAATTTGGAGGAAAATATCCCGTTGTTTCTTTTGGTAGACTTTTTTTGTCATTGCTGGTCGAAGATTCTCGGCGACATGTCGCCAGGGATAATTTGGTCAAAGTTTGACCAACAAGTCTTCATGACTTTTTGCCACGTCAGCAAAGTTGCCAGGGATTAGTGGTTTTCCCTAGCGATATTGTGTCGCCGGGGGAACACGCGTCACCTGATCATTCGATTCATGTAGTGAATACTTTAAAATACATAGACAAATTTAAGAATTGTTGATCATATATACTTGTGCTTTTCTCGAATGTCATATGTAAATTTGTGAATGAGCATGAGAAGCTGCAATTCCGTAAGTTCACATTAAGTTGTAACTTTTCTTAACGGCACAATAAGTGGTAACTAATTGGTCCACTTTGTGATGAGTATAGTTCCCATAGTAATACTCTAACATACAGCACTAGGACAAGACCTGTCATTTGACCATCGTGACTGGGCTGTTTTTTCTTCACCTGTGGAAATATAAATAGTAAAAATGTTAGATATCATACCACCTGCAGCATAATAATAGAAGCAAGACACTAGTGGAGGTGCTAGAATGAGTTTTTGCTCTCTTAATTTGTATTAATTATAAAAAGTTATTGAAGAGTGGTGGTAGTGACTGCTTTGGTGATTCTTGCGATGGTGGTGGTGGCAGTGGTGGCGGCGGTGGCGAATGACGATGGTGGTGATTAGAGTGGTGGTGATCGGAGTGGTGATGATTGGAGTGATTGGAGTGGTGGTGATTAGAGTGGTTGTGATTGAAGATGAATGAAGATGAGTAGCGGTGGTAGTGTGCGGTGTTGATGTTGGTGATAGAAGTGGTGATTTTGTCGGGGGTTTTTTATTTTGGATAAGTATTATGAGAAAAAAAGATAGCAGATCTGTTAAAAAATGCCAAATGTTTCCCCGGCGACTTTCTTCGGCGACATGTCGCCGGGGATACTTTTAGTTTTGTTGTCTAGTGAAAAACGCGCGTGATTGAAAAATTTGGGAGGGATATGAAAAAGATTCCCCGACAACATGTCGCCAAGGATTCTTTTGAGTTGTCAACGCATATTTACGTACCTACTTATGACATTTTTCTTACACCTTCCCCGACGTCATGTCGCCAAGGATTTTATTGATATGTCGTCGGGGAATCGTACAGTCAAAATAATAACAATTATTATTATTTGTAAAATAATTATTATTGTTATTTATAAATTTATTATTATTATTATTATTATTTATAAAATTATTATTATTATTTATAATATAATAATATCATCCGGTCAATTTAATTTCTCAATTCATTCCGGTCGAGTCGGTTTAGTTTCTCGATTTATTCATGTTCGGTAAGCATTGAACATCTAACGTGTAACCATAACTACCGACTCATCCATTGAACATATAACGTGTAACCATAACCTACCGACTCATCCGTTGAACATCTAATGTGTAACTAATACATACTGACTCATCCATTGAACATCTAACGTTTAACCATAACCTACCGACTCAACTATTAAACATATAACGTGTAACCAATACATAACGACTCATCCATTAAACATATAACATGTAACCATAACCTACGTACTCATCCATTGAACATATAACGTGTAACCATAACCTAACGACTAATCCATTGAACATATATCGTGTAACCAATACATACCGACTCATCTATTGAACATATAACGTGTAACCAATACATACCGACTCATCCACTGCACATCTAACGTTTAACCAATACATAACAACTCATCCATTGAACAACTAACGTGTAACCATAACCTACCGACTTAACTATAGAACATATAACGTGTAATCATAACCTACCGACTCATCTATTGAACACCTAACGTGTAACTAATACATAACGACTCATCTATTAAACATCTAACGTGTAACCATAGCCTACCGACTCAACTATTGAACATATAATGTGTAACCAATACATACCAACTCATCCATTGAACATATAACGTGTAACCAATACATACCGACTCATCCATTGACATGTAACCATAACCTGCCTACTCAACTATTGAACATATAACGTGTAACCATAACCCACCGACTCATCCATTGAATATCTAACGTGTAACTAATACATACCGCCTCATCCATTGAACATCTAATGTGTAACCATAACCTACCGACTCAACTATTAAACATATAAGGTGTAACCAATACATACCAACTCATCCATGGAACATCTAGCGTGTAACCATAACCTACTGACTCAACTATTGAACATATAATGTGTACTCATAACCTACCGACTCATCCGTTGAACATCTAAGGTGTAACTAATACATACCAACTCATCCATTGAATGTCTAACGTGTAACCATAACCTACCGACTCAACTATTGAACATCTAATGTGTAACCAATACATACCGACTCATCCATTGAATATCTAACGCGTAACTAATACATACCGACTCATCCATTGAACATCTAACGTGTAACCATAACCTACCGACTCAACTATTGAACATATAACGTGTAACCAATACATACCGACTCATCCATTGAACATATAACGTGTAACCAATACATACCGACTCATCCATTGAACATATAACGTGTAACCATTGCATACTGACTCATCCATTGTACATATAACGTGTAACTAATAAATATCGACTCATCGATTTAACATATAACGTGTAACTAATAGATACCGACTCATCCATTAAACATCTAACATGTAAGCATAACCTACCGACTCAACTGTTTAACATATAACGTGTAACCAATGCATACCGACTCATCCATTCACTATATAACATGTAACCAATACATACAGATTCATCCATTGAACATATAACGTGTATCCAATCGTGACTAATGTAAATTAATCGTGATTAACGTTAGCGAGAAAATGTTGGTGTGAAACATTGCGGGAAAGCGTTGGCAGGAAAAATTTTGCGGGAAAACACTGGCGGGAAAATGTTAACCATTTCTCTCACATTTTTACCATGAAATGACAACCACACACACTCCTTATCATCACAACTACCAGTAGATCACACATATAATTATCATCATAAACACATTGTTATTATGAAGATGTTGAAGCATGAAGCTTTTCCGTGTAGGTGTGGACATGAAGATGTAGTTCTTCGACAATCGTGGCAACGTGAATCCCTAGGTAGACAATACTATTCTTTTCCATGTTCACAGGTGGAACATCCAGTTTCATATGGATGCGAATTTTTTTATGGAAAGACGAAAGAGTCAGACTACTAGTCAATACTCTTGGAGCTTCAACGAGCTTTTCTCCTCCAAGCTCTTCTTCGAGCCCTCCAACGACTCCTATTTCTTCTCCAAGCTCTTCAACGTGAGCAAACTGTGTGCACTTGAATGGAAAGATAAAGGTACTTGAGAGTACAATAGAGATGTACCGCCATGGCTATGCACTAGATTTAGCTGTACTACTTCACAACCTTTACGACGACATGGGGAACATTAGTTTGAACTAATTTGTGATGTGTTTTTTTTCGTGTTTATGCGTCTATTATCGTTCTGATATCCATGTTTAATTAAGCGCGTGTTTAAGTGTAACACCCCATTTTTATAATGGAAATGTCCCACGTAATTATGGCGTGTCATCAAAGTATACAAGGAAAAATGTCTAAACATTACATGACCATAAAAGGAAAATAACAGAATCAAACATCGGTAGTCCAAAAGTAAAGCTCGTCACACACAAACATAAGCATAGTAAAGGAAAGGACTAAACAATGTCCATAGCAATCTATCAAAAGAAAGGAAATGCATAAAGTAAAGAAAGGCTAGAAAGCTTCCAGTCCATATGCACGTACGCTTAAAGTCTACGAGCGTCCCTGAGTACCTGCCGATTTGGCAACATAGAAAAGGAAAACGGCTGAGCAATACGCTCAGTGCACGGATGTACAATAAAGCATGAATAGGATAAGCATATAACATATAACAGCGGAAGAAACTAAGTCCCGAGTAACCTGGTTAAGTCTTGATAAAACTGGTTTTATAGTTTGGAAAGCCTTATGTTTATCTTGTAAAAACTGTTTATCATATTTTACCATTAGCCAATATAGGTCATGAAAATCCATCGTGCATGAATACTTGGAGGGGTGGCCTCATCATGCAAATTAGAGGGGCTGCCTCTAATTTAATATACTAATTTTGGGTAGGAGGGATCAGCTCCTTGAGAAGGATGCAAGGCACACACCACATTCACAATGAAATCCTGACTGAAAAGATGTAACTAGGATGCACCCATACGCCCCACATGATAAATATAATATAAATGGCCCAAAGCTGAAGGGACGCCACGAGCAATCACTCCGCTGTGGTGAAGTCATAACATCAGTGCCTCTAATGTTATGGTTATGGTACCTCCATAACTAGGTGAAACTGGTCATGCATGTATATGGCTATAGGTATTCTAAATTAAACATAAGCAATTCAAACACATAACTTATACTACGAGAAAACATTTTGTAACACCCCCAAATTTATACAACTCAATACAGCGGAAGACTCGTTGGTGTTACGGGATAGCACATTACTCACATCATAGACAATGCTTAAAAATCTTGTCGTTTAATAATAAAGCATTTCTATTCATAAATATCAAAGTTACATAGGTCCCAAGTCATTGTATTTAATACACGTTTTACAAAACATTTGAATGGAAATTATAATTTAAGTGCGGGCCATGAATTCTTGTTGTCTTCCCGAGAATTACCTTCAAGTACCTGAGATAAAACATGTTAAAAGAAAAGGTCAGCGATAACGCCGAGTGAATTCATAGAGTTTAATAAATTCCATCAATATAACTTTGATATAAAATTATTACCAAAAATCATTTCGTACAATTCATTGTAATAGGCCATAAAATAGCCAAAGTCATTTTTATACAAATCCTTATCGAAAATCATAATATAGGCATTTGCCTTAAAATCATTATACGAGCCAATGTCGTAAAAAAAACATCATACAATACGTCTTACGACGTTGTATAAAGTTAAATAAATACCGTTATATGAATATGGTTATGAAAACCAAAACACGAACATAATATCAATAGTATGACCCCGTATTGCTAGTCAGGCAATACATCGTAATTCGGTGCGTATAGTAGTATTTTGTTAACTGGATTATTATAAGCCGCATGACATTGTTACCTTACTACAACAAACAACGGGTAGCTAGCCCAAAACTCAATTTTCCCATCTAAATTAGCGTGTCGTCACAAAGGTCACGCTATGGAAATCTTCTCATACATAAATTCGCTTACCAATCAATGTGGCACGACGGGGATCAACCGTCAAGGCGCGAACTGGGGTGATCGTCCCCAAATAGTACTATTATATGCATAAGCGTCTACCAAATCCCGGTAGTTCACAATTCATGCTAATGGGACTTTTAGTGACATAACCTAACTTTAATAATCCATTTAATTTCATCTATCGGGTCATTTAATCATTTATCGGGTCATACAATCGGGTCATACAATCATTCGGGTCCAAATCAATAAACAAACAATCGGGACAAATGGTGTCCTAATTTTATAAAAACTAACATGTTATCTCCCTCGCGGGTTTATAAAACATTTATAAAACATTTAAAAGAGTGCGAGGCTATGAACTCACGTTGATGTGGGAAAGCGGGTTATCTGCAATTCGGACGTACGGTACGTGCTTCAATCACGGAAACCTAGACAAATAATACTCGTCTTAGACTCATGTCCAATGAATTTATAAAAATAACAATTATGTATATATATATGATGATTTTATATATATGATGATCAAGTGGGTTTACATATTCTCTTTTACTCATTTTAGTGTTTATGTATTGGTAACTTCTTACTAGTTTACTAGTTTTACCTATTTACGTGTTTTAGGTCCAATAAGCCTATTGTAAGTTTATTAACTTGTATTAATCCATTTCATACTTTTATTATCAGTATTTACACTTTACATGTTGGGCCCAAATGGGTTAAGCCCAATAAATAAGTTTATAAGTGTTTTAGTCCATTTTGTTGTATTATTAATCCAATAATGTTAACTTAGCCCGTTAATGTCCGTATGTTATATTGTTCGGGTTTTATCGGTTTTTACTTGTTATATATATATCTATATATCAGTATATGAGTTTATAAAAGTTTACATTAGACGGGTCCAACCGTCTAAGTTTTATTTAACAAAAACGTTAACTTTACGGTAATAGCCGAAAAAGTCGTAAAAATCATGTTTATAGTTTTATAACTTATAAAACTTATCAAACTACCCTTTTTATAAAATATCCATTTATTTATCCTTATACATATTTATATAAATGTATTATATAAGTTAGTGGGTTTTAATTCACATTTTATACTATTTTTATCTGAGTGCTTATATAATACTATTATACTTTAATATCCAAAATCTGATTTTTATTTTCATGTTCACCAAAACTGCCATATCTAGAGTTCTATATGGAGATAGAAGCTCAAATTTTTATGACATAAACTACATGATATGTGATCCATTTAACTCTTCTATAGCTACTGTTGAATCAGCCTCTAAGTATCCTATAAAAATCGTCCAAAACAGTGAACTCAGATTTGTACTATAAACTTGTTTTGATCATATCTCACTCATCCTAATGATTCCACTGCATGGCCAACTCTCACATGTGTACAAGACATATTACTTACTGTATATCCATTAATCTATGCCATTTTTATCAGTTCATCATATGATTCTTTACTGTTTTATACAGCCAACAATTTAAACAAGATTTTAGCCTTGTTTCTTATAGTTTTTCATCTTTTTAACCATGTTTATCAACACCAAATCCCCACACAATATTTTTAATCATCATTTATCATCATATACATATACATAAGTAAAAGAAATACAAGATTACATAATCAAAAATAACAATAGGATGAGGAGAACAATCTTTATACCACCATGATGATGTAGGTTGTGATCAAAACATGGATTTTGTTGGAGAAACTTGTGAATAACCAAGACCATCTTCAAGACCATCATTCTTCATGAACATCTTGTGGAAAATCAGCCCTAGGACTCCATAGAAACTCCTCCTTGGATGTTATAATCACCACCAATCAATAGGGCTTCAAAAGGGCTTCAACTTATGTATGAATAACATAAGGTTTATGGTTAAATTTGATCAATGATGGTGTTTGATGGGTGAGATGGGACGGAAATTTTATAGAGGATGGGAGAGTTTCTAGCTTGTTTTGCATGTTAGAAATGGGAGTAGTGGTATTGCTAGTTGTTTTGAGGTTTGGTTAAGCTTACAAGTTAAGCTTGTATGACAAGTGTTAAGTTAGTAACCTCAAGATGACACCTCAAGGGTGTGTAGCTAGTTATGGCCGGTTTTGAGTGGGGGTGGGACAAGTGTCCCACTTGTCTCATCCCCATTTAATTACGGGTACTCCTCGATTTTCGTGCCCTCGGGTCGTTTTACAAAAAATGCTTTTATAAATTATGAATCAACGACACAAAACGAATCTAATAAAAATTGTCTCATCGAAAACGGAGTTCGAAAACGTAAATACGTAATCCTAAGGTTTCCGGTTTAGTCGTAAAGGACGTTAAATTAAAATCATAAGTCCTAATCTCTTCTCGTAAATTTGTGAGTTTATGAACCAACACAAATTTAAAATCTCAAAATAATATTCACGGACAAATTTATTTTCTGAAATGTCGGACTGTCACCAAAACGGTGTATGTAAACGTAAGCACGTAACGTTGAATCCTCCGGTTTAGACGTAGTCGATGCTACTTCAAGACGTAAATCCAAATTACTTCCCAAAAATAAGTGAGTTCATAATGTAACATTAAAATAATGTTTTAAAATAATATTCGAGAATAAAATATCAACCATAAATTGACGGATTGTCACAGCATTTACCCCTAAACAGGATCTTTGTCCTCAAAGATCATCTTACTACTCGCTTCTTATAGAGTTAAAGCCATGTGGGTATTTCCTCCACATTCGGTCTTTTCTCACAAGTGTAATTCATTACAATACGCGAGTTTCATCAAACATAACTACGGGAATAAGATCAGGCTTATTGTTGACTTACTTTCTCTATCCATGATGTTCACGGGTTTTTGATGAATGCAACTTTTCGCCGATCTAAACATTACTAAGAAACAATCAGATTATCACTTGATAGGCGTTTTATCAAGTTCGATATACGAAACATAATTCACGCAGCTCTTGAAGTCCTAGGGTAGATCCAGCTTATATGCCTTTCAATCCCAACTTTTACATCATCTCAATGGTCCCATACAACGAGGACTTATATCCCATGATCTTTCAGATCATTAATTCATTTTTTTCCAAGGTAAAAAATTTTGGCATAACTTCGCTACCATCTGGCACTTCAAGATCTACATTTCATATTCACATAACCTCCTACCCACTACCGGCAGTCAATAATCAGATCCTAATTTCAACAATCATTTCAGGTCTCGCGGGTCGAGTATTTTGTAAGGTTAGGTTCGCCATTATAGGAAACCTTAAACCTAAAAGACATGTCCAACTCACAATGGGTGTATGTCGGGTGTCTTCATCCCAACTCCTGCTTACAGATGCTCTAATATATAAATCTTAACAAGATTCGATCTCGATCCTAACACGATAATTATCAATGATAATCTCTCCAAAGGAAAACGATTATACGGTCTATTACCAAAGGTCAATCATTCAAACATAGAACAGCGCTTATAGTATTTTGTATCGTTACTTTACCTCGTCCCTTCGATTGGGGTGGTACATAGTAATCTCATCAAGGTTCGTTCTCAATGACTTCTGAGCAAATCTTTAGAAATTCGATGCGAAGTGAGGATCTTGATATAGATGATCGATACAGGCACACCATGTTTACATAACTCTTTTAAATACAAAAGAGTCAATTTCTTCATCAAGAATCTATCATTAACAGGAATGATATTAGCATATTTGGTCAGTCTGTCGACGATGACTCAAATCAAATCAAATTCAGATGATGACCTTTGCAATAGCTAGACGTTTACTAATGTATGAGGCAATGTCTGCCTTCATAATTTTCCATCAGTACAACTTCTTCAGGTGAGATACACTTAATCAGAAATGACATGAATAGAATACTTATACTTACAAGATTCCAACATAACTATATCTCACAATCCTCCATATTTAGACAATCACAAGTGGTCTTTAAAACATTTAGCGCCATCGGCTTCTCAATTCTAATGGTTCACATTAGCCGCGAACCCCCTTTTTATTATTTATATTTTCCTTCTTACAAACATTGTTTATTTTTATACCGTTCGGCAATTTATTTTGCACATTCATTATTAAGAAATACATCGTAATTGATTCTTTATCCTTTTTATATAAGGTGTCAGTATCTACATTCCTCTTCCCTGATGAAATAATTATCATGACCGTATTCATTCAAAATTTCTTTCTTCATATTTTCTAGGTTTTAGGTTCTTCTCAACTATCATATTTATCCGTTTTACTCAATCCGACGTCTAAAGCGTCGATACTTATTACAACTAATTAAATATTAAATATTCAATTTTTATGAAACGTAAACATAAAGATTTTAAACTTCTTAGTCCGTCCAATTATATGAAAATGTTCAAAATTAAATTTGAATTTAATTAACAAGATTTTTGTTGATTTATCAAAAATATTTAATAAGATTCGTAAATGTTCGAAAAATCTTTGGTTATACTTTGGTCAAAATTTTCTTAGTTGAAAAGTAAAAATTGTCGTTTCAAATTTCAAGTCATAAGTTATATAATTTCCTTAATTCTTCTTAAGTTGTCTAAAAGCACACACAAACATTTACCCCTAAACAGGAGTTTAGTTAAATGTTATGGGTAAAAGGGAATAATCCCTCAAAAGTTCTTTTGATAAAACATTTGTCAAAATATTTTTGCACTTCCTTTATGGTAAAACACAAAGTTTCAAATGGCTCTAATTTTTAAAGAGTCAATATATAATTCATTTTCTATTAATCACACGATCAACTAATGTAAAGGATTAAGCCTTAATTCATATGTTAAATACTTAAGGTACAGGTTTTTATCGTTCGGCCAATTCAGGGCAATCTATAAATAATTATTAACTCATTCTTATTCTTATAAACAAATAAATGGTCCTTAATGATTACAAGCATGAATTTATCAGATTACAGCCTACACACGTCTTTCACCAAATTTATGAATGCTACATGTGCATTGGTCAATCCAATCGACATCACGTGAAACTCATAATGTTCATTACAAGTACCGGATGTAGTGATTGGAATAGATAATTTTCTTCACAGACGCGAAGTTGATAATAACCATGCCGTGGATCAAATCTTTAAAACATATGCTAGAACCCTGTAAACGATCGAACAAATCTTCCATTTCGAGTTATGGATATCGTTTTCGATTGTCAATTTACTTAGTTCACAGTAATCTATAAATATAAGGAATGATAACACCATAGCTCTTCATGATGACGAGCTCGGTAGAATAAAATCTTTCTCCGACAACTCTCTCAGTTGTACGGTAATTCCTTTAATTCGGGTGGTGCTGACGTACAGTGCACAAGTCACAAGTGCAGCACCGGGAATATAATCAATACCAATTTCAATCTGCCTTAATGGCAAAAGTCTAGGTAATTCACCAGCAAATACCTCCTAAAGTTTCAGATAACGGAAACATCTTTTTAATAAATTCATATTAGGTTCTTTCTAGATTATATCTATGACTAATTCACAACCGTTCACGGTATAATTTCAAGTCTAAATGCAGGATATGGACATCCATCAAGAATTATTTAGATCACTTTTGATAATCAACATCTTATCATTTGGGGGAATTCTACTCGAGTTCCCATCGACTAAGACAATGTCGTCATGTCGTAATCAATCAATCCATTCTATTGGCACTATCAAATTTTTAGTTTTATTACCGTCGATAAGATGTGAACTTCTCAAAAGACTAATAATAACTCATAATCCTTCACAAATTCAGGGATATCTGGAGACATAACTAAGCTTAAAAGAGTAAGGTCAACGCATAATCTATGCGAGAGAATTTCAAATCAGATACAGACGAAAACATTTAACGAATATGAATATATCCCATGTTTTCATGATTCGAGTACGCATTCGAAAGCTCCTCGGACCGTTACCGAGGTCATTCAAATGAAATCAAATCAAAATAAATGATAGGAACGTCGATACATCGAGTCGGGTATCAACACTCAGTAATCAGATACTTTTCCTAAGAATCTCACTACGGGAAAAATCGGACAAGAAAGAACTGTCAATTGTCAAATAAGACAATTTCCACAGATGAGTAAATTTGACCCAGAAGAATAGATGCTACAGGCACATGTGTAGGTGTCCCTAACACCATGTCCTTATTTTGCACTTTTTGCAGATCTCATAAAATTTTAATCCTTCACAATCTTCAAAGAAAATTTAGTGTTTATTCATTAGTTTTATGGTGACTACTAATCAGCCTTGCATGGTCCATTCCAAATTATACGTAGGCACGCAACTATATACAATTTCAAGATTAACGATGCAATACTCAGTTCGTAAAAATTTTATCATCATGTTTATAATAAAAACATTTTCATGCTTAATTCTTAAATAAGAATCAAAAATATATTTACAAAGGTTTTCTTTGTTAAGGAAATAATTAAGTTTCCAAAGCGTCTCATAAACAACTTCATTTTGATATCAGTCACTTATAAATCTCACTTTGAATAATCCTTATTGTGATGAAAATTAAATTTTCTCAAAGGATACCGTTTTAACTTTATAAAAACAATGTGTGATCTGCAAAAGAGTGATAAAGAGTTGTTCACCAAGAACTTAACTACAATATGATAGGAAATGAGCTTTAGCCAAATAATCATGAGGTTCATGACCTTGATGGCGCTCAAAAAGAATAATCCACAACGTAACTCAAATCGAGATGAGTACTTGTTCAATGGTTGCATCACTAATGCGAACATTTGGATGAAACAATAAAAGATAGATAACATCGATACATGTAGAATTTAGCAATCAAAGGTAGTCTTTTCATTAATCACAAACAAGTCAGAATTGTACCGTAACACATTACGTGTCACTATGTCATACAATTCCAAAAGCTCATCCTACCAATTGATGTCTCAGTTAAGTTAGGGATTTTTAAAAGATATCACAATGAATACTAATCTACAAGAGTCATTAAGTGTTCCACCTGTCCCGGAAGATCCATCGGTCCCAATTCAGAAGAAGATTTCTTCAATTTATTTATTGGACACTCGGCATCCTCGTTATTGGACAATGGCCTAGGAACAATCCTTAACACGAACCTACAATCATTTAAAACCTTATAATTCAATCACAGAACTTAGCGACTTCCTCTTAACAATCTCATATTCCATATGGGTTAAATTTTACTTTATTCAAGTTTTAATCAATCTTATACTCAATTCGATATCCTACCTCATTTTCCAATACTTCAACTTTATTATTTTTTTTAAACCTTAAAAGGGCAATAAAAGCTTGATATGATCAACACTTAATTTCCAATCCTATAGCTCTTACAACAACAATTATCAAATGAGTCTCTAGTATGAAATGACTCATACATTCAATTAGACTTCTCAGAAAGGTACTAGTGGCATGAGGCTTTTGGGTAATGGTTCCAATGACAGCCTCAAGTGCAACATTCACCCTTTCGATTTTATATTTTAAGAATTGGGTGACACCGAATCAGATGGCATCTTTCTAGGTGGTAACGTTTTGTCAAACTCCACTCTATAAGGAAAGATCATCATGACATCGATATCAGATTTAATCTCTCCAATTCTTCTTTAATATCACAATCAACTAATATCAACATTCCTACGAATATCAACCATTTTGTTAGGATCATAAATATCCGCAACTTGGTTTTGATCAAGAATAGCTAGAATTCCTACGATAATAGCTTCGATTAATTTACTAGGGGAGTTAGGGTTTCTTGTGACAATCTACGTCGTATAAATACCTCGTATAAATATCAAAATAATCATCAAACAATCATGTAATAAAATTACATCATATATATATATATATAATCCAAGTTATATATATGTTAAAATAACACTTCTCAGTCTGGCCTTGTCGGTAACTCGGGAATTCTTCGGCACCGTTATAGTCAAAAGATTTTTAGACATTTTTAGAAAAATGTTTATAGTTAAAGGATTTTGAAATGTTTTATTCAAAACCTTGGTTTTAAAAATCTTTCGTTCTCTATAACGAGAGCTCTGATGCCAAACTGTAACACCCCCAAATTTATACAACTCAATACAGCGGAAGACTCGTTGGTGTTACGGGATAGCACATTACTTACATCATAGACAACGCTTAAAAATCGTGTCGTTTAATAATAAAGCATTTCCATTCATAAATATCAAAGTTACATAGGTCCCAAGTCATTGTATTTAATACAGGTTTTACAAAACATTTGAATGGAAATTATAATTTAAGTGCGGGCCATGAATTCTTGTTGTCTTCCCGAGAATTACCTTCAAGTACCTGAGATAAAAATGTTAAAAGAAAAGGTCAGCGATAACGCCGAGTGAATTCATAGAGTTTAATAAATTCCATCAATATAACTTTGGTATAAAATTATTACCAAAAATCATTTCGTACAATTCATTGTAATAGGCCATAAAATAGCCAAAGTCATTTTTATACAAATCCTTATCAAAAATCATAATATAGGCATTTGCCTTAAAATCATTATACGAGCCAATGTCGTAAAAAAAACATCATACAATACGTCTTACGACGTTGTATAAAGTTAAATAAAAACCGTTATATGAATATGGTTATGAAAACCAAAACACGAACATAATATCAATAGTATGACCCCGTATTGCTAGTCAGGCAATACATCGTAATTCGGTGCGTATAGTAGTATTTCGTTAACTGGATTATTATAAGCCGCATGACATTGTTACCTTACTACAACAAACAACGGGTTGCTAGCCTGAAACTCAATTTGCCCATCTAAATTAGCGTGTCGTCACAAAGGTCACGCTATGTAAATCTTCTCATACATAAATTCGCTTACCAATCAATGTGGCACGACGGGGATCAACCGTCAAGGTGCGAACTGGGGTGATCGTCCCCAAATAGTACTATTATATGCATAAGCGTCTACCAAATCCCGGTAGTTCACAATTCATGCTAATGGGACTTTTAGTGACATAACCTAACTTTAATAATCCATTTAATTTCATCTATCGGGTCATTTAATCATTTATCAGGTCATACAATCGGGTCATACAATCATTCGGGTCCAAATCAATAAACAAACAATCGGGACAAATGGTGTCCTAATTTTATAAAAACTAACATGTTATCTCCCTCGCGGGTTTATAAAACATTTATAAAACATTTAAAAGAGTGCGAGGCTATGAACTCACGTTGATGTGGGAAAGCGGGTTATCGGCAATTCGGACGTACGGTACGTGCTTCAATCGCGGAAACCTAGACAAATAATACTCGTCTTAGACTCATGTCCAATGACTTTATAAAAATAAAAATTATGTATATATATATACGATGATTTTATATATATGATGATCAAGTGGGTTTACATATTCTCTTTTACTCATTTTAGTATTTATGTATTGGTAACTTCTTACTAGTTTACTAGTTTTACCTATTTACGTGTTTTAGGTCCAATAAGCCTATTGTAAGTTTATTAACTTGTATTAATCCATTTCATACCTTTATTATCAGTATTTACACTTTACATGTTGGGCCCAAATGGGTTAAGCCCAATAAATAAGTTTATAAGTGTTTTAGTCCATTTTGTTGTATTATTAATCCAATAATGTTAACTTAGCCCGTTTATGTCCGTATGTTATATTGTTCGGGTTTTATCGGTTTTTACTTGTTATATATGTCTATATATCAGTATATGAGTTTATAAAAGTTTACATTAGACGGGTCCAACCGTCTAAGTTTTATTTAACAAAAACGTTAATTTTACGGTAATAGCCGAAAAAGTCGTAAAAATCATGTTTATAGTTTTATAACTTATAAAACTTATCAAACTACCCTTTTTAAAAAATGTCCATTTATTTATCCTTATACATATTTATATAAATGTATTATATAAGTTAGTGGGTTTTAATTCACATTTTATACTATTTTTATTTGAGTGCTTATATAATACTATTATACTTTAATTTCCAAAATCTGATCTTTATTTTCATGTTCACCAAAACTTCCATATCTAGAGTTCTATATGGAGATAGAAGCTCGAATGATTATGACATAAACTACATGATATGTGCTCCATTTAACTCTTCTATAGCTACTGTTGAATCAGCCTCTAAGTATTTTCTAAAAATCGTCCAAAACAGTGAACTCAAATTTGTACTATAAACTTGTTTTGATCATATCTCACTCATCCTAATGATTCCATTGCATGACCAACTCTCACATGTGTACAAGACATATTACTTACTGTATATCCATTAATCTATGCCATTTTTATCAGTTCATCATATGATTCTTTACTGTTTGATACAGCCAACAATTTAAACAAGATTTTAGCCTTGTTTCTTATAGTTTTTCATCTTTTTAACCATGTTTATCAACACCAAATCCCCACACAATATTTTTAATCATCATTAATCATCATATACATATACATAAGTAAAAGAAATACAAGATTACATAATCAAAAATAACAAGAGGATGAGGAGAACAATCTTTATACCACCATGATGATGTAGGTTGTGATCAAAACGTGGATTTTAATGGAGAAACTTGTGAATAACCAAGACCATCTTCAAGACCATCATTCTTCATGAACACCTTGTGGAAAATCAGCCCTAGGACTCCATAGAAACTCCTCCTTGGATGTTATAATCACCACCAATCAATAGGGCTTCAAAAGGGCTTCAACTTAAGTATGAATAACATAAGGTTTATGGTTAAATTTGATCAATGATGGTGTTTGATGGGTGAGATGGGACGGAAATTTTAGAGAGGGTGGGAGAGTTTCTAGCTTGTTTTGCATGTTAGAAATGGGAGTAGTGGTATTGCTATTTGTTTTGAGGTTTTGTTAAGCTTACAAGTTAAGCTTGTATGACAAGTGTTAAGTTAGTAACCTCAAGATGACACCTCAAGAGTGTGTAGCTAGTTATGGCCGGTTTTGAGTAGGGGTGGGACAAGTGTCCCACTTGTCTCATCCCCATTTAATTACGGGTACTCCTCGATTCTAGTTTCCTCGATTTTCGTGCCCTCGGGTCGTTTTACGAAAAAAGTTTTTATAAATTATGAATCAACGGTACAAAACGAATCTAATAAAAATTGTCTCATCAAAAACGGAGTTCGAAAACGTAAATACGTAATCCTAAGGTTTCTGGTTTAGTCGTTAAGGACGTTAAATTAAAATCATAAGTCCTAATCTCTTCTCGTAAATTTGTGAGTTTATGAACCAACACAAATTTAAAATCTCAAAATAATATTCACGGACAAATTTATTTTCTGAAATGTCGGACTGTCACCAAAACGGTGTATGTAAACATAAGCACGTAACGTTGAATCCTCCGATTTAGACGTAGTCGATGCTACTTCAAGACGTAAATCCAAATTACTTCCCAAAAATAAGTGAGTTCATAATGTAACATTAAAATAATGTTTTAAAATAATATTTGAGAATAAAATATCAACCATAAATTGACGGATTGTCACACATTTGGCTGCATACGGGGAATCCTAATAAGGAAAGAATGTCCATACTGAAAGGACGGGAATCCGTACCTTATGTCCAGTGAACGAAGAAGACGAACTGAGAGAAATCCTACTTCTGTATCACTAATGCTACATAAATACATACATGAATGAGTATCTGCTTACTAATACGTAACTGATCTTATGTCATGTCTTAGCTTATTTTATATGTTCTTATCATGTTTTACTGTTTTTAAGCCTTAAACTATGTTTATCTTATATTCTGTTTACTCTGATTAAGTATTTCTTGTATTTCATGTACTATTATACTTATTGTGTAATAATAAGTAACTTTCCAAAAATAGCAGGTTTCCTAAAATAGAAAGTTTCCAAAAATAGAAAGTTTCCAAAAATAGAAATTTACCAAAAATAGAAAGTTCCCAAAAATAGTAAGTTTCCAAAAATAGAATTACTGCTTAAAATAGATAAGTTTCTAAAAATAGAAAGTTTCCATAATTAGATTAGCTGCCTTATTTAAATAAGTTTCTAAAAATAGAAATTTCCATAATTAGATATAAGCTGGTTAAATAAGCTAAGTATATAAGCCTAAGTGTTTTCATGATTATTTTCTAAGTCATATGATATAATGTATAGTTTATTAATTATTTCATGTAATTAAAATAAACTATAGGTTAAAATATTTAATTAAAGTATATCATGTTTTTAATTAAATAAAGTTAAATACTTAGGTTAAAACATGTATTATTATTTATTAATAATATAACCTAAGTCATGTTAATTAATTAATTATAGTCATGGTTTTTAAATAAATAATTAAATATAAGTCTAAAAACATAAAATACTTAGGTTAATAATTTCATGTTTTTAATAATTTATATAACCTAAGTCATGTTATTAAATTAATCATGTCATGTTTATTAATTTAATTTTAACATAAGATTATAAAAAAATAATCTTAACATACACCGTGAACCGGATCTTGACTAAGAACCATGAACCAGACATGAAATCGACACCATACCCCGAACCACTTCGGGGTTCCCCTTGTCTTGTTGCTTCCGTGGGACCCACACCAACCAACCGGGACCATATGGTCTCGGTGGTGGTCGAATAGCCAAACCGAGACCCCCTCGGGTTCGGTTTAGGCGCCGGCCAAGAACAAACACCCCTAAAACACCCTTTTTGATTTATTCCAAAACCAATTTCATGTTAGATCTATGTTTTAATTAGGTTTTAAAAAAAACAACTCATGTTCATAATTATTTAAAAGATCAAATCAAAAGAAAAGGGTTAAACGAATTATCGAATGCGTGGATCTAAACAACGATGAACAAACACGAACACTTGCACCAAAACCAAGATCAAAGATCAAATAAACACCCTCTTGGTGTGTTTATGGGTGGCGGCCAAAAGAAAGAAAAAGGAGAAGGAAGAACATTTTTAGGTTTTGTAAAAATCTTCTGTAAAGTGAAAATGAGTAGTGATCTTTTCCTTTTACCCTTCTTAGTAAATTTGGAGATGGGCTTGGCCCAACTCTCCCTTGTTGCCGCGGGTAGGGGCCCCACATAGGGTACCTGTACCGTTTTCCGTGTCTCGTTGTATAATTACTCGTTCGTGATTAATTATGTTCACGTTTAATATGTTCTCGTTAAGTAATTATCGTGACCTAATATATTTATTTACGCTCGTAATAAATATATATACGTAATTAATAATAGTTCGTGATTTAATTACGTTCATGATTTCATGATCGCATGCTCGTGATTAATTATTGTCAAATAATTATTGCGTGCTCGTGCGTAGTAAATACTTATCGTGTTCTAACACGTACGTAATACGTAAAATCCTAACTCGTAATCGTAATTATGCTATAATAGGAAAGTTTTTATCTAGTACGTACGATCTTAAGGGCACTATTCATGGTAAAAGCATGCGGTTTTTACAGCTCTTCCCCCCTAAAAAGAATAATTCGTCCCCGAATTATAGATAAAGTAAACTGGAAAAGAAGAACATACCCGAATTCAAAATATGAAATGAGGGTAAGAAGCCCGGATAGACTCCTCTGTTTCCCAAGTGGCTTCCCGCTCGGTATGATCCCTCCATAGGATTTTGACGAATGGAATCGTCTTCCTTCTCATGACTCGTTCTTTTCTGTCAAGAACTCGTTCGGGTTCTTCTATAAAAGTGAGATCTTCACGTATCTGTTCTAATGGATACTGAACCATGTGAAGGGGATGATACTGGTACCCTCTGAGTAAGGACACATGAAACACATTGTGCACATGCGAAAGCTGCGGAGGTAACGCCAATCGGTAAGATACTTCACCAACTCGTTCAATAATATCAAACGGTCCGATGAAACGAGGACCGAGCTTCCCTTTAATCCCGAAGCGTCTAACACCACGTGCCGGCGAAACCTTAAGGAAGACGTGATCTCCTACGTTAAAATATATGTCCCTACGATGCTTATCGGCGTAACTCTTCTGACGTGACCGTGCTTCCTGAATTTTCTGCTTAGCTACTGCGATCTTTTCATTGGTCATCTCTATGATTTCTGGTCCTTCAAGTGTTCGCTCACCAACCTGATCCCAGCAGATTGGGGCGCGACACTTTCTGCCATACAACATCTCGAAAGGAGCACACTTGATACTTGCGTGCCAACTGTTGTTGTATGAAAACTCCACCAAACAGATGTAATCGTCCCAATCACCCGTCCATTCCAACGCACATGACCTCAACATTTCTTCCAATGTCTGAATGGTTCGTTCCGACTGTCCGTCCGTTTGAGGGTGAAAAGCCGTGCTAAGCTTAAGTTGTGTACCCCAAGCTTTCTGCAGACTCTTCCAAAAGCGCGAAGTGAATCGAGGATCTCTGTCTGAGACGATGCTAGATGGTGCACCGTGGAGTCTCATGATCTCTCTTCTATACGTATCGGCGAGTTTACTTACCGGATCTTCCTTGCGGATCGGTAAGAAATGAGCTGATTTGGTAAGTCGATCTACGATTACCCAAATCGCATCGTGCTTCCTCTTGGTAGGCGGAAGACCAGTAACAAAATCCATGGTGATTTTGTCCCACTTCCACTCTAGAATATCTAACGGTTGAAAGAGACCGCCAGATCACTGATGCTCGATCTTAACCTACTAGCAGGTAAGACATTTGGAGACGTAAGTAGCTACATCATGTTTCATACCACTCCACCAAAAGTACTGCTTGATGTCATGTACATCTTAGTCGAACCAGGATGTATAGAGAATGGGGAGCTATGAGCTTCAGCTAACAAGGCTTCCTGGAGTTCTTGGTCATCAGGAACACAAAGTCTCGTGCCCTGCCATACGATACCATCTGCATCTACTCTGAATTATATCTGTTTCTCTAAATTCTATACTATCGCCCAGATTTTTCTGTCATCCTTCTGAGCTTCCTTGATCTTAGAGAGTAACTCGGGTTCTACTCTAAGATTAGCCCAGTAACCATGTTGTCCACGTACCATGATCTCGATGTCAAGTCGCTCCAAGTCTCTTATGATTTCCTCTTCGATTTTAATGCCGTTGATCATTCCGGACTTCCTGCTAAGAGCATCTGCTACTACATTTGCTTTTCCGGGATGATACTGTAGGTTAATGTCATAATCCTTCAACAGCTCTAACCATCTCCTCTGCCTCATGTTCAATTCACGTTGAGTGAAGATATACTTCAAGCTCTTGTGGTCCGTGAAAATATCACATGATTCTCCATATAAGTAGTGCCTCCATATTTTCAATGCAAACACGACTACAGCAAGTTCCAAGTCATGCGTGGGGTAATTTTCTTCATAAGGCTTAAGCTGCCGTGAAGCGTACGCGATCACTTTCCCATGTTGCATGAGAACACAGCCAAGTCCCTTCCCCGGTGCATCGCTGTAGATTTGAAATCCACCCGTACCAGATGGGAGAGTAAAAATAGGTGCAGATACTAGCTTCTACTTCAGATCTTCAGAGCCCCTCTCCCGTTCTTCAGTCCAGACAAATTTATCCCCTTTCCGCATCAGTTTGGTCAATGGTAGTGCTAAGCGGGAAAAGTTCTCCACGAACCTACGGTAATAACCAGCTAGGCCTAAGAAGCTGCGGACTTCCGTCGCTGATGTCGGCCTTGGCCACTTAGTAATGGCCTCAACCTTCGCTGGATCCATAGTGATTCCTTCTGCTGATACAGTGTGACCTAAGAATGCCACCTTGTCTAAACAGAACTCACACTTGGAGAATTTAGCATACAGCTTCTTCTGGCGAAGAATCTGTAGTACTGTACAAAGATGGTCTTCGTGTTCCTCCTTGGACTTTGAAAAAATCAGGATGTCATCGATGAAGATAATGACGAACTTGTCCAGAAATTCATGGAAGATTTTGTTCATCAAATCCATGAACACTGCTGGAGCATTTGTCAGGCCAAATGGCATAACTACAAACTCGTAGTGGCCATAGCGGGTACGAAAGGCAGTCTTAGCGATGTCCTGCTCCTTGACCCGTAGCTGATGATAGCCTGACCTAAGATCAATCTTGGAGAAGTGTTTGGCCCCTTGGTGTTGGTCAAACAGGTCGTCAATACGTGGCAGTGGATATCTTTTCCGGATAGTAATCTTGTTGAGCTCGCGATAGTATATGCAAAGACGCATATTGCCGTCCTTCTTCTTAACAAACAAGACCGGTGCGCCCCATGGAGATGCGCTCGGTCGAATGAAACCTCGTTCAAGAAGTTCTTGCAGTTGATCCTTCAGCTCCTTCGGCTCTATGGGAGCCATGCGATAAGGAGCCTTGGAGATTGGTTTAGCTCCTGGAATAAGCTCGATACTGAATTCCACTTCTCGTGCAGGTGGTATGCCCGGAAGTTCTGCTGGAAAAACATCTTGGAATTCCGACACTATTGGTTGATCCTGAATTGATGAAGATTCAGCATCCATGTCGTGAACCGTAGCTAGATAACCCTCGCATCCATGTGACAGTAGTGCACGCGCTTGCAGGGTAGATATGATTTGTACAGACCGTCCGGGTATGAACCCATTATGAATGTACTCTGGTGCATTAACATCACCGAAGATAACTCGATATGAATGGCAGTCTATGGTAGCATGATGCTTGGATAGCCAATCCATGCCCAAAATCATGTCGAAGTCATTCATGTCTAGCGGAAGTGCGTCAATAGGTCGAACCTTATCGTCAAATTCTAGGGGAAGACTCTTGTATACATGGGTGATTAATACAGAGTCCCTCAAAGGCGTGGAAATAGTAAGCCTATTTTATAGTGGCATGGGGAGCATCCTAATGTTCTTAGCATAACCAGTAGAAATAACCGAGTGAGTAGCACCCGTATCGAAAAGAACACATGCAGGTTGACCATACATATACAAGATTCCAGTGATGGTACCTGTAGACTTGTTGGCCTGGTCTCGAGATGTCGTGTAGACACGCCCGGTATTAGGAGGCAGCTTGGAATCAGCATGTCCCGATGTACCCTCCATCTCGCCCTTACGGCAATCCTCCATGATATGGCCAGGAAGACCACGCTTGAAGCATGCGTCAGTGTTACGGCGACATGGCCCTGGGTGCCTACGGTGGCAAGTAGAGCAAAGAGGATGAGTAAATCCTCCAGCGGGTGCTCTGGCTGGCTGGGAACCTGATAAAACATTTTACATAAGACATGATAATTGGGTACAAAGGACAATGCGGATAATCGTAAGATTGAATACCAGTGATAGCTGGACGGCTAGGCTGTGAACCTCTCTGGTTCTGGTCCCTACCGTTTCCACAGTTCCTGGTAGAAGTTTTGCTAAAGTGTCAGAATATGAGTTATAACATGAAATCATAAGGAAAATGCGTAAGTATTAGGACCTGCTGCTGTTGGAGTGTCCAGCGTTGTTACGGTAATTATCATTACCGCCACGCCTATCCGTAGCAGAACGGTCGTTAGTCTGACCGTTTCCCTTGGGCTGATGAGGCTGCTGCTGAGTAGCCGGCTGAGACCGTTCCCCAGTTTTCTGCCAGGAAGATACATTTAAAGAGATGAATAATTGACATATATGGAAAGAATACGGATTGATCACCGCTTAAATACGAATGTTTACCTCTTGTCGGGTCTCTCAGCTTCCCCGAACTCATCTCTCTCCTGCAGCATCTCCAGCTTACGTGTTGCATCGACCACTTGTGCTACACTGTTGAACGTAGCACACACCAGACTGTTCGCGACCAATGTGCGAAGAGCCCACCTAAAGTGGTGTGCCTGCTCTTCAGGAGTACCTGCTGCCGCACCATGGAAACCAGCTAAGCGAAGAAAGCGCTACATAAACTCGTTGATATTCTCCCCAGCTCTCTGTTGGATCCCATGGTACTCTCTCTTGAGCTTGTCTTGCTCAGCCTTGGGAAAGAACTGCTCAATCACCCTGTCCTTGAACTGAGCCCAAGTCAAACCAGAAACCCACTCGTCACCACCCTCAGACTGCATCAACGCTAACCACCAATTTAGCACATCGCCTTCGAACCGATAACATGCCAACCTCACCTTTTATGCGGGGTCACAACCTATAGCATTAAAAATCTTCTCGATATGAGCCAACCAGCTTTCAGCATCACTGGGGCTATCTGTCTTCTCAAAAGCTCGAGGACGGAGCTTGTTGAATCTCTCCAGCCATACTGCTAAAGTTACTGGAGGAGGAGGAGGAGGTGCCTGATTATGCTGTTGATTGTTGGCAGCTTGAACTTCAGCCCTGATGTCGTTCCTCAGTTGAGGAAGCAAAGCTTGCATAGCAGCTTGAATTGCAGCATTGAGCTGTTCCTGTTCGCGTGTGAGAACCATCTGACAGTATAACATAAAACATATGATTAAATAGATCAAAACATAAAATATATATACATGAAAAAAATTATACCAAAATTTCAAGAGAAAAATTTTATGCAAGAAAATTTTGTGTATGAATGCATGATGCAGTTTTATGAAAACTTTTGTATGCTCGAGAGTGAACGCCTATGGTCAGTTCACCCAAAACAAAAGACATGGTGAGGGGACGCCTATGGGTCGGTCCCAA
Organism: Glebionis coronaria; assembly: GCA_025667525.1. Taxonomy (NCBI): domain Eukaryota; kingdom Viridiplantae; phylum Streptophyta; class Magnoliopsida; order Asterales; family Asteraceae; genus Glebionis; species Glebionis coronaria. Next base: position 691,650,168 of record CM046874.1, on the reverse strand, counting down.
ATTTAAAAGTTTCGATAAAACACATGCGACTAAATAGGGCCAGTCCTGTACCAACCATTACTTAGTCATAAATCTGCGACAATGACATATATATGTATGCGTAAAAATGATGAATGCATGAAAACAACTGTCAGTTCTAGGAAGACCATAGTGACTACCCACTAATCACAGGTCATATTTGAGAGCCTACAAGTCGAAGCCTTGGCTCTGATACCATAATTGTAACACCCCATATTGATAATGGAAATGTCACACGTAATTATGGCGTGTCATCAAAGCATACAAGGAAAAATGTCTAAGCATTACATGACCATAAAAGGAAAATACCGGAATCAAACATCGGTAGTCCAAAAGTAAAGCCCATCACACACAAACATAAGCATAGTAAAGGAAAGGACTAAACAATGTCCATAGCAATGTATCAAAAGAAAGGAAATGCATAAAGTAAAGAAAGGCTAGAAAGCTTCCAGTCCATATGCACGTACGCTTAAAGTCTACGAGAGTCCCTGAGTACCTGCCGTTTTGGGAACATAGAAAAGGAAAACGGCTGAGCAATACGCTCAGTGCACGGATGTACAATAAAGCATGAATAGGATAAGCATATAACATATAACAGCGGAAGAAACTAAGTCCCAAGTAACCTGGTTAAGTCTTGATAAATCTGGTTTTATAGTTTGAAAAGCCTTATGTTTATCTTGTAAAAATTGTTTATCATATTTTACCATTAGCCAATATAGGTCATGAAAATCCACTGTGCATTAATAATTGGAGGGGTGACCTCATCATGCAAATTAGAGGGGCTGCCTCTAAATTAATATACTAATTTCGGGTAGGAGGGATCAGCTCCTTGTGAAGGATGCAAGGCACACACCACATTCACCATGAAATCCTGACTGAAAAGATGTAACTAGGATGCACCCATACGCCCCACATGATAAATATAATATAAATGGCCAAAAGCTGAAGGGACGCCACGAGCAATCACTCCGCCGTGGTGAAGTCATAACATCAGTGCCTCTAATGTTATGGTTATGGTACCTCCATAACTAGGTGAAACTGGTCATGCATGTATATGGCTATAGGTATTCTAAATTAAACATAAGCAATTCAAACACATAACTTATACTACGGGAAAACATTTGGTTGCATACGGGGAATCCTAATAAGGAAAGAATGTCCATACTGAAAGGACGGGAATCCGTACCTTATGTCCAGTGAACGAAGAAGACGAACTGAGAGAAATCCTACTTCCGTATCACTAATGCTACATAAATACATACATGAATGAGTATCTGCTTACTAATACGTAACTGATCTTATGTCATGTCTTAGCTTATTTTATATGTTCTTATCATGTTTTACTGTTTTTAAGCCTTAAACTGTGTTTATCTTATATTCTGTATACTCTGATTAAGTATTTCTTGTATTTCATGTACTATTATACTTACTGTGTAATAATAAGTAACTTTCCAAAAATAGCAGGTTTCCTAAAATAGAAAGTTTCCAAAAATAGAAAGTTTCCAAAAATAGAAAGTTACCAAAAATAGAAAGTTTCCAAAAATAGAAAGTTTCCAAAAATAGAAAGTTTCCAAAAATAGAGTTACTGCTCAAAATAGATAAGTTTCTAAAAATAGAAAGTTTCCATAAATAGATTAGCTGCCTTATTTAAATAAGTTTCCATAAATATATTAGTTGCCTGAAATAAATAAGTTTCTAAAAATAGAAAGTTTCCATAAATAGATTAGCTGCCTTATTTAAATAAGTTTCTAAAAATAGAACGTTTCCATAATTAGATATAAGCTGGTTAAATAAGCAAAGTATATAAGCCTAAGTGTTTTCATGATTATTTTCCAAGTCATATGATATAATGTATAGTTTATTAATTATTTCATGTAATTAAATAAACTATAGGTTAAAATATTTAATTAAAGTATATCATGTTTTTAATTAAATAAAGTTAAATAATTAGGTTAAAACATGTATTATTATTTATTAATAATATAACCTAAGTCATGTTAATTAATTAATTTTAGTCATGGTTTTTAAATAATTAATTAATTATAAGTCTAAAAATATAAAATACTTAGGTTAATAATTTCATGTTTTTAATAATTTATATAACCTAAGTCATGTTACTAAATTAATCATGTCATGTTTATTAATTTAATTTTAACATAAGATTATAAAAAATAATCTTAACATACACCGTGAACCGGATCTTGACTAAGAACCATGAACCGGACATGAAATCGACACCATACCCCGAACCACTTCGGGGTTCCCCTTGTCTTGTTGCTGCCGTGGGACCCACACCAACCAACCGGGACCATATGGTCTCGGTGGTGGTCGAATAGCCAAGCCGAGACCCCCTCGGGTTCGGTTTAGGCGCCGGCCAAGAACAAACACCCCTAAAACACCCTTTTTAATTTATTCCAAAACCAATTTCACGTTAGCTCTATGTTTTAATTAGGTTTTTAAAAAAAACAAGTCATGTTCATAATTATTTAAAAGATCAAATCAAAAGAAAAGGGTTAAACGAATTACCGAATGCGTGGATCTAAACAACGATGAACAAACACGAACACTTGCACCAAAACCAAGATCAAAGATCAAATCAACACCCTCTTGGTGTGTTTATGGGTGGCGGCCAAAAGAAAGAAAAAGGAGAAGGAAGAACTTTTTTAGGTTTTGTAAAAATCTTCTGTAAAAGTGAAAATGAGTAGTGATATTTTCCTTTTACCCTTCTTAGTAAATTTTGAGATGGGCTTGGCCCATCTCTCCCTTGTTGCCGCGGGTAGGGGCCCCACATGGGGTACCCGTACCGTTTTCCGTGTCTCGTTGTATAATTACTCGTTCGTGATTAATTGTGTTCGCGTTTAATATGTTCTCGTTAAGTAATTATCGTGACCTAATATATTTATTTACGCTCGTAATAAATATATAAACGTAATTAATAATAGTTCGTGATTTAATTACATTCATGATTTCATGATCGCATGCTCGTGATTAATTATTGTCAAATAATTATTGCGTGCTCGTGCGTAGTAAATACTTATCGTGTTCTAACACATACGTAATACGTAAAATCCTAACACGTAATCGTAATTATGCTATAATAGGAAAGTTTTAATCTAGTACGTACGATCTTAAGGGCACTATTCATGGTAAAAGCATGTGGGTTTTACATTAAGTGTCCGTGTCGAATAAAATTATGTTTAGGCGTGTTTGTCTGTAAGTCTCCCATGTGTTTACACAAGGGGTTTTATGTAATATTTTGAATAAATAAATATTTATTTTACAAATGTCTCATTTTTATTATATAAACGTCACGAAAATATATTGACAACGGGTCGATAGTTATATAGTTACATTTTTATTAGATAATTAAAAAATTTATATAGTTTTTTCTTAAATAATAAATATATTTTAAATAAGTAAAAAACAAATAATAATTATATAATTTTCCATAATTAATAAAACACAATATAAATAACTTTTTGACAGAATGTATCCCCTGGGGAAAGGTTGGCGGGTAAAAGCCCGCCTACCATTTTGCTAGATAATTCATGAGTTGGTCGTCTAGATCAATTATCCCTGGCGACATGTCGCCGGGGAAGATTGGTGGTTTGGCGGGTAAAATCCCGCCAACATTTTCTGCTACTAGTTTCACTTTTTGTCGTCTAGCGAGAATATCCTGGCTACATGTCGCCGATAACTTGGTCAAGTTATTAACCAGAATGATTAAGGTTAATTACGCGTTTTTTTTGGATCATGTATCCCCGGCGACATGTCGCCAAGGATAATCTGGAGGGAAAATATCCCGCTTTTTCTTTTGGTAGACTTTTTTGGTCAATGCTCGTCGAATATTCCCGGCGACATGTCGCCAGGGATGATTTGGTCAAACTTTTACCAACAAGTCTACATCACTTTTTGCCACGTCAACAAAGTTGCCAGGGTTTAGTAGTTTTCCCCGGCGACATTGTGTCGCCGGGAAAATACCCCTCACCTGATCATTCTATTCTTGTAGTGACTACTGTAAAATACATAGATAGATTTAAGAATTGTTGATCATTAATACTTGTGCTTTTCTCGAATTTCATATGTAAATTTTCCGAATGAGCATGAGAAGCTGCAATTCCGTAAGTTCACATTAAGTTGTAAATTCTTTAACGACACAATAAGTGGCAACTACTTGGTCCACTTTGTGATGAGTACAGTTCTCATAGTAATACTCTAACATACAGAACTGGGACAAGACCTGTCATTTGACCATCGTGACCGAGGAGTTTTTCTTCAACTAGGGAAGTATAAATAGTAAAAATGTTAGATATCATACCACCTGCAGCATAATAAGAGAAGAAAGACACTATTGGAGGTGCTAGAATGAGTTTTTGTTGTCTTAATTTGTATTAATAAAATAATCACATGTTTGAGTGTTTCACACATTTTTAAGACTAAAATGGTACCCGCGCAATGCAGTGGGTATCCGATTACTATTTTTTAACGAATAAATTTTACACTTTTACCCACTAAATACCTATTCAAACTAAAGTTAAAATTATAAAAAGTTAGATCTAAATAAATAAACTCACAAAAACGTAAAAACTAAAATTTAGTCAAAATATATAAAAATGCATGTTGAGTTAAAGAGCTCGAATTTTTATAAAATATGGTGAAATTATATTATGAAAAAAAAAATAAAAAAAAAGATATTTCACTTTTTAGTATAAAGTTTTTTGAATAGTTGTTACAAAAGTTGTTAGAAAAGTTTGTTATAAAACAGATGGATTGATGAGATTAATTTTGCACATTATGATCTAATGGCCTAAACATAAACTCCATGTCTTAATTGTTGGTTTGGAATTAGGTTTGGTAATTCTAGGTTGGTGATTAAGATCGGAGTTAAGATTGGAGATAACCTCTTTATATAATAGTCTTAAAGGTTCTACTAAAGCAACAAAGTTTGTACAGTCTCAAGAACTATTGGTCCAATTTAGCATTTGAATTAAGTTGTAGCTACTTTCACATGTGAAACATTTGTATTGATTATAGTTTCTTTCACATGTGAAAAGCTTGTTAGAAGTTAGTTTGTTAGAAAATTTTGTTAAAAGTTTGTTAGAAGTTAGTTAGTTAGCTACTTTCACATAGTTGAAGTAGGAGTTAAGTAGAAGAAATGGTGGTTGTGTTAGAAGTTAGTTTGTTAGAAGTTAGTTACTTAGCAAATTATGTATATAAATACCCAGCATCTTCTGTATATAATTATTGTTTCTTCCTGTAATTAACTTTTACAATAATGATAGTCATTCCACTTTTCACCTTAACTATGTGTAATCTCCTTTATGGTATCGGAGACTAAACTCTAATCACTTGTAACTAACTCAAAAGTTGTTACAACCACTTTCTTTCATCACCATTACAGGTTGTTACAACAACCTTCATTCATCCACCATTAATCAATCACCATCATCTTTCCGCACTCTGATTCTTCTATAAAAAGTACTCATACACTTTCTAATCAAACAATCATTTTTCCCAACAACAATAACTAATTTCAACCAAAACTCCATTAATGGCGATTAAAAGCTCTCACCAAAACCCACAACCCAACAGAACAATAAATCAAGATAATCAAAGAAACAAGGTACACATCTTTCCTGAAAATGACATCAATTCACCCAATCATCCTCTCTATCATCATCCCATTGATCATCCTAGTATGATTCTGATCTCGAAGAAGCTTACTGGTTTTGAGAATTAGAGCACATGGAAAACATCAATGATGATTGCTCTCAATGCAAGGAACAAATATAAAATTGTCACTAGTGAGTTTCTAGAACCAAGCATTCAAACCAGCATAAGGGCTTTATGGGAAAGAAACAATGATAAGATCATTTCATAGATCCTAAACACCATTTCAGATCAGATAAGTAATAGTCTCACTTTTGATAATACTGTTGTTGCTTTATGGTCTGAGATAAGTGATCATTATTCACAACTAGATGGCGATAGGATTTACCAAATCATTACTGATATTGTGCCATTAAAACAACAAAACTATGACGTGGAGGTGTACTACTAGAAATTTAAGGGATATTAGGATGAACATGATGCTTTGGAATCCCCATATATGTGTATTTGTTCTTACAATTGTGAAAATGGTAGAGTTAATGGTGATAGAGATCAAGGGAAAAGATTGATTCAATTCTTAATGGGGTTAGATGAATGCTACTCTAATGTTAGGGGTCAAATTTTACTGATGCAACCTTTACCTACTATAGCTAAGGCTTATGGTATGATTAGGCAGGAAGAAAAACAAAGAGAAGGACTCATACCAAAACCACTTACACCACAAGTTGCACTTTCATCTTATTCAACCCCTAGACCACAAACTAACTATCAAAGGAACATTAGCTTAGATCAGAAAGAAGAAGCTCTTTTAGACCAGGTGTGATTTGTACAAATTGCAACAAGGAAGACCATAGTACCAATGATTGTTATAGGCTTAACGGGCTATCTTGTTGGTCATCCATTACATGGGAAGTACAAACCTCTAGTTGTGAAAAGTGTTTCTTCACCAAAGATTGTGGTTGCAACTGTGAATAATGGTCTTGACCCAAACAAGCCTTCAGCTTCTCAAGCAGGATAGAACAATGATAGGGATGTTGTTTTCATGAGGATGGATCAATTGCAAAAGCAACTAAATCAAGTCATGATGATGATTCAAACTACATAGAAGAAACCACTCACATGTATCATCAATTCCATCTCCATTAGAAGACATAAATTTATTGCATCTATCATGGTAGACTATAAGCTTGCTTAGGTAGTGGACAGTGGGGCAACTGACCATATTTCTATATCCTTAACTGTCATGTTTGACATACACATTTGTAATCCACCCATTCTTATAACCTTACCCAATGGCCAAAATGTGGAAGTCACAATGCGTGGATCAATGCAAATCAACAATGAGATAACCCTCACTAATGTTTTTTATGTCCCATCTTTTTCATATAACTTACTCTCAGTTAGTCAATTAGCAACCAAAATGTCCATTACTGCCATTTTCACCTTACTTTCATGCTATTTCTAGACCCTCAACCAGAACCATAGGAAGATTGCTCATGGTATCCAGTGTGATGGTCTTTACATCATCTTCCCTGACACAGCCACCACTTCTGCTACTTCAACTCCTTCTGCTAACACCCTTAATACTAGTTGTACAAAAACTAGTCTCTAGCATTCTAGACTAGTACATCCTTTCATTTCTGTACTTAAACAAATAAAGTATATTTCTTCTGATATCAATTGTACAAAAGATAGACTTCAATGTAAAATTTGTCCTTTGGCTAAACAACAAAAATTACCTTTTCCAGACAGTTCTTCTTATGCTAATGATGTATTTGATCTTGTTCATATGGACATTTGGGGTCTATACAAACACTCAACCATGAACAAATTCAAGTATGTTTTAACCATAGTTGATGATCACTCAAGAGCCATTTGGACATTTCTCTTACCTTGTAAACAGCATGGTACATCTCAAATAAAGTCCTTTCAATCATATGTGAAAAATCATTTCAATAAATCCATCAAAATAATAAGGAGTGACAATGGTACAGATTTTATAAACCAAACATTAACTGCCTTTTTTCAACATCATGGTATTACACACCAAACAACATGTCTATATACACCACAATAGAATGCTAGAGTTGAAAGAAAACACAAACAACTCCTTGAGGTACTCCCTAAGATTTCAAGCAAACTTTCCAATTCATTTTGGGGATAATGTCTTCTTACAGCCACATATCTTATCAATAGACTCCCTTCTAAACCTCTTCATACCAAAAGTCCTTATGAAATACTTTATCACACACCTCTAACTTTAAGTCACCTTAAAACCATTGGTCGCCACACCTTTGCTCACCAACATCTTTTAGACAAATTTTCACCTAGAGCCATTTCATCTGTTCTTGTTGGCTACCCTACAACACAAAAATGATACATTCTTTATAATCTTCTCACTCACAATTACTTTGTTAGCAGAAGTGTCACCTTTCATGAATCCATATTTCCTTTTCTTGAGTAGTCTTCCACCACTTCACATACACCTTTTCCTCATATTCCTCCCACCACTTTCACATGTGAACCAACACCTTCCAATCACAATTATGAACACACTTTCACATGTGAACCACCACCTACACCTCCACTTAAATCATCTACACCACTTCCAACACATATACCTTCACCTACTCACACCACTGAATCACCTACACCTCTACCTACATCATCTGTACCACCTCCAACACCTATACTTTTACCTACTCACACCACTGAATCAAACTTTATTCCACCGTCAACACCCTCCACAAACACCTCAAACACCTCTACTGCTCCCATTCACACAACCTTACCACCACCACCATCTACTACCACTAGAACATCCACCGAAATTCATAAGCTCCCACATAAACTCCATGATTATCACATCACTCTCCCTACCTCTCTTACATCCACCAAACACAACTACACTAATTTTATTAACTATCACAAGATTCAAACACCCTCATAAATGCATTTAGTTAACACCATCAACCAAATCACTAAACCTAGTCCTGTACTCAAGCTTCTAAGGATCCCAAATGGGTAGATGCAATGAATTTAGAACTCAAGGCCCTATAAGCTAACCATACATGGACCATTACTACTCTTCCTCCTGATAAGACACCAATTGGTCACAAATGGGTCTACAGAATCAAATGTAAGGCAAATGGTACCCTAGATAAGTATAAAGCAAGGCTAGTTGCCAAAGGTTTCAACCAGAAGGAAGGGATTGATTGTCATGACACATTTGCTCTTGTAGCAAAATGGTTACTGTTAGGACTATGCTAGCTGTTGCTTTCACTAACAATTGGCACATTTCTCAATTGGAAATCAATAATGCCTTTCTCCATGGAGTTTTGAGTGAAGATATGTACATGACTATTCCTCAAGGTTATTCTTCTTCATATCCAAAGAACAGTCCCTGCAAACTTGAGAAATCTCTTTATGGACTTAAGCAAGCCAACAGACAATGGTTCATTAAGCTCACTGATTTTCTCAAGCAACTCAAGTTCAAACAGAGTTATGCAATACCTTTCTATTCATATACAATCATGAAAATGTCTTTCTATCTCTTTTGGTCTATGTGGATGACATATTGATAAGTGGTAGCAACACCTCTCTTATCACCTCCATCAAGGAACAATTACAGAAAAAGTTTAGCATCAAGGATATGGGTTCCATTCACTACTATCTAGGCATTGAATTCCTAAGGAACTCCTCTGGTCTCATTATGTCTCAAAGAAAATATGCACTTGAACCTATTCAAAGTGTAGGTCTTCTCAATGTCAAACCCTCCACTATTCCTTTCAATCCTCTGATGAAACTCACATCAGATGAAGGAGATTTGATTGAAGATCCATCAACATATTGATCTCTTGTTGGTAAACTTCTTTATCTCACCATCACTAGGCCATAAATTTCATATGCAGCACAAGCTCTTAGTCAATTCTCTCAAGCGCCAAGAACACCTCATCTTCAAGCTCTTGTTAAAGTTTTAAGAAATATAAAGAAAAGACCTGGTCAAGGACTTTACTTTCCAGTCAACAACTCTCTATAGCTAAAGGCTGTTTGTGACAGTGACTAGGCAAGCTGTGCTTATACTAGAAGATCACTCACAGGCAATTGTATCTTTTTCGGCCATTGCCTCATCTCTTGGCAATCAAAGAAGCAATGTGTAGTTTCAAGATCTTCCACCGCGATTGAATATAGAGCTCTAGCTGATACTACTTGTGAGCTCACATGGCTCAAATACTTTCTCAAGGATCTTGGTGTTTCTATTCCATCTCCTATACCAATCTACTGTGGGCTTCTGCTATTGCTCTGGCTTTAAATCCCATACAACATGCCAGATCAACTCATATTGAGATTGACTGTCATTTTGTCAGAGATAAAGTTAAAGAAGGGAATGTTATTCCAAATTTCATCTCTACCAAGGAACGGAATGTTATTCCAAAGTTCATCTCTACCAAGGAACAGCCTGCTGATGTTCTCACTAAATGTCTATGAAAGGCACCTCATTATTACTGCGTATCCAAGATTGTATGTATATAAACTGATTGTGTACTTACATAGAACCACCCTTCAACTTCATACTTGATTTCAACCTCTTCTCCCACAGTTAAGTTCAACTGCTATTATAGAAATTTTAAGTAAGCGAAGTAGTTTGGAAACTACAATAAAGATTGTTTAAGAAATTCAGCGTACCTCATCATCAGTAGTAGCAATGAAGTTATAAAGTGCAGATACGTGATGCGCAGATGCATGATTGCTATCATCCATGTTGGTTGAAAAAACAATTCCAGATTTTCCATTCCCTTGTTGATGCGACATTTCACCCTGATTTCTACCATCCTTGTCGGTCGATATACTAGGTCCAGATTTCCCACTCCCATCATGCTGACGCGACTTGACACTCTGATTGCTATCATCCTTGTTGGTTGATAAACTAATTCTAGTTTGCACTTACAGAAAAAAAAATAAAAAGGAGAAAAAGCTGACAGACTTAGAAAAAATCAGCTAAACGATAGCAAGTGAAATGAAGTTGCTCATATATGTGCCTAATGGAAAAAGAACATTTCTTTGTTGACAAACTCACAATTTGGTGCATATACTCACAGTTTCATAACTATGCATCATTCTTTGACCTCACAGAAAGGGAATAGCCAAAAGAAAGCCATAACAATTCTGAACTTTGTTAAAAGGTTTTTAAATGGGAATTAAAATGTGATCAGAAAAGTCAGATTTGGATTTTCGAGGTGTGTAGAAAAATTTAAGAATCAAAGCATAGGCTGCACGAGTTAAATGGATACTCTATCATGAAAAGTTTGTGTATACCAGAGTTTGCTTTCGTTGCAGAAAAAGGATACTTAGGAATCCTCCAAGGGAATCCCTTAACGCTTGAAGACTCGGCAGTGTTATTAGATTTCTTTTGTAGTTCGAGCGAAGCCTGAAGTGAGGCGACAACCTTAGTCATGGTAGGCCGTTCTTTCGGAACGCTAATCAAACAACGATTTGCGATATGAACAAATCGTCTTAAACATTTAGGAAAAATTTCTTTCCTGATATTAAAGTCAACCATCTGATCTACTTTTCCCACTTTCACACATTCTTGTGCCCACCTTATCAAGCTACACTCTTCTTCTCCTTTGCCAAAATCGATTGCAGGCCTTCCTGTCAACAACTCAAATAATACAACCCCAAATGCGTATACATCTGTTTTCCTTGTCAATTTTCCTGTATAAAAATACTCGGGATCTAAATAACCAAACGTGCCTTTTACACTAGCATCGACATATGACGCTGTGTGATTAGTCAGCCCTAGTTTGGATAAACCAAAATCGGATATCATAGCTTCTCCATTTACATTCAACGGAATGTTTGAACTCTTCACATCATGATGTATGACTCCATGGTAGGTGCCTACACCAGTGTGAAGATAGTCTAATCCTCGTCCCGCACCTATGGCTATCTTTAGTCGCTACCCTGAATCTAAATGACCAACATCTTTGTGTAGGTGATCGTATAAGGTTCCATTAGGAAAATACTCATATATAAGGATCATCTCCTTGTTTTCATCGCAAAAGCAATCAAAGACACCAAATGACCGTGGCGCAAATTAGTAAGCATCTTTATTTCAGCATGAAACTCAGGTGCACCCTGGTTGGACATAGTATCCAACCGTTTGATGGCCACAACAAGACTAGTTCCTTCACTATATATATTACCTTTGTATACCTTTCCGAAACCCCCTTTTCCAATGACAAGTTAGGGAATCAAAGTAAAGTCAACATACTAATTGCTTATAAAAATTATGTTTCGTGTTTTTCAACAATTTTCTAATCAAGTTGAGTCATCAATTTTCTTTTAAAAATTTGATATTTGATAAGTATGAGTCTTCACTTACATGGCTTCTAAATATTCAAGTGCATATACATGTGAACTAACCAGTAGAGAAAAAAATATCATTAATTTAAGGTACATGATATGAAGAGTATCCGGTTAGAGATGCATAGAGCACTACTACAAAAAAGCACATAGTGCCCTGTTTAAAATGATGATAAAGCCCCTTTTTGCTTGGGGACTCAAAAGGGGAGGGACTCTATTATCAATTGCCATAGAGCCCTGTTGGAGGAACGGGCTTTATAATACATAATAGAGCCCTGTTTTTTGGTTGAAAACCTTGCTCTATCTGAATAAAAAAATCATTTTTCAATAGCATAGATCCCTGTTTTTTGCTTAAAAAACATAGATCTATGAATTACTATTATTTTTTATTTTAATTTTTAGTTGAATACAATTGCAATTCCTGTATTTCCTGGTACAAACAGCACAACCAACAAAACTGAAACAATACCAATGGATTGAAGATCAAACACAGTTTTACATAAGTTTAATAGAGTCCTATGGACCAACAAAAATACTAGTACTAATTAATCATCACAACAGTTTCAAAGCAAGTGTCTTGAGGGAGAGATATGCAAAACGACATGGAAACATGCCAACCTTTCCTAAATACTAAAATGACTGATGATCAGATGTGCAAGAACTCACGATGTTGTCCAACTCCTTCATAGTAAAAGGCTTTTTGTCATTCCATGTCACCTATAAAGAACATTCATAAGCATTTTATAAGAAAACAAGCATATGAATTGGTACCAAGGTTCAATATATTAATAACCAAGTAAATGTTTCTAAGATGATGATAACTGGAACTGCTGCTAAATCAGTATTCTAGCTCATGAGAACATAAAATAGAATACCGAATTTGTCTAGACTTCAATAGCACAAAAGGTAAAATATATTTACAAGTTCATAGTATCTTGTTTTCTGTATTCAGGTCTGACCTTCTATAGGTGATGATAATTGGAACTTGTCTAAGATGAACTTTAGCAGCAAACATCGACAAACCATATACCGAGCATTCTAAGACAACTACCTAGACACATTTCAGTAGATCATATATTGCGCATCCAAAACCAAGCACAAAGACAAACCAAAACTTGTAAAGTGCTTAAAACTACAAGTTTGGTAAAACCAATGCAAAGTAGGATAGCCAATATAATACTAGCCATCATAAACCAGAATCCAAACACCCCATTAATTCACAAACTCTACACAGATTACACATTTCTACCCTTCACTCCCCTAGTTAAATCACATTTATTATCAAACGGTCCTAAATCACATATGAGCTCGCAAACCAACACTTAAATGGACCACTATACTTATCATAAAAATATAAAATAATGCAAACTAACAGGGAGAATCTCGACACTAGTCTAATTTTGTACATGTTGTGCAAACACTTGCAAACCAGCGCGATATATAAAGCATATGGCAGCAAGGATAATACATTTTCTAGATTCATAGTATATCACCTATAAGAATGCTTTTTTAAGTTATTTAATTTATCATTAAATTGTAGTATATGCCTCTTATATTTGACGAAAGATGAAAAACACAAGCTATTGAATATAATCTCTATAGTTAATAGCAACCATGTTTCTTAGCCAGGCATATTACGCTTTAATTTCATTCAGGGTCTTGATCACGTATAGTATGTTTAAATTTGATCACTTAGCTTGGTTGGTTACTGAACTTATCATTTTTTGTTGTTTTCAGAGTATTCGAGAAGAGGAACAAGGGTCAAGCAACACTATTCATACTAACAGAAGCCGTTACTATGTTTTGATGTGTTTCTTTTTGTTCTCTAAAGAGTAAGAAAAACAAACCTTTCTTTCAGGGGTACTTTCTATCTTCTTGAACTCTTACCAACTAGCAGGTTCAATAACATATACTTCTCATAAGGAATTTTGTTCTTATACATGTAATTTGAACGAAGAGTCTTCTTAAAACTCTTCCATTAACGGAGCATTTTTTGAGCACTTGTACTTTGCTATCATTATTCTTAAGTCCGCAATGTTCCTGATTATTGTAGAAAAGAAAATCGTAAGATGTTAATAAACAAAGTATTTTAGTGACATGCTAACTAATGGTGTTAAGATATTATACCTTGATTTCTAGCTATCATTCTTGGGTACTGTCCTCCACTCCTCTATAGAGATAGAAATCCTCGCCTTATTTACAACCCCTACGTAAAGTCCAAAAGGAGACTGGTCCTTTTTGATAGGATAATTCATACTCATCGAAAGTTACGTCATTAAGAGGTTTCTTGTTCTTCTTCTTTAAGAATTAGATTCCTCTCTTTTTTTAAGGTTATAGTTCTGATTGTTCATTCATACCATGTACAACCATAATTTACCCAGCCATATCATGCTCATCCATGTCAGCCTAGCATTAACAAAACATGTAACAATAATTCATTCAAGACTTTGAAGTACAAATCAATATCAGTAAGCAACAAAAGCATATTCAATACTTTATTAAACCCAGTAATTAAATCTTACAAACTAAATCCTAATATGCACCTAAAGAAAATCAAATTATAAATCACAGTCTAACTTATGCTGCAAAAACAAGAATTTCTCACCACTTTTTATCAAGGAGTCTGTTAAAGGCTTTACCAAACACCTTTTTAAGAACTGACTCTTAATAGTAGAGTCGGATTTTATAGAAACAGTGGGTATTTAACAGCTAACTTTGATAAAAAAAAGTAAGACACATCTAGTGGGGGCGTTGCCCCCAACCAAGCTCTTATTGATACGGGAAACACATAGGAAAAAATGATACTGGTAACAAATAGGATTGGTGCCTTCAGCCAAAGTCTCAAAATTCCCTCTACACTCTCAGAGTTATGTGACAAATTTATGAGTTCATGTGTATGATTTGTGTTAAAATACTAGTTTTTCTAAATGTAACTTTTTAGCGGTCATATTTTATTGAGGTTTACAAAATGTTATGGTTTTAAGAAGATAAATACATTAAATGGCAAGTACCTTAATATGATTTGGTAAATTATCATCTATTATTAGTTTTTCACCAGTTTTTAGTCAATAATAAGTGTTAATATTCCTCGAAATAGAGTGCTCCTGTTACCTTTACTTTAAACAGGGTATTCGCCCCAACTTGTCTTACGCTACAATAAAAACCTTCTTATAGCTCGATGCCCCCCCTGAGATAACGTTTTGTGGCTCCGCCATTACTCATAAGCTATCAATAAAATTCCAAGCTGGTTAAAACTTTCAAACTTAAAGACTAGCGACAACAGTATTTAATCAAATTACAGAGGAGTTAATAAGTAACAAGAGTAATAAGCAGATAACTCTTTGTAAGCAACTAATGAGCCGATTATATAAATAATTCTTTGCAAAGTAATACCAAAAGAACTACTTTAACATATTGGAAACATTGGATGAGCATGTTTCATATTTAAGTTACATCAAATAAACTAGCAGGTTTGATAGCAAAGTAAACTAGTGAAACACTAGTTCCAGATTAGTTAAACAATTGAAACTAACATAGATTTGAATTTGCAAACTGATTAAAACAACCATAAAAAATATAAGAGATACTAAATAAACAATAGACAAGTACTAAACTTAATCTGCATGAAACCAAATCAAATACAAATGTATAACATCAATAAAAACAATAAATTGAACATCAATTAGCAATTAAAGAAAAATTAGGAACAAACATAACTTATTTGAGATTCAATCTTAAAAATAAAATTTATGAGATATTAAGAAGGTTAATGTAAGAGATACCTGTTAATTAGATTAGTCTCTTGTGGATCTGGCATGTGACGAACGTCGCCTATGACGACACAAGTAGAAATTGTGGATCTGGTGTAGGATAGTTGTGTGTAAATATGATAGTAGATGGGGTTAATGTGAGAGAGGGTTAGGGTAGTAGATGGGGTGAATTTTAGATTTTTTTAATCAAGAATGAAATTTAAGGCATTTTTAAATTTTGGGGAAATTTTGGAGAGGGAAAACATGGCGTCAAAATTTTTGCAACTGAAATTTCACCGCCTAAGTTATTGGAAAGGAACATATGGCTTTATAAAAGTAATAGATCCCGGTTTCATCTAAGAAAACATGGCTCTATCCTTTTTTTCAAATAAAGCCCGGTTCTTTAAAAGCAAACATGGCTATATACATTGCCGGATCCACTTAGAGCCCCATTTTCTCTAAAAATGGGCTTTATTAAGGGGGCTTTATTCCCAAATCTCTAGTAGTGGAGGTATGCGAGTGAGTTCCGTCTTACCTGCTTAATATCATCACTCTACAACATCAATGGGTTGCCTTGTTTCTCCCCTTCAAACGATTGTTTCCACAAATAACGTTTTAATATTGTGGATTTGGAATAGCACAAGCTTACTGATATGACAGAAGTTGTGAAAATGCTTATCATATTCAACATAACAAATGGCTTTAAATATCCTTACACAAGCTAAGAAATAGCAACAAGAAAAAATAGCAACATGATACATAACTGTCCTAAAGAACCGGGTTAATATGCCCACTCTCCTAGTATACTGCTATTACTAGGTCAAACATAATACTAATTCAAACTATACTTATTTACATTAAAACTTCAGCCATACGGTTCCTACTTGAACCCGACATGTAACCGATTAAAGCCAACAAATATTTCCTAAATACTAATTTCCCATTATTTAACAAGAATGTTTTGATGCATAAACTGGTTAATTTACAAACTCTATTAAATGAAGCCACACTCAATTTCAAGACAAGTATATGTTCAACACATTCCCTAGACTTTGTTTTCTGTATTGTACGTATTAGATAAAATTATTCATGCAAGTATAATGTAAGGAAAATCTTTGGTTTCTCTATTGATGATGCGTATGCCCAATTGGTCTTGCTGGGACATGTATATACTTCTCATACTGTTTCAACAGTTTCAGCATCTTCGTTTCTGAATCCTCATCATTGCATATTTCAAAACATATCTCAGCAGTAGCACTCAAGGACATTCCTCCACGTTGGCGCCAGAAAAGATCTATCTTTTTCAATTTGGTTTTAGAGACGATTTGTTCCCCTGTTACCACCTCTGCAAATATCACTTTAAAACCGGAGAGATTGCTCTGTGGTTCTAGGGGCTCTGACAGAGAAAATCTTATTCAGATATATGCAATTGCATTGGCAGAAAGAAAATTATGACTAGGAATTAATGGGACGGGAAACACTTTTTTCATTCTTTCTGTATAGTTAATAGGGGGGGAGGGGGGGGGGGGGGGGGGGGGGGGGGGGGGGGGGGGGTATGGAAAACAGTTTGAAATAACGTACCAGACCCAGGATAATAGTCACCAACAACTAGACCGTTAAACTTCTGAGAACATTGAGGATAGTGACCATGTGCTAACTGAGTGATGTCATAACCGGCAAGCTTCACCATAAAATCCTGCATATTGATCTAACTCTATAAATAACTTCAAGAAGAGGGTATTCAAAATGTGACTAGAAAAAACAGCAGGAATCACTTGCAGCAGTTGCAACAGTGATTCAGATCGAGTGAGTGACGTGTTATTGGATGACCAGAAAGAACTATATCCCTTATGTATTGTTTTGTTAGATATTTTTTAAAACTAGAAGAGAATTGTAGAATTTTTTTTGACTCGTAAAGTTCTAACAAAAACAATGAGTAATTTGGTAAATTAGAAAGCAAATGAACGTAAGCTCCTTTGTAAAAATGCAAGGTGGTGCATTGTAAAACTGTAATCAGTTTGTAGAACAAGGCAATATGTCAAAGTAATAAAAGACAACTAGTTAGTATCCAGGTTTATTCCTGCATAGGGTGGTTCACATGAAAGTGGAAAACTTTGAATTACATACCTCATCAAACAATATCTCGTGTCTGTTAAGGCGTGACATACTGATGGTTCCTCCCTCATGTACATGTGTGCGTATGTCCCGCTCTGTGACATGCAAGAAACGAATACCCCTAGCAATTCCTACTGCTATTTTAACCTTTGTAACAAGCGGAAGCTGTGCTATGGATTCTACAGGCCACAAATTATTATCTAATTTTGAATCATTACCTGTTTCTGAATATAACATCTGTTTGGTTACTACAAAAGATATATATGCTACATACTGTTAAGAAGGTGATCTTCAAAGTTTCCATTAAGCATGAATTCATGCACAAGGAAGAGTTTTTCTTGAAACAAGCAGTATCCAATGAGCCTAACAAGATTGGAATGACTGACCTCCTTCCACATTTCAAGATCCAACTGCATTCAAAAAGTCATACAAGTTTCACAAATGTAATGTTATCCATGAAAGAGGTACTTAATTTACTCAGCTTGTGCAAAGACTTACAAGGTCGTAGCTATAAAGTCTTGTAATTGAAACAAGCAATCCCGTATCATGCTTAGAAGGGATATTAGTCGTGTTATCCACCCAACCTTTGTAAATAGCTGCATGATTACTCTCACCTAAGCATGTGTCAAACCCAAAGTTCGATGTGGCACTTCTCAATTCGCCATATGTGAACAATTTTACTTCTTTAGCCACTACTTTCGTATGATGATGAGGCCTTTGCACAAGATCACCGCCATCCCTTTTGTTTCCAAGGCTCTTTAGTAAACTTGAGCCACTTTGATCTTATTATAAAGGACAAAACAATCAGGCAATTAGCTATTGTCTGATATTACTTAGGAGAATAAGCAGCAAATATGCACAGACAACACAAACAAAAACCTTGTGTATACCTGAGTTCTGATCAGTTGTGGAAACAAGATACTTATGTATCCTCCAAGTGAATCCCATTGTGCGTGGTGAATCAACAGAATTGTCATGTTTTTCTTGTAGCCTCAGCACAGCGTGAAGTGAGGCCACAACTTCGGTTATTGTAGGTCGTTGTTTCGGATCACTAAGCAAACAACGATAAGCAATTTGAGCAAACTGTCTTAAACATTTATGAAACATGGTTCCCCGGATTTTTAAATCAACCATTTGCTCAAACTTTCGTTCTTTACAGCATTTCCTAGCCCACCTTACCAAACTACATTGCTCCTCACCATAGCTTATGTCAACTGGAAGCCTCCCAGATAATAATTCGAACAATACAACTCCAAATGCATAAACATCTGTTGCCTTTGTCAGTTTTCTGGTATAGAAATATTCTGGGTCCAGATACCCGAACGTACCTTTCACACTTGCATCAACAAAGGATTGATTAGTAGGGCCTAGTTTACACAACCCAAAATCTGAAATCATAGCTTCCCACTTCCCATCCAAAAGAATATTTGAGCTCTTCACATCACGATGTATGATTCCTTGTTCGATGTCATCACCCGTGTGGAGGTAGTTCAATCCATATCCAGCGCCTATGGCTATCTGCAGCCGTTGAATCCAACTTAGAGGAGTATTAGCTTTGTGCAGATGATCATACAGGGTTCCATGTGAAATATATTTGTAAACAAGGATCATTTCATTGTCATCATCACAATAACCGATAAGACGCACCAAGTGACGGTGACGCAGCTTGGAAAGAATCTCAGTTTCTGCCCTAAATTCAAGTTCACCCTGGTCAGACATAGAATCCAACCGTTTGATCGCCACAGCACGAATAGTTTTCCGAATTAGAATACGACCTTTATACACCCTTCCAAATCCTCCCTGCCCAACAACCAGTTTATCATCAAAATCATTGGTTGCTAGTTGAATGTCGGCAAGTGAAAAGAGATGACATGGCTGTGCTGATCTCGATGACGACAATATTTCGGCCTCTCCGGTATTAGATGACATAATCTTGGCTATTTATCGAATCTGTATTAAATTTTTGAGAAATATGCACCTCTTACTAATTTAGCTTATAAATTCATTAAAAAGTATATAGCTTGCAACTTCAAGGAAACTAGTTAGTAGGAAGTGGAAACTGTACTGACAAAAAAGTCAAAAATTCCACACTACAAAACAACAAATTTCCACGTACACATTGCCAGGGATGGCTTAAAACTTAGTAAGAAATAATAAAAGAAAAGGGGAGCAGGCAGGTAGGGACACAAAACTGATATGCGATATACAATCACTTTTATAAGGGGTGTAATCGAGCCGAGTGGAGCCTGAGCTTAACAGGTCTCGGGCTCGGCTCGAAATCTAAAAGGTGGGTTTGAGCTCGGGTCGATAGCTCGTCGAGCTTTAACTGTTAAGGCTTGAGTTCGGCTCGATTATAGTACGAGTAAAGCTTGAGTTTAGCTTGAAATGTTCAAAATTTTAGATATGAAAAAAATACATCATTAAAACCATGGTTATAAATAGCGTGAAGCGTGGCGTTGCGGCATGTCCAAGCTACACGCTTTAGCGGCTAAGGCGAATCTTTAGAGTTTTTATAGCATGGCTTATAGCGGCACAACATATAAAAGTATTTATTTATTTTATTTATTTCAATACTATATTTATATTATGTTCATAATAAGTGTTGTAAATAATAATTAAAATTAAAAAATTCTCCTTACATGTAATAATATTCATTTTCTAGAGTTGAATTCAAAAAATAATCCCACCTGATGTCGTAGCGCCCTTTGACCTATTGCGTAGCGCTGAGGTCACGCCTCAAGCTTTAGCGCGCCTTAAGACGGGCTATAGCGAGCTATTTAGAACTATGATTAAAACTTACACACCACCACAAATTTTATGTTTTTAATAGATTATTATAACGATTATCAATAACTTATTTAATCTTTTATAGAGTTATTCTTTTTAATAAGGTTAATATTCAAATAAACGTTTGTTTACTTATATAAAAATATATTTATACTAAAGCTCGATAAGAGCTCGAGCCGAGGTATTAAAAGCTCGAGCTCAGCTTCTCATTATATGTTTCGAGCCATGTTATTGGGCTTGAGCTCGGGCTCGAGCTCGATAAAAGCTCAGCTCAATTGAGTCGAGCTTTAACTCGAGCTCGAATTGCTTGATAAAGCTCGGCTCGTTTGCACCCCTAATTATAAAATATTTAAAGTTTATACAGCATAGTGAATAGACTATAAATACTAACAATTAATTTGAAATCATTCGAAAACAATATACTATAAATATAGGACGGCCAGGGAAACAACAAACCATATCATGGAAGGATTTTTGAATGAGATTGGATTTTTGAGGCGATAAACGAGGCTAGTTATGTTGACATGGAAGGGTTTTTGAATGAGATTGGATTTTCTGACTGGTGGGGTCTTAAGGTTCATAGTTTTCCAAATCGGTTAGCGAGGGTTGCTGTTAAAGCTTTCGAAAAATCCACCTACAACTTTAAGATTGATACAGGCAGTTTTCAAGTCACGCCTGAGAAGATCCATGAGATTTTAGGACTTCCTATTGGTGGAATTTCCTTGTTTGATTTGCCGAGGAGATAGTCAGATGACGATGTTGTGAAGTCATGACAACAACAGTTTGCGCCAAAGCGTCCGAAACAAATCACGGCTAAGGACATCAGTCAGAAGTTGAAGAAGGCGAAGGAAATTGACTTTATGTTTAAACTCAATTTCCTGACACTTTTTGCGACAGTTATGGGTGATGCGGACACAGGTCCCTTGTATTTTCTGATTGTAATTTTAACATTCATAATGAATCATATATGTTTCATAATAAATCATATATGTTTCATAATGAATCATATGTGTTTCATCATGAAACATATATGATTCATGATGAATCATACATGTTTCATCATGAAACATATATGATTCATCATGAACCATATATGTTTCATGATGAAACATATATGATTCATATGATGAAACATATATGATTCATCATGAATCATATATGTTTCATTTATGTTTGTAATACTAAATATTAATCATAATTTGATTCTACAAAGTATTTATCATATATATTTTTTCTGTATTGTTTGCAGCTCCTTTATCTTGATTCTACAAAGTATGACCGATTCACAGTCCTTCGATCAAGACCAGCCATCAGGGACTGGAGTTCTGCTGACATGCATGCTCGTCAAGAACTTGAGTTTGAAGATCAAGTTTTTTGTAAACTTGAGCTTCATGGAAAGTGGAGCGCGGATGAGGCAAAGAAAACAGAGGATTTCTTTGGTGCCAAAGATTTTAAAAAGAAGAACAAAGCTTCAGGCATACCTCCTAAGGACAAAAAGGTATGAATCAACCCTCGCTATATATGATTATAATACCATATATGATTCACCATTAATTGTATTTGATTTTAACTACAAATTTTTTATAGAGTATCTGCACAATTATTGAAGAGAAGCTGGCGAGAGTAACTAAGGAGAAGGCTGATTTAGAAACTCTCTTGAGAAAGGCTAACAAAGACTTCCCGAATGATGTACATGTTGATGAACTGTACAATAGATATCTTGGGTTGTTAGAGATACTCTATGGCTGGAAGATAAGTCACCTCATCTTGACGATTTTGACGATGTTAATCCTAAGAAAGAAGATGAGAAGAAAGACGATGAGAAGAGAGACGAGTCGGCTGATGATCCGGCTGAGAAGAGAGACGAGCCGGCTGGTGATCCGGCTGAGAAGAGAGACGAGCCGGAGAATGTTGCTGATGCTGGAAAAGGAGACAGAGGCAAGGATACGTCTCATACTGAGGATGTTATTGCTGAGAAGGAGGGGTGTGTTGATGAATTAAATGTGGAAACTTATACTCAGTGGATTAATGCGAACATATGGTGGTATGGAGATTGTGTGGTTGATGTGGCTGTCGAATCTTTTGTCCATGAAGCAATTTGTTAACCTTTCATTATTTATTCAAATTTTTTACGTTATGTTATTATGAATTGTTTAATTAAAAAAAGGTTCAATGTTTCAGGAGGAGTATTGGGATTGGCCTACGGATCTTCCTAGTGCTATGTCTGCTGGGACTGCTCCACCGCTGCCTGGTGTTGTGTCTGCTGGGACTGCTCCACTACTGCCTGGTGTTGTGCCTGCTGGGACTGCTCCACCGCTGCCTGGTGTTGTGCCTGCTGGGACTGCTCCACAATAGACTCCTCCACAACAGACTCCTCCACTGGGTATCAAGAAATTGGTCCAACCAGATTCTCCAATAACTTCTGTTTATCAATATAAGAGAATAAATGTTGCGTCATTGATTAATAGAGTTGAGTTTATCATGGGAAACAGCTTGTTTCTATGCAAGGCGACAAATAGTAAGCTCTCTTTGTCATGTCTTTTAGAATTTTTTTTGTTAACTGTTTATGAAAAATACATGATCCATGATGAAACATACATGATCCATGATGAAACATACATGATTCATGATGAATCATGTATGTTTCATCATGGATCATGTATGTTTCATCCATAACTTTTTTGTGTAAATTACTGGATAACACCATTTATTTTCTTATTTTGTAGTGAAACTGTTTTTCAAACTGTATCTGGATATCCTCTATCAGTCGTACGTGTCAACTTGGAGACTTTGGCACCAAGGATATGGATAGATGCTAGTGTCATAGACTGTTTTGTCGCCATTCTTAATGTTGAGCATGATACCAAACTTCCAGAGACAAAATATCACTATTTTTCGACTGGTTGTATTGTAAGTTGTCATTTGACTATTCTTCGTGTGGTTCTATTAGTTTCATGTTTTCTCTTAAGACTTTTTTTCTTATACAGAAACCAGATATGATTAGTAGAGTTCTTGATGAGGAACCATCATGCAAACTGTTTAAGGAAGCAATATTGGCTCAGTTTGAAGGTGATGAAGCTTCTGCGTCTCTCTCACGCGTTGAGTTGGCTTTTTTCCTATATGCGCTTCAAATCATTTTTATGTGGTTGTTTTCAACCTCAAAATGCCAACTACAATGTTGATTCTTGATAACGCTTATGGATATGACTATTCAGCAAAATACAAGGGAGCTTGCGATATTTTCGTAAGTTTATTATGGGGGATTATATATAATTACGGATTATGATTGTATTTCGTTACACATGCATCTTTTTTATTTAATATGTTTTCGTGTTTTTCTTTCTCGTTTTGTAGAAAAAGTTCTTTGCAAGATATTTGGAGGAGCATAATCATCCAAGTCACTCCAAAGTTTCAAAAATGAAAAGCTATGTTCCAAAGTTGAGTTAGAGTACTAAAGAAAATCATGAAGACTGCGGGGTATTTGCTATGATCCATTTGGAGAACTACACCGGCAACAGTAAGAGGAGCCGGGATGTTGGTCTATGCGAAGAATCTGCTCAGCAAACAACATTGTTGATGCGTATGAGGTTCAAGATAGCTACAAAGATTCTTCTTCATAATTTCAACAAGGAAAGAGCCAAAATGTTCAAGCTAGCATATGATTTTGAGACAACGGTTGACAAGGAAAAAAGAATTTCAATCATTGTTCATGCGCTCAACCATAGACATGAGCGTGATCCAGATAAGGCTTCATCCCAGAGTGAAGAGGGTGATATGGCTCGGAAAGGAGAGGCTGATACATTGAAGGGGAGTGAAGAGGGTGATATGGCTAAGAAAATTGAAGGGAAATGAAGAAGGACTTTATTCTAAGTAATGTAGGTATTCTATGATTGTGAATGGTAGAAGGATAAGAAAAAATACTAATGGGTCTCTTTTGGTAGATCTAGCTGTTGGGCCCCTGATGTTTCTAATTCGTAGTAATCATTGTATTTTGAACGTAGTCTAAACAATGTAGTCTGTACAAGGTAGTTTGAATTACATGTTTGTATTTTATATGTGTTCAAATCTTTGATAATTACAAGGTTTATCTGTGTACAAAGAATGATAGATGTGCCTTGATGAATCATATATGGTTGATTATAAATCATACATGTTTTATCATGAATCATACATGATTCATCAAGACACACGTATGAACAATCACACTTGCTTTTGAAATTTGTAGATTTAGAGTTCTTTTTAACAATAATAATGTATCACTCTTGAATGAATCCATCATGAATCATATATGATTCATTATGAATCATATATGTTTCATCATGAAACATATATGATTCATGATGAATCATATATGTTTCATCATGAAACATATATGATTCTTCCCTAAACACTTCCAAACACTTTAAATTAAAATGATTATGTAGAAATAAACATGTATGATTCATGATGAATCATATATGATTCAAAATGGAACATATATGATTCATGATGAATCATATATGATTCGTCATGAATCATATATGATTCCTCATGAATCATACATGATTCATTCCCAAACACTTCAAATTAAAATGATAATGCAGAAATAATCAAGTATTAATTGAACTAAATATCAAAACAAAGTTGATTCAAAGTATGAAACTAAGTGTAAAACAAAGTGTTAATTGAAAACATATTGAAAGTAAATATGACTTGAAAAAACATAGAATGATCAACAAGTTGTGTTTGTTGTTTGTTTTGTAGCATCAACGTTTCCAGCTTCTGTAGCAGCAACGTTTCCAGCTTCTACTTGAGCAGCTTCCATAAGCACCAACTTTGCAATATACTTTGGATTTAATGGACATGTGTTCTTGGTATGTTCATTTGTCACTTGTTTGCAACATAAACATTTCCTAGCCTGCTTTTTCTTAGCTTTTATAGCGATTTCTCTTGCACTTTTTATACGTGCTCCTTTAGGTGCTGCTTTACGTTCTCCTTTAAGACCGGCTTTGTTTCGAGCCCCTTATTGATTTCCTATGATCGGTTTATCAGCAGCCGGCTTTCCAATTGCATATAAATCTAGGATTACATCACTCATTTTCTGGGAAGGTGGCTTAGGAACTTGAACTTGTATTTCCTTCTTAATTTTTTCCAACGTTTGCATAAATTCTGCCAACTTTGCTTCATCTTTACTCAACCAAAACAAGCATTCATCGACCACGTTGTTGGCGTAGTTAGTTAACCTTTCAATGGTTTCGTTCTTTTCTCCGTATCTTTTTTATTTTCTTCTCAATCCAAGTGGTATTAAATCCCTTCTCCAACGCCTTAGAATGTATTTTTCTGGAATCTTTCCAACATCACGGTTCTTCAAAACACAAAATACGTGTCGACACAGAAAACCATACCGAGTGAAATGTCTAAAAGTACAATTAACTGAACCGTCTTCTGGATGACGCATAACCTGATTATGAAACATTAAAAACAAAATTAATACTTGGGCATTTACCAAAATAATTATGAAACATGTATGATTCATCACGACACATGTATGATTCATCAGGAAACATGTATGATTCATCATGAAACATATATGATTCATGATGAATCATACATCATTTTGGTAACAGTAACAACAGTTAATGATTCATTCACCATGAAACATATATAATTTATTATGAATCATGTATGTTTCATCATGAATCATACATGTTCATCATGAATCATATATGTTTCAGGATGAATCATACATGTTTCATGATGAATCATATATTTTTCATCAAGAAACATGTATGATTCAACATGAATCATATATGTTTCATTGTGAATGAATCATATACTATTTTGGAAACAGCAACAACATTTAATTGATTTCACTCACTAACCTTGTAGGTAGCAACCTTATCTTCTTCTTGCATAACCATCTCTTTGCCTTCCTCGGTAAAAATTATGCGGTACTCCCCTGCCCTCTTGTCTTTAACATGAACCGTCTCAACTCCCTGTTCAGTTCTAAGCTCTACTATTTGACAAGCCCAAACTGATTCCATTATTTCCTTTTGAACAAGTTGAAATATTGTCCTAGTATATAACGTAGCCGCATGTGTTTCCATCTCTAACCTTCTATAAGGTTTTGAAGATGCTTCAAATATTTTGAAGTCTAAAAACTCTTGCCTGTGTTTTTGCCTTTCCATGGCCGCTTCATATGATTCTGTTAAAATAGTTATTCTTTAAAACACTATAATTGGTAAAAACTTCAAAACAAGTTGGATGAATCATGTATGTTTCATCATGAAACATATATGTTTCATGATGAAACATATATGTTTCATTATGAAACATATATGATTCATCATGAAACATATATGTTTCATTCATTATACAAACAAGTGATTCATAATGAATCATATATGATTCTATGATTCTGTTAAAATACTTATTCTTTAAAACACTGTAATTGGTAAAAACTTCAAAAACAAGTTGGATGAATCATGTATGTTTCATGTTGAATCATATATGTTTCATCATGAAACATATATGATTCATGATGAAACATACATGATTCATCCAACTTGTTTTTGAAGTTTTTACCAATTACAGTGTTTTAAAGAATAAGTATTTTAACAGAATCATAGAATCATATATGATTCATTATGAATCACTTGTTTGTATAATGAATGAAACATATATGTTTCATGATGAATCATATATGTTTCATAATGAAACATATATGTTTCATCATGAAACATATATGTTTCATGATGAAACATACATGATTCATCCAACTTGTTTTGAAGTTTTTACCAATTATAGTGTTTTAAAGAATAACTATTTTAACAGAATCATAGAATCATATATGATTTAATTTGAATCAATTGTTTGTATATTGAATGAAACATATATGTTTCATGATGAATCATATATGATTCATCATGAAACATATATGATTCATCATAAAACATATATGTTTCATGATGAAACATACATGATTCATCCAACTAGTTTTTGAAGTTAATTTCCTTTACCAATTACAGTGTTTTAAAGAGTGACTATTTTAACATAATCATATATGTTTGTATGTTGAATGAAACATATATGATTCATCATTAATCATATATGATTCATCATGAATCACTTGTTTTGTATATTGAATGAATCATATATGATTTACATGGAGTTTGAATGATATTGGCTTCAACATTTGACTCTTCATTTTGATTCTGAGTCATAGGGTTTTCATCTTTTTTGTATTGAACTATACTTAAATCTGCATCAATCGCATCGTCATCAGCCATATTTGTGGTAGTTATGATTAGGGAAAGTAGTTGTGGAGGTTGAGGTCGCCGGAAAAAATGGAATGGAGGTTGTTGTGGTGGTTAAGGTCGCCGCAAAAATTAAGTTTTATAGATCTCCACAGAAAACGAGATCTGTGATTAGGGAGTTGTGGTAGTTGTGGTGGTTGAGGTCGCCAGAAAAATGGTTATGGAGGTTGTTGTGGTAGTTGAGGTCGCCGAAAAAAACAGTTATGGAGGTGGTTGTGGTCGCCGGTTTTGATAACGGAAAAAACGATTTTGAGCTCAGAGAGAGCTCTGTGTGTTTTTTAAAGGAAAAATGAATTATTAATTTCTAAAATTCTATTTATATTTTTAATTAGTAAAAAGTGGGTGTAATCTTGACCATTGAATGCAAAATAAATGGATGGCCCAGATTGTCTCATTTGATCTATGATATATATTGTGTCTAGGGGGATCTCAACTTCATATATACAATGATGCATTTCTTCCAAACGACTAGCTAATATTATCTCATCGGTTGTTTATAATAATAAGAAGATAAATGTAGTAAAGTGTGATTTCATTACCTTTGTTTCACTTTAATTTCTTCTAAATTTTTTCTAATTTTAGGACATACATCATGTTTCGGTGTTTTAGCTTTTGCTGCCATTTTAAAATACTTTTCATCGCATATGTTCTGATTTCTTCTAGCATTGTGATGATAGGCTTCCTTCTAGCTTTTCGGATTCTTGAATTAAAGCTTTCACTCATGCCATTCTCAAAAGCATCACATGCCCTATTAACCTCAAAGAAAGCCCTTGACCAACTCTTTGGATTTATTTATATAAGAGGATTATATGCTTGATTATTGCTCTCTTTCATCTCAATTCATTTTCTCTTGAAAATGTTGCACAGTAGTTGATTTTGCAGCGGCCCAGAATAAGTTTTTGAAATGTAGCCAGCAAAACGTTTTCTTAAAGTTACCATATATGTACCTTGTGCATTGCATATGTTAACCATAAGGGAATATATCTTTCACCACTTCCACAATTCCCTATTAATAAAGGATGTGTGTAGCTTGAAAGGATCTAATTCACAATTTTTCATACGTAAAGTGTAACAGTTTTTCGTATATGTATTGACAATCATGTGTGATCCGAGGGTGCGTTTGGTAACAGTTATAACTCTCTTCGCTAAGCAACACCAAAAGTGTACAACTTACTTCAATTTAACACCTAAGACGACAACAAATGAAACTTAAACAGATAACTATCGTAGTCATCAAACAAAACTAAACAACATATCAGTTAACCACATAACACAACTAAACCATTAATTATTAAAGAGTAAAATGCAAAAATCCTACCTGTGGTATGCCCTTTTTGCAGATTTAGTTATCGGTGTTTCGAAAGTGCATACGGCCTCAATCGTGTTTGTGTTTTTTATCATTTTCATACTTTAACTTAACGATTATTAAAATTGACCGTTACTAAAGAAACAACTTTGTCTTTTTCTTTGTCATCTTCCCAATAACACCACAAACACGATTTGATACCCACCACCATGACCGCAATCTAAAGTAAACAAGATACACGATTTGATATATTGAAATTTAAGAATGGTTACAATAATTTTCACAAAATAATTAAGCACCGGATCATATGCATATTTGTTGAAGAAACGAACAAGGGTCTCCAGTAAATGAAACAGGAAATCCACACAGCATAGCAGGCGTTCATTGTTTCCAATTTTGAGCCCATTATCGTTTATTCAAAATCTTTACCGTTAAGATTTAAAATGTTGACACATAAAAGTAGCCATAACATATGATTGTACAGTTGGTTTAATGGTTTTGAACTCAAATCCAATAGGGAGATTAAAGCATGCACCAATTATTATTATACAGACCCATCTTTTTATTTCATCAAAAGATGTTGTTTTTTAATGTGCACACAAACTTTTTGTTAAAACTCCTCAACCATAATACACTCATTTCTAAGACGAATCATTGACTTAGATGTATCCCACGAACCTGAGGCATATTGTGAGAGGATAAATGTCGCACCTATCAAATTGTGTACATTTCTATGGAGTAGTTGTTGCTTTATGGGGTCGTAATATATTATAAGTAGTTAACTTGCATTGTATGCCCATGGCGGTTATGGTGGTGGCAACGGCCACGCTTGTGGGTGTTACTGTTAGACGAATAGATTGATGGACCTCAAGCCAGGTTTGGTGGAGATGACGGCTATGGTGGTGGCAGCGGTCATGGTAGTGGGTATTCAAATAGAAAATTCGGCATATGTTCTTGGTGTTTGTGGTGTTTTGGGGAAGAAGACAAAGAAAAAGACATAATTGTTTCTTTAGTAACGGTCAATTTTTAACAATCTTTAAGTCAAAGTATGAAAATGATACAAAACACAAACACCAATGAGGTCGCATGCACTTTCAAAATACAGATAACTAGATCTGCAAAAAGAGCATACCACACGTAGAATTTTTTCATTTTACTCATTATTAAATGAGTGTATCGATAACATACTCATACCCTGTGTTGATCAGAAATTAATGTGAGCCCAACTCCATCTACTATTCCAATGTCGTTCCTCAATAGTTTAAGAAACCATTTCCAGTTTTCCTTATTCTTAATTGAGACAACAGCCCACACAAGAGGGAAAATATGGTTATTGGCGTCTCTTCCAATGGCTGACAGTAGTTTACCCTCACATACACTTTTTAGGAAGCACTCATCCAAATCGATAACTTTCCTACACCCATTGATCCATCCATTCTTGATACCATTAAAACACATATAATAACTATTAAAGTAAATTCTTCCATGGCACATTGTATTTATACTCATCTTGACAGCACTACCCGGGTTTGTTTTAAGTATCTCTGCTCCATAGTCGCAAAGTCCTGAATAGTGATCTTTTAATCCACCTTCATACTCATATAATATTTGTTTCTTTGCTCTACTACATTGACCAATACTCACTTTGCATTTGTATTTCCTCATGATATCCATTTGCATTGCTCTTATACTCATATCAGGATTTTGAATTAACTCTTTAAAATAACACTTTGCGATCCAAGAATATGTAACAAGAGACCCCAAAGAAAACTTTCATGAACAAGTATGCTTATCGTTTAGAGATTTTATTTGTAACGAGCCATTATCTATAATTTTAGAGGCCCACAACCTAAATGGACATTTCTTGCTTTCTTCCTGTTATTATTACTAGTCCTATTTCCATCATCTTCGTTCTCGTCATCAGTTTCTTCTTTCCCATATAATAGAGGTGAGATCCATATAGAATTTTATCCAATGAAAGAAGAAAGGAACAAATCTTGCCCATCAAATTTATCGTCATCCAACAGTCAAGACTGAATTTACAAATCATATTTAAACACTAAAATCTACAACAAAAAACACACATTATATCCACTTTCTCTCTCTACAAAAATTCATACTCTCCCTTTCTAAAAAGAACACCAGATCTAAATAACAACCACATTACCGGAAAATTAAAAACCCGACCACCACCTCCGGCCACCACCCCGACCACAAGATCCACCCCGACGCCCACTTTCTCTCTCTACTAACTAACCCGACCTTCCTTTCTGTCTCTACCACCAGATCCACCCCCGACCATCATCCCCAACCACGGCCACCAGATCCACCTCGTCGGAAAATCCAAAATTCGTCGAAAAAGGATGAGACAACGATAGATGATGTTATGGTTATGGTTAGCCGCCTGGATTTGAATAAAAGTGTTGCAAATGTTATGAAAGAAGATGCAAGTGCCATGGTAGAAGATGAAGAAGAAATAGCAAGTAACTTTTTAAAATCATTGTAATTTGTTAATAAGAGAAAATTACAGGTGATTCGCTTTAATTATGTGTAATTTTTCTATGTAGTTATTTGTGTTTTAGTAAGTGAAAATTAAATGTGATTCATTTGAATCACATGTAATTTGTATAGAATTACGTGTTGATTTGTCTATGTAGTTGTTTTTATTTTAGTAAGTGAAAATTACATATGATTCATTTGAATCACATGTAATATTTCTGGAATTACATGTGATTTGGCTATATAACCGTGTATTTGTTAATAAATGAAATTACATGTGATTTAAGTGAATCACGTGTAATTTGGTATGAAATTGTGTTTGTTAATAAATGAAATTTACATGTAATTATGTATGAATCACATGTGATTCGGTCTAATCACATGTGATTGAGTTGTTATTTTATGATTAGTTTCATATGATTCTATTTCTTGATATAGAGGTATGAAAACAACAAGAGCAATTGTAAATGAACATACCCGGTGAATCAATATATTGTACGAAGTGAAAGTTTAAAAAAATGAAGGTTTGCGGATACCATAAAGTGAAGACGGACGTGCATACCAAAATAACTTGTCCAAATAATCCAAAAGCAAGGAGGAAGAAGAAGACTACACTAATTATTGATGTTTAAAAACTTTTTTGTTTTTGAATTCTATGTATTATCGGATAGTTAGTTGATCAGAATTGATTTTACTATATCAAATACATATGTTACTTACTTGAATAAAAATTACATATTTTTATGTTAATTGGTCAGATGATAAGTAAAAAAGATTACATGAGATTAAAACTAAATCACATGTGATTCATCTAAAGTGAGATTGATAAAAGAAGTTAAGGTTTAAAAATGCTTGAATCGCATGTAATGCAAGCAAAATCGCATGTAATTATTATCGAATCACATGTAATTCATGCAAAATTACATGTGATTCAAATAAAATCACATGTAATTCACAAGCCAATTTGTTTTATATATTTTACATGAATAACATTTTTATATATTGACAGAATCACATGTGACTAAAAAATCACATGTGATTCATCTAAAGTGGTTTTTTTAGAAGAAGTTAAGGTTTAAAATGCTTGAATCACATGTAATTCAAGAATAATTACATGTAATTCCTGTGTGAATCACATGTGATTGACAAATAGATATACGATAATGCTGATTTTCAACAACGAGGATCAAACAATGCTAGGCGATTCACTGTCACTAGGAACTTATTACCAACAGAATTACATGTAATTCAAGAAAAATTACATGTAATTCAAGAAAAATCACATGTAATTCAGAAGCGAATATGTTTTATATATCATACATAAATGACAAAAGACATCTTAATATATTTCGAGCATGATCCAACATGATCCCACTTGTTCTAACTTGATTTGTGTCAGTTGAAACATTCTTGTTCTAGCATTTATTTCGAGCAACAAGCCTTTACAGAGCGCTACAAGTTATATATCATGTACCAATAATATGTTGCTTCAATCTCTTTTAGGCATTTCATCATACACTTTTCAGGCATCAAATTTCTAATAATATGTTTCTACCATCTCTTTTGGGTATTTCATCAAACACTTTTCATACATCAAATTTCCAATATAATATGTTGTTGCCATCTCTTTGAACATGCTTATATGTTGTTACCATCTCTATTAGTTATTTCATCAAACACTTTTAAGCAGATACACTAGTGCTTAAATAAAAGCTTGTATGCAAAAGAGTCATGGAGTATAAAAAGTGTGGTACACTCCTAAAGTAAAAGAGTATCCTTCACAGTGTATCAAACCTGATTTTCTTTCTTTTGAAATTGAGATCTAGAAAAGTGAAATCAGATCGCGATCGTAAAATCATATATATTCTTGTTGACAATGGAGGGGTGCGACGAGGGTGTTGCGGTAGGGGTACGACGATGGTGGGGGTGCAGGGGAGGTGGTGGGTGAATGTGTATGTGTTTTTGAGAATAGGGGAGTGTAGATAGTGAAATAATATCAACCATAGAATTTGTTTAAAAATGGACGATGGAGATTGAGTCCTTTGTCCTTTTTTGTGGGTGTGTTCCCTGTGAAACTTTTGTCTTACATAATAATAGAACAAATTTGAAACTTGAGTGCTTTTTGAATCACATCAAACTATGAGTGACTTTTGTGGAACAATTGTGAAAGTTGGTTTGGCGTATGTGAGAATGTTTATTTTCTCTAGGATTTTACAATATGATCCTTGAACGCATGTATAGGTTCATGTTTTGTTGTATGTGTGCTCATATAAGATCTATAGTTAGCTATTTCGTTTAAAAATAAAACCATTTAAAAAGGAAAATAATAAGTAAGAATTTTGTGTAGGTCCTCGTAATCCTTGGATTATCCTTGTGTTGGAATGATTTAAAGAAATAGAGAGATAGATGAAGATGTAGAGAGAGAAACTAGAGAGAGGTTGGAGAGAAAATGAAATATTAGATTGAATGTGTGAAAGTGAGAATGACCAACCCCTCCTAACATGCTAGGAGGGGGTTTATATAGCCCACCCTACATGTGGGCTATATGGACTATATTGGATCACGAGCCCAATATCATTGGAGTGACCGATCCTTTCTAAATACGTAAAAACGTATTTCCAACAATCTCCCCCTAAGGGAGGTCACTCCAAGTTACAATGTCCTAAATATTCTATAGCTCCTGATCTATGCTAATAATGATGTGACCGAGACTTTCTTTGGAAAAACGTATTTCCAACAATCTCCCCCAAAGGGAGGTCACACCATTTTACAAAATCTTAAACCTAGCATACTATGCTTGAGTCTTTGATCTTGTTCTTGTGAATATGCTGATGAGATCTTTGACTTTAGTATTGAGCATGTTCTCTTGCCTTGACCTTGTGCATTCATCACTTGTGATATTTGCCTCCTTGTGACTTCATGTTCCACATACTTATACCTTCGTAATTCTTGAAAGCTTCAGAGTTTGATACAGCGGAAGACTTGACTTTTAGACTTTCTAGAATTTGATGAAGTATTAAGTGCATATAGTATTAGCCTGTGGTGACGACTTCTTCTGGATTGTACACCGCAATGCCACCTTCTTGTTACGCTGCATAAGACAGTTAGCAACAAAACATATACACAGATGAAATGGCTTTGAACATTTCATTCTAAATCGGTAGCATTTTACCTCCGGTCGGTGAAGACCGTTGGACGATATTAACTATCGTACTTGTGGCAGGTAGTTTCAATTAAGAACCTCCTTGACAAGATTTCGCGGGTAAACCCGTTCTCTTTATTCGACCGTCCAAAGCTGACTGAGAACATAAAGAGTGAATCATTTCGATAATAATATCCGCATGATTTGAAGCCGTCAATTCATGTTCCTGGAACAAGTGAAGTTCAATTAAGAACCGCACCATCGTTGCTTTCCAGTTGTCACGAGCTTGATTCGTATAGAATCTTGCAAGTTACCTACCAAGTGTTGTTTGAGGTTAACACTAGAAGGATTTCCACTCATCACTGTGAACACTAAGGTATCACTTTGAGTGTTCTGACAAGATCACTAAGATATTGCGTAGAGGCCTGGAACGTGTTTAAATTCATTTAAGAATTAAACCACTGTTGCTTTCCAGTTATCACTAGTTTGATTCATAAAGAATCGCACAAGTCACCTACCATGAGCTTTTTGATATTCGCTCAAGAAGGATTTCCATCTTCATTGTAATAACTTTCGTATTACTCGGATGTTCAGGCAAGATCATGAAGATTTTACGTAGGACTCTTAAGATATTTCTTACTTTTTCACAGTGTGTGAAGAAGCAAGGAAATATGAAAGTGTGTCCTAATGAGATATTTTATGATCTCAAATGGCTCTAGACTCGATCGTGCATTTTGGATTTTAGTGATCGGAGGCTGGAGAGGAGTGCCACCATTTCAATACCAATTTATTCGGAGTGAATAAATCAATAGATAATGTGTTGTCTCCGTGTGATTGAAACAAATATCTTTTGAGAGATATCTGAGTTAGCTGGGATGGGTTGTGCATTGCATCACTGGGTCCATGATGTCTATCTTCAATATCAAGAATCATTAAAAGATCTCAATAGCATATGTATTGACCCGGTTTCTGCCTAAGTTGTAAGGAGGGCTTCTTTCTTTACACCCTTTATCTTTACAATTCTTTTTCATTCTTCAACCCCTTCAATGCTTACCAATACGTCATCACTAGCACCTTGTTGTGATTGTTCCAGTGCTAAATTAAGTACTTGGTCGGCATTCAGCTACGTTTACAATCTTTCTCCATCTTTCCTAAGGACTACTATTTCTAGCTATGGAATGTCGTTGGGAAGATTCCTCTGGTTCTAGAGAAATCATTGGACTTTAACCTATCCTACCATCCTTATGTCACCACAATCTTCACCGTCGTGGATAGAGATGTTTTGGTTAAGTGTATGTCACCATGAAATCCATTTTGAAGTGCAAATCCATTTTGCTCCCACTTAACATATGCCACGATATCCGAAAACATTTTGCACATGTCGGGATGAGCTATTACGTTAAGTCAAACCATTTATGATTGATCATATCCTATATTAAATCATATTTTCTCCCCCATATTAAAAATATTAACCCAATCGATGTTTTTAATATCAATTGATTTAATAGCATTTTAAGAAAATTTGGGAAGAAAAATGAAAATCCAATTATCTTCATGAATTACACAAGCCCCCCCTCAAATTAATGAGGGTGTGCTAAAACGTAAATTAAATACCTTTTAAACACAAGTGTAAGGTATTTATCACGTGCAAAGATCATATATGATAATGTATTCACAAGATTAGCAATTTTACGAGGTTGGACCTGAATGATGAAGAACATCATATGAAAGATTCACATGGTTCTTGTTCACGAATGTTGGTCACCTCGTCACGTCTGAAGTTATCTCTTGACTCCATGTGTATGATTGATATCTTTGTCTTGACACCAATATGTGAACTTGGCATTCTCGGCATCAAGGAGTCTGAATGCTGGACAATTGCTCCCCCTCAATTGTTGACCCGTGTTCTATTGAAAGAGCTGTAGTCACCGTTTGAGTAGTCGCATCGTCGAGTATGTAGATATCAATTGTAAATTGCTACGGTTGGTGGAGATGATAACTTCATAAAAACAAGATTTCTCTTGTTTTAACAAATAAATGCAGTGACACGTACATAAATTCGTGTTAGATTGTGTTATAAAGTAAACACAATCCCTTACATGGTTGTAAAGTAAACCATGCCCGAGAAAATAAATTCCCGTTGTTGAGTCAAAGCTTTCCGGTGAAATGCTTGACTTTAAAATGAAAAGCGGGTTACTATCTGAAATAATAGCAAGCCATTTTGAGCATGTTTTAAAACATTTGAACTTCTGCTCGAACTTTATTTACAACCCCGTGTCATTATTGAATGACATTTCTAGTGTCGTAAATATTATCGATTCCAGAAGACATGCTCTTTTTATCAAAACATTTTTGAACACACAATTTTGAAAGATTTAGAAAAACCTTTTGAGAAATTCTCGAAAAATTGTGTTCAAAGTTTTGAAAACCAATTACTTGAGCTTAAGATGTTGAATATCTATCAAAACGAGCTCAAGTCCGAGAAGTTGTAAACTTCCCGTTGTTAAGGATAAGTTTATCATCGGCGATAAACTTTCCTTTTAACTGAAGAACGAATCCTAAGATGACATTTACTTAGAAATCGTTTTCATGAGCTTGAAAACTTTGAATGTTTTAACGGAAAGCTCATGACCGAGAAAGGTTAATTTCTCGTTATGAGGAAGAGTTCTCTTATTTAAAAGATACACTTTCCTTTCTGAGCTTAAAACTTCGAATGTTTTAATACAAGCTCATGACCGAGAAAGATGAATTTCTCGTTAAGAGGATAAGTTATCATAAAAGATAATCTTTCCTTTATTTTAAGTTCGAGTTACAGTCTGACATTTAACTGTAAGTCATTGTGCATGAGCTTAAAAACTTCGAATGTTTTTATTATTAGCTCATGCCCGAGAAAAATTAATTTCTCGTTGTAAGGATAAGTTTATCATCGGCGATAAACTTTCCTTTCTTTGATGAGCCAGTTACAGTCTGTGATGTGACTATAAGTCCTGATGCACTGTAAGTAGAGGTGGCAATTTTTGACCCATGGTTAATTTTTCGGTCAACTTGGTTAAATTAGAAAAAGAAAGGGGTCTAGTTAGGTTTCCCTTAAAATCTTAGATGGGTCTAGATGGGTCAAACAAGCCCCTTCTTAAAATTATAAATGGGTCTACTTGGGTCTCCTCATTTGTCACATAGGTCTAGATGGGTCTCCCTTTATATTACTAATGGGTCAAGATGGGTCGCCCAATAGGTTTAGTAATATCAAAAGTGTTTTTTTCCATTTTTTACACAAGCTTGTCAAAATTTCACACACTTGTTATTTTTTTACGTCTTCACCGTATTTTTACGTTTCATCATAAATTTACGTTTTGGTCAAAAAATTTACGTTTTCGTCAGAAATTTTACGTTTTCATAAAAATATTCTACGTTTTCGTCAGGAATTTTACGTTTTCATCAGAAATTTTACGTTTTCGTCAGTAAATTTACGTTTTTGTCAGAAATTTTACATTTTCATTAGAAATTTTACGTTTTTGTCAGAAATTTTACGTTTTCTTTAGAAATTTTACGTTTTCGACGGTAAATTTACGTTTTCGTCAGAAAATTTACGTTTTCGTCAGAAATTTTACGTTTTCTTCAGAAGTTTTACGTTCTCATCTGTAAATTTACGTTTTCGTCAGTAAATTTAGGTTTTCGTAAGAAATTGTACGTTTTCGTCAGAAATTTTACGTTTTCGTCAGTAAATTTACGTTTTTGTCAGAAATTTTACATTTTCATCAGAAATTTTACGATTTCGTCAGAATTTTACGTTTTCGTCAGAAATTCTACGATTTCGTCAGTAAATATTACGTTTTCGTCAGTAAATTTTACATTTTCGTCAGTAAATTTACGTTTTCTTAAAAAAATTTACGTTTTCGTCAGTAAATTTTACGATTTCGTCAGTAAATTTACGTTTTCGTCAGAAATTTACGTTTTCGTCAGTAAATTTTACGTTTTTCTCAGAAATTCTACGTTTTCGTCAGTAAATATTACGTTTTTCTCATAAATTTTACGTTTTCGTCAGAAGTTTTACGTTTTCATCAAAAAAATTACGTTTTCAAAAATTTTACGTTTTCGTCGTAAGTTCTGGTTACGTAAAAATACGGATGAAAACGTATAATTTATGACGAAAACTTAAAATTTTTGACGAAAACGTAAATTTATAGACTAAAACGTAAAATTTCAGACGAAAACGTAAATTTACTGACGAAAACGTAAATTTACTGATGAAAACGTAAAATTTCTGAAGAAAACGTAAAAGTTCTGACAAAAAGTAAAAATTTTTACGAGAACGTAAAATTTCTGATGAAAACGTAAAATTCCTGACGAAATCGTAAAATTTCTGACGAAAATTTAAAATTTATGATGAAAACGTAAAATTGCTGACAAAAACGTAAAATTTCTGATGAAAACGTAAAATTTCTGACGAAAACGTAAAATTTCTGACGAAAACGTTAAGTTTCTGACGAAATCGTAAAATTTCTGACGAAAATGTAAAATTCCTGATGAAAACGTAAAACTTCTGACGAACACGTAATTTTTTTATGAAAACCTAAAATTTCGGACGAAAACGTAAAAATACGGATGAAAACTTAAAATTTTTGACGAAAACGTAAATTTATAGACTAAAACGTAAAATTTCAGACGAAAACGTAAATTTACTGACGAAAACGTAAAATTTCTGATGAAAACGTAAAATTTCTGACGAAAACGTAAAATTTATGAAGAAAACGTAAAACTTCTGACAAAAAGTAAAATTTTTGACGAAAACGTAAAATTTCTGATGAAAACGTAAAATTCCTGACGAAATCGTAAATTTTCTGACGAAAACTTTAAATTTTTGATGAAAACGTAAAATTGCTGACGAAAACGTAAAATTTATGATGAAAACGTAAAATTTCTGACGAAAACATAAAATTTCTGATGAAAACGTAAAACTTCTGACGAAAACGTAATTTTTTTTATGAAAACGTAAAATTTCTGATTAAAACGTAAAATTCCTGATGAAAACGTAAAATTCCTGACGAAAAACGTAAAATTTCTAACGAAATCGTAAAATTTCTGATGAAAACGTAACAATACGGAAGAAAAAGTAAAATTTCTGACGAAAACGTAAAATTCCTGACGAAAACGTAAGGTTTCTGACTAAATCGTAAAATTTCTGACGAAAATGTAAAATTCCTGATGAAAACGTAAAACTTCTGACGAACACGTAAATGTTTTTGATGAAAACGTAAAATTTCTGACGAAAACGTAAAAATACGGATGAAAACTTAAATTTTTTGACAAAAACGTAAATTTATAGACTAAAACGTAAAATTTCAGACGAAAACGTAAATTTACTGACGAAAACGTAAAATTTCTGATAAAAACGTAAAATTTCTGACGAAAACGTAAAATTTATGAAGAAAACGTAAAACTTCTGACAAAAAGTAAAATTTTTGACAAAAACGTAAAATTTCTGATGAAAACGTAAAATTCCTGACGAAATCGTAAGTTTTCTGACGAAAACTTTAAATTTTTGATGAAAACGTAAAATTGCTGACGAAAACGTAAAATTTATGATGAAAACATAAAATTTCTGACGAAAACGTAAAATTTCTGATGAAAACGTAAAACTTCTGACGAAAACGTAATTTTTTTTATGAAAACGTAAAATTTCTGACTAAAACGTAAAATTCCTGATGAAAACGTAAAATTCCTGACGAAAAACGTAAAATTTCTAACGAAATCGTAAAATTTCTGATGAAAACGTAAAAATACGGAAGAAAAAGTAAAATTACTGACGAAAACGTAAAATTCCTGACGAAAACGTAAAATTTCTGACGAAAACGTAAGGTTTCTGACTAAATCGTAAAATTTCTGACGAAATCCTGATGAAAACGTAAAACTTCTGACGAACACGTAAATGTTTTTGATGAAAACGTAAAATTTCTGACGAAAACGTAAAAATACGGATGAAAACTTAAATTTTTTGACAAAAACGTAAATTTATAGACTAAAACGTAAAATTTCAGACGAAAACGTAAATTTACTGACGAAAACGTAAAATTTCTGATGAAAACGTAAAATTTCTGACGAAAACGTAAAATTTATGAAGAAAACGTAAAACTTCTGACAAAAAGTAAAATTTTTGACGAAAACGTAAAATTTCTGATGAAAACGTAAACTTCCTGACGAAATCGTAAATTTTCTGACGAAAACTTTAAATTTTTGATGAAAACGTAAAATTTCTGACGAAAACGTAAAATTTATGATGAAAACGTAAAATTTCTGACGAAAACGTAAAATTTCTGATGAAAACGTAAAACTTCTGACGAAAACGTAATTTTTTTTATGAAAACGTAAAATTTCTGACTAAAACGTAAAATTCCTGACGAAAAACGTAAAATTTCTAACGAAATCGTAAAATTTCTGATGAAAACAAAAAAATACGGAAGAAAAAGTAAAATTTCTGACGAAAACGTAAAATTCCTGACGAAAACGTAAAATTTCTGACGAAAAGGTAAAGTTTCTGACTAAATCGTAAAATTTCTGACGAAAATGTAAAATTCCTGATGAAAACGTAAAACTTCTGACGAACACGTAAATTTTTTTGATGAAAACGTAAAATTTCTGTCGAAAACGTAAAAATACGGATGAAAACTTAAATTTTTTGATGAAGACGTAAATTTACTGACGAAAACGTAAAATTTCTGACGAAAACATAAATTTACTGATGAAAACGTAAAGTTATTAACAAAACGTAAAAAAGTAAAAGGCTAACCTCCTAATAACCCATTTAAAACAAAAAAAACCCAAAAACCCATTTAAACCCAAAAAAACCCAAAAAACCCAAACTTTTCCTAAAAACCCATTTACACCCAAACCCATTTAAACCCAAACCCATCTAAACCCAACCCATCTAAACCCAACCTCTTAAAAGACCCATCTAAACCCATACCCATCTAAACCCAAACCCATCTAAGACCCATGACCCAACCCAACCCAACCCAACCATTTTGCCACCTCTAACTGTAAGCTTAACTGGAAATCCCCTGAGATACTTGTTTCTTAGATATCAGCTTCTTTAGCAACCAAACTCCGAGAGTGTCCTTAATTAAGTGGTATACAATGATTGGACCGCTTCTTTCTTTTGGGACATTCTTTTTGGTACCTGCATTCTCATTAGGAGTTTGCATGCTTTGATATGGGTTAGCGATATCTATCTTAGAAGCAAGTGGGGGTTCACAATTTTCTTTTCTTGTGCTAGAGGTGACCTGAGGAGATGATTCACTTGTCTTAGCTGGCAAACGTTTCCTTTTATAGAAAACCTTAAGTTCAGGCTTAAGTGATGTATCCTCCTTTTCAATTTCCTCCCTAGTAGTCTTAGTAGAATCAGAGACTATCCTAGTTAAAGGGCACTCGTTTCCTACAATAGTGAAAGTTCTACCAGTGGGGCGTCACATTTTACCAATGGGTTTGATGTTAGCAACCCACTGGGATTTAAGTCTAGCACGGGAGTTCACCTCATTAAATAATTTTTTGATACAAGAATCATGATTAGCTTTAAAGACACATTTCCTACATGTTTTACAAGTAGCATATTTAATGTCTGAGTAAGATCTAGAATTCCTAGATGATTGATTGATGCTCCTAGGAAGTGACATGCTATGGTTAGCAGTGTTGGATAAACTAGAAGGCATCTGACTAGGTTTTAAATTCCTATCTCTTACTTATGTCTTTAGCTTAGCTTCCCTTAGACCAAATGTATGGTGAACGTCATTTGAACTAGTTCGAGACGTGTTCTTTGCATTATGTCTAGGGAAACTAGATGCAATCATGTGATTAGGTCTTGCAAAAGATGTTTTAGTCACATTGGGCCTAAATAGTGGAGTGACTGGTCTAGAAAGATGAACCATATCAACTTGGGAGGCAAACCGCGGTCTCGAGGATTTTGGTCGCTCAGATCTAAATGCAGTCGGTTGTCTAACAGACTGAATTTGAGGCGGTTTCCCCAAGATTGATGGTTTTTCAAGCTTAGTATCCACACTAGATCCTTTAGTTTTTCTCAATTCGTTTTTCAACGCAGCTATAGCAAAGACCTTTTCTTGTACTTGAGCCTTTAAAGTCTCATTCTCTTTGAGCAATTCATCTTGGGATGCCAACTTAGATTCAAGTGACTTAATTTGTCTCACAAAATTATCTTTTTCAGCTTTAGAATCTTGAATTTTTTGATTTAATTTTCTTTCAAGATCAACGTTTGAATTTTCAAGTTTTTCAAAATACTTTTCAAATTTATCTGTTTTCTTTGAAAATTCAATTTTGGCATCCTCAAGAGCTTTAGATTGCTGAGCTAAAATCGTTTCAAGCTCTTTAATCTTGGAATCAGAATCGGTTAGAGAAGCAGTCATAAAGCATTTATCCTGATGAACTATAGCATTCTGAACAATTTCTCCCCTATTTTGACTCACATCGGATGAATCTGAAGTGGTAAAACTATCACCCTTTTCCATCCCATGTTTGTCATAATTAGGTTTGGAATGCGCAACATGCGGTGGTTCATTGGCATAGACATGATATACCACATTCCTTTGTACCGTGTTTGTAGACTCTTTGTCAGATACAGGTATGGTGGCATCAATCCCTGACATGCTGCTTGTATCATGCTTTCCTCCCGAATCCTTGCTCTTGCAATCTTTAGGCTCCAAGTTTTCAACCGTATGATCATTCTCCTCTTGCATCTGCATCGTAGATTCTTGCACTCCATTATCATACTCTTGCCGAAGTCGAGATCTTTCATAAATCGAAGACGAGACTGATATCATTAATTTCAACAATGTACCACGAAACTCTTTAATTTCCGTTTGTGTGTACTGAAGAAATGATTGACATATCCCTGAATTGTCAGACTTAAAAATTTTGAATTTGAAGAAG
The DNA here is from genome assembly GCA_025667525.1 of Glebionis coronaria. NCBI lineage: Eukaryota > Viridiplantae > Streptophyta > Magnoliopsida > Asterales > Asteraceae > Glebionis > Glebionis coronaria. The sequence continues at coordinate 691,606,347 of CM046874.1, read as the reverse complement.
TGCGTAAGTTGTGTCACTAGAGCTTGATATGCCGATGATGATGCAGAGTGATTAAAGTCTTCTTTGTGAAGTTGCTCAGCTAGTTGGTTCAAGTTGAGGAATATGGAATCGATGAATATATAACGATCTTGACCGAAGAGTGTCAGAAATTCGCTTTCTCCTTGAAACTAAGAAATGGTCACTAGATGAGACTGGAGTAGTCGAAAGAACGTTATACCACTTTCTCTAGCTGTGTTTTGCATGAGAAGCAAGTCTCCCTCTCGAGATGTCGAGTTCAACGAATCCATTGAAAATTAATGATAAATGAATGTAAGGATTACTTGTCGATCGATCAATGAAAGAAAGTAATTGTGTTTGTTGTTGTGAGTAGAAGTCGAGAAATAATGTTAAAATCCCCTAATAATTGTTCTCGATAAAATCCCCTAATAATTGTGTTTGTTTGTTGTTGTGACAAAATTTTCAAAAACACGTTTTTGAAAAATCTTGAAATACTTGTCACTGTATCGGAATCCTCAAATTTAATCCGTCGGAATACCCATCGGAATGTCCTATCGGAAAGTCTGTCGGAATGTGGATTGGAATACCTGTCGGAATATTAATGATTAAACCATCGGAATACTCATCGCAATACCCATCGCAATATTACCCATCGGAATGTCTGATCGGAATGTCACTCTATCTTAATGTCCAGATCGGAATGTCATACTATCTGAATGTCCAGATCGGAATGTCCAGATCGGAATATCGCTATCGGAATGTCCAGATCGGAAAGTCTAGATCGGAATGTAGCTAAAATAAAATGGACAGAGTGACGACACAAGAATCCTTAAAACCGTCGGAATCCCAGATCGCAATGTTAGATCGGAATGTCACGTCGGAATAAGTTATCGTAATACAGTGATCGCAAAGTGGAACCAGCTGGTTATTTCGATCAAATTCCTCTCAGTTGTACTTTCCGATGGTGGTTTTTGCTTGAATTTCGGAATGAAGAAAAACCAAGAAATTTTGAACGATTGATCCAAGAAAGTTTGTGTTTTTAACCAAAACCAAGATACCAAAATCACTACAACAAGTAACTAGATAACGTGTATCAAGATCAAAGCATAAAAACACAAAAAAATTTGGACGTGGGTATGGATTATCAAAACACAAAATCAAGAACACAAGAACAAAACCAATCAAACCAAGGCTCTTGATACCATTTGTAGGTCCTCGTAATCCTTGGATTATCCTTGTGTTGGAATGATTTAAAGAAATAGAGAGATAGATGAAGATGTAGAGAGAGAAACTAGAGAGAGGTTGGAGAGAAAATGAAATATTAGATTGAATGTGTGAAAGTGAGAATGACCAACCCCTCCTAACATGCTATGAGGGGGTTTATATAGCCCACCCTACATGTGGGCTATATGGACTATATTGGATCACGAGCCTAATATCATTGGAGTGACCGATCCTTTCTAAATACGTAAAAACGTATTTCCAACATTTTGTATGATAAGAAAAAAAAGTTATGTTCCTTAATAAAAATACTCTTTTCATATATTTACTTTTGTTTTAAATTTTTTGAAAAAGAATCTAAATATTTTTATATTTGAAAAAATTTTATAAAACTTTTTGTTAAAAAATTTGATGAAAGAATTTGATGAAGAAAAAAACACATAAATATAACTATCAAATTTGTGAAAAAAAAGATAAATTATTAATAAATTTTAAAAAGTTAAATTTAAAATAAAGTAAATGTTGTTAAAGTGAAACTTGTTATTTTCATATTTTTTAAAGAGTTTTGCTAACAGCAGCTCTATGTGTTTTTCTTAAGCATACCATTTATATAAACTAGCATTAAATGAACTCATTATATCTATATTCATACATATTTAAATATTAAAATTAGGGTTTTGCTAACAAACACCCATGGGGTGGTTTTTATACATTCTATAATTACAAACATTTCTAAATTTGAACTACTTATTTCTATAAATGTATAATTATAACATATATAATTAAGGTAAGTAACTTTTAATATGGTATATATTAATTAGTAAGTATATTAAACATGGTATATTTGAGATTCATAATTGTTGATATTTTAATTATGGAATGTATAAAAACCACCCTGTGGTGGTGGTTAGCAAAACCCTTAAAATTATAGTAGAAAGTGTTATTAAACATGGAATGATTTATCTTAATTAAATGTTGAATTTTCAATTATGTTATTCATACATGGAAAGTGTTTTGTTAGTTAAATGTTAATTTTCAATTATGATATGCTTAAGAAAAACCCATAATACTGCTGGTAGCAAAACCTAAAATTTATTTAAAGGTTATATGAAGATGTTCAATAAAAACTTATTGATAATGTATAGCGCATACATGGCCCATTGGGCCTTTAGAGTACACTACAAAACTTTGAGCCAAGGCCCAACTAAAGCGGCTCCTTTCGGAAAAATAAAAAGGGACGTAAACCAATTCTAGGTGGCATCTGTGGGTCATTTTTGGACACTAAAACGGACCCGCAAGCCATGATTGTCAAATAATGACCATAAACTCTTCCCCTACAAATGTCCACTATGAGCACTACTTGTGATACTAAAAAATCCAAGCATTTGACTCACTTAGAAAAAAAACTTTAACATTAAAAAATATATAATTTTCTCATACACCCCTCCATAAATATATGAAATCTTAGGCCTCGTTTGTTTTTAAAAAAACCTCTTCAGCCTCTTTTGTCTGCAAACATCTGCAGGCGTGCAGAGGTGTTTGTTTGTTTTTTTTGCAAACATAAGTGTTAAGAAGCACTTCTCCCCTTTTCAACCATGAAAACATCTCCTTTCTTCTTCTTTCCTCTTCTTCTCACTTCTTCCCACTTCTTCAACAATCACATCCTGTGACAATCCGTCAATCTATGGTTGATATTTTATTCTCCATATTTATTTGAAAACATTATTTTAATGTTACAATATGAACTCACATATTTTTGTGAAGAAATTTGGATTTACGTCTTGAAGTAGCGTCGACTACGTCTAAACCAGAGGATTTAACGTTACGTGCTTACGTTTACATACACCGTCTTTGGTGACAGTCCGACATTTCAGAAAATAAATTTATCTGAGAATATTATTTTGAAGTTTTAAATTTGTGTTAGTTCATAAACTCACAAATTTACGAGAAGAGATTAGGACTTACGATTTTATTTTAACGTCCTTTACGACTAAACCGGAAACCCTAGGATTACGTATTTACGTTTTCGAACTCCGTTTTTGATGAGACAATTTTTATTGGATTCTTTTTGTGACGTTGATTCATAATTTAAAAAACGTTTTTCGTAAAACGACCCGAGGGCACGCAAATCGAGGAAACTAGAATCGAGGAATACCCGTAAACTAGTGAGATGGGACAAAATACATTGTCCCACCCCACTAGCACACATGGGGCGGCCAAATACTCACCAACACCCTTAGGTGTCAAGTTCTTATGCAACTAGCAACACTTGTGCTAAATGCTTACTTTGTAAGCTTCCACTACACACAAAACCATCAAACCACTCACACATACCATTTCTCACCATGCAAACTAGCTAAAACTCTCTCTCTCTAGCTCAAATATGCCGTCCCATATTCATCATCCAACACCCAATTTGATCTTGATTCCACCACAAAATCATGTGTTATTTACACAAATGTTGAAGCCACTTTTGAAACCCTATTGATTGGTGGTGCTTATAACATCCAAGGAGGAGTTTTCATGGAGTAGGAGGGCTGATTTTCCACAAGGTTCTCATGAAGAATGATGGTCTTGAAGATGGTCTTGGTGCATCACAAGTTTCCCCATCAAAAATCCATGTTTTGATCAACCTACATCATCATGGTGGTATAAAGATTGTCCTCCTCATCTTCTTGTTATTTTGATTATGTAAACATGTATTTTATTTCCTATTGTATATATTTATGATGATTATATGATGATAAAAATGTTATGTGGGGATTTGTTGTTGATAATCATGGATAAAAAGATGAAAAACTATAAGTAAAAGTGGGTAAATCTTGTTTAAATGATAGGCTGTATAAAAACAGTAAAGAACCATATGGTAAACTGATAGAATGAGGAAGTAGAATCCATTTACAGTAAGCTATGGGTCTTGTACATATGTGAGAGTTGGCCATGCAATGGAATCAAAATAATGAGTAAGATATGATCAAAACAAGTTTAAGGTATAAATCTGAGGTTACTGTTTTGGACGATTTTTAGAAACTACTTAAAGGATGATTCAACAGTAGCTATAGGAGAGTTAAATGTAGCACATATCATGTAGTTTATGTGATAAACATTTGAGCTTCTATCTCCATATAGAACTCAAGATATGGCAGTTTTGGTGAAAGTGAAGATAAAAATCAGATTTTTGGAAATTAAAGAATAATACTATTATATAAGCACTCAAAATTTTAATGTATAAAATATAAATTAAAACCCACTAACTCATGGATTCTATTTGTATAAATATATAAAAGGTGTAATAAGTGTATAAATGATAAAAATGGAAACTTGTTAAGTTTTATAAGTTATAAAACTATAAACATGATTTTTACGACTTTTTCGGCTATTGCCGTAAAATTAACGTTTTTGTTAAATAAAACTTAGATGGTTGGACCCGTCTAATGAAAACTTTATAAAACTTATATACTGATATATAGACATGTATAACAAGCAAAAACCAATAAAACCCGAACTATAGGGCATACGGACATTAACGAGCTAAGTAAACATATTGGACTAATACTTGGGCTAATAATTGGACTAAATAAGATAAACACCCATAAAAAGAACTTATTGGGCTTAACCCATTTGGGCCCAACTTGAAAGTGTATGTACTGATAATAAAAGTACAAAATGGATTAAAATAAGTTAAATAACTTATAATAAGCTTGTTGGACCTAAAACACGTAAATAGGTAAGACGAGAAAACTAGTATAAAAGTTATCAACACGTAACTCTAAAATGAGTAAACGAGAATATGTAAACCCACTTGATCATCATATATATATAATCATCATATGTATACATAATTGATATTTTTATAAAGTCATTGGACAAACGTCTAAGACCGAGTATTATTTGTCTAGGTTTCCGTGATTGAAGCACGTACCGTACAACCGAATCGCCGATAACCCGCCTTCCCATGTCAATGTGAGTTCATAGCCTCGCACTCTTTTAAATATTTTTATAAATGTTATATAAACCCGCGAGGGAGATAACATGTTAGTTTTATAAAATAGGACACCATTTGTCCCGATTGTTTGTTTATTGATTTTGGACCCGAATGATTGAATGACCCGATTGTATGACCCGATAAATGATTAATGGACCCGATAGATGAAATTAAATGGATTATTAAAGTTAGGTTATGTCACTAAAATTCCCATTAGCATGAATTGTGAACTACCGGGAGTTGGTAGACGCTTATACATTTAATAGTACTATTTGGGGACGATCACCCCAGTTCGCGCCTTGACGGTTGATCCCCGTCGTGCCACATTGATTGGTAAGCGAATTTATGTATGAGAAGATTTCCATAGCGTGACCTTTGTGACGACACGCTACTTTAGATGGGCAAATTGAGTATCGGGTTAGCTACCCGTTGTTGGTTTAGTAAGGTAACAATGTCATGCGGCTTATAATAATCCAAAACTAACGAAACACTATTAGACGCTTCGAATTACGATGTATTGCCTGACTAGCAATACAGGGTCATACTATTGATATTATGTTTGTGTTTTGGTTTTCATAACCATACTCATATAACGGTTTTTATTTTCATACAACGTCGTAAGACGTATTATACGACGTTTTTACAACATTGGCTCGTATAATGATTTTTAAGGCTTTTTATAACCATATTCATATAATGGTTTTATTTAATCTATACAACGTTGCAAAATGTATTGTATGGTGTTTTTAACGACAATGATTCGTATAATGATTTTTAAGGCAAATGCCTATATTATGATTTTCGATAAAGATTTGTATAAAATGACTTTGGCTATTTTATGGCCTATCAAAATGATTTGTACAAAATGATTTTCAGTAATAAATTTTATACTGATATTATATTGATGGATTTTATTAAACTCTATGAATTCACTCGGCGTTATCGCTGACCTTTTCTTTTAACATGTTTTATCTCAGGTACTTGAAGGTAATTCTCGGGAAGACGACAAGAATTCATGGCACGCACTTAAACAATATTTTCCATTCAAATACTTTGTAAAACTTTGTATGAAATAATATGACTTGGGACCGATGTAACTTTGATATTATTGAATGGAAATGCTTTATAAATAAACGACGCGATTTTTATGCGTTGTCTATGATGTGAGTAATGTGCTATCCCGTAACACCAACTAGTCTTCCGCTGTATTGAGTTGTATAAATTTGGGGGTGTTACAGTTTGGTATCATAGCTCTCGTTATAGAGAACGAAAGATTTTTAAAACCAAGGTTTTGAATAAAACTTTTCAAAATCTTTTTACTATAAACATTTTTCTAAAAATGTCTAAAAATCTTTTGACTATAACGGTGCCGAAGAATTCCTGAGTTACCGACAAGGCCAGACTGAGAAGTGTTATTTTAATATATATATAACTTGGATTATATATATGATGTAATTTTATTACATGATTGCTTGATGATTATTTTGATATTTATACGAGGTATTTATACGACGTAGATTGTCACAAGAAACCCTAACTTCCCTAAGTAAATTAATCGAAGCTATTCTCGTAGGAATTCTAGCTATCCTAGATCTAAACCAAGTTGTGGATATTTATGATCCCGACAAATGGTTGATATTCGTAGAAATGTAGATATTAGTTGAGAATGATATTGAAAAAAAAAAGAATTGGCGAGATTAAATCTGATATCGATGTCATGACGATCTTTCCTTATAGAGTGGAGTTTGACAAAACGTTATCACCTGGAAAGATGTCATCTGATTCGTTGTCATCCAATTCTTAAATTGAAATCGAAAGGGTGAATGTTGCACTTGAGGCTGTTATTGGAACCATTACCCAAAAGCCTCATGCCACTAATACCTTTCTGAGAAGTCTAGTTGAATGATCAAGTCATTTCATATTAATGACTCATTTGATAATTGTTGTTGTAAGAGCTAATAGGATTGGAAATTAAGTGTTGATCATATTGAGCTTTTATTGCCTTTACAAGGCCGAAGAATAAGATTGAAAATATTGGAAAAAAAATGAAGTAGGATATCGAATTGAGTGTAAGTTGGTTGAAACTTGAATAAAGTAAAATTTAATCCGTATGGAATATAAAATTGTTAATATAAGTCGTTAAGTTCTGTGATTGAATTCTAAGGTTTTAAATGATTGTAGGTTCGTGTTAAGGGTTGTTCCTAGACCATTGTCCACTAACGAGGATGCCCAGTGTCCAAGAAATAAATTGAAGAATCTTCTTCTGAATTGGGACCGATGGATCTTCTGGGACATGTGGAACACCTAATGACTATTGTAGATTAGTATTCATTATGGTATCTTTTAAAAATCCCTAACTTAACTGAGACATCAGTTGGTAGGATGAGTGCTGAGAATTGTATGACATAGTGACGCGTAATGTGTTACGGTACAAATTTGACTTGTTTGTGATTAATGAAAAGACTACCTTTGATTGCTAAATTCTACATGTATCGATGTTATCTATCTCTTGTTGCTTCATCCTAATGTTCGCATTAGCGATGCAACCATTGAACAAGTACTCATCTTGATTTGAGTTACGTTGTGGATTATTCTTGTTGAGTGCCATCTAGATCATGAACCTCATGATTATTTGGCTAAAGCTCATTTCCTATCATATTGTAGTTAAGCTCATTTTCCTATCATATCATAGTTAATTCTTGATGAACAAGCTTTCATCACTCTTTTGCAGATCACTCATTGTTTTTATAAAAGATAAAACAGTATGCCTTGAGAAAAATTGAATTTTCATCACTATAAGGATTATTGATAGTGAGATTTATAAGTGATTGTTATTGAAATGAAGTTGTTTGTAAAACACTTTGGAAAAACCTAATTGTTTTCATAATAAAGAAAATCTTTGTAAATTTATTTTGATTCTTATTTAAGAATTAAGTATAAAAATGTTTTTATTATAAACATGATGATAAAATTTTGACGAACTGAGTATTGCATCGTTAATCTTGAAATTGTATATAGTTGCGCGCCTACATACAATTTGGAATGGACTATGCAAGACTGATTAGTAGTCACCATAAAACTAATGAATAAGCACAAAATTTTCTTTGAAGATTGTGAAAGAATAAATTTTATGAGATCTACAAGAAGTGAAAATAAGGACATAGTGTTAGGGACACCTACATATGTGCCTGTAGCATCTATTCTTCTGAGTTGAATTTACTCATCTGTGGAATGTGTCTTATTTGACAATTGACAATTCTTTCTTGTCCAATTCTCCCGTAGTGATATTCTTAGGAAAAGTATCCGATTACCGAGTATTGATACCCGACTGGATGTATTGACGTTCTTATCATTTCTTATGATTTGATTTCATTTGAATGACCTGGGTAACGATCCGAGGAGCTTTCGAATGCGTACTCAAATTATGGAAACATGGGATATATTCATATTCGTTAAATGTTTTCATCTGTATCTGATTTGAAATTCTCTCGCATAGATTATGCGTTGACCTTACTCTTTTAATAGTAGTTATGTCTCCTGATATCCTTGATTTGTGAAGGAATGTGAGTTATTATTAGTCTTTTGAGAAGTTCACATCTTATCGACGGCAATAAACTGAAAAGTTGATAGTGCCAGTAGAATGGATTGATTGATTATGACATGACGACATTGTCTTAATTGATGGGAACTCGGATAGAATTTCCTAAATGATAAGACGTTGATTATCAAAAGTGATCTAAATAATTCTTGATGGATGACCATATCCTGCATTTAGACCTGAAATTATACCGTGAATGGTTGTGAACTAGTTATAGATATTGTAATCTAGAAGAACCTAATATGAATTTATTGGAAAGATGTTTATGTTATCTGAAACTTTAGGAAGTATTTGTTGGTGAATTACCTAGACATTCGCCATTAAGGCAAGTTGAAATTGATATTGATTATATACCCGGTGCTGCACCTGTGGTTTGTGCACTGTATGTCAGCACCATCTGAATTTAAGGAATTACCGTACAACTGAGAGCGTTGTCAGAGAAAGATTTTATTATACCAAGCCTGTCATCCTGAAGAGCTATGGTGTTATCATTCCTTATATTTATAGATTACTATAAACTGAGTAAATTGACAATCGAAAACGATATCCATAACTCGAAATGGAAGATTTGTTTGATCATTTACAAGGTTTTAGCGTATGTTTTAAAGATTTGATCCATGGCATGGTTATCATCAACTTCGTTTCCGCGAAGAAGATTTATCTATTCCAATCACTACATCCGGTACTTGTAATGAACATTATGAGTTTCACATGATGTCGTTTGGATTGACCGATGCACATGTAGTATTCATAAGTTTGATGAATCACGTGTGTAGGCTGTAATTTGATAAATTCATGCTCGTGATCATTAAGGACTATATGTTTGTATATAAGAATAATAACGAGTTAAAAATTATTTATAGATTGCCCTGAATTGGCCGAACGATAAAAACCTATACCTTGAATAATTGATATGTGATTAAAAACATAAACCTTTACATTATAAAACTATGTGATTAATAGATAATGAAATATAAATTGACTCTTCAAAATTTAGAAGTCATTTAGAACTTTGGATTTTACCAAAAAGAAATGGAAATATATTTTGACAAATGTTTTAACAAAGGATTTTAAGGGATTATTCCCTTATACACAAACCATTTAACTAAACTTCTGTTTAGGGGTAAATGTTTGTGTATACCTCAAGATAACCTAAGAAGGATTGAGGAAATCATTTAAACCATAACTTGAAATTTGAAACGATAATTTCTGCCTTTTAACTAAGAAAACTTTGACCAAAGTATAAACAAAGGTTTTTCGAACATTTACGAAATCTTATTAAATATTTTCGATAATTCAACAAAAATCTTGTTAATTAAATTCAAATTATTTTTGAACGTTTTATATAAAGAACCAGTTAGGACATGTTCCTTAATAATGAAGGTGCAAAATAAATTGCCGAACAATTTAAATATAAACGATGTTTGTAAGAAGGGATAATATAGATAATAAAAAGGGATTCACGACTAATATGAATCATTAAGATTGAGAAGCCGATGGCGTTAAAATTATAAAAGGCCACTTGTGATTGCCTAAATATAGAGAATTGTGAGATATAGTTATGTTGGAATTTGTAAGTATAAGTATTATATGTATGTCATTTATGACTAAAAGTATCTTTGTCTGAAGAAATTGTACTGATGGAAATTATGAAGGCAGACATCGCCTCATACATTAGTAAACGTCTAGCTATTGCAAAGGTCATCATCTGAATTTGATTCGATTTGGGTCATCGTCGACAGACTGATCAAATCTGCTAATATCTTTCTCGTTAATGATAGAATCTTGATGAAGAAATAGACTCTTTTATTTAAAGGAAGTTATATAAACATAGTGTGCCTGTATCGATCATCTATATATCAAGATCCTCGCTTCGCATCGAATTTCTAGAGAATTGCTCAGAAATCATTAAGAACGAACCTTGATGAGAGTACTATGTACCACCCCAATCGAAGGGACGAGGTAAAGTAACGATACAAAATACTATAAGCGCTGTTCTATGTTTGAATGATTTACCTTTGGTAATAGACCGTATAATCGTTTTCCTTTGGAGAGATTATCATTGATAATCATCGTATTAGGATCGAGATCGAATCTTGTTAGGATCTGAATCTTAGAGCATCTGTAAGCAAGAGTTGAGATGAAGACATCCGACATACACCCATTGTGAGTTGGACATGTCTTTTAGGTTTAAGGTTTCCTATGATGGCGAACCTAACCTTGCAAAATACTCGAACCGCGAAACCTGAAATGATTGTTGAAATTAGGATTTGATTATTGACTGCCGGTAGTGGGCAAGAGGTTATGTGAATGTGAAATATAGATCTTGAAGTGCCAAATGGGTAGCGAAGTTATGCCACAATTTTTGAACCTTGGAAAAAAAATGAATTCATGATCTGACAAATCATGGGATATAAGTCCCCGATTGTATGGGACCATTGAGATGATGAAAAAGTTGGGATTGAAAGGCATATAAGCTGGATCTACCCTAGGACTTTAAAGACTGCGTGAATTATGTTTCGTATATCGAACTTGATGGAATATCTATCAAGGGAGAATCTGATTATTCTTAGTAGAGCTTAGATCAGCAAAAAGTTGCATTCATCAAAAACCCGTGAACATCATGGATAGAGAAAGTAAGCCAACATTAAGCCTGATCTTATTCCCGTAGTTATGTTTGATAGAACTCGCGTATTGTAATGGATTACAATTGTGAGAAAAGACCGAATGTAGAGGAGATACCCACATGGATTTAACTCTATAAGAAGCGAGTAGTAAGGTAAGATGATCTTTGAGGACAAAGATCCTGTTTAGGGGTAAATGCTGTGACAATCCGTCAATCTATGGTTGATATTTTATTCTCCATATTTATTTGAAAACATTATTTTAATGTTACAATATGAACTCACATATTTTTGGGAAGAAATTTGGATTTACGTCTTGAAGTAGCGTCGACTACGTCTAAACCGGAGGATTTAACGTTACGTGCTTACGTTTACATACACCGTCTTTGGTGACAGTCCGACATTTCAGAAAATAAATTTATCTGAGAATATTATTTTGAAGTTTTAAATTTGTGTTAGTTCATAAACTCACAAATTTACGAGAAGAGATTAGGACTTACGATTTTATTTTAACGTCCTTTACGACTAAACAGGAAACCCTAGGATTACGTATTTACGTTTTTGAACTCCGTTTTTGATGAGACAATTTTTATTGGATTCGTTTTGTGACGTTGATTCATAATTTTGAAAAAACATTTTTCGTAAAACGACCCGAGGGCACGCAAATCGAGGAAACTAGAATCGAGGAATACCCGTAAACTAGTGAGATGGGACAAAATACATTGTCCCACCCCACTAGCACACATGGGGCGGCCAAATACTCACCAACACCCTTAGGTGTCAAGTTCTTATGCAACTAGCAACACTTGTGCTAAATGCTTACTTTGTAAGCTTCCACTACACACAAAACCATCAAACCACTCACACATACCATTTCTCACCATGCAAACTAGCTAAAACTCTCTCTCTCTAGCTCAAATATGCCGTCCCATATTCATCATCCAACACCCAATTTGATCTTGATTCCACCACAAAATCATGTGTTATTTACACAAATGTTGAAGCCACTTTTGAAACCCTATTGATTGGTGGTGCTTATAACATCCAAGGAGGAGTTTTCATGGAGTAGGAGGGCTGATTTTCCACAAGGTTCTCATGAAGAATGATGGTCTTGAAGATGGTCTTGGTGCATCACATGTTTCCCCATCAAAAATTCATGTTTTGATCAACCTACATCATCATGGTGGTATAAAGATTGTCCTCCTCATCTTCTTGTTATTTTGATTATGTAAACATGTATTTTATTTCCTATTGTATATATTTATGATGATTATATGATGATAAAAATGTTATGTGGGGATTTGTTGTTGATAATCATGGATAAAAAGATGAAAAACTATAAGTAAAAGTGGGTAAATCTTGTTTAAATGATAGGCTGTATAAAAACAGTAAATAACCATATGGTAAACTGATAGAATGAGGAAGTAGAATCCATTTACAGTAAGCTATGGGTCTTGTACATATGTGAGAGTTGGCCATGCAATGGAATCAAAATAATGAGTAAGATATGATCAAAACAAGTTTAAGGTATAAATCTGAGGTTACTGTTTTGGACGATTTTTAGAAAATACTTAAAGGATGATTCAACAGTAGCTATAGAAGAGTTAAATGTAGCAAATATCATGTAGTTTATGTGATAAAAATTTGAGCTTCTATCTCCATATAGAACTCAAGATATGGCAGTTTTGGTGAAAGTGAAGATAAAAATCAGATTTTTGGAAATTAAAGAATAATACTATTATATAAGCACTCAAAATTTTAATGTATAAAATATAAATTAAAACCCACTAACTCATGGATTCTATTTGTATAAATATATAAAAGGTGTAATAAGTGTATAAATGATAAAAATGGAAACTTGTTAAGTTTTATAAGTTATAAAACTATAAACATGATTTTTACGACTTTTTCGGCTATTGCCGTAAAATTAACGTTTTTGTTAAATAAAACTTAGATGGTTGGACCCGTCTAATGAAAACTTTATAAAACTTATATACTGATATATAGACATGTATAACAAGTAAAAACCAATAAAACCCGAACTATAGGGCATACGGACATTAACGAGCTAAGTAAACATATTGGACTAATACTTGGGCTAATAATTGGACTAAATAAGATAAACACCCATAAAAAGAACTTATTGGGCTTAACCCATTTGGGCCCAACTTGAAAGTGTATGTACTGATAATAAAAGTACAAAATGGATTAAAATAAGTTAAATAACTTATAATAAGCTTGTTGGACCTAAAACACGTAAATAGGTAAGACGAGAAAACTAGTATAAAAGTTATCAACACGTAACTCTAAAATGAGTAAACGAGAATATGTAAACCCACTTGATCATCATATATATATAATCATCATATGTATACATAATTGATATTTTTATAAAGTCATTGGACAAACGTCTAAGACCGAGTATTATTTGTCTAGGTTTCCGTGATTGAAGCACGTACCGTACAACCGAATCGCCGATAACCCGCCTTCCCATGTCAACGTGAGTTCATAGCCTCGCACTCTTTTAAATGTTTTTATAAATGTTTTATAAACCCGCGAGGGAGATAACATGTTAGTTTTATAAAATAGGACACCATTTGTCCCGATTGTTTGTTTATTGATTTTGGACCCGAATGATTGAATGACCCGATTGTATGACCCGATAAATGATTAATGGACCCGATATATGAAGTTAAATGGATTATTAAAGTTAGGTTATGTCACTAAAAGTCCCATTAGCATGAATTGTAAACTACCGGGAGTTGGTAGACGCTTATACATTTAATAGTACTATTTGGGGACGATCACCCCAGTTCGCGCCTTGACGGTTGATCCCCGTCGTGCCACATTGATTGGTAAGCGAATTTATGTATGAGAAGATTTCCATAGCGTGACCTTTGTGACGACACGCTACTTTAGATGGGCAAATTGAGTATCTGGTTAGCTACCCGTTGTTGGTTTAGTAAGGTAACAATGTCATGCGGCTTATAATAATCCAAAACTAACGAAACACTATTAGACGCTTCGAATTACGATGTATTGCCTGACTAGCAATACAGGGTCATACTATTGATATTATGTTTGTGTTTTGGTTTTCATAACCATACTCATATAACGGTTTTTATTTTCATACAACGTCGTAAGACGTATTGTACGACGTTTTTACGACATTGGCTCGTATAATGATTTTTAAGGCTTTTTATAACCATATTCATATAATGGTTTTATTTAATCTATACAACGTTGCAAAACGTATTGTATGGTGTTTTTAACGACAATGATTCGTATAATGATTTTTAAGGCAAATGCCTATATTATGATTTTCGATAAAGATTTGTATAAAATGACTTTGGCTATTTTATGGCCTATCAAAATGATTTGTACAAAATGATTTTCAGTAATAAATTTTATACTGATATTATATTGATGGATTTTATTAAACTCTATGAATTCACTCGGCGTTATCGCTGACCTTTTCTTTTAACATGTTTTATCTCAGGTACTTGAAGGTAATTCTCGGGAAGACGACAAGAATTCATGGCCCGCACTTAAACAATATTTTCCATTCAAATACTTTGTAAAACTTTGTATGAAATAATATGACTTGGGACCGATGTAACTTTGATATTATTGAATGGAAATGCTTTATAAATAAACGACGCGATTTTTATGCGTTGTCTATGATGTGAGTAATGTGCTATCCCGTAACACCAACTAGTCTTCCGCTGTATTGAGTTGTATAAATTTGGGGGTGTTACACATCCCAACATCACCTTTAATATTTGTTTACATTTTTTATATATTTATACTTTTTATACCGAAATGATTCATTTCGTATTTTTTCACGTTTTTATATGTTTTATGCTTTTTTCATTTTTTTCTTGTTTTACTTTTTTGTCCATTTTGTACGTTTTTCTATGTTTTCGTGCATTTTACGCTTCCGTTCGTTTTCGTTCTATTTTTTCACGTGTTCATACGTTTTCGTTTGTTCGTAAGTTTTTAAGTTTTATACATTTTAGTATATTTTAATTTTTTTTTACGTGTTTGTATACTTTTATATGTTTTTTTAGGTATTAGCGCTTTCAGCGCTACAAAATACGAACAAAACGTATGAAAACGTAAAAATCATACAAAATATACAAAAACGTAAAAATTGACAAAACGTACGAAAACATACAAAAGAACTAATGAAAAATATAAAAAGAAAAAGAGTAGGAAAGAAATAATTCAAAATTATAAAAAACAAACGGTCTTTTTTGTATAGATAAAGATTTTAAATGCACATCTTCTTCTTGTATACATGGTTTGTAGATGAAGAGGTAAAACCTCGGAAAAAGAAAACGAAGCCTTACTCTTAAACAAGAGTTTATCGTGAAATCTGTCTTCAAAAAATTAACAATTTACTTTTATTGAGCAAGAAATCGTGAAACTCAATCTTTTTAGTACAACTAGAGGTGGCAAAATGGTTGGGTTGGGTTGGGTTGGGTCATGGGTTTTAGATG